>CM061542.1:217376918-218039730 GCA_030864215.1 Capsicum pubescens | reverse complement strand
AATGACATTTTACCTTTTTAACACCAGATTAGTCTTCTCATATCTTGCCAGGACTTTGTTAAGATCTTGCAAACACATTTCAAATGAGTTACTAAAGATAGAGCAATCATCAATAAATACCTGAATGTAGTTCTCCACTATGTCATAAAATATGCCCATTATGCACCGTTGGAATATGGCTAGTGCATTGCACAATCCAAAGGGAATTTACCTGAAGGTATACATCCCATAAGGACATGTGAACATCGTCTTCTCTAGGCATTCTGGTGCTATGGTTGTCTAATTATAGATGGAATATCCATCAAAAAGTAGTAATATTCCTTCCCAGCAAGTCTATCCTTCTAATCAATTAAAGGGATTGGGTAATGATCTTTGCGGTTAGCATCGACAAGCATTCTATAATCCATGCAAATTATCCACCTAATTACTATGCGAGTCGAGATCAAATCATCCTTATCATTAGCCACCATTGTCATACCTCCCTTTTTTGGAACACACAAAATGAGGCTAACCCATCCGCTATCGAAGATAGGATACAAAATGCATGTATTAATCCACTTGATTACATTATTTTTACCACTTTCTTCATGACTGGTATCCCGACCCGAACCAAGGCCTAGCCGTGAAGGGTATCTCAAGGACACCAAGCATTGGAGATCACCCCCTTATTTCCTAGCCAAATAGATATAACACTCCAAGCAACGGCTGAAATCTAAACATATAACAAGATAGAAAGGTAATTAACTCAAGGACATATAAACTAGTCAATATAGAATACCTAATCCATAGCAACATCTGAAAGCCTCTATAAATCCAAAAATAATCAAAATTGGGACATGCCCTAAACCCTGACAATGATAATATTTTTGTGAACTCGTTAATTTTAGTTTATAAATGGAAATTGATGGAATGATCTAGTTTTCTGAAAAATGAAAGCTCACCACTTCACCAAAAATGACCAACGAACCAATCTGAACCACCTAACACTACACAAAAAAGTAGACATCTTCGAACCCTGTATCGCTTGGGGGTACAACGTCTGAAGATGGTTAGTGGGTTGAGCACTAACATATAACTCAAGGATAAGGATAAAGTAAAGACAATTCAAAAATCCAGTTCAACTCAATGTACATGTTCACATACATGTGTGCATATATATATATATATACTTATATAAAATGTTGGGATAAGGCACAAGGCTTAGCATGCACTTTAAAACTTTAGCCTGAATTGTGTAGCTTAACCGTCACATAATAGTACCTACGGTCTATATGGACCCCAAATCTCACCCCTTGCTCGGGCCTTAGTGTGTGTAGTTGTTCGAATCAGAGAATAATCTCATATATATGCACGGGGGACTCAAACCTCCTAACTTTATACTAAGGTAACTTAAGCAACCAATCATGTATTGTATTATGGGGACTCTAACCTCCCAATCATATTATAAGGTGGAATCGGACCACCCAGTCATAAAAAAAAGTACTTGAACCCTTGGACGTTTAGACCTCTGCGCCGACCAATGTTGTTTACAATATTGGTCTTTTAGGACCACCACTTTCACGGCCAGCTACACAACCCTATTTTAAGCCCCATTAAAATATCTATCACACATTCTCATTCATTGAACCATAATACACATTTAGGAATACATTATTGGTATCGTCATACCAACTACACTTATAAGGTAACATCAACATGCCATTAGAATTCCATTAACTCGTGAGAACAACTCCTCTTTCTCATTAATACAAGGTGGGGAGGACACCGGCTCCCTTTATTCATTAAATCAAACCATCATATTTCAAATATCCTTTTTATATCATGTAATTGTTCTGAAAATAGTTTAATGCTCTTTTACTCATACTCAAAACCACTTCCAAAAAGTTTGGGTTAGTGTTATTACCAACTAAATTTTCAAGGAGTCTGAAACACCAACACTTTCCAATGGAACCACTACAGAAGGATCACCTACAGACTTCCATAATATCGAAACATGAAAAATTGGGTGAATGGAGACCAAACAGGGAGGCAACTCTAACTCATAACACATATTATCCACTCTCTTCAAAATTAAATAAGGGCCCATATAATGGGGACTGAGCATTCCCTTCTTTCCAAAGCTCATCACTTCCTTCATAACAGACACCTTCAAGAAAACCCAATGGCCAACTTCAAACTCTAACTCCCTTCGCCTTACCTCCGTATAGGACTTTTGGCCACTTTGGGCAGTCTTAAGACTATCCTGAATCACCTTCATCTTCTCTATAGCTTGATGAACCAAATCAGGTCTGAATAACCCAACCTCGTAAACCTTGAACGACCCAATAGGAGAACGACATACAAAGACTCAAACGGAGCCATTCTAATGCTTGTGTGGTAGCTATTATTATATGTAAACTCTATGGGAGGAAAATGATCAACCCAACTACCACCAAAATCAAACACGCAAGACCTTAGCATATTCTCTAAAGTCTAAATAGCCTTCTCCACTTGCCCATCCATATAAGGGTGGAAAGAAATTCTAAGGTTCTCCTTAGTTCTAAAAGCTCTCTGAAAGGAACGCCAAAAGTGAGATGAGAACTGAGTAACTTAATCAGATATAATAGAAACTAGAGCACCATGTAGCTTCATGATCTCCTAAATGAAGAGCTTAGCATAATATTTAGCGAATAAATTAGTCTTCATTGGTAGGAAATAAACGGACTTAGTCATCCTATCCATGATGACCCAAATCAAATAAAACTGATGGCAAAACCAGAAAAGACTAGTAACAGAATCTATATTGACCACTTCCCACTTCTATTTGGGCAACTCAATCTCTTGAAACAACCCACCAGGGTTATCCAATTGGGTGAGTGTATGAAAAAAGATCAATCCCAAAATCAATCTCCCTGTCAGGAGAAACACTAGGAAGATCATCGTGAAATACTTTGGGAAACTCACAGACCATCATGACAGATTGCAATGAAGGAATTTCAGAACTAAAATCCTTAACATACACTAAATGGTAGAGACACCCTTTGGAGATCAACCTCCGGGCTCTAAGATACAAAATGTATCCCCTCTTAGGCACTATGGAACTACCTTCCCACTCAATCATCGGCTTCTTTTGGAATTGGAAACTAATCTATCGGGTCTTATAGAACATGAGTGTAACCAATCCATCCACAAAATCATATCGAAGTCTAACATATCCAACTCTATAAGATCCATTAACATCTCCCTATTCCCGATAGATGCCATACAACCCCTATAGACTCTTTGGACTACAATAGAGTCACCCAATGGAGTATACATAGAAAAGGGATCCAAAATACACTCAAGACCAAAACCAAAATAAATAGCCACATAAGGGGTCACATAAAAAAGGGTAGACCCTTAATCAATTAGACAATACACATCACGGGAAAAGAGTTATAAAGTACCAGTGATAACATACGAAGATGCCTTGGATTCCTAGTGAGTAGCAAGAGAATAAAAGCAATTCTTACTAGTGCCAAAGCCCGAAGAAGCACCCTTTGGTGCAGAAGCTAAAGACGTGGCAACCGGAACCTTATTAGAGCCAGTAGCAACCCTGATTGATGGATAATACTGCTGTAGGTGGCCCAAATGACCTTATTTAAGAACTTATTCCTCTCCTCCTCACAAAATACATGATGAACCTGCCACAAAATTAGGAAAGATAATAAGATGGAGCTGACTGAGCTCCACTAGCCTAAGACTAGGCACTCTGTGCCCTAAAGCCACTATTGCTCTACAAAAAATGGTCATCAGATGACTTATGGTATGGAGAACTAGTATTATAATAAGAACCAAAATTGCCTCATTTCTTATTACACCATTTTCTAGCATCTCTATCACTCTGGAACTGAACTCAACCCTGATTTAAATATCAAAACTTCTTACTCTGCCTCTCCCTAATTTCTTCTTTCTTCTTCTTTTCCTCCTTGACTCTTTGTATATAAACCACAATTTAAGAGATATCCATATCCTTATTCAACATGGTGACCTTGCTCTCCAAGATAATATCGAGGAAAACCTAGAAATGAACTTTCTCATCCTCGCTCTCATAGAATACACTAGCTCAGGAGTATAACAGAATAGTTAGTGAAACTTCAAGGCATATTCCTTAATTGTCATCCTGCCTTGCCTCAAATTCACAAACTTCTCAGCCTTTGCATCTCTCAGATCCTAAGGAAAGAAATAATCTAGAAAAGAACCCGAGAACTCATCCCATAGTTCCAACTCCGTATCATCACACCTAGACTAATCCCACTCCTCATACCATAAATATTCCATATACTTTAGTTAATACGGTGAACTCCGCACCTTTAGAGTCAGAAGTATGCATAACTCAAAAAGTCTTCTCCATTTCATCTATGAATCCTTGAGGATCCTTTTCAACCTTAGAGCAAGTAATGGTCGAAGGATTGAGCCTCATAAATTTCCTGACTCGAGTAACCTTAGAAGAACCCACAGTAGGACCGGCAGGACCCAACTAACGTGACTGAGAAGTCACCAACTGGGTCAACAGATGAAGAGATTGGCGAAACTCAACATTAGAAATATCTTCTTAGGGCGGCGGGGGCATGATCATCATCATCTCTAGGGGATCGAGAAGGACTGGTAGGGGGTATTAAAACTCTACGTAGGGCAGCACAGTCAGGAGTTGGAGCCCTAGATTGGGTCTGAACTCCATAAGTTGAACGAGTTTCATCGATATTATCCTTAGACGTGACAGAAGGGTTTCCACGTGCATCAAATCTTCTTGGAGGCATGATCTAAAATACGAACAAATAGGGAATAAAATAGATTCAATACCTTAGACTCTAATCCCAAAATAGAACAAAGAAAGGGAAATATTCCTAAATGTCTCGTAGCCTCTCCTTTGTTAGTGTGGTATGCTACATACCTATAAAGGAGACTCTACTTAACACGCCTTTATGGATTCCCAATGAAACTAAACCTCAGATCTTATACCATCTTTGTCACGGCCCAAACCAAGGCCTAGCCGGGATGGGTATCTTAAGTCCACCGAGGACCAGAGACCACCCCCTTATTGCCAAGCCAAACAGGATATAACACTCGCAACAGTGGCTAAAATCCAGCATAGAACAAGATAGAAAGGTAATAAACTCAAATACATCTAAGCATGTCAACATCAATACCCAATCAATAGTAACATCCACAAACTCTCTGCAAATTTGAAAATAATCTAAGTCGGGACATGTCCCTGACCCTGACAATGACAATGACAATGACAATGATAATGTCAATGTGAACTCTTTAATTCTACTTTATAAAATAAAACTAATGGAATGATTAAGTATTCCAAAAAATGGAAGATCACCACTTCACAGCATAAACAATGCATATGTAAACATGCAACATCATATAAACAACATCCATTCAAAACCCTCAACCCATGTTCCAAAACCAATATCAAAACCACATAAAGAACTATTTAAAACACATTCTTTCACAAATTAATAGTTGAGGAAGAGTGAAATACCTAAAATACCAAGATTTATGGAGAGAAATCAACCCTTGAGAACTCTAATTGATCAACTTCTTGAAAACCATAAGTATCTTAATCTTGGAGGATTTAGAGAGTTTGAGAGAGTGTTTTGAGTGCTAAATTATTGAAAATAACATCCCAAGGGTGTTTTATGGTTGGGGGTATTAAGTGAAGAAAGAGAAAAATGTCCAAAATACCCCCAACTTAAAAGCTGAAAAATTATTGCCAGTGACTACAGGTTACTATACGACTCTTTAGGACTTACTACGACCCATCACTATAAGTCGTAGCCCAGACAGTATCTAAAGGACCCCCATATGGTAACCCTATGACTCGTTATGAGACATTACGACTCATAGGGTCTATGTCATAGTCAAGATAGAAACACTTGGGGCACACACTAGTTTGGATATGGATGGGACCATCGACTCATTTGGAGTCCTTACAACTTTTTAGGAGCCACTTATAATAAGAATAGTAAATTAGGCTACCTTTACTGGACACCCTACGATTGGAGTTCTATGACCAACAATGTCATGCTACGACTCGTAGTATAAGTCATAGTCAGGATAGTGAGTTCAAAACTCAAAATTTTAGTGGCCAACACCTAGGACCTCACAACTGGTTCAATATTCTTTGATGTTGCACACTAGGTTTGTGTCCTTCTTTCATGAATATTTTATTTATGCAAAATGTAGGATTTATCCCCTATATATTGGCAGCTACCACTCAATAGCTTTATTTCTCCTTTTTAGTATTGTTAGTGCCTCTTGAACCTGTACATTAGATAATTTTGCAAAAAGAATAACAAGTAAGGTGTCATCCTCCTCCAAAAAAACATATTTGAGCTGTGAAAGTAAAGCTTTTAGCTTTAATTTTGGTGCTTTCTTAATAGACGTCTTGCAAGAAGGTCCAAGGGGCATATTCAGAGGCTAAAATTTATCCTTATGAATCAAAACACTTTCCATATTTAGAATCTGAACCATCTTGTTTGGTTTTGCATCCCTGAAGATTTCATGTCCCACCAAAGCCCTTTTCCAAAGGATCCTTGGAAGTAATAAGTAGAGTTTTATCTCAAGATCGATAACTGCCGTATGGACAATTCCTCATAGATAGCTAAAACTCCATTGCCTTATACACATCAAACACCTTTACCTTATATGAGCTAGCATAGTTAGCTACCTGGCAGCTACATCTATCAATGCACATCCAATAACCAAAAATAGACATCCTAAAATAAATGGGACTTTTGGACCTACATTAAAGTCTAGTACAAAAAATTCCATGGGTGATATAAGTGAACCTACTTGCACCAACACATCTTCCACTATTCAATTAGGCCTAATAAGTAAGCGATCAACCAACTTCAAAACTACTCTGGTGGGCCTCAGATCTTTTTGAACAAAGAAGTGGGCATTACATATATTCTTGATCCAATATCACACAAGCCTCGAGTACTAACATACTTGCTAAAGGTGATATAAATAGTAAAGTTTTTTGGATCCTTTAGCTTTGGAGGAAGTCTATTCTAAATCTATGAGGTGCACTCTTTATTAAGTGCAATAGTAGCATACTTTGTCAACCTATTATTGTGTGATATAATATTATTTGATGTACTTGTCATACATTGGAACTCCCTACAAAATATCAACAAGAGAAAGATTAATATGGAGTTGTTTTAACAAGTCAATACACTTTTAAAAACACCCTTCATCTTTTTGCTTTTTTCGCCTCTGTGAAAATGAAGGAGGTGGTATCACAGTTGCCATATTATTCTCACTACTCATAACTTTGTAAGTCTCTGCTTGCTTCTCATATTCGTCCACAACCTTATGAGTTGTCTTTTTAGGCTCTAGCTCCTCAAATTATAAACCACTTTGAGTAGAAACTATATTAACTTTCTTAGGTTTTGGATGTGTGTTAGAGGGTAGACCTTCATGAGTTCTAGTGTTCTATGCCCAAGTTATCAATCCCAACTGGACCTTTACGGTCTTTGTGGCTAGTTATGGATTCTTTATATCAGTCGCTATCTGTTCTTGGTTTTCTAGGATCTTCTTTAGTATCTCCTCAATATTACTAGAATACGTATTAGAATGACTAACCTGAGCCTATTGCTTAACATTCTAATTCCTTTGGCTTCTATATTGATTTGTATTCTGCATTTAGTTTCTACCCCTTGAAATACCTAGGCTTTGAACTTTGAGAAAATCTCCTTATTTGAAGTCACTAGACTAGGTACGACTAGGGTACCAGTCATACCCTATGGATATGACTTAGTGACCCCCTCTCATACCTTAGGTAGTGTGCTGAGGGTTATTCACTGTCCTAGTTATGATTTAGCCTCCACTCAATCATACATTAGGGTATGCGTCATATCTAACCTAGTCGTATAGAGTGTTGTCTTAAACTTGAGTGAACTATTGGGGATATGAGTTATGGGTATGGCTTAGGGTATCATTCGTACCCTTGGGTATGAGTCCATGGTGTGTAGTTGTAACCTGACCAATGTAGGGGTCCTTGGTGAAGCTTTGGGTATGATTTAGGGTACCCCTCGTACCCTAGGGTATGTTTAACCCAAATGAGTCATACCCACCTTAGAAGGCATTTTTCAGCTTTTAAGCCAAGAGCTTTATGGATATTTCCCTAACCCAAAAACCTTAAAACCCACGATATATAACATTTTTTGGCCCTCAATACTTCACATTTACAAGATCAAAATCATAACAATTCTCTTTGATTTCTTTAAATAATATATAAGGCTAGGGTTTGGAGGGTGCTTAAAATACCCTAGTTTCTGGACCTTAGAAAATTTCCTGGAATTCTGGTCTCGGGACCCAATACAACTCATGGGTACGAGTTGTATGTTGGAGTATGAATGTTATGGTCTAGTCGTATACTGACCAGTGTTGGTTGGTGGGATGTATTTTGGTCACTAAAATGGGTACGACTTGGTGGTATGAATCGTATGGTTGGATATGGATCATTTGGTTTCTTTACATAACCTTATACTTGGTAACTTAAGTTGGATTTGAGTACAAATGGCTTAACAGGAGTCATAATCCAAGGTACGAGTCATACCCAAGAGTACCCTGGACTCGTATGATGGACAATGTTCAAACCTTCTATGATTCTATCTTGCCAGGGATAACGGTAAAGGGTATGGATAATATGCTATTAATACGACTTAGTTAGGATGAGTCGTATACTGGATAGTGATGGGTCCAATGGTTAAGTCTTAGGATACGAGTGGTGGGTACCACTCGTATCAAATGGTACAGCTCATGAGGGTCAGTCGTACCCCTGTGATGGAATTTTTGTGCAACTTAAGTGGGGTTATTCTGGATATTTTTCTGCTTATTCTAATAAGGTCCCACGGCTTCTAAATCTCTTGGGAGGATATTTACCCTGTTATTCTATTCATTAACACTTAGAAACTCTTCCTAGACACTCTATAATTCTCTCAAAAACTTTTGGGCAAGAATGTTAGGGTTTCAACTAGAGTACTAATTTGGGGATCTTGTTGGTGGTTTCTCTCCATCTACTTTGATAATTAAGGCATATTCTCTTCCCTCATTATTAGTTCCAACTAAAGGCATGGTTTAATACAATGTTTTTATAATTTGAATATTGTATGATTTATGGTTTTTAACTATGATTTAGGGGTTTTCAAAATGCTTGGTTGTGGTTTTCCCATGTTTTAATGATGTTTTTGTATGCATTAATGGTGGTTTTGGATAATTATTTGCATAGGAATTGTTCTTTGGTAATTGATTTTGGTTTTGGAAATACTACTCCCCTAATGTGTTTGATAAAATGTCTTTAACAATGTTTTCATTATAATATTGGTTTTTCAATGGAACTTATGCATGGTTTAAACTTGGTAATAGAACCCTAAATTTTATGAATGGTTTAAATAGATTGGAAAGGCCTTGGTGGCCATGGTTTTGGTTAATTGGAAATCATGAAGGGTACATGGAATCCCTTAAACCTATATCTTCTTAGCTATGGACAAAACTTGCAAGATATTATTGGTATGACGATACCACTATTAATGTCCTTGGTTAATAAATGGTTAATGGATTGGTTGGTTTCCTGGTAATGGTTTTAATTGGGCAGTAATGACGGGGTGTGTAGAAAAGTCATGGAAGGTGGAGGTATCGAGAGGACAAAAATTGGTAACTCATATTTGCCAATGTTAGATTGGTCTTGGTGATTGTGTGCATGATTTCATACATTATATTTGGTAGATGTACTAGTTATACCAGGTTTTTATTCCTTAGTCATACGACTTCACACACTGCAGCCCATTAAGCAGGAGGAGTTGAATCCATATAGCTCATAAGTGGTTTAGGACGGCAGAACTACATAAGCCAAGTAAAGGTTTTAATGGCATGCTAATACCGGTTACCTTTCCTGGCATAGTTATATATATACATATATATGTATTTATGTATAGTTGTGTGCATATGGATGGTTTTACTTAATTTTATAACTGACATTATTTTATCCTTATCCTGAGTTTATGTTAGCGATCATTTGGTAAACTATCTACGGGCGTATACCTAAGATATGCAGGAACCGACCATTCTACTTCTCCTACATAGTGATTGACATGGGGACAATTGTTAGATTAAAGTGGTGAGCTTTCATTTTTTTAAAAGGCTCTATTTCATGTTATTGATATTTTTAGACATTTTGATTTATTTTTGGATATTGGTTTTAGCTATGGTTGGGGACATGTTCCAACCAGATATTCTTACTCTTTTGGTTAAAGGCTTTGTGGTACTGCTATGGGTTGGAATGGGTGAGATCGATATTGGTGTCAGCCTTAATAAAGGCATTGGAATTAGGGCTGACATCCTTGGACATAATTTCTCACTGTTCTATCATATTTTATTTTGGGATTAATCATATTATGTTTTGAAACTTATTTGTTTATGGCCTGGTTTATGACTCTTGTTTCAGTATTGGTTTGGTGGTACAGTTTGGTGTAATAGGATGACTTGATAGGGTTGGTCTAGGAATAGACCTATCCCAAAGTTAGTCCTTGTCCAGATATGCTATCTTGCTATTTATTCAAAATTTAGCCAACTCAAGGTATGCAAATAGTGGTTGGGTTGGGTAACAGTGGATGGTCCCCGATCCTGGTTAAACTTAGGATGCCCATTATGATAAGGCCCCCAGTCGGATCATGTCAAGTTAGTATCTGATCTTTAGGTTCATGGTTAATTGGGTGTCCACAAAGCCATGTCGAGAAGAGTCTCTTTTAGGAGTGTGTAGCATTCCACACTCATAAGTGAGAGGCTATAAGGCATTTAGGAATGTTTCACTTTCTCGGTATTCTGTTTTCAAGCTTGAAGTCTAAGTCTTGAAATTCTTCTCTAATCTTTGGTTTTTCACTTCTTAGATCATGCCTCAAAGATCTGAAACATATGGAAACTCTTCAATCCCATCTGGGGACAATGTTGATATGGCACATCCTACATCTGGAGTTCATCTTCGATCTCAGGGTCCTATCCTTGATAGTTTTGAAGTTTCTCCAGTTGCTTCTAATCTTCCTCAGGATAAGCGGGATGTGTCTAGTGGGTTATCTACTGAGGCCACAAGGGTTGGTCAGTTTATGAAACTAAATCCTTCTACATTTATTGGTGTGAAGGTAGAGGAGGATCATCATGGTTTATTGGATGATATAGAGAAGATATTTAGGGTGATGTAGGCTACCAATGTAGAAGGTGTAAACTTTATAGCTTATCAGCTCAATGATGTTGCGAATCAATGGCACAAAGAGTAGGATAAGGATAGACGAGATGTTGAGGTGTCATCTTTATGGGATGCCTTCTCTAGTGCTTTTCTAGATTATTTCTTTCCTCAAGAGCTGAGGGAAGAAAGGATGGAGAAGTTTGTGAATCTTAAGCAAGGGAGAATGTTTGTTAAGGAATATGCCTTGAAGTTCCACCAGTTGTCAAGGTAGGCTCCTAATTTAGTGGTTAACATGAGAGTGAGAATGAGAAAGTTCATTTCTGGGTTGAATCAGGATTTGATCTTGGAAAGCAAGATTACCTTGCTGATTAAAGATATGGACATTTCTACGTTGACTATTCAGATGCAGCAGGTAAAGATGAGAAGATGAAATAGGTAGAGTTCAGAGATCGGTAGGGTAAGAGGAGCAGGTTTTTTTATAAGGGAGGTGCTCAGTCTCAGGGTGTTGAGATGGCATTAAATGATAGAAAAAAAGTGGGGGAGTTTTGGTTCCTTCTTTACTGCTAGTGCTTCTTACCCGAAGCAGTCGGGTAACAGGCGTCACCAGGGTGGTGATAATTTTTTAGCATAGAGTGCCCAATCTCATGAGAGTGAGGGTCAGTTGGTTTCTTTATGCCCTCTTTTTTGGTTATTTGGTCATCCTCATTGGGGTTATTACAATAAATGGAGGGACAAATATTTTAAGTGTCTCCAGACAAGACATCGTCTCAAGGATTGTCCAATTAATAAGGTTGTTACGGGAGAAACTAAGGTACCGGTGGCTTCATCTTCTACTACTACACCCGATGGTGTCGCGTCTACTTTTATTACTACTTCTGGTTCTAGTGTTGGCCGAAATAGGTTGTATGCTTTGGCATCCCAATAGGATTCTGAGGTATCACCTGAGGTCGTTACTGGTACGTTACAACTCTTTTCTTATGGCGTGTATTGTCTGCTTGATCCAGGGTCCATTATTTCTTATGTGACCCTATTTATGGTTGTACGTATTGGTTATGATCCTGAGGTTATTTTAAATCTTTTTTCTATTTCTACCTCGGTAGGTGACGTAGTTATTGCTAAGAGAGTCTATAGGGGATGTGTGGTATATGTTAGTGGTAGGAAAACTTTGGTAGATTTGTTTGAACTTGATATGGTGGATTTTGACGTCATTCTGGGGAATGATTGGTTACACTCTTGTATGCGCCCTTGGATTTTTGTACCCGTAAGGTTTTCTTTAGGTTCCCTGGTAAACTGGTTATAGAGTGGGAGAGAGGTTCTCTAGCTCCTAGGGGGAGGTTTATTTCTTATCTTAGATCTCGAAGGTTAATCTCTAAAGTTTGTCTTTATCACTTTGTCCGGGTTAAATATTCTAACTTAGAAGGTCTTTCTTTCCAGTCAGTCTCAGTGGTAAATGAGTTTCCTGAGCTCTTCCCGAATGATCTTCTTGGTGTTCCTCCGGATTGGGAAATAGAGTTTGGTATTGACTTGGTTCCGGACACACGTCCAATATCTATTCCTCCTTATAGAATGGCTTTGGTTGAGTTGAGGGAACTCAAGGAGCAACTTAATAATCTTCTGGATAAGGGTTTTATTCATCCTAGTATATTCCCGTGGGGTGCATCAGTGTTGTTCATGCACAAAAAGGATAGTTCCTTTTGGATGTGCATTGACTACGGGTAGTTGAATAAGGTGACAGTCAAGAACAAGTATCCTCTTCCAAGGATAGATGATCTATTTGATCAGTTGTAAGGTGCCAAGATCTTTTCTAATATAGATCTTCAGTCTGAGTATCATCAGCTAAAGATTAGGGATATGTATATCCCTAAGATGGCTTTTCGTACAAGGTATGGGCACTTTGAAATTTTGGTGGTGTCATTTGGATTGACCAATGCCGGCATTGATGGATTCAATGAACAAGGTTTTCAGCAGTTCTTGGATCTTTTTGTCATTGTGTTTATTGATGACATTCTTGTTTATTCCAAAAGTGAGGTAGATCATGCTAATCACCTTCGGGTGGTATTGCAGACCTTGAAGGAACAATAGTTGTTTGCCAAGTTCACCAAGTGGGAGTTTTTGTCAAACGTTGTGACTTTGCTTGGCCATATTATTTCTAGAGAGAGGATCATGGAGGATCTGCAAAAGGTGATTGTGGTTAAAGGGTCTAGACCCACGATGCCAACCGATATTCAGAGCTTCTTGGGCTTGGCTGGGTATTATACGCGGTTTGTGGAAGGCTTTTCATCTATAGCTGCTCTTTTGACAAAGTTGACTCAGAAGAAGGTTAAGTTTTCTTGGTCGGATGCTTGTTAGAAGAGTTATAAGAAGTTGAAAGACAAGCCGACTTCGGTTCTAATTCTGACTTTGCCGCAAGGCAATGATGGGTTTGTGTTCTATTGTGATGCATCTCGGGTAGGTCTCAGTTGTGTTTTGATACAGCATAGGAAGGTGATTTCCTATGCTTCAAGGTAGTTGAAGGTACATGATAGGAACTATCCTACTCATAATTTGAAGTTATTGGCAGTTGTGTTTGCTTTGAAAATATGGTGGCATTATTTGTACGATTTAAACATGGACATCTTTTCTGATCATAAGAGTCTACAACATGTGTTCACTCAGAAGGAGCTCAATCTCAGGCAGGGGAGATAATTGGAGCTTCTTACGAACTATGATAGGAGTCTCCACTATCACCCAGGTATGGCTAATATGGTTGCTGATGCTCTAAGCAGGTTGTCCATGGGGAGTTTAGATCATGCGGAGAAAGGAAAGAGGAAATTGGTGAAGGATATTCACCACTTGTCTAATCTTTAAGTTTTCCTCTTGGACTCTAAAGATAGAGGTATAATGGTACAAGAAGTGGTTCGATCATCTATTGGTGAAGAGATTAAGGAGAAGCAAGTGTTGGATCCTATCTTAGTAAAAATCAAGGGTGATGTTGGTGGGAAAAAGGTGATGGTGTTTGAGATCAGTGGTGATGGTACCAAGGAAGGTTGTGTGTTCCTAATGTTAACGATTTGCGGAAAAGGATTCTGGCTGAGGTGCATAAGTCACGCTATGTTGTTCATCCTAATTCCACGAAGATGTATCATGATGTCAAAGAGATGTATTGGTGGAATAGTATGAAGAGGAATGTGGCTAACTTTGTGGCCAAATACTTGGTGTGTCAACAAGTTAAGGTTGAACACATGAGACTTGGTGGGTTGTATCAAGAGATTGTTTTGCCTAAATGGAAATGGGAGGTAATCAATATGGATTTCGTTACCAATCATCCTTGGTCTCAAAATCAATATGATTCAATTTGGGTCATCGTGGATAGTATGACAAAGTATGCTCAGTTCTTGCCAGTGAGGACTACTTTTTTGGTGGAGGATTATGCGAAGTTATATATTTAGGAGATTGTGAAGCTACATAGGGTACCTGTTACGATTATCTCTGATCGTAATATGTAGTTTACATCTCACTTTTGGCAGTCTTTTTAGAAAGGTTTGGGGACTAGGATGAGTCTGAGTACTGCTTTTTATTGCAGATGGGTAGGCAAGTACAAAGAACTATTCATACATTAGAGGATATGTTTCGAGCTTGTGTGATTAATTATGGTGGAAATTGGATTGAGCATCTACCTTTGGTAGAGATTACTTACAAAAATAGTTATCATTCTAGTATTGGTATGACTCCTTTTAAGGCATTGTATGGAAGGAGGTGTAGATCTCCTATTGGTTGGTTTGAGCTTGGGGAGGCGGATATGTTTGGTCCCAACTTGGTTTATCAGGATATAGAGAAGGTGAAGGTGATTCGGGATAGGCTTAAGGCTTCCCAAAATCCCCAAAAGTCCTATGCGGATGTTAGTCATAGAGAGTTGGAGTTTGAGGCTGGGGATAAGGTTTTCCTCAATGTATCTCCCATGAAGGGAGTAGTGTGGTTTGGTAAGAAAGAAAAGCTCAGTCCTCGATATGTTGGTCTTTATGAGATTCTGCAGAAGGTTGGTAATGTTGCTTACGAGTTGGAGTTACCTTCTAGCTTAAGTCTGATTCATCCAGTATTTCAAGTATTTATATTAAAGAAGTGTCTTAGTGATCCTTCTTCAATTGTGCCTTTGGAGGGATTGGGTATCTCGGACTCTCTGTCTTATGAAGAGGTCCCAGTTGAGATCTTGGATAAGAAGGTTCATCAGTTGCAAACCAAGGATGTGGCTTCAGTTAAGGTTCTGTGGCGGAACCATACGGTGGAAGAAGCTACATGGGAAGCGGAGGAGGACATAAAGTCCAAGTATCCGTATCTATTTTTTTCTTTTGGGATTCGTGCGGAAGGTATGTGTCTTCAACATATCTTTATTTTTTAAGTTTGCTAAATGAAAGATTAATATGTTAAATAGTGGGAATATATTTGATAATGCAAATAACTAATGAGTGTGGTTACCCCTACCTTGTCCGTCATTTGGGGACAAACCTTTCTAGTGGGGGAGACTGAAATACCCTAGTTTCTGGATCATAGAAAATTTCTTGGAATTCTTGTCCTTGAACCCAATACGACTCATTGGTACGAGCCTATGTTGGGGTATGAATGATATGGTCTAGTCGTATGCTGACCAGTGTTAGTTGGTGGGATGGATTTTGGTCACTAGAATGGATATGACTAGGTTGTATGAGTCATATGGTTGGACACGGATCTTTTAGTTTCTTTACTTAACCTTAGACTTGGTAACTTAATTTGGATCTGAGTACTAGTGGCTCACTGGGAGCCGTAAGCCAGGGTAAGAGTCATACCCAGGACTCGTATGGTAGACAGTGTTCGAACCTCCTGTGATTCTATATTGCCAGGGATACGAGTGAAGGGTACGAATCGTATGCTATCAATACGAATTGGGTAGGATGATTCATATACTAGACAGTGTTGGGTCAAAGGATTATGGCTTAGGATACGAGTGGTGGGTACCACCCGTATCGAAGGGTATGACTCGTGAGGGTCAGTCGTACCCCTATGACAGAATTTTTGTACAACTTTAGTGGGGGTATTTTGGATATTTTCCCACTTATTCCAATTAGGTCTCACAACTTCTAACTCTCTTGGGAGGCTATTTACCCTATTATTTTATTCATTAACACTTAGAAACTCTTCCTAAACACTCTATAATTCTCTCAAAAGATTTTGGGCAAGAAAACTAGGGTTTCAACTTGAGGACTAATTTGGAGATCTTGTTAGTGGTTTCTATTCAGTCTACTTTGTCAATTAAGGCATGTTCTCTTCCCTCATTATTAGTTCCAACTAAAGGCACGGTTTAATATAATGTTTTTATGATTTGAACATTGTATGATTTCGGGTTTTAATTATGATTTGGGGGTTTTGGTTATAAATGCTTGGTTATGGTTTTCCCATGTTTTAATGATTCTTTTGTATGCATTAATTGTGGTTTTGGATAATTAGCTACATGGGAATGGTTCTTTGGTAATGGATTTTGGTTTTGGAAATACTATGCCCCCAATGTGTTTGATAAAATGTCTTTAACAATGTTTTCATTATAATATTGGTTTTTCATTGGAACTTATGCATGGTTAAATTTGGTATTGGAGCCCAAAATGGTATGAATGGTTTAAATAGTTTTAATGAATTGGAAAGGTCCTGGTGGCCATAGTTTTGGTTAATTGGAAATCATGAAGCGTACATGAAATCCCTTAAACTATATTGAGGTGGCTATGGACAAAACTTTGCAAGTTACTATTGGTATAACGATACCACTATTAACAGCCTTGGTTAATAAATGGTTAATGGATTGGTTGGTTTCCTAGCAATGGTTTTAATTAGGAAATAATGGTGAGGTGTGTAGCAAAGCTGTGGAGGGTGAAGTTCCTGAGGGGACCAAAACTGGAAACTCATATTTGTCGATGTGAGGTTGGTCTTGGTGATCGTGTGCATGATGTCACACCTTATATTTGTGGGATGTAGTAGTCATCCCAGTTTTTTATTCCCTAGTCATCTGGCTTCATACACTGGGGCCCTTTCATCAGGGGAAGTTACACCCATATAGCCCGTGGGTGGTTTAGGATGGCAGAGATACACAGCTGATGTTGGGTGTATTTATGCATTCTAGCATCACTATTCTAGCCTTTTTAGTGTTTTTTTGAGGATGATTCTAAGCTAAAATGGTTAATAATGAGATAAATATGTTAAAACATGTGTTTATACTGTTCTAGGTGAATTTCAAGAAAGTTTTTACTTAAAAGAATCAATTGGAGTTCAATAGAGAAAGCTAGTCTTTCTAGCGTGAGCTAGTTGCTTGTCTAGCCTCTCTTGTTGGATTCTATTGTGTTCCATATGTTCCTTATGGTTTTAAATGTGTTATTATATTTTGAACTAAGTGTTAGGAGTGTACATAGTTCACACAAGTCAAGGGAAGAGTTGAAACTTTAGTTAAAGATCAAAGTGAAATTTGGCTATGCTTAGCTCGTGTTTCTATTTCGTTATGTTGGATGTTGTGTTGTTTTGAGCTTTAAAATGTTATTTTTAATGATATATTATTCTTGGTTAATGTATTATGATGATATATGAAGGATATAAAAGCTTCAAATCAAGTGGGAACAACTCAAAAATGCTCGGAATGGCTCAACGAAGGCATAATATGCAGATTAACGCACTTTTGGATCCCTGGAATGTCAAGGGCGCGCATGGGCTTGTAGGAGTGGTAAATTGACTTGTTTAAAACATCAATAGATTCATTAGAGGCCCAAAATTTCAACCATATGGCGCGTGATGGTCCTAAAGGCAATTAGCCCTCGACGCGGGCTCATTTTGTTGCCCCCTTTGCCTTAGAAAAATTCTGAAGAACAATTTCCAGTATCTTAGGGAGATTTGGAGGTGTCTCCCTACCTGGAGTGGGGCTCTAACCAGGATGGAACCCCACCCACTCTCGGGCTTAATAACTTAAGGTTTTCAACTCCAACACGGATTGGGTTTGCTCCTATACTGTAAATACATGTTATATCACGTTTTTTACATACTTTTGGACATGTTGGAGCATTGGAGGCTACCACAACTTCTCTTTAGGGTTTTATTATCTTTAATTTAGTTTCTTTAATGGTTTGTATCATCATTCCAAGGGATTGGCTGATGAATATGTCCATTCAAGGCTAAAATTCCTTTTTCGGTGTTAAGGCCAAGATCATGACTACTTTCGTTTTGAATTAAGTTCATTAATTTTGCTTATCTTTATTGGTTGTTTGTTTATTCTTATTTTAACTATTTTAAGGATTATCTACCCTTAGAATACACCAATTGTCAACCTTTTGAACTTGGGAGAGGGAATAGAAAGATAGAACATGGGTATAAGCAAGGTAAGGTTCGTAGTCTTTTATAAAATAAGGATTTTGAATTATCATCTAGGACAGGGATATACCTACAAGCCTTACTTGAATTACATGTAGGATGATATTTGTAAAGAACTTAAGTGAACTATTACATCCCCCCTCAATGATGTAGTTGTAAGGTTTAACTTAGGTAAACGATTAGAGGTTGGGAAACTGTAATCATGCAATTAACCCTATGAATCAACAACCAAGATAAGAAATTTAACGAATGAAGTTCAATAACGTAGTATGATTGTTCGTAAGCCTTAACCCTGTGCTACTATCCATAGATTATCCTAAGTCATTACTTTTTTGCCTTAGTTTAGTTTAGTTTTAATTTACAACTTTAAAACTCTATTTTCTCCTCTCCTCAATTGGTTAAACTAGAATTGGATAGGCGGCAAATGCAAGTCCTTGAGAGATCGATACTTGGGCTTCCTTGAAGCTACTTTACTACTTGATAAGACCACGTACACTTTCATGTGTGCTTGGGCGCTGTCAACAGCCTAGGTAATGGTTTTAATAACATGTTAAACCCTGTTCCCTTTCCCGGCATGGTTATATATCTATATATATATGGATTGTCTTACTTGGTTTTATAAATAGAATTATTTTATCCTTATCCTGAGTTCATGTTAGCGATCACTCGCTAACCTATTTATGGGCGGCTGTATACCTATGATATGCAGGAACCGGCTATTCTACTCCTCCTACATTGTAATTGACTCACGAAAAACTGTTGGATTAAAGTGGTAAGCTTTCATCGTTCAGGAAGGCTCCATTTCTTATTATGAATATTTTTAGACATTTTGATTTATTTTTGGATATTGTTTTGGGTTATAGTTGGGGGCATGTCCCAACTGGATATTCCTACTCTTTTGGTTAGAGGCTTTGTGGTACCGTTATGGGTTGGAATGGACGAGATTGGTATTGGTGTCGGCCTTAATATGTGCATTGGAATTTGGGTTGACATCCTTGGACATAATTTCTCACTATTCCATCGTATTTTATTTTGGGATTAATCATATTAGATTCTGGAACTTATTTGGTAATGTCCTGGTTTATGGCCCTTATTTTGATATCGGTTTGGTTTAGTAGTTTAGTTGGTACGGTTTGGTATGACGGGATGACTTGATAGGGTTGGTCTAGGAATAGACCTATCCCTAAGTCAGTCCTTTTCCAGATATGCTATCTTGCTATTTGTTTGAAATTTAGCCAACTCAAGGTATGATAATGATGGTTGGGTTGGATAACAGGGGGTTGTCTCCGGTCCTAGTTGGACTTGGGATGACCATTACAACAAGGCCCTTGGTTGGGTCATATCAAGTTGGTATCAGAGCTTTAGGTTCATGGTCAATTGGGAGTCCACAAAGTCATGTTGAGTAGAGTCTCTTTTAGGGGTGTGTAGCATGCCACACTCATAAGAGAGAGTCTACAAGGCATTTAGGAATGTTTCACTTTTTTGGTATTCTATTTTCAAGCTTGGAGTCTAAGTCTCAAAATTCTTCTCTAATCCTTAGTTTTTCACCTTTTAGATCATGCCTCGACAATATGGAACACAAAAAAACTCTTTAGTACTATATGGGGATAATATTGATGGGGTACATCCTACGTCTAGAGTTCATCTTCGATCTCAGGGTTCTATCCCTAATAGTGGTAGAGTTTCTCTAGCTGCTACTAGTCTTCCTCAGGGTGAGGTGACTAATGCGGAATTTTTCCAGTCTTTTCATATTATTGCTAAATTGGTTGTTGCTCAGTGTAACACCCCAAGAGTACACCCTGGACGCCACATAGTGGTTGGAACCATAAGTGATCCCAAGCTAACCCATGAACTGGCATACTATTAAGCAACTGAATTATAACATAATAAATAATTGTTCTACTGTGCGGAAACATAATATACTAAAAAAATCTAAAATAGATACAATACCGATATAGCATTACAATATGATAAATCTGAAGGATGAAATTGAAATTGCATGACTGACTCTGACTGACATCTGTGAAGCCTCTACTATATTGACTATAGATAGCTAGGACATGCCTCCAACTACCACAAATCAATACACATGAAAATAAATGAACTGTACATGAACTAAAACTGTCTGGAGTTCCCGAAGTAGGAGAACTCATCACCTGCTGGCTGAAATCTGCAACGGTCTAATCATGATGCGTAGGCTATAACTGATACCTACATTATGAGACAATATAGCACATAGACATATATGTAGATCAGTACTTCTGGAATGTACTGAGTATGCAGGGGTAAATACAATAAGTAAAATTGATTTCATACATAATCATAAAATATGCATGGTAAGTGTAAGTAGACTCAGCAATAGGCAAGAATAAATTGACAACTAAAATATCTTAAAGCATGAGTGACAAACATTCTCTGATAAAATGGTGAATCTCTACACTTAGTTTCTATAAACTTGCTTTAATGATATAAGTATTACTGAAGCTGGAATATGATAAAACATGGATATTGTATGAATACTGGGTCTGAAACTACGTGATGGAGACTAACATAAACTGAGGATCTGAATAGACAATCAGACTGAGCATGAATGCATAAACATACTAACTTATCTGATTAACTAAATATCTGATAGTTGAATACTGGGCATGTAAGACTGGACTAAACTTAGTCTAAATAACGGGACTAAAACTGTAGAGTATTATGCATATGAGATAAGGACTGACTGAGTAACATGAGATAACTGAGCATGAATTCATGAAAACTGTATTATTTTAGAATGCAATACCAAGCGTATAACATGATTCTGAAATAGTCTACAAACTAAGGTACTAAAATACTGATAACTGTATGCTATGGTCAAGCAAACCTGAAATTAAACTGAGTTACTGATCTGATTACTTGACTGAGACTATAACTAAGACGGTAACTGAGACTATAACAGAGACTGTAACTAAGATCATATTAATACTGGAAAATAAGTTCTGAATACTAATTAACTGATATCTGAGTTTACTGATACTATAGTACTGATAACTGAGTGACTATTTCTGACAGTCCTAATTCTGTAGAATGGAACTGAGTTTTATATTGAGTTGAGTGACTGTGTCTAATAGTCCTGAATCTGTAGAACTGAACTGAGTTCTATACTGAGACAGAAACTGAAACTATGGGAGGTAGTTATCTAACCGACATGCCCCTCTCCAAATAGATTGGGGTCCAACCTGTAACCCTAGTTGGGAAGGGTGTCAATACCATTCCATGGGTAAAGACAAGATGTGAGTTAACCCTCTCTGACAGGAATCACTTTCGTCAACCCTTGCTAGCAGGAAAACCCACGTGAGATGTATTAACCCTAGTCTAGCAGGAAGATACCTCAACCTACACTGGCTACATAGTTCGGTAACTCAGGGATTGCTATAATGGGTCAAACCATATGCTGGCAAGAATGCCCCCATCCCTGGGTTTTCTCGGTGTTGATTCCTACTCCAAACTAAATAGACACTGAACTAATTTCTAAACTATACTAGTCTTGACTGAATTATTATTGATCATGTTGTCTAACTGAGTTTACTGGGTCCCACTGACTGATGGAATACTATTGAGTTCTGTTAACTTACTGAGTTCACTGAGTTTTGAATTGAATACTGAACTAAGACTGTGACTGATTACTGAGTACTACTATTTGTGACACTACTGAGACTGTTCTGTAACTATTGTAGCTCTAGGTATGCAGCTAGATTTTCAGTTATTGAATACCCCCAGGACTTGATAGCATGAAAAGTAAAGCATAGCATGATCTTGAAAAGCATAGCTATAGACAACTGTTCACAATTCATTCACTGAGATATTTTATCAAACATTTGGAGGTTATGGACTTGTACATGAATGAGAACACATGGTAACGTGTCATGATTATCCTATTTAATTCACATGGACATTCTATCAAGCACGTGGAGATTAATACTTTAATATAAGGCAATTTGCCAAACACATGGGGATCATGAACTTGGACATGAGAATATCTTAAACATGGGAGCATAGCATGATTACATAACTAAGATCATGAATTGGAGAATTCATATATAATTCGCTTGAAATAGTACATGAGTGTTTTATCAAAACATGTAAAGTTCATAGCTTGAAGTAAGAATGTATTAAACATGAGGGAACAATAGAGTTACATGGAAAAGTTCATGGCTTGGGGATTCATCTTGAAATTGACTTAACATGATATGGGAATTTCATCAAACATGTGGAAAGTATGAATTTAAAACATGAGAATATTGCTAAACATCATGAATTTAGGATCTATCATGGAATTTACTTGAATAAAACATGGGAAATTCAAAATTCATAGCATGAGGAATTTAAAATCTTGGATGGAATCACACATGGGCTGACTTGAATTAAAAACCACAGTGAAAAAACATGAAATTCAATCTTTCTTGAACATACATAATACCATAGTAATGGAAAATTCATTCATTAATTAAAAGAAAAGAGTTTTTGGGCTCAGTGGGTAAAAGAGGACCCATGGATTAACTCCCACATACCTTAAAGCTTTAATATTGAAGGAGACACACAATCTTGAAAGCATTCTTAAATTAGGAAGCTTGAGTTCTTGCTTTTCTTAAAGAAAAGTTGATGAAGTTCTTGGTGTTCTTGAGGAGGCTAGGGTTTTTCTTTGAGAGAAAAGATGAATAATTGAGTGTATATTGCTTTTGGGGGCTGAAATTAAGTGTTATGGGTGGATTTGGGTGAGGAAAAGTGACCAAAGTGCCCCTAGACCCTTTAGAAACTGAATTAGTGTGTGAAACAGTTCCGTAACGCGCATGCCGACGGGTCGCGTTCCTATCACATCGGCTTACTGCCTCACACAGAAAATGCCATAACTTTTAGCTCGGGTATCAGAGTTTGGAAAAATTGATATAGTTGGAAATATAATTCAATTATCTACAATTTTGTGGGTTTTGATCTGCAAAATTATATGTATATAAAAAGTTATATACGTTTAAAGTAGACCCTTATAGAATCAAATGTCAAACTTTGGATGAATCAAAGGCTCTAAGCTTAACTTTGTTTTAAGTGATTCTTATGAATATTTTTCACCTCAAAAGCAAATAAAACATGAGGATAAAGATTATGAAACTTATATTCACATGGGAATCATTTGAATTATAGATTTTACATGTCGGAACTACAGTTCAAAGACTAGCCCAAAAATGCGGGGTATTACATTATCTCCTCTTTGGGAATATTCGTCCTTGAATGAAACTGATTAGACTGAGAGTACTATACAAAGGTAACTGAGATCATATTCTGAACATGAGTGACTTGGAACATGATTTCATAAATGATTCTAAAACATGATACATGAACTGAATATCATAGACTGAACTGATTTCTTGAATACATGCAATCACATGAGAATGATTATACGGATGCGATAGAAACGAGAGAGTGAACTGATGAGTAACTATTACTTTAGGCTGGATCTAATTTTGTAAAGAAAAATGAAATGTTTATGATATAAATACTCGGTGTATAACAATACATCTCCCCCTTGGGATACTTCGTCCCCCGAATAATACTGTCTTGGCTGTAATACTAAGGAAAGACCAAGATAATGCATGGGAAACTTATGGACTGAATATCTGGGATCTGAAACTGATACATGATGCATGAACTAAACTAAATTTATGACTTGCATGGTCGTGAATGAATTACCTCATGAATAGGAAAGATGGAAAATCATAGGAACTTGTCTGTCTGACTGCTAGACTGTATTGTTGGCTATAAAGACTGAATTATACTGAAAGCTTATACTCAACTATAGATTCCACTTGTACACCAACATGACATTCAAGACTATCCTCATAACCACACATGAACTTGTAGGAAAACCTCCACAAAAGCATCTTTCTCATTTTCTCTAAACCTCTATCCTTAAAACTTCCATGCACTAGTATCTGGATAAACTAAATTTTGCTGATCATTATGAGTGTAGCATGAGTATCTGGATCTAAAAAAATTATAAAATATGAGTACATGAGCCATGATCTGCATGACCTAAGTTTAGAGTTCATGATTTCATGGAATATGATTTATACTCCTGAGTGAACTGGAACTCCTCATACTAGAACTGAAAGCGTAAATGGTTTTTCTATAAGGTGCATAAATATGAGCTGTGATAATGGAACTGACATGTTAGGCATGAGTAGACATCGTGATGGCTAAAAAACTTTGCACTGAGATAAGAATAGGTTGGGAATCATCTTTCCTTACTGCTTTTCTACACACACTAGCACTACTACTAGAATCTAAAAGTCTGACTTGATTACTTGTTCTATTATCTCCGCCTTAGCTTTAAGCCATCATCTTAAGTCTGTGACCACTTTACTAAACTCTAAACTGAACTGCAGTCGCTTTACTCTAGAGTATGGGGTATAATAATACACATGAATGATAAACTCATCCATACCATCATACTTAATCTCGAATCAACAAACTAAAATTCCTGCATTTACTGTTCAAGCCTACTGATTCACCTTTCGTACAACTAGCCCCATGAATATATAATTTGCTCAATCTGGATAACGCTATCCCAACTCTACTACTGCTAAACTTCTGGGTTTATACTTCTAACTCTAAATCACATACTGTAAAAGGGATTCTGAGAAGAAAATCTGAATGCACATCTAACTTTGGTTTAATGTAGGATTTTCATGAATATGAATGAAATATTTCAAACCTTATGACATAAGGGCACTGATGGGATACTTTTTAAGCCAATATATAATCCCATAACTGTCTGTGGGGATTGGCTGAGGAAACATTGTCTATAAGGACTTAAGCTTCACTATTTCTATTGCCTCAAAACTAAGGCAGAGTTAGCATAAATAGAGCAAGATGAGGATCTACATAGATTTCTTAGATAATACTTCTACTGCACGTTCAAAGACTTGAAAGAAGGGAGATATTTTTTAAATGACCTGTAGCCTCTCAAAGAAAAATATAGACATCTCCGTACCATTTTATAAGACTCTACTAGACACGACTTCATAGACACCCTAGGACACTTGAACTCTGTGCTCTGATACCAAGTTTGTAACGCCCTAAGAGTACAACCTAATGTCACACAGTGCTTGGAACCATAAGTGATCACAAGCTAACCCATGAACTGTCATACGGTTAAGCAACTGAATTATAACATAATAAATATTTATTCTACTGTGCAGAAACATAATCATACTAGAAAAAAATATAAAATAGATACAATACTGAAAAAGCTTTACAATCTGATAATTCTGAAGGATGAAACTGAAATTACATGACTGACTCTGACTGGCATCTAAGAAACCTCTACTATACTGACTATAGATAGATGGGACATGCCTCCAACTACCACTAATCAATACACATGAAAATAAATGAACTGTATATGAACTAAAACTGTCTGGAGTTCTCGAAGTAGGACAACTCATCACCTACTGGATGGAATAAGCAACTGTCTGATCATGATGCATAGACTATAACTGATACGTATATTATAAAACAATGTAAGACATAGACATATATGTGGATCAGTACCTCTAGAGTGTATTGAGTATGCAGGGGTGAATGTAATAAGTAAAACTGATTTCATACGTAATCGTAAAACATGAATGCTAAGTGTAAGTAGACTTACCAATAGGTTGGAATAAACTAAAAACTAAAAACTAAAATATCTTAAAGCATGAATGAAAAAAATTCTATGATAATATGGTGAATCTCTACGTTTAGTTTTTGTAAACTTGCTTTAATGATATAAGTATAACTGAAGATGGAATATGATAAAACATAGATACTGTATAAATACTAGGCCTAAAACTACGTGATGGAGACTGACATAAACTGGGGATCTAAATATACAATCACACTGAGCATGAATGCATAAACATACTAACTTAGCTGATTAACTGAATGTCTGATAGCTGAATACTGGGCATGTAAGACTAGACTGTACTTAGTCTGAATAACAGGACTAAAATTATAGAGTATTATGCATATGAGATAAGGACTGACTAAGTAACATGAGATAACTGAGCATGAATTCATGAAAACGGTATTATTTTAGAATGCAAGACCAAGCGTATAATGTTATTCTGAATTAGTCTATAAACTGAGGTACTGAAATACTGATAACTATACGCTATGGTCAAGCAAATCTGAAATTGAACCGAGTTACTAATCTGATTACTGGACTGAGAGTGTAACAAAGACGGTAACTGAGAATATAATTGAGACTGCAACTAAGATCACATTAACACTGAAAAATGAGTTCTGAATACTAATTAACTGATATTTGAGTTTACTGATACTATAGTACTGATAATTGAGTGATTATTTCTGACATTCCTAATTCTGTAGAATATAACTGAGTTCTATACTAAGTTGAGTGACTGTGTCTGACAGTCCTGAATCTGTAGAATTGAACTGGGTTTTATACTGAAACTGAAATTAAAACTGTGGGAGGTAGTTATCTAACCGACATGCCCCTCTCCAAATAGATTAGGGTCCAACCTATAACCCCAGTTGGAAGTGTGTCAATACTGTGCCACGAGTAAATATAAGTTATGAGTTAACCCTCTCTAACTAAAAGCACTTTCATCAACCCTAGCTGGCAGGAAAACTCATATGAGATGTATCAATCCTAGTTTGGTAGGAAGATATTTCAACCTACACTGGCTATGTAGTTCTGTAACTCAGGTATTTCTACTAAGGGTCAAACCCTATGCTGGCAGGAATGCCCCCATCCCTGGGTTCGCTCGGTGTTGATTTCCACTCCTAATAGAATAGACACTGAACTGATTTCAAAACAGTACTAGGCTTGACTGAACTATTATTGATCATCTTGTCTAACTGAACTGAACTGAGTTTACTGGGTCCTGCTGACTGATGGAATACTATTGAGTTCTGTTAACTGACTGAGTTCACTGACTTTTAAACTAAATACTGAACTGAGACTATTACTGAGTAGTATTATTTGTAACACTACTGAGACTGTTTTGTAACTACTGTAGCTCTAGGTAAGCATCTAGATTTCTGGGTACTAAATACCTACTGGACTCAATAGCATGAAAAGTAAAGCATGATCTTAAAAAGCATAGCCATAGTCAATTGTTCATAATTCATTCACTATGATATTTTATCAAACATTTGGAGTTTATAGACTTGTACATGAATGAGAACACATGGTAACATGTCATAATTACCCTATTCAATTCACATGGGCATTCTATCAAGTACATGGAGATTAATACTTTAATATGGGGCAATTTTCCAAACATATGTGGATCATGAAATTGGTCATGGGAATATCTTAAACATGGGAGCATAGCATGATTACATAACTAAGATCATGAATTGGGGAATTCACATGCAATTCGCTTGAAATAGGACATGAGTGTTTTATCAAAACATGTAAAGTTCATAGCTTGAATGTAAGAATGTCTTAAACATGAGGGAATAATAGAGTTACTTGGCAAAGTTCATAGCTTGGGGATTCATATTGAAATTGACTTAACATGATATGGGAATTTCATCTAACGTGTGAAAATCATGAATTTAAAACATGAGAATATTTCTAAACATCATGAATTTAGGATCTATCATGGAATTTACTTGAATAAAGCATGGGAAATTCAAATTCATAGCATGAGTAATTTAAAATCTTTCATGGAATCACACATTGGCTGATTTGAATTAAAAACCACTATGAAAAATATGAAATTCAATCTTTTTTTAACATACATAATACCATAATAATGGGCAATTCATTCTTTAATTAAAAGAAAAGAGTTTTTGGGATCCGTGGGTGAAAGAGGACCCATGGATGAACTCCCACATACCTTCAATCTTTAATCTTGAAGGAGAAACACAATCTTGAAAGCATTCTTGAATTAGTAAGCTTGAGTTCCTGCTTTTCTTGAAGAAAAGTTGATGAAGTTCTTGGTGTTCTTGAGGAGTCTAGGGTTTTTCTTTGAGAGAAAAGATGAATAATTAAATGTATAATGCTTTTGGGGACTAAAATTAAGTGTTATAAGCGGATTTGGGTGAGGGTAAGTGACCAAAGTGCCCCTAGACCCTTTAGAAGCTCCATTAGCATGTGAAACAGATCCGTAATACCCATGCCGACGTGTCGCGTCGCTATCACATTGGCTTACTGTGTCACTCAAAAAATGTCATAACTTTTTGCTCGGGTATCAGATTTTGGCGAAATTGGTGTTGTTGGAAATCTAATTCAATTATCTATAATTTGGTGGGTCTTGAGCTGCAAAATTCTATGTATATAAAAAGTTATTCACGTTTAAATTAGATCCTTATAGAATCAAATGCCAAACTTTGGATGAATCTAAGGCTCTAAGCTCAACATTGTTCTAAGTGATTCTTATGAATATTTTTCACCTTAAAACCAAATAAATCATGAGGATAAAGATCATGAAACATATATTCACATGGGAATCATTTGGATTATAGCTTTTACATGTATGAATGACGGTTCAAAGAATAGCCCACAAATGTGGGGTATTACACTCAGGCTGAGTGGGATCTATCTAGTGGGTTATCTGCTGAGGCCACAAGGGCTGGTCAGTTTATGAAATTGAATCCTTCTACATTTACTGGTGTGAAAGTGGAGAAGGATCCTTAGAGTTTCATGGATGAAATAGAGAAGATATTCAGGGTGATGTAGGCTACTAATGGGGAAGGTGTAAACTTTGTAGCTTATCATCTCAAGTATGTTGCGTACCAATGGTACGAAGATTGGGATAGGGACAGAGGAGATGTAGAGTAATCAATCTTATGGGATGCATTCTCTAGTGCTTTTCTGGAATGTTTCTTTCCTCAAGAGCTGAGGGAAGCAAATATGGAGGAGTTTGTGAATCTTAAGCAAGGGAGAATATCTGACAAGGAATATGCATTGAAGTTTTACCTGTTGTCAAGGTATGCTCCTGATTTGGTGTCTAACATGAGTGATAAAATGAGAAAGTTCGCTTCTGGTTAAATCAAGATTTGATCTTGGAAAGCAAGACTACCTTGTTGATTAAAGATATAGACATTACTAGGTTGACTATTCATATGCAGTAGTTAGCGAACGAGAAGTAGAAATAGAAGGAATTTAAAGATCGGCAGGGTAAGAGGAGCAAATTTTTTAATCAGGAAAGTGCTCATTCTCATGGTGGTCAGAAGTGGGAAAATTCTGGTTCCTTCTCTACTGCTAGTGCTCATTACTCGATGCAGTTAGGTGACAGGTGTCACCTGGTTGGTGATAATTTCAGGGCACAGGGTGCCTAATCTCATGTGAGTAGGGGTCAGTCGGTTTCTTTATACCCTTCTTGTTGATTTTATGGTCGTCCTTATCAGGGTTATTGCATTGAAAGAAGGGATAAATGCTTCAAGTATGGCCAGGAAGGCCATCGGCTCAAGGATTATTCAGTTAATAATGTTTCTATGAAAGCAAATAAGGTACTGAAAGCTTCATCTTTAACTCCTAAACCTGGTGGTATCACGTCTACTTCTATTACTACTCCTGGTCCTAGTATTGGCCAGAATAGGTTGTATGTTTTAGAATCTCGACAGGAATCTGAGGTATCGCCTGATGTCGTTACTGGTACGTTACAACTCATTTCTCATGACGTGTATTGTCTGCTTGATCTGGGGTCCACTCTATCTTATGTAACCCTATTTATGGCTATATATATTGGTTATGATCCTCAAGTTGTTTCGTATCCTTTTTCTATTTCTACCATGATAGATGACTTGGTTATTGCTAAGAGAGTCTATAAGGGGGTTGTGGTATCTGTTAGTGGTAGGAAGACTTTGGTGGAATTTTTTGAACTTGATATGGTGGGTTTTGATGTTATTCTGGGGATGGATTGGTTACAATCTTGTTATGCGTCCTTTGATTGTTGGACCCATAAGGTTGTCTGTAGGTTCCCTAGTGAACGGACTATAGAGTGGGAGGGTGATTCTCTAGCTCCTAGGGGGAGGGTTTTTTCTTATCTTAGAGCTCAGAGGTTAATCTCTAAAGGTTTTCTTTATCACTTGGTTCGGGTTAAGGATTCTAACTCTGAAGGTCCTTCTTTATAGTCAGTCTCGATGGTAAATGAGTTTCCTGAGGTCTTCCCAGATGATCTACCTGATGTTCCTCTATATAGGGAAATAGAGTTAGGTATTGACTTGGTTTTGGACACTCGTCCAATATCTATTCCTCCTTATAGAATGGCTCCGACTAAGTTGAGGGAACTCAAGGAGTAACTTAAGGATCTTTTGGATAAGGGGTTTATTCATCCTACTATATCCCTAGGGGGTGCATCGGTGTTGGTCCTGCACAAGAAGGAGGGTTCCCTTCGGATGTGCATTGACTACGAGCAGTTGAATAAGGTGACCGTCAAGAACAAGTATCCTCTTCCAAAGATAGATGATTTGCTGATGTGAGGTTGGTCTTGGTGACTGTGTGCATGCATATCACACTTTATGTTTGGGGGATGTACTAGTCATCCCAGCTTTTTATTCCCTTGTCGTGCGGCTTCACGAACTGGGGCCCTTTCAGTAAAGGGGGCTGAACCCATATATCCCGTGGGTGGTTTAAGACAGCAGAGCTACCTACCCTAGGCAAAGGTTTTAATGGCATGCTAAACCCGGTTACCTTTTTCGGCATAGTTATATATATATATATATGTATGGTTGTGTGCATATGGATTGTTTTACTTGATTTTATAAATGGTATTATTTTATCCTTATTATGAGTTCAAGCTAGCGATCACTCGCTCACCCATCTAAGGGCGGTTGTATACCCATGCTATGCAGGAATCGGTCATTCTACTCTTCCTACATAATGATTGACTCAGAGACAACTATTGGATTCAAGTGGTGAGCTTCCATCTTTCCAAAAGGCTCCATTTAATATTATGGATATTTTTAGACATTTTAATTTAATTGTGGATATTTGCTTTGTCTATGGTTGGGGGCATGTCCAATCGGATATTCTTACTCTTTTGGTTAGAGGCTTTGTGGCACTGCTATGGGTTGGAATGGGTGGGATCGATATTGGTTTCGGCCTTAAAATTGACATTGGAATTGAGGCTGACATCCTTAGACATAATTTCTCACTGTTCCATCATATTCTATTTTTGAATTAATCATATTATGTTTTGGAACTTATTTGGTTATGGTCTGGTTTATGGCTCTTGTTTTGGTATTGGTTTGGTTTGGTGGTTTTGGTTGGTACGGTTTGGTGTGACGAGAGTACTTAATAGGGTTGGTCTAGGAATAGACCTATCCCAAAGTCAGCCCTTTTTCAGATATGCTATCTTGCTATTTGTTTGGAATTCATCCAACTCAAGGTATGCTAATGGTGGTTGGGTAGAGTAACAGGGGATGGTCCCTGGTGCTGGTTGGACTCTGGATGCCCATTACGACAAGGCCCCCGGTCGGGTCATGCTAAGTTGGTATCAGAGTTTTAGGTTCATGGTTAATTGGGAGTCCACAAAGCCATATCTGTAGAGTCTCTTTTAGGGGGGTGTAGCGCGCCACACTCATAAGAGAAAGGCTACAAGGCATTTAGGAATGTTTCACTTTCTTGGTATTCTATTTTCAATCGTGGAGTCTAAGTCCCAAAATTCTTCTTTAATCCTTGGTTGTTCACTTTTCAGATCATGCCTCGATGATCTAGAACACAAGAAAAATCTTCAGTCCTATTTGGGGAAAATGTTGATGGGGTACGTCCTACGTCTGGAGTTCGTCTTCGATCTCAGGGTCTTATCCCTGATAGTTCTGGAGTTCCTTTGATTTCTAGTAGTCCTCCTTAAGGTGAGGTGACTAAAGTGGAATTTCTCCAATCTATTCATACTATTGCTAAATTGGTTGCTGCTCAGGCAGAGCGGGATGTTTCTAGTGAGTTTTATGCTGAGGTGACAACGCCCAAGCGCACACAAGTGTACATGGTCTACCAAGTAATATAGTCGCCTTCAAGAAAGCCAAATATCTATCACACAGGGACTTGTTCTGATGACTATACAATTCTAGTTCACAATTTAGATTAATTGATGCAAGCGAAACCAAAACAGAGTTTTAAATATTTATAAATTGCAAGTAAACTAAACAGTGTGTAAAAACAAGACTAAGGACAATCAAGAGAGTAAAACCTGGGGTTAAAGTACTTCGAACAAACATACTATGTTATTGTTGACTTCATTCGTTAACTCACTTATCTGGGTTGTTGATTTGTAGGGTTAAAACCTCTCTATTTCAGCCGATTTGACTCAATTTTAGTATATTTCACTCGATTTCAGTTGGTTTCACTCGATTTTACTTCAAATTAAGCTATTTTTGTGGCTTTTTATGAAATCCATGGTTGCTCCGTGATGAAATTTGACTACTCAGGTAATTATTAGGGTAGTTTTACTTTGATATTAGGGTTTTTGCCGTGAATAATTCTAAGCTGCTATTTTTTTTATGTTTCTTTAGATTAACCATGGATTTTGTGTATGTTACATTGAGGTTTCACCATGGAGGCAAATTACAACAAAAACTGAGTATTAAGTATCATGGAGGTACTGTTACTGACTGTTTCAATGTGGATGTAGACTGACTTTCTTACTTTGAATTTATTGATATCGTGAAGGAAATTAGGTATAATTATTTCTCATGTATTGTTTATCTCAGACCTCCCAAAAGAAAAAAATTAGTAATAGTAACATGTGATAGGGATATTTTGGGTATTTTACCTCTACTTAGAAATGGAGATGTTATTGAGTTATATTTGATACATTTAGTTGATGTGGCAGATGTGGTCCCATCTATTGAATATGACTCCCATGTGGGATGAGAATCTTATCCTGGTTTTGATAAAGAGTTAAGTGAAGACTTAGGGGACCGTGATGATTTAGGGTTTGAAGAGGACTTTGTAGAAGCTGCAATACCTCATGAACCTACTTTTACTAAAAACTTGAGTGGTTATGGTACTGCTGATAGGGGTGAAGACCTAGGTGATGGTGATGGTGTTTCTTCTATTGGTAAGGACTTAGGTGGTTGTGGTGGTGGTATTTTTACTATTTGTGGAGGTTTAGGTGATGGTGGTGTTGCTGCTAGGGGTGAGAACTTAGGTGGGGGTAGTAGTGATTTTTTTGCTAGTAGTGGGGACTTTGGTGATGTTGGTGTTGCTGCTAGGGGTGAGGACTTAGGTGGTGGTGGTGTTTCTACTATTGGTGGGGACTTGGATAATGGTGGCGGTGCTGCTAGGGCTCAGTACTTAGCTGGTTGTGGCAGTGATTTTTTACTTGTTGGTGGGGACTTTGGTGCTAATAATGTTGCTGCTAGGGGTGAGGACTTAGGTGGTGGTGGTGGTGGTAGTGGTAGGAGTGATGATTTGGGTAGTGTAAATGGTGTTTCTGCTACTGGTGAGAATTTGGGTGGTGTTTCTGCTGGTATTATCAGAATTTAGGTGACACTGCTTTTGTTACTGCAGCAGATGTCCCAGTCATTCCATCAGATTGGGAAAGTGAAAGTGATGTTAGTGAAAAATCAAATTATTGTGATTTCTTTGATGAAGGTGAAGATGATGAGTATGGTAGTGATGTTCATGAGAAGGTAAGGATTCTGAGGGAACAAAAGAGGGATGCCAAAAAAAGAGATCTGATGAAACCAAAAATAGAAAAAAATAAGAGCCTAGAGCAAGAGGTGTTAGCTTAGGTAAAAGGAGAGTGGATGTGGGATATGATGCGATTTTATCCAAGAAGAAAAATAGTCTAGAGGGCAAGATAGCTGGAGATGAGCCATATATTGATTTAGATGATGAGGTAAGTTTTGAAATAGATTCTGATCAGGATAATTATGGGGATGCTGAGGTTGAACAACCTTCTAGAAGAGAAGGAAAAACAAGGGGAGCAAAAAGAAATTATAAGAGGATTAGGTTTGATCCTACTTGTAAATTAATAGTTTGGGAGCTTGGACTTTGTTTTGCAAATGTTGGAGAGTTTAGAAAAGCTCTTACTAGATATGTTGTTCAAGAACATGTAGAGCTAAATAAGTTTGTGAATAAATCAAAAAGGGTTAGAGTAAAGTGTGTAGATGGTTGTCCATGGTTGTTGTTTGCAAGCATTGATTCTAGGACTACAGATTTTCTAGTTAAGAAGTACATTCCATTCCACAAGTGTAATACCACAACAACGAATAAATTGGTGAATTCTAAGTACTTGGCATAAAGGTACAGGGACAGAATAACATCAGAACGTGGAATTAGAGTTTTTCAGATTCAAGAGTTAGTAAAAAATAATTTGGAGCTATATATAGGGAGGACTGTAGCAAGAAAAGCTACAAACATTATGTTGCAACAAGTTATGGGTGATCATGTGGAGGAGTTCAAAACTATTTTGGATTATAGGGATGAGCTTTTAAAAACTAATCCAGGTAGTACATGTGTAGTGAGGCTGAGTGTAGAAACTTTTGAAGGTGGAAGAAAACAGTTCCAATCTTTTTACATATGTTTTGATGCTTTGAAGAGAGCAGTCAAAGCTGGTGCCAGGAGATGTATTGGGTTTGATGGTTGTTTTTTGAAAGGTGTTTGTAAGGGTCAATTATTTGTCGCTGTTTGTAAGGATGGGAATAACCAGATGCTACCACTAGCTTGGGCAGTGGTTGAAGTTGAAAACAAATTCACTTGAAAATGGTTTGTTAGACTTCTGAAAAATGATCTTGAGCTGGGAGATGGGTCTGAAGTGACTACTATTACTGATATGCAGAAGGTAACCTCATATATTTTCTCTTATTCATTTTCTGAAATTTTTTTGGGACCTATTTTATACTTATGTCAACTGATATATTTTATTTTGCTTAAGGGTCTTGACAGTGCAATTTCAGATTTACTGCCAAATGCAGAGCAAAGAATATGTGCTAGACATGTTCTAGCCAATTGGTCTAAGGATTGGAGAGGTATTGAAAGAAGAAACTATTTTTGGTAGTGTGACAAATCTACATATGAGCAAGAATTGAGAAAAAATTTGGATCATATGGAGATTTTAGGAGATAAAATTTGTGGAGATCTTCTGTGGTACAACATAGAAAGGTGGTCTAAGGTTTAATTCAAATATCACAATTGTTGTGATAGTGTTGACAATAACATGGCTGAAAGCTTCAACTCATGGATACTAGGGGCAAGATACAAGACTATCATATCAATGCTTGAGGAAATAAGGGTTAAGGTGATGAGAAGAATAGGACAGTTGAGACAGTTTTCTGAAACATGGATTACTGATATTTCTCCTATGGCACTAAAAGTGTTGCAAGAGAACACATCAAAAGCAATGAAGTGTACTCTTGAGTGGAATGGTGAATTTGGTTTTGAAGTTAAGGATAGATGGAGAAATACTTTTATAGTGAATTTGAGGGATAATACTTGTACATGTAGGTCTTGGATGTTAAAAGGTATACCTTGTTGTTATGCCATAGCTGCACTACTCTTTAGAAGACTAGAACCCATTAACTATGTTGCACATTGGTATACTAAGGAAACTTACCTCAAGACTTATAGTTACTTCATTCAGCCTGTTACTGGTATGAAAATGTGGCCCAAGTCAACCAATATTTCTGTTATACCACCTACAATAAGAAAGCTTCCAGGCAGACCCAGTAAATCTAGAAAAAAAATAGCAAAATGAAAACAGGACTGGAAAGTTATCAAAGGGGGGTGTTGAGATGACCTGCAACACATGTCACAACAAGGGTCATAATAAAAGGAGTTTTCCATTGAATTCAAGTTCCATTAGAACTAGTGTGGCTTCTTCTTCAGCAGCACCAAGCACAAGTAAAAGAAGAGGAAGACCAAAAGGATCTACAAAGGTAACATTGGACTTGTAATTTACTAGTATTTTAATTATCTTTTATTTGATTTAATTTTTTTCTCTCATTATATTTTTTCTTATGTATTGTAGACTGTTGCAGCAACAGCAGCTACTGGTAGAGGAAAAGGATCACCTGCAGCAACTACTGCTACTGTGGGTGTTGATAGAGGAAAAGGAACTCCAACTTGTGCTGTTGATAGAGCTATTGGTAGAGGTAGAGAAACTGGTGCTGCAGTTGTTGGTAGAGCTGGTAGAGGTAGAGGAGCTGGTGCTACAGTTTTTTGTAGAGCTGGTAGAGGTAGAGGAGCTGGTGCTGCAGTTTTTGGTGGAACTGGTAGAGGTAGAGGAGTTGGTGCTGCAGTTGTTGGTAGAGTTGTTAGAGGTAGAGGAATTGGTGCTGCAGTTGTTGGTGGAGCAGGTAGAGGTAGAGTAGCTGGTGCTGTAGTTATGGATGAAACTGGTAGAGGTAGAAGAGCTAGTGCTGTTGATTGTACTGGTACATCAAGAGGAGATGGTGTCACTGGTGCTAGTAAAGATAGAGGGATAGCTTATAAAAGACCTCAGATGGTTAGAATGGGGGTGCTTCATGTAGAGAGTGGTTTTAAAGTCCTCAATGTAAGTTAAAATTTCTTGATTATTTTTGTCTAATTTAAAGTAAACCTTTTTCAAGTCTTTAGTTAAATTTGTTCTCTTTTATTTTTATCAGCCTGGAATGCCTATGAACTCCGCCATAGTGACTGGAAATTTTGGACATCACAAACCAACCTCAGGTGTGAAATAGAAAGGAAAGAAAGTTGTGACCCAATAAGGACTTGAAGACATAAGAGCATAGAAAAGGATGAGGATAAGGTCAAATGTTGCTGAACTGAATAATCTAAGCCAAACAAGTTCAACAACCTTCCAGTAGAAGCCTGATTATGTTTTTCTCTTTCTGTATCGATGGTGTGTAATGAAACAGTAGCGATTTTAACTTAGCTAGTAGTTTAATTGTGGTGACTTTAACTATGCAGCTGTGACTGCACTAATTTGACATGTTTTGAAAACAATGATGCAGTAGTGACTGTATTTTTGGTTAATGTTTCTGTTGAAATATCAGCAGTCGTGACTGCATTTTTTTTGGCTAATGTTTCTGTTGAAATATCAGCAGTTATTACTGCATTTATAATGTGTTATGCCTACAGTATTTGGACATTTTGCAACTTCAAATTGTAATTTGTTGCCTGCACTTATTTTTTGGGTACTAAATGATTCAAATGCAATCAATTTAACTATACATACTCAAACAAACGCAAAAGAAGTAAGTTGCACCATTACAAAAGATAAACAAACATGATTCACTTCATCTAGAAACCTTTCTTTTCTTCATATATATAAGAGAATCCAAATACAAAAGAAGTTGCACTACTCTAACACAATAATTTGCAACACGTCATATAACAACAACCTAGTGCTAAGGTAACCTCATTGAACAATTTTTCATATAGAGCATCTCAACCAAATAGATTAAAACTATTACTAATATACAACAAAAAAACACAACAAAGAAGTGAGTATTGTTTCTAGTCCTTCCTTCAGCTATTCGTCTCCAATTCTTTTCTTTCTCCTTGATTTTTTGAATCTCTTCTTCCAACTTCTCCAATTTCATATTAATCCCATTATCGTGTTTTGATTCTTTAGGCTTGTCAACTTCTTCTGAATCTTCCTTGATTGATTTTCTCAATCCAATCAATTTCTCAACTTCATTGAACTGAAAAGATTCAGCTACATTCTCGAGCTTACCTAGTTTTTCAATTAGTTTAGGAATCACATATTTGGACCTCGGATCAATGTCTTCTGAATCTCTCCAACGCCAAAAATCGCAAGATCTTGGACCCTTCAATGGTGAAAAATAAAGAATATATTAACCTCATTTCTCTTAATCAATTCTATCAAAATAACAAGAGAAAATGCAAAATTTGATACTTAACCCATAATAAGGACATGCCCAATATCTTCTACCGGGATTACTTGAAGTCCAAGATGTCTTCAAATGCAACAAAATTCCGTGATTAGAATGAATAACTTGCTTCAAAGAAGAATCATTTTCCTCCATACATAGTTTACTCAAGTTAACTGAATTCATTATTGTGTGCTACAAGAAATTCATTTCAACAAATAAGATAAAGAGTAATTTAGAAAAATAAATAAATTAAAGGACACAAAGTAATTCAGAAATTCATTTTGAAAGTAATTCCTAATAAAACATAGACAAAGTAATGAATGAGATTATACCTTAATACGAAAAGAGACGAAGCTAAAATCAATTCGATTTTATATTTTTAAATCCCAAATTTATGCGGCTTAATACAAATCAAGAGAAAGCAATTTTATTCTTTGCATCACTTTCATGATTTGAAGAAATTTTTGACTGAAGATAAATAAGGGAGGGATAAATTAGGGTTTCTTTTATAGAAAAATAGATATAACCGTTAGGGGGGTTCAAATGGGTATTTAAAAGAAAGAGAAAAGAATTTAAAAAGACAAAAATGAGTTTTTACGCGCTCAGCATCGCTTGTTTACACGCAGGCTGTTAAGGGGTTGAAATAATTCACTTTAAAGATGTTAAGGGGGGTAAATAAACGAAAGTTAAGTTTAAGTGCTAAAGTGAGTTGGGAGGACAAGTTCACGGGGGAAAAGATGTCTTTTCTCTTAAAGTTTTTGACAAAAAAGATAAAAGTGCAGATGAGCTATACATAAGCTGAACCCCATTGAACATCTTTGAGCTATAACATCAAAATAGTTGTTAAAATGAAACTACAAAAGTTGTCAAGAAAGGACAAATAGTACATGGAGCAAATACATTTTCTGAAATTATCGGCAATTCTTGAAAGATGAAATTGTGTATGTTGTTGTGCAATAGCCACCTTTTTTCAAATTTAAGAATACGATGAAGTCACTATTTCTTGATTACTGCTGCAAAAGTGTAAATAATAAGACCCAAAATTTGCAAAATCAAATCAAAGAAAAGTTGTAAATACATTTGGTTTCTCTCATAAGTCAAGCCAGAGCCTACTCAACACTTTCACTAAACATTTCATATGCAACTTAAATTTTTTCTTATCACCTTGTAACCCCCAAAATGCAACTATCACCATAGCAACCATATCAGAATATAAATTCAAACCCTTAATTCATATAGATAATTCAAGATTTAAAATAAAATCAAGAATCAAGACAATACAAATCGAAAACTAACTAAATTATATACGTGTCACAGAGAAGATCTTGTGTGATGTTTTAAGTTGTTACTCTTACAAGAGAATCGAGAAGGGGTAAAAGTTTACTTAACTGTTAAAGGATCAAATCTGGACAAACTATGCCTGTGAAGGAACATATACATGTGGAAATTAATAAAACAAAAATCTTTAATCTGTACAAATGCAGTAATTTTAGCATCCTCTGACTAAAAATGTGAAAGGAACAATCCAACATCTAAATCATTACAACAACTCATCTAAATTACATATTCAAGCATAAATGCATCAACATAATTTCCAAGAAAATAAATAATTTTTCGTACAAGTAACTCGTCTAGATTCATACTCTTCGGCTGATAAAAGTACCTTTTAAATTTGAACAAAAGAAGAGGTGCAAGAAGAGAGTACCAAAAGATGAAGCAATTCACAATAACATATTTTATTTAATATGACTTTAGTTATCCAAATCTTCTAACACTCCCATCTTGCAAACAACCTAGTTACTAATCATAGTCCATATGGGTATAGGCAAAATTGTAATATAGCAATTGTGAATCCCCTCATAAAGTAGGATACAAATGCAAGAATATTACTTTTATTGGTTGGGAGTTGGGACTCAATTTAGGATAGTCGAACTGAGGTATGTACCTTTCACAAATAATTTCAATCATATATTTATTTTTCCATTTGGACACATGCCATAATCGGTTGATTTATTCGTGTGAATATTTATGAAAATTTTCTATTAGAATGCAACCTCCGAACTTTATTTTGTATTTCACCTCAAATTTATTAATTCAAAAAAGACCCCAAATCAAGAAATTTCTTATAATCGAAAAGAAAAACCCTACAGATCTTTTAACAAAATCTAGTCTAGTTAGAAGAATCAAAGAGTGCAATCCTCTTCTAGAAAAATTGGGTCTTCTTTCTTTAGAAATCATTGAGGATGAAGAAAAAATTCAACAAAAAATTAAAAAAATATAACAAAAAAGACATTAAAAATTAATGATTAATCATAATAATAATTAAAAACTGAAGACAAAGAAACATACCTGTCTTGCATATTGAAGATTATAGTTCTATATTTTTCTTTCTTTTGCTTTCAGCTAAAGGTGTCAAATTGGCCGGGCTGAGCCAAACCGGAACCGGTCCGTTTAGTTTAATCGGGTTGTGGGCCGGTTCCGGTCCGAGTTGGGGTTAGGTGGGCCGGATCGGTTCGGGGTTCAACAGTAAAAATATTGAAAACAACCCAAAACCGGCCCACTTAACCCAATCCGGTTAAACCCACCTAAACCCGGTCAAACCCGATTAAAAACCAGTCAAACCCGTTTAAAAAAATAAAAAATCCAACATACACTACAATTATATACACTATATACACTTCAATATACACTATATACACTACAATTATACAATAAATATTTTTTAAAATATATAAACAATTACACATATATACGTATCATTCAATATATAATTATATATGACTATACGTACTACTTTAAATAAAACATATACTACAAATCTACAATAGTGAAATATATATATATATATACACTACAATATATATATATATATATATATATAGTTATATACTAATTTATAAAACATATACACATTTATACGTTAAATATATACGCTTATAGAAGATATATACACATATATATGCACCATTCAATATATATGTACTGCTTTAAATAAAATATATACTACAATATACATATATATATACAACAATATATATATATATATATATATAATTACATACTAATTTATAGAACATATACACTTGTATACGTTAAAGATATACGTCTATAGAAAATATATACACATATATACGCACCATTCAATATATATGTACTACTTTAAATAAAGTATATATTACAATATATATATATTTATATATATATATATATATATATATATATATATATATTTACTACTATATATATACATATACTTATATACTAATTTATAAAATATATACACTTGTATACGTTAAAGATATAAGTCTATAGAAGACATAATATATACACATATATACGCACCATTCAATATATATGTACTACTTTAAATAAAGTATATATATATATATATACTTACATACTAATTTATAAAACATATACACATGTATACGTTAAATATACACGTCTATAGAAGATATATACACACAATTCAATATATATGTACTACTTTAAAATTAAATAAACTATATACTACAATATATATGTATTACAATATATAGATAGTTATATTATACTAATCTATAAAATATATACACATGTATACGTTAAATATATACGTCTATAAAAGATATATACACACCATTCAATATATATGTACTACTTTAAATAAAATATATATTATTCTACAATATACATTTATATATACTACAATATGTATATATATATAGTTATATACTAATTTGTAAAGCATATACACTTGGATACATTAAATATATACGTTAAATATACATGTGTATAGAAGATATATTCAATAATATACAAAACATATACTACTTAATATAATAAATTAATAATACTTGATAGTTAATTAATGAATGTTAAATTTTATTGATTGCAAAATGATCCAAAATTTATAATTTACATGAATAAAAAATCTACAAACTATGCATCATTTTTTCCAACTCATCCATGTTAATATTAACGGAAACTTGCATAGGATAGTCAAAGTCAATGGGGGAAAACCCATGCATTGGACTTGATTCTGCTGAGTTCTCCCGCGAAGTCATAATTTCTTCAAGTTTTTGCTCGTCATTCGGCTTCGGTTCCATTCCTTGATTTCGTCTTTCTGCTCTAATCCAATCTCTGAGGCAAACTAGAACATTCATTGCATTGCTTCCCAATGAGTGTCGGTTGTCTCCAAGTTTCTTTCATCCCTGACTAAAGGCGCTCTCTGATGCAACGGTTGACATTGGAACGTTCAAGCTATCTCTAGCTAATCTTGAAAGCACATGATATTGTGATTCATTATTCCTCCACCAATCTAACGTGTTGATCCGTCATCTACGATCCTCTGGCGGTGACCGAAGATAATACTTAAACTCTTCCCGATAAGTTGATGTGTAAGCTCCCTCGTCAACACTGTTCCAACAGGGTAAATCATAAAAGGAATCAGGAAAACCACAATGTGCCGGCCTTTTAGAAAATGATGGCACCTCAGGAAGATGAAGAGCGACAGTTGGATTGATATGTGTCGGTACAGCTAAATCAACTAAATCAGCATAGTGGTTATATAATTTATCTATGTAAGCATTCGCATCAGACGTAGCCGTCCACAAATCAGGTTGTACTTGTTCAGAATCATTGTTAGTATTTATTTCTAAGTTATGATAAATAAGAGTACTAAAGTGGCACATAGTATGGTATTTAATGCACGAATTTAGCATAGCACCAACCAAGAAAATAGGGGGAATCGGGAAAAAATATTTTTTAAATTTAGTAAATATGGCACCAACAGCATTTTCATAACCTTCTTTATTTTTATATTCTTTGAGCAAACCAAAAATATCGGTTATATATCCCTAAATATTACAAACAGTACGATAATAAGCACCGAAAAATTCAACCGTAGCTACATAAATTATTTCCAAAAACTTAACAAGATCATTAATTATAACCCAATCAGAATCAAGTAGCATGCAATCGGCAGAATCAACAAATGAACCACAATGTTGGTTAAAAGCTAATATAATAGGAACTCTATATTTATAACGAGTTTTTAAAAAATCATACGTAGAATTCCATCTAATATCAATTTCCTCAGGCATCAATATCGGTGCAAGTCCATTTTCTTGACATTTAACTTTAAATTCTTTAATTCTCGATCTACGATTATTTCCTTGTATAAAACCAACAGCAAGACGGATTTTTTCAATATAAATCTCAATAAACTCAAAATCATCTTTTACAATTAAATTATATATATGACATGCACACTTAATATGAAAAATTCCAGGTAACGGCGGTGATAGCTTAGATTTCAACTTTGTTATAGCAGTCTTGTTGTTAGAAGCGTTATCAAAAGCGATACATAAGATTTTATTTTCGATACCATAAAATGCTGCAACTTTATGTATCGAGTCAGCAATAAATTGTCCAGTATGTTTACGATGTTCATCATATAAAAAAGCAAGAATACGTTTTTGCATCACAAAATTAATATCCATCCAGTGACAAGTAACGATTAAATAATCATTTTTATTTACAGCACGACCAAGATCAGAAGTTAGGGATATTCTACATTGAATATTTTTTTAACAATGTAGATAAATAAAAATAATATTGTGAATGAAGTCTAAAAATATCAGACCGACAAGTACTTCTAGGAATACCATTAAACATAGGATTATAAATTGCTTGAATATAATGAATAAAAGCATCAGAAGAAGGAAAACTAAAAGGCAAACAACCTACAACTACCATTTTTGTTATTTCTTCCCAGTCCCTCAATTTATTATACTTCTTCGTTACGTGATCGGTTGTTGGGTCCATTCTAGTTTGTGTGGGCGCACCAACAGCCTCACCACCTTGTGCAATTTTTAACTCTCTTTCGTGGTCTTCAGCTAAATGTCTCATTAACGTACCCGTACCCCCTTGCTTGCCTCCTCTTTTATGCTTATATATTTTTTGACAAATATTGCATTGCACCTCAGTATCTGATATATGTTCAAAAAAATTTCATGCAACACTAGTTTGTTTACGAGATCTTGGGGCACGGGGAGGACGGGGAGAGAGATTAACCGATTAGGATCTAACATTAGCATTTCCTACTTCGGATGTCTCACCAATATTTTCATCATCTTCATCTAAATCAACCGCATCTACTTCATTTTCTTCTTCTATACCATAATTTTTTTGAACTTCTAAATAATTCATATTGTGAGCACCTACACCTATTTCTTCCTCAAAAGGTTGACTAAGTGGTACCGGAGGCGAAGGCACACGGGTATATCTAGTACTTGAAGTACCTCTACCACTAGTAATTCGCTTTTTGTTACCACTACCACTTTCGGGATAAATTTTTTTGACACTTTTATCGAGGTTTCTTAATTTATCCATAGTATATATCAAACTAAAAAAGTACAAGAGTCATAATCATGAGCCTAAGAGTCTAAAAAGTAGTAATTCACACAATCAACATTCTCTTTTTCAACTCAAAACACTTGCATCATGCAATCCAATATAGCACCAGAAAAATATCATACTTATTCCTACAATAAAAATTTTAAAATTACTCCTAAATTAGGAATTCCCCCACCCCACACTTAAAAATATACTTTGTCCCCAAAGTATAATTTAAAAGTAGAGATAGAAATACTCTCAGAGCTCTTTAGGCTTAGCTAGTAGCATCTTTACACATCTGTAGGATCCGAGGACCTCACACTTAGTCTTTGACATGCTCCTTAGCTCAGGTTTCCGGTACTCAGACTTTCCATTAACTTGTGATTCAATCAGAAACAAAACTACGTAAAGTAAAAACTAAAAAGTGGAAAATAAAACATACCTACTTGACTTGGGTTACCTCCCAGGCAATGCTTAATTTAGTGTCGCGAACACCCCAACTCAACTTAACCAAGTTCCTTCATCCTTTTCCTCACACTTGGAGGCCATTTTTTTATTTGTTTCTGGCCTCTTGAGTGTGAACTCTCAAGGTCAACAACTTTCTTAACTTTAGACTTTTTAGGCTCATTAATTTGCATTATGTCAGCTCAGGTGGTTGTGGCTTAGGGTGCTCAATGAGGGTGCCCGGAGAGGTATTTTATGGAATATGATCCACCACCCCACACTTATCCCTTTCAATCACAGTAATCATGCACATATCTTTATAGTGGGATAGTGTGTTAAGCAGTTTATACGATTTAAAAAATGCCTCTTCATCTTCCAATCTCATTGTGAGTATACCCTTTCTCACATTAATTAAAGTTCCTCATGTTGCTAAAAATGGACGCCCCAAGATGAATTGTACCTGTTCATCTGCCTGAAAATCTAGAATAATAAAATCAGCATGTTTACCAACTTTCCAAGTAGGAGTGCAATATATCATATGCATGAGAGCATGGGAGTAGAGGATGCTATGATTTCTTGGATAAAATAAAATGGAGCATGCTACGCATGCTATGCTATATAAGAACATGGACAATACTACATCGATATGGAGCATGCGACGCAGGCTATTACCATGCCTTTACTGGAATTGCACTTCACAAAATTCTCTAAGGCAAAGGAGCCTACCATGGAGCATGCATCATATGCTAATTTCCTGCAGCTACTAGAAGTTGAATCCAAAATATTGGCTAAGTGTTTAACATCCAACTTTTTGTTCCATGCTCGTGACATTATTTTGCCTTTCCTTTTATGTTTTTGGTGTTGTTTTCCTTTTAATTTCTAGATTTTTCAACATCTATTTATCACCATAATCAGATCCACAAACTTTCTACATCATCAAACACCATGTATTAGAATTCAACATAACACAACGTCGAGAATTACAAGCTAGAAACTCAAGCATAGCACTAGTCTCGATCATTTACGCTTTAATAAATTGTTGACTCTCGGCTCATTTTAATTGAATGTTACATACTCTAAACCAGTTTTTCCACATATATTTACACGTTCATACCATAAGGAATTCATTAAACACATTAGAATCCAATGGGATAGACTAGAACAACACCTAGCTTAAGCTAGTTAAACTAGTTTTCTCGCCTAATCTCTAATTAATTGTTTTAGTCCAAAATTGTTTGAAAACACTTCTAAACATTATAATTACATACTTGAAAACTTACATGGTTATTTATACCATTATTCACTTATTAAGCACACAAATCATCCTCAAAATAAGACTAAACAAGCTAGAATAATAACACTAGAGTGCATAAATACACCCAACATGAAGACATAAGGGTTGGTCAGTTAATGAAACTGAATCCTCCTACTTTTATTGGTGTAAAGATGGAGGAGGATCCTCAGGGTTTCTTGGATGAAATGGATAAGATATTCAGGAAGATCAGGCTACTAATAAGGAAGGTGTAAACTTTGGAGCTTATCAGCTCAAGGATATTGTGTACCAATGGTATGAATAATGGGATAGGGGGAAGGGAGGTATGAAGGAGTCATCCTTATGAGATGCCTTCTCTGGTGTTTTTCTTGATCATTTCTTTTCTCAAGAGCTGAACGAAGCAAAGATTGAGAAGTTTGTGAATCTTAAGTAAGGGAGAATATCTGTCAAGGAATATGCCTTAAAGTTTCACCAGTTGTCAAGGTATGCTCCAAATTTTGTGGCTAAAATAAGAGCAAAAATGAGAAAGTTTGCTTTTGGGTTGAATCGAGATTTGATCTTGGAAAGAAAGATTGCCTTGATGATTAAAGATATGGACATTTCTAGGTTGACTATTCATATGTAGTAGGTAGAGGATGAGAAGAGGAAATAGGCAGAGTTCAAAGATCAGTAGGGAAAGAGGAGTAAGTTTTTTTATCTAGGAGGTGCTCAGTCTCAGGGTGGTCGGAATGGCGGCAAATGGAAGAAAAAAAGGTGGGAGAGTTATGGTTCCTTCTCTACTACTAGTGCTCCTTATTGGAAGCATTCAGGTGACAAGAGTCACCAAGGTGGTGGAAATTTTGGGGAACAAGATGCCCAATCTCAGGCGAGTGGGGGTCAATTGGATTTTTTATGCCCTCCTTATCTGTTTTGTGGTCGTCCTTATCGGGGTTACTATGATGAAGAAAGGAACAAATTCTTCAAGTGTGGCCAGGCAGGCCATCGAATTATAGATTGTTCGGTTAATAAGGTTACGACGGGAGAAAATAAGGTACAGATGGCTTCATATTCTACTTCTGTACCCGGTGGTACCATATATTCTTTTGTTACTTCTCCTGGTTTTAATGTTGGCCAGAATAGGTTGTATGCTTTGTGTCCCAACAGAAATTTGAGTCATGATGTCGTTACTGGTATGTTACAAATCTTTTTTATTGACGTGTATTGTCTGCTTGATTCGTGGTACACTCTTTCTTATGTGACCCCATTTATGGATGTTTGTATTGGTTATGATCTTAAGGTTATTTTGAATCCTTTTTTTGTTTCTACCCCGGTAGGTGACATAGTTATTGCTAGGAGGGTCTATAGGGGGGTGTGGTATCTGTTAGTGGTAGGAACACTTTGGTGGATTTGTTTGAACTTGATATGGTGGATTTTGATGTTATTCTGGGGATGGATTGGTTACACTATTATTACACATTCTTTAATTGTTGAACCCGTAAAGTTGTCTTTAGGTTCCCTGGTAAACCAGTTATTGAGTAAGAGGGTGATTCTCTAGCTCCTAGGGGGAGGTTTATTTCTTATCTTAGAGTTTGGAGGTTAGTCTCTAAAGGTTGTCTTTATCACTTAGTTTGGGTTAAAGATTCTAACTTAGAAGGTCCTTCTTTACAGTTAGTCCCGGTGGTAAATGAGTTTCCTGAGGTCTTCCTGGATGATCTTCCTAGTATTTCTTCGAATAGGGAAATAGAGTTTGGTATTAACTTGGTTTCGGACACTCATCCAATATCTATTTCTCCTTATGGAATGGCTCCGACTGGGTTGAGAGAACTACAGAAGCAACTTAAGGATATTCTGGATAAGGGGTTTATTCGTCCTAGTGTATCCCCATGGGGTGCACTTGTGTTGTTCGTGCACAAGAAGGGTGATTCTCTTTGAGTGTACATAGACTATGGGTAGTTATATAAGAGTGGGGTCAAGAACAAGTATCCTCTTCCAAGGATAGATAAGTTATTTGATCAGTTGCGAGGTGCCAGGTTCTTTTCTAAGATAGATCTTCGGTCTGAGTATCATCATCTAAACATTAGGGATGTCGATGACCCTAAGATGGCTTTTCATACTCGGTATGGGCACTTTGAATTTTTGATGATGTCATTTGGATTGACTAATGCCCCGGCAGCATTTATGGATTTGAGGAATAGGGTTTTCAGGCAGTTCTTGGTTCTCTTCGTCATTGTGTTTATTGATGACATTCTGGTTTATTCCAAAAGTGAGGTGGATCATACTAATCACCTCTTTGTGGTATTACAGACCTTGAAGGAATAACAGTTGTATCCCAAGTTCTCCAAGTGTGAGTAGTTGAACGTTGTTACTTTTTTTGGTTATATTATTTCTAGTGGGGGGATCATGGTGGATCCGCAAAAGGTGGTTGTGGATAAAGGGTGGCTTAGACCCATCACTCTAACCGACATCCAGAGTTTCTTAGGCTTGGTTGGGTATTATAAGAAGTTTGTGGAAGGCTTTCCGTTGATAGCTGCTCTTTTGACAAAGTTGACTCAGAAGAAGGTTAAGTTTTTTTGGTCGGATTCTTGTGAGGGGAGTTTTGAGAAGTGGAAAGACAAGCTGACTTTGGCTCCAATACTGACTTTGTCATAAGGCAATGATGGGTTCATGGTTTATCGCAATGCATCTCGGATAGGTCTAGGTTGTGTTTTAAGGCAGCATGGGAAGGTGATTGCCTATGCTTCAACAGAGTTGAAGGTACATGAGAGGAACTATCCTACTCATTATTTGGGGCTGTTGGAGGTTGTGTTTTCTTTGAAAATATGGTGGCATTATTTGTACGGTGTATATCTGGGCATCTTTTCTGATCATAAGAGTCTACATTATGTTTTCACTCAAAAGGAGCTCAATCTCAAGTAGAAGAGATGGTTGGAGTTTCTTAAGAACTATGATATGAGTCTCCACTATTACCCATCTAAGGCTAATGTGGTTGCTGATTCTCTTAACAGGTTGTCCATGGGGATTTTGGCTCATGTGGAGAAAGAAAAGAGGGGAATTGGTGAAGTATATGCTTAGCTAATCTTACAGTTCGTTGCTTGGACTCCAAGGATGGAGGTGTAATGGTACAAGAAGTGGTTCTATCGTCTCTTGGTGAAAATATCAAGGAGAAGCAAGTGTTGGATCCTCTATTGATAAAAATCAAGGGTGATGTTGGTGGACAAGAAGTAATGGTGTTTGAGATCAATAGTGACGGTACTCTACGGTACCAAGAAAGGTTGTGTGTTCCTGATGTTGATAGTTTGTGGCAAAGGATTTTGGATGAGGTGCATCAGTCATGCTGATGATATTGTTGGCCATGTAAATTGTCAATTTATGACCTTGTTGGCATGATGGCTAAAGAGGGGTTAAAGTCCCTAACATGAAATTGAATTGTGTTGAACTAAAAGGGTGTGAGATAACTAATGATGAATAAATGGCTTGTAAGGGTCTTGATGACTATAAATTGAATTGAATTGTAAATTGAATTAAGGAATTGGACTAATGAAATGTTTGAATGATGATTGATCATATGAGTCATGTATGGTGTGAAATTGGTTAAAAGGGTTAGAGTCCCTAAGTATTGAAGTCAATGAATATTGATGTATGGTCAAAAGGGTTAAAGTCCCAATGTCGACTAATGATAGTCGTGACGGCTTGTGGTTAGAGTCCCTTACCTAATGAAAACGCAAGAGATTAGAGTCCCTTTCTTAAATATTTTGTCTTGAGGTTAGAGTCCCCTAACTAATATTGCGTATGGTTAGAGTCCCACGCCGAATAAGCTCATTTGGGGTTAGAGTCCCCTATCTAATAAGGCTTGAGGTTGGAGTCCCTAGACTAATGAAAATGCATGAGGTTAAAGTCCCTTTCCTAATAAGAATTGTTTGAATCTATACGTGTGGAAGATTGAAGTCCTTCACCACATGACATGTTAATGAGCATATCGAGAATGTTTGCTAAGCCTTGTTTTCTTATGGCACTTTATGAACATGTTGCATATATATTTCTACATGTATGATGATGTATGTAAATATGATTGAAAATGGTGAAATAATTTGGCTTTAAATGATGATGTTATTTTATCGTTATCCTTGAATTACATGTTAGCTCTCCAACCGCTAATCGTCTACGGATGCTATGTACCCACGTGACATAGGGGACGGAGCTTCTTCTTCTCTTCCTGCATAGTAACAGCTGTTTGAGCGGTTCGTGTGTTAACATTGAAGTAGTGAGCTTTCATTCTTCGAAAGGCATATATTTTATCATCTCTTTATCTAGGTCATAGACTTGTTTAAGTTAGGTATTTGGTTAGTGTTGGGGGCTTGTCCCGAGATGTTTATAGACATTAGATTTATGTAGAGGCTTGTGGATGACTGTGGACTTGGGTAAGTTGGTAGCATGTTGTCATTATGAAATGTTTATACATGTTTTAAGTCATGATTTTTAGCTATGTTTCCTCTATCTTAATCGTATGATCAGAGTTCATCGGACTCTTATGGATTGAAGTGATGGTTGGGTTGGGTTAGCAGGGAGATCTCTGACCCAAGTTGGGTTTGAGATGCCCATACGACAAGGCCCAGTTTGGGGTCGTGTCACCCCATGAGATGTTGGGTGATTTTTCCAATTTACATTATATGTGTCTCTACAATTTGATTACGTTGTTGTTGTGCATTACCCATAAAGTTTACTGAATTAGTTGCATAAGTGTCTGCATAATGATCACCATTTCCATATACCTCATACCAAGTCTGAGTCTGTGCATAGCATTAACAGTAGTTTGTTGATGCCCTAAATTCAAGTTACCAAACTGTGTGTTTGTTTGATTTTATAAAGAGCCAATCAGTGCTGCAATTGTTGTCTATTGGTCCATTTCTAGAAAACTTGCAACCTTCTTCGTGGTGCTTCTCAAAACATCTATATTACATTCAGGATTTCCCTATGAGATATGGTTCAGAAGCATGTACAACTCATCATACGTATTCTCTAACACTTTTCCACCTGCAACTGGGTCTAAAAGAATCTTAGTATTAGGCTCAAATCCCTTTATGAAAGTATGCACCTAAACATCATTAGTCTAATGGTGGTGTGGGTAATCACGAAGCATGTACTTGAACCTTTCCCAGGCTTGGTATAGATTCTCCCCATCTTTTTGCTTGAAGCTCAATATCTCACTTCTCAACCTCATAGTTTTTCCAGATGGAAAGAAATGGATTAGAAATTTCCTTGCCAAATCATCCTAAGAAATGATGGAATTAGGTAGTTCATCCTTCAACCACCTTTTAATCTCGCCTAACAGAGAAAGGGGAGAGGGTGAGTCTCACATAGTTAGGCGAGACTTCTGTGGGAATGTAAGTATCACTGATTTCAAGAAAATTCTACAAGTGTTGTTGTGGATCCTCATGAGATAGTCTCGTGAATGGCTCGTTGGTATGCAATAGTTTCACCATATTCTATTTTATCTGGGATTGACCTCCTGCATACGATTTGTGAATGTTGTTGGTGACATTATTGATGAGTGGGATTACCACCTTGTGAGTTGACCGCACTTATTAGCCTTCAAGTGAGGGACGTCACCTCGCCCTTCTGGAATGACAAACTCCAAAATATAAAGATTTTGTACCTCATATACCACGTTTGTCATTTGCTCGAGTGGTTCGACGTTTATCACATCCACCAAACATAATGTCAAAAAGTGGTTGGAATGAGGTCATCTTCCCAACTTCGAAGTTTGCATTCTTCTTGAAATTTTCACCCAAAAATGAACTAGAGCCTTTACAAAGAATTTAATTGGCTTTTTCTTACTACTTTAGTATTGTTTCCTTAATTTTGGCATCCGTCACTATTTTTGGTTCGTTCGGTTGGAAAATCACGAAGAATTCTTCGACATCAAACTCACCATCAACCACATGGCTTGATATCTTTTCCTTATCAGCTTCATTTTAAAGATTAGGCATATTTATGGTACTTGAAAGATCGGCCTCCTCACCCATTTCTTCTTTTTCACTCTCCTTTCCAAATGCCACCATGATTGATGCAAGCAATGCATATCCACCTCCATTGTAGTCACCCGGTCCAAGAGATTTAGAAGCATTACTTCAACACCATTGTATCCGGTACGTTGTTCTTCCTTTATCACATCATGAGACCTATCAAACTCATAAAAAGAACTAACATTTTTGTTAGCATAATTAGGGGAGGGGGCATTTGGACAATCATTTTAATGTCCATCTTGACCACCACATAAAGAATAATCATACTCCTAATAGGATCGAGATGGTACATACATCTCTTTTCAGGGATCATATTTATAATTTTATCAAAAGTGGGGTCTACCACAATATGGACATGGATCATCAAGATAAGATTTGCAATCACCAAACTCATATTCATTTCAAGATGTCATAGTAACAAGCAAACAAAAACAAAAATCTACCTAACACAAGAAACAAAAGAAAATCTCAAACAAATATTTACAAATTTGAATCCAAGCAAGTAAGCTAAAATTCCAAACAAAATTAATACGCCAAATTATTCCCTGCCAACGGTGCCATTTTTAATAACTCTCAACTTACACGTAATTATATGTAAGGCAGTCATTGTCAATATAAACCAAACAAGAGTTGGGGTCGAATTCACAAGAAACAATGTGAATGGTGATCGGGTGAGTTTGAAATGAAAGTTGCTTGCTATATTAAAACCTAGGATAAAAATATTTGGGGGGTTTGAACGTTTTTTGACAATATCATAATTTTGGGCTTCTAAAAAACTAACTCAAGGCTAAGAATAATTAGAGTATAATTAATTAGGAATGGATCTTGGGGTTATGTCATTCTAGGTTTGAATTAATACATGGAGAATGGAGAATTTATCCAAATTTAGCTAGGAGTCATGGGTAGGCTAGATTTAAAGTATTAGCGTTAGTCTTTCAACAAAACACTAAATTGCACTCATGGATTCTTTCGAATACCTCATGAGCATGCCAAACTTACCAATCCAAAACCTCAACTTAGTATCCCTATTTCTAGGATGATGCATATCAAGCTAGCTAAATCACATAACATCCTTATTTCTAAGATAATGCTAAGGAAATAACTAGTATCAAATAGTTGTTCACAATTACTCATCAGCCATATCCCTCTTTCAAGGATGATGTGGGATCCAAGTCAATTTGGTATTGTCATCCACAAATCTCATTCAATTTGTGGCTTTCACCCACAAATCTCAATTCATACCTAGGTTAATAGCAAAACCCACAACAAATAGCTAATTAGGTAGATAATAAACAACACCCATGCACAAATCACAACCTATCCAAGCATAGACCTAAGAGGAAGAACTAGCTACTCATAATGATGAAAAATAAAGATATACCAAAATTTCCACCAAATTAATCCATGAAAGATAAAGAGAATGCAAATCCAAACTTTAAATTTTAATAAATCTTCAATAGAAATTGATAATCCTTCACTTAGGAATTACTCAAATGTCTTCTTATCTTAACAGTAGTACAATAGTGTTCCTCAAAGATGATAAATAGATGATGGGTAAAAAAAGTAGTGAAAATGACCTAAAATCCCCTATTTGAGCCCTAATTCCACATTTGCCAAATATTATAAAAATGCCCTTGAAACTTTTTCACTCTACCGCGATCGTCATCTCTTGACTGCATTCGCGACTCCCGTGATCGCAGTATTCATATCGCGATTGCCCTCCGGTTGACTGGTCACGATCACGATCCTCAGGCCGCGATCGTGGTAATTGAGCATCGATTTCTGGGCCTGTATTTCAGCTTTTGTTCTTTATGCTCACATTTCTTCTCTTTCACCTATTCCTCAGCTCATTTTTAGCAAGTTTCCTTTCTCATCTTCCCATTTCAACTTTTACCTACACAAATGAGCATTAACTAAGAAATTTACAAAAAAATTAATGAAAAAGCATGATAATTTAGGCTTAAAAGGTGCTAGAAAGTTGGTAAATTTACCACTCATCACCAAGTTGCTGCCATTTCTGTAGGAACAATTTCTACTGAATCACCCAGCTGAAGTTGTTGAATTGAATATTGAAGAGCAACGCCCTCCGCCACTAATGAAATATTCACGCAGGCTCCAACTACGGTTCAACCAATTCTCTTTCTCTTGCCAGCTCGAGGCTTAATTAGACCTGCAAAATTCAGCCACTAAGATCAAGTTGTCAAAACTTGCATAATATTATTAGACATTAAATTCCAAAACCACTAATTTCTTAAGTCCCCGACAACGACGTCAAAAACTTATTGCGGCCTACCGCACACACAATTGTATGTGGTCTGACAAGTAGTAATATATTTTCTCTTTAGGAGCTGGATATCTAATCCACAAGGACTAATAATTTAACAATTCACTTAATTAAGTCGTTAATAATATTTCAAAGAAGTGTTGTGATATATCAATATGGTTTATGAAATTCTAGCAAACTAAAAGTAAGAAGGGGTAATAAAATGTAACAATTGCTATTCGAGCAAGGTTGTAATCAATATCGAGGGAAAATTCCACGTACAAGGCGCTCATTGAAATCATGTATATCATTACTCTCATTAGTGACGTTGTATATCACGTTGTTGACTCACATGGTTGATAATATGATTATGATCTTCCGAAGCTCCAATCGTCTACCTAAAAGGACATAGCAACTACATCATTGAATGGGCATGCAATAATCTAATTAAGATGCATTTAAATATCTTTCTGCATTTGAACCAACTAAGGCGTTCTAAGTATATTTCTATCCTAGATGCGAATCAAATTCTTTATTTCTAAGAGATAAGAACTTACTCCTTAAACTCCTCAATCTATCCTAATGGTTCTCCTTTCAGGTACACAAAAGGATTATATATGTATTTTAATATCGCCTAAGCATCAAAATAGTAAAAAAAAAAAAACAAGAGCTTAAGAACAACCCATGCAATAATTTAATATTTAACCAACTCAAGAATACGAAATACTATCATGCATTCGACCTCAATCCCTGAACAAAGGTTATTATTATCCACTTATGTTCGATATCAACATCATAGAACTCAAAGTATTCATACGAAAATCAAAATAGAAGAGAAGAGTAGTGAAATAACCCTAATCTAAGCCCTCCTGTGTTTTATCTTTTTACCACCGTACGTAATGAGAGTAGTAAAATAAAAAAAGGATCGTGTAAAAAGTTGCCAAAAAAATCCCTCCATGACAATTTACAATCGCGAAGAATCATATCTGTGTCACCCTAGTATCACACATCCTATTTCTTGTAAACTCAATTTTTGGCCATCTCTGTACCACGCCAATAAAGTGGAGCTTAGCTTCCATGGCATGAAAACATGTTTCAACCTCCAACTTCGCAATATAGTGCAATCTTTCCACTTTTCTTTGTGTTGCATGGTTTATAATTGCCTTTTAAGCTCGTCTTGCTTCCCGATACTGATTGTAACGCCTTCAATCATCCACAAGCTCGTTATTGACGCCAAATAAAGCTAACTTTGCAAAAGTCTCAACTTGAAACACTAATCATATCTATCACTAATCATATCTATCAGTTCATGAACACAAGTAAAGCTCAATCAAATGAATATATGTGCAATGCAACTCATAAAATAGACAAAACTATGAGCAATAATTAGCAAACGACGTATTAATACGCCTCAAGATCAATTACACAGTATAATAATTAGTATGACCTATTTGTTTATCATAATATAATTACAAGTGTACTATTTGATTGCACAAGTATAATTATACAGTTAAATCACTTTAAAAATAAAATTTTAGTATCAAAAAAATTAAAGTTAACATTTGACAACTATGTGTAACTCAATGATATTAATTAGATATTTAAAAATATGTACTCCCTCCGTTTCAAAAAGAATGACCTACTTTGACTTAGCACAAAATTTAAGAAAACAAAGAAGACTTTTGAATCTTGTGGCCTTAAATTAAAGTTGTGTCAAATGTACCAAAATGTCCTTTAATCTTGTGGTCCTAAACATGCTATGTGGAAAGTTGAAATTGAAATATTACCAAAAAAAAAAAAGAGGTCATTCTTTTTTAAACGAACTAAAAAGAAAAAGTAGGTCATTCTTTTTTAAACGGAGGGAGTATTATTTCTTGAATATATATTCATAAATAATCATACTTCCTCCGTCCCAAATTATGTGTCATCATTTTCTTTTTAATCCATCTCAAAATAAGTGTCGTTTTTCCTTATTTGGTAACTTTTTAAAGGCACAATTACCCTTTTACCCTTATTGGTCCTACTTAATTAAAAAAAAAATATTGACACATTTTTTTATAAAGGATAATTTGGTAAACTTTACCAAGTCTTTTCTTATTTCTTAAACTCCGTGCCCGGTCAAATGGCGACACATAAAATGGAACGGAGGGAGTATATTATATCACTAATATTTTAAACAATTATATATATGCTATTTGCATCATCCAAGAGTCCATTACTTCTACTAACATTAAGAACTACATTATTACTACTGATACTAGAAATTATAGATTGGTTACTTACACTAGCTAACTCATGACAGATAGACCAAGATACTAGATTACTAGACAGGACTCCATCTTGATCATGTTTCAGCTGTGCTTTTATATCGTCAGGAGGTGATAACAAAATGTGGATACGAGCAGTCTGTGTTAGCTTGGTATCTAATCTGCAGGACAAAGCATCTGCCACCACGTTGGCTTGGCAGAAGCTATGCAGCAACACTGGATTCCCAAATTTCTGCAAAGTTAAGCTGCAGGAAGAAACAATATTTGCATAAGGAGAGAAGAATTGTTGAAGGAGTTGCAATACGTCTACTGAATCTGTATCAATTTCTAAGGGCAAAAGATTGTAGTGAAGAGCAATTTGCAAACCAGTATGTAATGTTTCCATCTCAGCCATCGTATGACAATGGCCTAAAGATTTAAGGGGTCGTTTGGTTGGGAAATTGATATCCCGAGATAACTAATACCATGATTAGTTATCCCGAGATTACCCCGGATAACTTATCCTACCATGTATATGGGATAAGTTATCTCATCACTATGGAAAAAATGGTGGAATAAGTTATACCACCATGGATTAATTCCTCCAACCAGACAAGGAATTTAAGTGATCTTTTATTTTATTCCGAGATAACTTATCCCTTGAATTACTTATATCTCACACCAAACGCCCCTTATTGTAGTAACCAATCATCCATAGGCCACTGAAATTACAGATAACACCTCTAATCCCACATTTATTGCTCGAGAAAGAACCATCCGTATTTAATTTGTAACAACCAGTGATCAGAGGCACTCATTTGATACAGACGGAGGTAGACTTTGTAAGGTTACTAGGTACGCGAGTATGAGAGGCATATTCATCAGTTTTATTTTGGACAACAGTAGCACTAGGGAAGACAACTTTTTATTAAACACATGATGATTACTATTCAACCAAATGTGCCAAAAGGGCAAAAGGAAGGATGTCTAACCACTTAGTGGGGTGAACAAAATCGAACTTCAACTGCACCAAATCACAATTCGAGTTAAAAAAAAAAAAAATTATAAATAACATAAATACCAACTTTTTAAAAAAATAATTATACTCTCTTCTATTTTTTTAATTACTTTACTCTCTCTCCCTATTAATATACATAAAATAGCTGACATATACATAGCATTCTGTGTATATGTGAGATTTTTGTAATATATTTAGGGAGTTGAAATTTTTTGTAATATTGAAAACATAAGTTGTGTATTCGTGTAATTTAAAAAAAAAAAAAAAAAAAAAAACTAATGGTTTGGTGATGGAAAAAAACTCAACTATAATTGATTTGGTTTGATTTTAACTAAAAAAATCTAAAATGAATTGAATCAACTCGATATTATATTTGTACGACTTTTAGAAATATCTAATATATAAAAATATTTACTATTATGTAATTTATAAATATTGCTTAAATTTTTTCATAATTTTTTATCTTTCAACATATTATTTTAAGTTTAAACTTAGAGTGTGTTTGGTATGAAGGAAAATATTTTTTGATTTTCTCATATTTGGTTGACTTAAATATTTTGAAAAATATTTTCCAAATCAACTTATTTTCCTCAAATTTAAGGAAATGACTTCCATTAAAAAAGTTAGGAAAATAATTTTCAAAACTCTCTTAAACTTCACTCTCAAGTTGAAATGTTCATACAACTTTCAAAAACACCCACCCCTATTACGAACCCCAATCCTCTACCACCCCATCTAAAAAAATTATTTTGTTTTCTAAGAAAATATTTCAATTTTTTTTCATTTCATCTCCTACCCTAAAACCAAACCCCTACCACCCCCCACCCTCCAAAAAAAAAATATTTATTTATTTTAAAAAAATTTAAACTTTTTTCTTACCTCACTCCCAACCCAACCCCCCACTCCTACCAACCCCCTCCCCCCAAAAATTTAAATTTTTAAAATTTTAATTTTTTGCTTACCTCAACCTCACTCTCTTATCCCGAACCCCACCCCTACTAGTTGTCCCCCCCCCCTCTCCCTCACTCCAAAAAAAATTATTATTTTTTAAATTTGTTGTTCAAAAAAAATTCTAAAACTTTTTCCTTACCCCACCCATATCACCTATTCTGACACTCCCCCACCCCACCTATCCTCTCTCCTCCCAAAAGAAAGATTTAATTTTTTAAATTTATTTTTTAGAAAAAGTTTTAAAACTTTTTTCTTACCCCACCCTTGTTACCTTGTTCATTCTCATTGTTTTTGTTAAATATATACAAATACCTTTGAAAAATATTTTTTCTACTTTCATAACGAACACAAGAAAATAAGTAAGAAACAACTAATTTTTCTAGAAAATATTTTCCTCCTCCATATCGAACACACCCTAAGAAAGTATTTTTCGAGGTAAAAAATTATTTTTCTAAGAAGTATTTTCTACTTTTTAGCTAAACACTAAAATGTATTTTCTGAAAAATATTTTTCATTCACCAACCAAACACTAGAAAATATTTTTCACTCGTCAACCAAACATAAGAAAATAAGTAAGAAATCAACTTGTTTTCCATGAAAACATTTTCAATAATATTTTCGTACATACCAAAAAGACCCGTGGAATTTGAATATTCCTATAAGTTTTTAGCTCATAGTCATAGATATTAGTAATTCAAATAAATCTCAAATCAATACTAATGCTAACAAAAATATTCAATTAAACACTAGGAGTGACAATAATGTTGGATATCCATTCTTTAGTTTTGTATAAATACATAACCTAAATTTATTTTTCTATTTAACATTTTAGTGTTATTTTTATAAGAGACACGTAAGATAGTTGTATCTTGCTAGGATTAAAGAAATATTTAAAGTACAAGTTAATTATATGTTTGTATGAAAACCTTACCAGAATAGCCAAAAAAAACCCGAGAAAATAAAAAAATTTCAAAATTAAAAAACCCAAATTTTATTAATTTGATTTGATTTATAGTCTTAAAAATCCTACTCGAATGGTTTGGCTTGATATTTAAAACCCCAAACAACCCGATCATGTACACCCTACCACTTAGCCATGTTATCGTTAAAGGGCAGGTTGAGGGTTTTAAGAACAAGAAGCCAATGTTGTAGAGTGGTATATGTCAAACAAATAGAAGATCGGGAAAGGTTTATTGTGTAACATATAACCCATATTTTTTGTAAGCCATTTTGTTTTGAGTATATACTACAATATATATATATATATATATATATATATATATATATATATATATATATATATATATACACGTACCTACTAATTTATAAAACATATACACTTGTATACGTTAAATATATACGACTTTAGAAGATATATACACATATATACGCATCATTCAATCTATATGTACTGCTTTAAATAAAATATCTACTACAATATACATATATATATATACAACAATATGTATATATATATATATATATATATAGTTACATACTAATTTATAGAACATATACACTTGTATACGTTAAAGATATACGTCTATAGAAGATATATACACATATATACGCACCATTCAATATATATGTCATACGTCAAATAAAATATATATATATACTACTATATATATACATATATATATATATATACACTTATATACTAATTTATAAAACATATACACTTGTATACGTTAAAGATATAAGTCTATAGAAGATATATACAAATATATACGCACCATTCAATATATATGTACTACTTTAAATAAAGTATATACTACAATATATATATATATATATATATATATATATATATATAGTTATATACTAATTTATAAAACATATACACTTGTATACGTTAAATATATACGTCTATAGAAGCTATATACACATATATACGCACCATTCAATATATATGTACTACTTTAAAAAAAACATATACTACAATATACATATATATGTATTACAATGTATAGAGGGTTATATTATACTAATTTATAAAACATATACACTTGTATACGTTAAATATACACATCTATATAAGATATATACACATATATACGCACCAATCAATGTATATGTACTACATAAAATAAAATATATACTACAATATACATGTATTACAATATATAGATAGTTATATTGTACTAATTTATAAAACATATACACTTGAATACGTTAAATATATACATCTATATAAAATATATACACATATATACGCACCATTCAATATATATGCCATACGTTAAATAAAATATATACTACAATATACATATATATATATACTACAATATGTATATATATATATATAGTTATATACTAATTTGTAAAATATATACACTTGGATACATTAAATATATACATCTGTAGAAGATATATACACATATATACACATCATTCAATATATATGTACTACTTTAAATAAAATATATACTACAATATACACATATATATAGTACAATATGTATATATATAGTTATATACTAATTTGTAAAACATATACACTTGTTACGTTAAATATATACGTCTAGAGAAGATATATACACATATATACACACCATTCAATATATATATACTACTTTAAATAAAATATATACTACAATATACATATATATATATACTACAATATGTATATATATATATATATACTACAATATGTATATATACATATAGTTATATACTAATTTGTAAAACATATACACTTGTATACATTAAATATATACATTTGTAGAAGATATATACACACCATTCAATATATATGTACTAATTTAAATAAAATATATACTACAATATACATATATATATATACTACAATATGTATATATATATAGTTATATACTAGTTTGTAAAACATATACACTTGTATACATTAAATATATACGTCTATAGAAGATATATACACATATATACACACCATTCAATATATATGTACTACTTTAAATAAAATATATACTACAATACATATATATATACTACAATATGTATATATATATAGTTATACACTAATTTATAAAGCATATACATATTGTATACATTAAATATATCTGTCTATATAAGATATATACACATATATACGCACCATTCAATATATATGTACTACTTCAAATAAAATATATACTATACTATACTATATATATATATATATATATATATATATATATATATATATATACTACAATATGTATATGTATATATAGTTATATACTAATTTGTAAAACATATACACTTGGATACGTTAAATAGATACATCTATAGAAGATATATACACACCATTCAATATATATGTACTACTTTAAATAAAATATATACTACAATACATATATATATACTACAATATTTATATATATATATATATATATATATATATATATATATATAGTTATATACTAATTTATAAACCATATACACATTGTATACGTTAAATATATACGTCAATATAAGATATATACACATATATACGCACCATTCAATATATAGGTACTACTTTAAATAAAATATATACTACAATATATATGTATATACTATGTATGTATATATATATATATAGTTATATACTAATTTATAAAACATATACTTTTGTATACGTTAAATATATACGTCTATAGAAGATATATACACATATATACACACCATTCAATATATATGTACTACTTTAATTAAAGTATATACTACAATACATATATATACTACAATATGTGTGTATAACTATATATATATATATATATATATATATATATATATATATATATATATATATATATATAGTTATAGTTATAGTTATGGTTATAGTTATATACTAATTTATAAAACATATACACATGTATATGTTAAATATATACTACTTTAGAAGATATATACACACACATATATATACCATTCAATATATACACTACTTTAAATAAAACATACTACAATATATATATATATATATATATATATATATATATATATATATATATATATATATATATATATATATATATATATAGTTATAGTTATAGTTATATACTAATTTATAAAACATATACATAACGTATACATTAAATATACTCATCTATAGAAGATATATACACACACATATATATACCATTCAATATATTTACTACTTTAAATAAAACATACACTACAATATATATATATATATATATATATATATAGAGAGAGAGAGAGAGAGAGAGAGTTATATACTAATTTATAAAACATATACACTACTTTAGTAGATATATGCACACTCTCTCACACACACACACATATATATACCATTGAATATATACATTACTTTAAATAAAACATAGACTACAATATATATACACCAAAATATATATATATATATATAGTTATATACTAATTTATAAAACATATACACATGTACACGTTAAATATATACTACTTTAGATTTAGAAGTTATACACACACACACACATATATATATATATGCACCATTCAATATATACACTACTTTAAATAAAAGTATAAAACATATGCTACTTAATATAATAAATTAATAATACTTAATAGTAAATTAATAATGTATTAAAACTAAGTTTTTAATTTAAGTTTGTGAAATTCTGAATTAAAAAAAAAAAAAAAAAAACTTAACCGGGTCGGGCCGGGCCGGTTAACCGGCGGGACCAAATCGGGTTGGGTCTGGGCCGGGTTAACCGGGCCCAAATCAAAAACCCAACTAGACCGGGACCCAGACCCCTAAAGCCCTTGGAATTACCGGGCCGGGTCAAACCGGGCCGGTTTAATTATGTGGGAACCGTCCCGTTTGACACCCTTACTTTAGACTATAAATATTCTACAATGATTATTCTCCTCTCATTTTAACTAAAATATCAATATTTACTCTCTTCTTTTTACTTATTTTCTAATCTCTCTCTATCTATCTCTCTCTCTCTCTCCCTCTCTATCTATCTCTCTCTATCTATCTATCTCTCTGTCTGTCTGTCTGTCTGTCTGTCCGTCTGTCCGTCCGTCCGTCCGTCCATCCGTCCATCCATCCATCCATCCATCCACCCATCCATCTATCTATCTGTAATACCCCGTATTCCTAGAGCTTAACTTAGCTCTAAGTACGTGAGTTATCCTATATAAAATTTATGAAATACTCAGTATTTTTAATTTTAGAGCCTACCAATGCGTAGGAAATTCAGTCATCTTTCCAATGATATAAAATTTGCTCAAATCCGATACCCGGCCGAAGAGTTAGGGCAGTTTATGTAAAAACAGTAACTCACCGCGATTAGGCCGTGTCGCGGTGAGTATCGCGATGAGCACTCCATCGCATCGCGCTGAAGGCCATTTTGGCATTTGTCAATTTCCATAGGGTCACCGCGATTGCACCGCATCGCGGTGAACCCCAGAGCAGCAATTGCCCCGATCCAGAGAGTCACCACGATTCCACCGCGTCGCGGTAGATATATCGATGACCCATTCACCGCGTCGCGGTGAGGCCTTAATCGGCGTTCCAGTTGCAGTATTTTATATTCCAAGGGCAACTTAGACTTTTCCCATGACCCAGATCAACCTTAAACACGAAATTAATCCCTAAATGATCAAAATATATCATTATTCACTCAATTTTTCCCCAAAGTACATCATTCTCTCTCAAAAACAAGAAACCTTAGTTTCAAAATTCAAGAACAAAGATCAAGAATTTCTCCATGAACCTTCAAGAATTAACATTCCAAGTTATGTTAGGTGTTCATCTATGGGTCTCTTCCACCCATAAAGTCCACGAATCCGTTTTCAAACTACAAGATTGTTGAGTTATGAACTTCCACACTTGAATTGAATTGAATTCATATTATTGTTATTGTTGGGTTCTGTCCATAATTAAATTACAAGCTTTCATGAAATTAATTATTTTATGTGTTGAATTACATGATCCCCTTGATGAACCCTTCAATTTACAAGTTGATTGATGTAGCTATGATAACTATGTGTGCTGATTGTTGTATAACCTAAGTATGCTCCCCATGTGTTTGATAAAATGCCTATGTGAATGAATTAGTGCCATTATAACCTAATAGCATATGTTCCCCCTTCGTGAATAAGTAGATGCCTTACAAGTGTTTGATAAAAAGTCTCTATGGATGAATTATGAACAAGTGAACAATGTCATGCTATTCAACATTATGTTATGCTTTACTTTTCATACTATCGAGTCCTGGGGTATTTAATACCCGACAATTTAGTTGTGTGCCTATAGACAATGTCAGTTACAGAACCTCAGTCATGTCACGATTAGTAGTACTCTCAGACAGTTACAGAACTCAGTCAGTTTACCGAACTCAGGAAAACTCAGTATTAGTTCAGTCCATTTCAGTATACTCAGTTCAGTGTCTTTCAATTGGGAGTAGGATTCAGCACCGAGTGAACCCAAGGATGGGGGCTTACCTGCTAGTAGAGGGTGTGATCTCTAGAAGCAATCCTTGCGTTCCAGAACTACATAGCCAGCGTAGGTTGATATATCAAACCTGCTAGTTGAGAGTTGATGAGGTGTTTTAACCTGTCAGTTGAGGGTTCTACCGTTCTCATTAGAGTACCTGCCAGATGAGGGTAACTCACATATTGTCCTTACCCGTGGCACGATACTGACACCCTTCCAACTGGGGTCACAGGTTGAACCTCAACTCAGTTATCTTATCTTATTTAGAGCATGTCGGTTATATGATTACCTCTCACAGTCTCAGTTTTAGTCTTCAGAATAGAACTCAGTTCAGTTCTACAGAATCAGAACTGTCAGATACAGTCAACCAGTATCAGTAAATCAGTTATCAGTAACTTTAGATACCAGTTACTCAGTAGCAAAATTCAAGACTTATCTTCAGACAAGCTTAGTCACAATATTTATTTATATGCACATTAGTGCACACTCAGTATTTACAGTAGTATTAGTTATCCATGTACTCTCATATCCAGTTACTCTATATCATGTAGTTAATTATGGTTCATGCATATAAACCCTTGCATTCAGCCTTACCCTATCTAGCATACCAGTACATCCCACGTACTGACGCACACTCTTTCTTTGCGCTATGATATCTTATATCATAGGTTCGGACACTCAGGTTTCCGACCGCGCATAGATAAATTTAGATTCAGCCAGCAGCAGTAGATTAGCAGTGAGTCCTCATCATTCGAGGATATTCTTTTATTTCAGATTCTCAGTAGTTTCAGTATTTCAGTATGTGGGATTAGTTGGGGGTTTGTCCCATCAACTTCACTTTCAAACAGTTATGTTAGAGGTTTTTCAGACAGTGTTCAGTTTTACAGATTGTTATTTCAATTGATACACTTTATCAGTATTTACAGATTTTGAACCTTACGGCATTTCAGCCTATTTTTTGCATTTATTATAGTATATTATTCAGTGCTCAACACAGATATCATTCATGGGTCATCTTGTAGTCCTTCGGTGTCGTAAGCACCGTGTAGAATCCAAGGTATAAACTCGAGGTGTTACACTCCATTTATCTCCCTCTCACTCTCTCTCTCTCTCTCTCTCTATCTATCTATCTATCTACCTATCTATTTCGTTATTTCTATCTTTCTATCTATCTCTTTATCTCTCTATCTCTCTCTCTATCTCCATCTCTATCTATCTATCTATCTATCTATCTATCTATAGATAGATATATAGATAGATAGATATATGATAGGGACATAGGTCGCCACGTGACGTCTTTTAATATCCTGCATTTAAATTTATCTTTTTTTAATTTTTAAACAATTTTCTCTTAGTTATTTATAGTCTAAAACTAGAGGGGTATGACCCATGTTAGCACAGGCTCAATGTGATGGACATATATATATATAAGAGGGGCATAGGTCCCCACGTGATGCCTTTTAATATCCTGCATTTAAATTTATCTTTTTTTAATTTTTAAATAATTTTCTCTTAGTTATTTATGGCTAACTCGGCTGAATGGAGCGGAGTATTGGCCAGTCAAGAACTCCCACATTCAAAAATTGAAAGTAGCGAAAATAAGAATGTTGTGTTGGATGTGTGGACTTACTAGAGGGGATAGAGTTAGGAATGAGAGTATCCAAGAAAAGGTTGGAGTAGCTTCGGTGGAGGACAAAATGCGGGAAGTGAGGCTGAGATGGTTTGGGCATGTGATGAGGAGGGACACGATGCCTAGTTCGTAGGTGTGAGAGTCTAGCTTTGGATGGTTTCAGAAGAGGTAGAGGTAGGCCGAAGAAATACTGGAGGAAGGTGATTAGACATGACATGGAGCAGTTACAGCTTACTGAGTACATGACCCTAGATAGGAAGGTATGGAGGTCGCGGATAAGGGTAGAAGGCTAGTGTGTATGGGTGAGTCGTAGCAAGTAGTTAGGAGAGATTTTGTGTAACCGGGTTAGTAATCCTAAGACTGTGTCCATAGGTCGGAGCAACTAGTTAGGAGAGTTTAGGTGTGGTGGGTGTCTTTGGTTTGTGAGTGTATATGGTACTACTGTGTGGGTGTTATTTCTTATTTCTCGTATTTTTCTTATCTGTTATTTCTCTTATTTCTATTTTTATCATTCCTTATTTTTGTTATGTCGTCCATCCTGTTTCATGTTTCATTGCAACCTTGTTTACTATTATTTATCTTGAGTCGGGGGTATATCGAAAGTAGCCCCTCTACTTCTTCGGAGATAGTGGTATGGACTGCATATATTTTACCCTCCCCGGACCTCAATTTGTGGGCATACACTAGATTTGTTGTTGTTGTCGTCTCTTAGTTATTTATAGTCTAAACCTAGAGGGGTATGATCCGTGTTAGCACGGTCCCAATATCGTGAACATTTATAGTATTTTCAAATTGAGCAACTCCTAACACAACTTACAAATAGTCAGATTCTTTGTGCTACAAAAAATTCTTAGACAAAGCACATATACTACACCGACAAGGGAAATTCCTATCCCCATTTTGTTATTAAAATTTGCTTCTCTATTTTGTCTCCTTCGTCTTGTTGACCTCGAGTAATAGATTTTTAATCTCCCATTATTCATAGTCCATAAAAGTGATAGCAACACAAGACTCATACTCATTGCAGAAAGTATTCATTAACTATTATTTTCAAATATATTATTTACTACTCATACACTATAATATGTCATTTAATAGATAAAAAATATAATTCTGACACCTCAATAATGGACCACTATAATGTTATACTTACTGGTATTGTTACAGATTCTCTATACAAACCTTAGATAAATCATATGGCATAAAATATTCCTTCAGTTTGGATTTAGTTTCTTGACCATTTTCTACTCCATATTGGATGCTCTGTCTTCAACTTTGAATTTGGAGGAATTTCTCTTTGAACCAAGGATAATGAATTACCTTCCACCTTTTTACTTACTTCATAAGAATTTTTGAATTACTAGTAAAGTTATTTTAATTCAAGATGGAATATATTTATATCTTTTATTTAAAGTTAGAGAAAAGACATATTTCTACTCCTGAACTTATCCTCCCAACTCACTTTAGCACTTAAACTTAACTTCCGTTTATTTACGTCCCTTAACATCTTTAAAGTGAATTATTTCAACCCCTTAACAGCCTAACCCAAGTCAAGGCTAGGTATTGTTAAGCACGCGCTCTTTGATTGGTTGATGTTATAACCCGACCCTTTCTCATTTATAACCCGACCCACTCTAATCAAATACCCGAAAACCTAAAACATAACCTATTCCAGTTTTTTCTCTCTAAAACCTCTCTATTTTAGCCGATTTGACTCAATTTTAGTAGATTTCACTCGATTTTACTTCAAATTAAGCTATTTTTGTGGCTTTTTATGAAATCCATGGTTGCTCGTGACGAAATTTGACTACTCAGGTAATTATTAGGGTTGTTTTACTTTGATATTAGGGTTTTTGCCGTGAATAATTCTAAGTTGCTATTTTTTTTATGTTTCTTCAGATTAACCATGGATTTTGTCTATGTTACATTGAGGTTTCACCATGGAGGCAAATTATAACAAAAACTGAGTATTAAGTATCATGGAGGTACTGTTACTGACTGTTTCAATGTGGATGTAGACAGACTTTCTTACTTTGAATTTATTGATATCGTGAAGGAAATTAGGTATAATTATTCCTCATGTATTGTTTATCTCAGACCTCCCAAAAGAAAAAAATTAGTAATAGTAACATGTGATAGGGATATTTTGGGTATTTTACCTCTACTTAGAAATGGAGATGTTATTGAGTTATATTTGATACATTTAGTTGATGTGGCAGATGTGGTCCCATCTATTGAATATGACTCCTATGTGGGAGAAGAATCTTGTCCTGGTTTTGATAAAGAGTTAAGTGAAGACTTAGGGGACCGTGATGATTTAGGGTTTGAAGAGGACTTTGTAGAAGCTGCAATACCTCATGAACCTACTTTTACTAAAAACTTGAGTGGTTGTGGTACTGCAGATAGGGGTGAAGACCTAGGTGATGGTGATGGTATTTCTTCTATTGGTAAGGACTTAGGTGGTTGTGGTGGTGGTATTTTTGTTATTTGTGGAGGTTTGGGTGATGGTGGTGTTGCTGCTAGGGGTGAGAACTTAGGTGGGGGTGGTAGTGATTTTTTTGCTAGTAGTGGGGACTTTGGTGATGTTGGTGTTGCTGCTAGGGGTGAGGACTTAGGTGGTGGTGGTGTTTCTACTATTGGTGGGGACTTGGGTAATGGTGGTGGTGCTGCTAGGGCTCAGTACTTAGCTAGTTGTGGCAGTGATTTTTTACTTGCTGGTGGGGACTTTGGTGCTAATAGTGTTGCTGCTAGGGGTGAGGACATAGGTGGTGGTGGTAGTGGTAGGAGTGATGATTTGGCTAGTGTAAATGGTGTTTCTGCTACTGGTGAGAATTTAGGTGGTGTTTCTGCTGGTATTAATCAGAATTTAGGTGACATTGCTTTTGTTATTGCAGCAGATGTCCCAGTCATTCCATCAGATTGGGAAAGTGAAAGTGATGTTAGTGAAAAATCAAATTATTGTGATTTCTTTGATGAAGGTGAAGATGATGAGTATGGTAGTGATGTTCATGAGGAGGTAAGGATTCCGATGGAACAAAAGAGGGATGTCAAAAAAAGAGATCTGATGAAACCAAAAAGAGAAAAAAATAAGAGCCTAGAGCAAGAGGTGTTAGCTTAGGTAAAAAGAGAGTGGATGTGGGATATGATGCGATTTTATCCAAGAAGAAAAATAGTCTAGAGGGAAAGATAGCTGGAGATGAGTCATATATTGATTCATATGATGAGGTAAGTTTTGAAATAGATTCTGATCAGGATATTTATGGGGATGCTGAGGTTGAACAACCTGCTAGAAGAGAAGGAAAAACAAGGGGAGCAAAAAAAAATTATAAGAGGATTATGTTTGATCCTACTTGTAAATTAATAGTTTGGGAGCTTGGACGTTGTTTTGCAAATGTTGGAGAGTTTAGAAAAGCTCTTACTAGATATGTTGTTCAAGAACATGTAGAGCTAAATAAGTTTGTGAATGAATCAAAAAGGGTTAGAGTAAAGTGTGTAGATGGTTGTCCATGGTTGTTGTTTGCAAGCATTGATTCTAGGACTACAAATTTTCTAGTTAAAAAGTACATTCCAGTCCACAAATGTAATACCACAACAAAGAATAAATTGGTGAATTCTAAGTACTTGGCAGAAAGGTACAGGGACAGAATAACATCAGAACGTGGAATTATAGTTTTTTAGATTCAAGAGTTAGTAAAAAATAATTTGGAGCTATATATAGGGAGGACTGTAGCAAGAAAAGCTACAAACATTATGTTGCAACAAGTTATGGGTGATCATGTGGAGGAGTTCAAAAGTATTTTGGATTATAGGGATGAGCTTTTGAAAACCAATCCAGGTAGTACATGTGTAGTGAGGCTTAGTGTAGAAACTTTTGAAGGTGGAAGAAAACAGTTCCAATCTTTTTACATATGTTTTGATGCTTTGAAGAGAGCATTCAAAGCTGGTGCCAGGAGATGTATTGGGTTTGATGGTTGTTTTTTTAAAGGTGTTTGTAAGGGTCAATTACTTGTGGCTGTTTGTAAGGATGGGAATAACCAGATGCTACCACTAGCTTGGGCAGTGGTTGAAGTTGAAAACAAATTCACTTGGAGATGGTTTGTTAGACTTCTGAAAAATGATCTTGAGCTGGGAGATGGGTCTGAAGTGACTACTATTACTGATATGCAGAAGGTAACCTCATATATTTTCTCTTATTCATTTTCTGAATTTTTTTGGGACCTGTTTTATACTTATGTCAACTGATATATTTTATTTTGTTTAAGGGTCTTGACAGTGTAATTTCAGATTTACTGCCAAATGCAGAGCAAAGAATATGTGCTAGACATGTTCTAGCCAATTGGTCTAAGGATTGGAGAGGTATTGAAAGAAGAAACTGTTTTTGGTAGTGTGCCAAATCTACATATGAGCAAGAATTGAGAAAAAATTTGGATCATATGGAGATGTTAGGAGATAAAATTTGTGGAGATCTTCTGTGGTACAACGTAGAAAGGTGGTCTAAGGTTTACTTCAAATATCACAATTATTGTGATAGTGTTGACAATAACATGGCTGAAAGCTTCAACTCATGGATACTAGGGACAAGATACAAGACTATCATATCAATGCTTGAGGAAATAAGGGTTAAGGTGATGAGAAGAATAGGACAGTTGAGACAGTTTTCTGAAACATGGATTACTGATATTTTTCCTATGGCACTAAAAGTATTACAAGAGAACACATCAAAAGCAATGAAGTGTACTCTTGAGTGGAATGGTGAATTTGGTTTTGAAGTTAAGGATAGATGGAGAAATACTTTTATAGTGAATTTGAGTGATAATACTTGTACATATAGGTCTTGGATGTTAAAAGGTATACCTTGTTGCCATGCCATAGCTGCACTACACTTTAGAAGACTAGAACCCATTAACTATGTTGCACATTGGTATACTAAGGAAACTTACCTCAAGACTTATAGTTACTTCATTCAGCCTGTTACTGGTATGAAAATGTGGCCCAAGTCAACCAATATTTCTGTTATACCACCTATAATAAGAAAGCTTCCAGGCAGACCAGTAAATCTAGAAAAAAAAATAGCAGAATAAAAATAGGATTGGAAAGTTATCAAAGAGGGGTGTTGAGATGACCTGCAACACATGTCACAACAAAGGTCATAATAAAAGGAGTTGTCCATTGAATTCAAGTTCCATTAGAACTAGTGTGGCTTCTTCTTCAGCAGCACCAAGCACAAGTAAAAGAAGAGGAAGACCAAAAGGATCTACAAAGATAACATTTGACTTGTAATTTACTAGTATTTTAATTCTCTTTTATTTGATTTAATTTTTTCTCTCATTATATTTTTTCTTATGTATTATAGACTGTTGCAGTAGCAGCTACTGGTAGAGGAAAAGGATCACCTGCAGAATCTGCTGCTACTGTGGGTGTTGATAGAGGAAAAGGAACTCCAACTTGTGCTGTTGATAGAGCTATTGGTAGAGGTAGAGAAACTGGTGTTGCAGTTGTTGGTAGAGCTGGTAGAGGTAGAGGAGCTGGTGCTACAGTTTTTTGTAGAGCTGGTAGAGGTAGAGGAGCTAGTGCTGCAATTTTTGGTAGAACTGGTAGAGGTAGAGGAGCTGGTGCTGCAGTTGTTGGTGGAGTTGTTAGAGGTAGAGGAATTGGTGTTGCAGTTGTTGGTGGAGCAGGTAGAGGTAGAGCAGCTGGTGCTGTAGTTGTGGGTGAAACTGGTAGAGGTAGAGGAGCTGGTGTTGTTGATTGTACTGGTACATCAAGAGGAGATAGTGTCACTGGTGCTAGAAAAGGTAGAGGGATAGCTTATAAAATACCTCAGATGGTTAGAATGGGGGTGCTTCATGTAGAGAGTGGTTTTAAAGTCCTCAATGTAAGTTAAAATTTCTTGATTATGTTTGTCTAATTTAAAGTAAACCTTTTTCAAGTCTTTAGTTAAATTTGTTCTCTTTTATTTTTATCAGCCTGGAATGCCTATGAACTCCGCCATAGTGACTGGAAATTTTGGACATCACAAACCAACCTCAGGTGTGAAATGGAAAGGAAAGAAAGTTGTGACCCAATAAGGACTTGAAGACATAAGAGCATAGAAAAGGATAAGGACAAGGTCAAATGTTGCTGAACTGAATAATCTAAGCCAAACAAGTTCAACAACCTTCCAGTAGAAGCCTGATTATGTTTTTCTCTTTCTGTATTGATGGTGTGTAATGAAACAGTAGTGATTTTAACTTAGCTAGTAGTTCAATTGTGGTGACTTCAACTATGCAACTGTGACTGCACTAATTTGACATGTTTTGAAAATAATGATGCAGTAGTGACTGTATTTTTGGCTAATGTTTCTGTTGAAATATCAGCAGTCGTGACTGCATTTTTTTTGGCTAATGTTTCTGTTGAAATATCAGCAGTTATTACTGCATTTATAATGTGTTATGCCTACAGTATTTGGACATTTTGCAACTTTAAATTGTAATTTGTTGCCTGCACTTATTTTTTGGGTACTAAATGATTCAAATGCAATCAATTTAACTATACATACTCAAACAAACGCAAAAGAAGTAAGTTGCACCATTACAAAAGATAAACAAACATGATTCACTTCATCTAGCAACCTTTCTCTTCTTCATATATATAAGAGAATCCAAATACAAAAGAAGTTGCACTACTCAAACACAATAATTTGCAACACGTCATATAACAACAACCTAGTGCTAAGGTAACCTAATTGAACAATTTTTCATATAGAGCATCTCAACCAAATAGATTAAAGCTATTACTAATATACAACAAAAAAAACACAACAAAGAAGTGAGTATTGTTTCTAGTCCTTCCTTCAGCTATTCGTCTCCAATTCTTTTCTTTCTCCTTGATTTTTCGAATCTCTTCTTCTAACTTCTCCAATTTCAAATTAATCCCATTATCATCGTGTTTTGATTCTTTAGGCTTGTCAACTTCTTCTGAATCTTCCTTGATTGATTTTCTCAATCCAATCAACTTCTCAACTTCATTGAACTGAAAAGATTCAACTACATTCTCGAGCTTACCTAATTTTTCAATTAGTTTAGGAATCACATATTTGGACCTCGGATCAATGTCTTCTGAATCCCTCCAACGCCAAAAATCGCAAGATCTTGGACCCTTCAATGGTGACAAATAAAGAATATATTAACCTCATTTCTCTTAATCAATTCTATCAAAATAACAAGAGAAAATGCAAAATTTGATACTTAACCCATAATAAGGACATGCCCAATATCTTCTACCGGGATTACTTGAAGTCCAAGATGTCTTCAAATGCAACAAAATTCCGTGATTACAATGAATAACTTGCTTCAAAGAAGAATCATTTTCCTCCATACATAGTTTACTCAAGTTAACTGACTTCATTATTGTGTGCTACAAGAAATTCATTTCAACAAATAAGATAAAGAGTAATTTAGAAAAAAAAAAATTAAAGGACACAAAGTAATTCAGAAATTCATTTTGAAAGTAATTCCTAATAAAACATAGACAAAGTAATGAATGAGATTATACCTTAATATGAAAAGAGACGAAGCTAAAATCAATTCGATTTTATATTTTTAAATCCCAAATTTATGCGGCCTAATACAAATCAAGAGAAAGCAATTTTATTCTTTGCATCACTTTCATGATTTGAAGAAATTTTTGACTGAAGATAAATAAGGGAGGGATAAATTAGGGTTTCTTTTATAGAAAAATAGATATAACCGTTAGGGGGGTTCAAACGGGTATTTAAAAGAAAGAGAAAAGAATTTAAAAAGACAAAAATGAGTTTCTACGCACTCAGCATCGCTTGTTTACACGCGGGCTGTTAAGGGGTTGAAATAATTCACTTTAAAGATGTTAAGGGGGGTAAATAAACGAAAGTTAAGTTTAAGTGCTAAAGTGAGTTGGGAGGACAAGTTCAGGGGGGAAAAGATGTTTTTTCTCTTAAAGTTTTTGACAAAAAAGCTAAAAGTGCAGATGAGCTATACATAAGCTGAACCCCATTGAACATCTTTGAGCTATAACATCAAAATAGTTGTTAAAATGAAACTACAAAAGTTGTCAAGAAAGGACAAATAGTACATGGAGCAAATACATTTTCTGAAATTATCGGCAATTTTTGAAAGATGAAATTGTGTATGTTGTTGTGCAATAGCCACCTTTTTTCAAATTTAAGAATACGATGAAGTCACTATTTCTTGATTACTGCTGCAAAAGTGCTAATAATAAACCCAAAATTTGAAAAATCAAATCAAAGCAAAGTTGTAAATACATTTGGTTTCTCTCATAAGTCAAGCCAGAGCCTACTCAACACTTTCACTAAACATTTCATATGCAACTTAAATTTTTTCTTATCACCTTGTAACCCCCAAAATGCAACTGTCACCATAGAAGCCATATCAGAATATAAATTCAAAACCTTAATTCATATAGATAATTCAAGATTTAAAATAAAATCAAGAATCAAGACAATACAAATCGAAAACTAACTAAATTATATACGTGTCATAGAGAAGATCTTGTGTGATGTTTTAAGTTGTTACTCTTACAAGAGAATAGAGAAGGGGTAAAAGTTTACTTAGCTGTTAAAAGATCAAATCTGGACAAACTATGCCTGTGAAGGAACATATACATGTGGAAATTAATAAAACAAAAATCTTTCATCTGTACAAACGCAGTAATTTTAGCATCCTCTGACTAAAAATGTGAAAGGAACAATCCAACATCTAAATCATTACAACAACTCATCTAAATTACATATTCAAGCATAAATGCATCAACATAATTTCCAAGAAAACAAATAATTTTTCGTACAAGTAACTCGTCTAGATTCATACTCTTCGGCTGATAAAAGTACCTTTTAAATTTGAACAAAAGAAGAGGTGCAAGAAGAGAGTACCAAAATATGAAGCAATTCACAGTAACATATTTTATTTATTCAAGATATGATTGTAGTTATCCAAATCTTCTAACACTCCCATCTTGCAAACAACCTAGTTACTAATCATAGTCCATATGGGTATAGGCAAAATTGTAATATAGCAATTGTGAAATCCCCTCATAAAGTAGGATACAAATGCAAGAATATTACTTTTATTGGTTGGGAGTTGGGACTCAATTTAGGATAGTCGAACTGAGGTATGTACCTTTCACAAACAATTTCAATCATATATTTATTTTTCTATTTGGACACATGCCATAATCGATTGATTTATTCGTGTGAATATTTATGATAATTTTTTGTTAGAATGCAACCTCCGAACTTTATTTTGTATTTCACCTCAAATTTATTAATTCAAAAAAGACCCCAAATCAAGAAATTTCTTATAATCGAAAAGAAAAACCCTACAGATCTTTTAACAAAATCTAGTCTAGTTAGAAGAATCAAAGAGTGCAATCCTCTTCTAGAAAAATTGGGTCTTCTTTCTTTAGAAATCATTGAGGATGAACAAAAAATTCAACACAAAATTCAAAAAATATAACAAAAAAGACATTAAAAATTAATGATTAATCATAATAATAATTAAAAACTGAAGACAAAGAAACATACCTGTCTTGCATATTGAAGATTATAGTTCTATATTTTTCTTTCTTTTGCTTTCAGCTAAAGGTGTCAAATGGGTCGGGCCGAGCCAAATTGGAACCGGCCCGTTCAGTTTAATCGGGTTGCGGGCCGGTTCCGGTCTGAGCTGGGGTTACGTGGGCCGGGTCGGTTCCGGGTTCAACAGTAAAAATATTGAAAACAACCCAGAACCGGCCCACTTAACCCAATCTGGTTAAACCCACCTAAACCCGGTCAAACCCGGTTAAAAACCGGTCAAACCCATTTAAAAAAATAAAAAATCCAATATACACTACAATTATATACACTATATACACTTCAATATACACTATATACACTACAATTATACAGTATATATTTTTTTAAATATATAAACAATTACACATATATACGTATCATTCAATATATAATTATATATGACTATACGTACTACTTTAAATAAAACATATACTACAAATCTACAATAGTGCAATATATATATATACACTACAATATATATATATATATATATATATATAGTTATATACTAATTTATAAAACATATACACATTTATACGTTAAATATATACGCTTATAGAAGATATATACACATATATATGCACCATTCAATATATATGTACTGCTTTAAATAAAATATATACTACAATATACATATATATATACAACAATATACATATATATATACAACAATATACGTATATATATACAACAATATATATATATATATATATATATATAATTACATACTAATTTATAGAACATATACACTTGTATACGTTAAAGATATACGTCTATAGAAGATAAATACACATATATACACACCATTCAATATATATGTACTACTTTAAATAAAGTATATATTATAATATATATATATATATATATATATATATATATATTTACTACTATATATATACATATACTTATATACTAATTTATAAAATATATACACTTGTATACGTTAAAGATATAAGTATATGGAAGACATAATATATACACATATATACGCACCATTCAATATATATGTACTACTTTAAATAAAGTATATATATATATACTTACATACTAATTTATAAAACATATACACATGTATACGTTAAATATACACGTCTATAGAAGATATATACACACCATTCAATATCTATGTACTACTTTAAAATTAAATAAACTATATACTACAATATATATGTATTACAATATATAGATAGTTATATTATACTAATTTATAAAATATATACACATGTATACGTTAAATATATACGTCTATAGAAGATATATACACACCATTCAATATATATGTACTACTTTAAATAAAATATATATTATTCTACAATATACATTTATATATACTACAATATGTATATATATATAGTTATATACTAATTTGTAAAACATATACACTTGGATACATTAAATATATACGTTAAATATACATGTGTATAGAAGATATATTTAATAATATACAAAACATATACTACTTAATATAATAAATTAATAATACTTGATAGTTAATTAATGAATGTTAAATTTTATTGATTGCAAAATGATCCAAAATTTATAATTTACATGAATAAAAAATCTACAAACTATGCATCATTTTTTCCAACTCATCCATGTTAATATTAACGGAAACTTGCATAGGATAGTCAAAGTCAATGGGGGAAAACCCATGCATTGGACTTGATTCTGCTGATTTCTCCCGCGAAGTCATAATTTCTTCAAGTTTTTGCTCGTCATTCGGCTCTGGTTCCATTCCTTGATTTCTTCTTTCTGCTCTAATCCAATCTCTGAGGCAAACTAGAACATTCATTGCATTGCTTCCCAATGAGTGTCGGTTGTCTCCAAGTTGCTTTCGTCCCTGACTAAAGGCGCTCTCTGATGCAACGGTTGACATTGGAACGTTCAAGATATCTCTAGCTAATCTTGAAAGCACATGATATTGTGATTCATTATTCCTCCACTAATCCAACGTGTTGATCCGTCATCTACGATACTCTGGCGGTGATCGAAGATAATACTTAAACTCTTCCCGATAAGTTGATGTGTAAGCTCCCTCGTCAACACTGTTCCAACAGGGTAAATCATAAAAGGAATCAGGAAAACCACAATGTGCCGACCTTTTAGAAAATGATGGCACCTCAGGAGGATGAGGAGCGACAGTTGGATTGATATGTGTCGGTACAGCTAAATCAACTAAATCAGCATAGTGGTTATATAATTTATCTATGTAAGCATTCACATCAGACGTAGCCGTCCACAAATCAGGTTGTACTTGTTCAGAATCATTGTTAGTATTTATTTCTAAGTTATAATAAATAAGAGTACTAAAGTGGCACATAGTATGGTATTTAATGCACGAATTTAGCATAGCACCAACCAAAAAAATAGGGGGAATCGGAAAAAAAATATTTTTTAAATTTAGTAAATATGGCACCAACAGCATTTTCATAACCTTCTTTATTTTTATATTCTTTGAGCAAACCAAAAATATCGGTTATATATTCCAAAATATTACAAACAGTACGATAATAAGCACCGAAAAATTCAACCGTAGCTACATAAAATTTTTCCAAAAACTTAACAAGATCATTAATTATAACCCAATCAGAATCAAGTAGCATGCAATCGGCAGAATCAGCAAATGAACCACAATGTTGGTTAAAAGCTAATGTAATAGGAACTCTATATTTATAACGAGTTTTTAAAAAATCATACGTAGAATTCCATCTAATATCAATTTCCTCAGGCATCAATATCGGTGCAAGTCCATTTTCTTGACATTTAACTTTAAATTCTTTAATTCTCGATCTACGATTATTTCCTAGTATAAAACCAACAGCAAGACGGATTTTTTCAATATAAATCTCAATAAACTTAAAATCATCTTTTACAATTAAATTATATATATGACATGCACACTTAATATGAAAAAGTTCAGGTAACGGCGGTGATAGCTTAGATTTCAACTTTGTTATAGCAGTCTTGTTGTTAGAAGCGTTATCAAAAGCGATACATAAGATTTTATTTTCGATACCATAAAATGCTGCAACTTTATGTATCGAGTCAGCAATAAATTGTCCAGTATGTTTACGATGTTCATCATATAAAAAAGCAAAAATACGTTTTTGCATCACAAAATTAATATCCATCCAGTGACAAGTAACGATTAAATAATCATTTTTATTTACAGCACGACCAAGATCAGAAGTTAGGGATATTCTACATTGAATATTTTTTAACAATGTAGATAAATAAAAATAATATTGTGAATGAAGTCTAAAAATATCAGACCGACAAGTACTTGTAGGAATACCATTAAACATAGGATTATAGATTGCTTGAATATAATGAATAAAAGCATCAGAAGAAGGAAAACTAAAAGGCAAACAACCTACAACTACCATTTTTGTTATTTCTTCCCGGTCCCTCAATTTATTATACTTCTTCGTTACGTGATCGGTTGTTGGGTCCATTCTAGTTTGTGTGGGCGCACCAACAGCCTTACCACCTTGTGCAATTTTTAACTCTCTTTCGTGGTCTTCAGCTAAATGTCTCATTAACGTACCCATACCCCCTTGCTTGCCTCCTCTTTTATGCTTATATATTTTTTGACAAATATTGCATTGCACCTCAGTATCTGATATACGTTCAAAAAATTTCCATGCAACACTAGTTTGTTTACGAGATCTTGGGGCACGGGGAGGACTGGGAGAGAGATTAATCGATTAGGATCTAACGTTAGCATTTCCTACTTCGGGTGTCTCACCAATATTTTCATCATCTTCATCTAAATCAACCGCATCTACTTCATTTTCTTCTTCTATACCGTAATTTTTTTGAACTTCTAAATAATCCATATTGTGAGCACCTACACCTATTTCTTCCTCAAAAGGTTGACTAAGTGGTACCGGAGGCGAAGGCACATGGGTATATCTAGTACTTGAAGTACCTCTACCACTAGTAATTCGCTTTTTGCTACCACTACCACTTCCGGGATAAATTTTTTTGACACTTTTACCGAGGTTTCTTAATTTATCCATAGTATAAATCAAACTAAAAAATATTCAAAATACACAAAAAGTAATAAAAATAAATATTCAACAATTAATACACTAATTATAAATTAAAAGTAACAGATGGAACGACAATACCAAATTTTGAAAGTATCCAAAGGTTGCGATTTTAGAAACTTTCACTCGTACTTAGTAATCGCAAAATTAAAAAAAAATAAAGTGAGCACTTTAGAAATTAAATATATAGAATATTTGAGAATTGAGAAATGAGATTTGAGAGAGAATGAGATTTGAGACTTGAGAGGATGAAAAATTGTGTGAAAAATGATTTGAAAGTGTAGGGTATTTATAGAAATTTTTGGGGATTAAAAAATGATTTTAAATAAAAAAAACTTTTTTTTTTATATTTGGGCCCAAACTAGCCGTTATAGCCGTTGGGCCAACGGCTAGTTTGGCCCAATTTTCCAAAATCGTAAAAAAATAAATAAATAGGCTTATCCGGATTTATTCGGGCTGATTAACCGGCGGGCCCTAATCGGATTGAGTCCGATTCGGATTAACCGGGCCTAAATTTAAAACCCAATCGGACCGGGACCCGAGCCCTTAAAGCCCTTGGGCTTACCAGACCGGGTCAAATCGGTCCGATTTCCTTTAGTGGGCCGGTTCGGGCCGGTTAAAACCCGCCCGTTTAACACCCTTACTTTCAGCATATAAATACACAAAAGAGAAGAGACAAAGACACAAAAGAGATTATTCAGAACCCAAAATGGAGAAAACAATTAAAATTGACAAAGAAACTTACTTGGGAAAATAAAACAAGACCAAAAATACATAGAAGCAGAGGTGGAGCCAAGATTTCAACGAAGGGGTTCATATTCAAAGAAAACTTAGGATTCAATTAAGGGGCTCCATATTCAAAGAAAACTTAATCGAAGGGGGCTCAACATCTACTATAATCACATAAAAAATAACTTTAATCATATATAAATAGTATATTTTTCCGTTGAAGGAGTTCGACCGAACCCTCGAACAAGGCCGGCTCCGCCCCTGATAGAAGAGGCAGAGGAGTCCAAGCTTATGCTTGGTCTTTCCTTTGATTTGATTTATTTTTCATATACACCTACCATATAGAGGAGCTACGTGTCTATTCTGGCAGTGCTACTTGTTCAAGATGCACAACACGTAAACGATCTTTCTGCAGCTACAATCAGACAACAAGAACTAAATCTTTTTTGCTTTGATGACTCAAGATATTTCACCCCTAGAAGGTGAATAATGTACAACACAAACTATACAAGAGGGAACCTCTTAAAAAAAATGAAACATGTAATTTTATCACAAGAAAATATATCAGGCACAGAAAACAGAAACAACTTAGGTATTCTCTTCTTGTTTACTAGAACAAAAAAGATAAAAGACACGAAAGAAGAGATAGAGATAGAGATAGAGATAGACATAGATATCTGAAGGAATTTTCAAGTGTTTCGTTGGAACTTGCACGCCCTACATGTATATAGCCTGGAGATAATCATCAATTTGATAGGCGAAATTACAAAAATACCCTTTGTATAGGTTTTTTTTTTAAAACAAATAGCATACATGTTAAAACATTACAAATGTCTAATAACCATATATTAAAATTTAACAAATTAAATGTTATTGAAACCCTACTTGTGAGTGTTTCACTTGTGTGTGATTCTCGCTATTAAGATAATAGCTTTAGTAGCAGCAGCATAACCAATTACCAAGCTCAACAGTAAAACCAACTACATAAAACAATTGTGACACCATGTACTAATCCAGCCCTCTCATTTTACATATTGCTGGTCATAGTTTCTAATGGGGATATACTATCATTTCAGAGTAGAGAAAACATCATAAATATATTCAGATGAACAAGGAAAAATGTAATGTCTATCAAATAAAAGTATAAAATATGATATTAATAAAGATTTTTTCAGCGACTTCGATAAGCAAAGTAATGTTGGAGTCCCACATCGGTGGGTTAAAGGATCTTTGGTTTCCTTATATGGTCTTGGACAATCCTCCCCTTTTTAACTAGCTTTTGAGGTTGAGTTAGGCTCAAGGTCTATTTTTTTATCATGGTATGCCCACCCAGTTCATTGTTAATACACATAAGAGCTAGAATAACATACCTAAAACTTTCTCAGTAGCGGACAGCTGAGAGAGTCAAGTTTATCATAGGTTTAGGGCAGTCGAACCAGCTAACTTGACTAGTAGTCAAGCATTTTTCATCAATTTCTTCAGCCACATTTGTATCGGTAAAAATTTCAAGGGGAAATCATAAAGAATTGTTTTATATACACATCATAAGGAAGTTATGTCGTCCTAGCTATTGTCGAGGAATGAGTTAGGCAGTTAAGCCGCCTTTTCACAACTATTTGCTCATGTATCCGACTATTTAGAAATACGTTCATTACCGGACGATTAGTATATATCTGTAGAAGCTAGTATTAGTTAAGGTGGAATAATTATCACCTTACCAAGATCCATTTTAATCAATTATTACATCAATGCACTGATCACCTTCATTCTTGTAACCTCGTTGTAGTCTCTTTATAGCGAACTGCTAAAAATTGAAGGGTGTAAACAAATAACTGTTAGATCAAGCATCTATATTCATTAAAACAAAACATTAATTTTACTAAACAAATTTATTTTACAATATCAAGATGAAAAAGAAAGAATATTTTGACCATACCTACAATCATGGCTTAGCTGTTACGCTCTCCTCAAACCAACCATTTGTTCTAAATCCTTGTGATAATAGGCCTAGTGTATCTCCTCTGCAGATTATACAAACACCTTATAAGTATTAAATAGATAAAAAAAAAAATTACATGTAGATTTTTACCCAATGTACAATACAATCATAATTACATGATAAATACTCCCTCCGTCTCAAAAAGAATGATGTAATTTGACTTTGACACGAAATTTAAGAAAATAAAGAAGATTTTTGAATCTTGTAGCTTAAATTAAAGATATGTCAAATGTACCAAAATGTCCTTCAATCTTGTGGTCTTAAACATATCATGTGGAAAGTTAAAATTTAAAAAATTCTAAAAAAGAAAATAAATCATTCTTTTTTAAACGGACCAAAAAAAAAAGTATGTCATTCTTTTTTAAACAGAGGGAGTAACTTTTTGCTTTGACACATTGATAGTGTAAAATAAATTTTACTTCTAGTTCAATAAAAAATATCACAAGTATTTTCGATATAGATAAAATTGACTGAAGACGGCATAATATGGAGCTAAGATATGTAGTCATTGAAGAAAACTGTGAACAAGGCGTAACAATTCAAAACATACAAATGCCAAGATTTGGTAGTTGTGTCCTTGTCGATCTGTGCTTTAACTTGAAGAATTCATCTGTTTTTTACAATTTCAAGGTAGAACTCGAGCCAATAAGGGCACAACTAACACAGACCTACATTCACAAAGAGTGTTCTTGTCCACTTTCTTTAGAGTCTGCAACGTAATATTTATGATTTGGAGATACAATAATTCGGACAAAATTTCTCTTTATTCCTAATGAAAGCTTTATGGAGTAATTGGTAATATATATGGCGGAATTGAATAGCCAAAACAAGCATGCATTTTATATGTCATGTGATGCAAAAAGTAGAAAAGACGCAAATTAGCGATGAACCATGAACAACAATACATATGCGTCCTACCATTAAGAAATAAGTTTCAAACCAAAATATTTGTTCCAAAAAATTTCAAAATCATACTACAACAACAATAAATTATTGTGGAATAACGAAAAAATAATAATAATAACAACGGAAAAATAATAATAACAACAATATTATTTAACTATTGACAAAATATTATATTAATAATATTAACAATACAATAAAATAACAGTATATAATATTATTGCTACCTTTGTGATAATACTGTAATCAATATGACAATTATAACATTAATCTAACTGTTGCTTAATCAGTTAATATATTAATTATACTTGAGTCGTGCTAGGCACTGTCCTAAGAAACTATTTTAGCAGTGTGAAATGTTTCTCCAGAATTAAACAAGCACTTCCCTGATTAATTAGAGGATATTCTGAGTTAAATAATTCCTCTCTAGCTAAACAGAGGGTACAAGAATCAACAAAATTATTAATACAAATGCCAACATGTTAAATTAAAAAATTGGTTAAACAAACCCAAGCCAAAAAACTTAGTCCAAGAATGAAAAGGAAAATATTGGTGGAGGAAGAAAGAAGTTTTAAAGAAAGAAAGAAAGAAAGCAACCTCTTTCCTATGTTCTCATTGGTTAACATATATATATAAAGAAAGTTGAGGCGCAAACATTTTTTTTTCCTTTTCCTTTCTCTTCAAGTATACTAACTAATAAATTCTTTTGAAATAAAAACATTTTACTTACAATCCCCACATTATTTTAAAAAAATTTATAGGAAAATATTTTAACTTGTTGGATTTGTATGGACAAAATGCAGTAGGTTTGGTGTCTTCTGGACTATGAACCAAACTTAGATCAATAAAATTTAACTTACAGAATTATCGATGAAATATAATATTTCTATGAACCGAATAATTCTTGTTGTAAGCCAGAGATTTTATCAATCGTATTTTGACCGAAATTTTATTGTTCAATGCGGATTTGCGCCAATAGGCCATGCGCGCGCCTAGTATTCATGAGACCTCTAGAGACTAAGGCCAAAAGTCTCATAGGAACTTCCTCATTCCACTTCTCATATAGGTGAATTCATTAAGTGTACACTGCTTTAAATACACCATCCATAAGGACTATGAATTCATTAAGAGTCAATAACTCATTCCTCCATTTTATTAGCAGTTCAAGCACTCTCAATAAGTGCGCAGAGTCAATATCGACTTGTTATTACCCATATGAACCTACTTCATGGGATCTCCAATCACATAGGTTGGGTTACCATCTTTATTGGCAATCATATTGGCCTTAACCCTATCTCTTTTGAGGTTTGAAAAATTAATTTTCTTCCCACAGATTTAGTCAGTGAATCGGCCGAATTCAATTCTGACTTCACATAATCAATAGAAATTATTCCATCTCTCAGCAATTGCTTAACAATATCATGCCTTAATTTCATATGTCTACTCTTACAACTGTAAGATTATTCTTCGCAATAGCAATTGCAGCTTGACAATCACAGTGTATATACACAGGAGGCATCAGATCATCCTTTTTAAAAGGATATTAGACAACAGATCATTCTTTTTCAAAGGGATATTAGACAACAGATCATCCTTTTTCAAAGGGATATCAGGCAACAAATCATCCTTGTTCAAAGGGTTATGAGGCAACAGATCATCCTTTTTCAAAGGGCTATGAGGCAACAGATCATCCTTTTTAAAAGGGATATTCGCTAAGAAATTTCTTAGCCATTCAGTCTCAGTACCAGCTAATTCCAGAGCCACAAACTCTGATTTCATAGTTGATCTAGCAATGATCGTCTGTTTAGCTGATCTCCATGATACTGCACCTCTACCAAGCGTGAATACATAACCACTAGTGGAGTTTATCTCGTCTGAATCAGAGATCCAATTTGTATCACAATAACCTTCTAAAGTTGAAGGAAATCCACTATACAAGATACCATAATTCACAGTCCCTTTAAAATATTTTATCAATCGTATTAATACAGACCAATGCTCATTATTGAGATTATAAGTATATTTACTCAATCTACACACGACATAGGATATATCAGGCCTAGTAAAATTCATTAAATGCATCAAACTCTCAATGATCTGTGCATACTTAGACTGAGCAACTGAGTCGCCATTATTCCTTTTTAATTTAGAATTAGCATTATAAGGAGCAGCTACGGAGTTACCTCCTAACATTTAAATTTCTTAAGAAGTCTTTCCACATAATGTTCTTGAGACAACATTATACCATCTTCACTCCTTATAACTTTAATTCTCAATATCATATTCACTTCACCCAAATCTTTCATATCAAAGTTAGTAGATAAAAATAATTTGATACGTTCCACAATATTTAAACATGTACCAAATATAAGCATGTCATCAACATATAAGAAGATTATCACATAATCACTGTTTACCAGCTTTGTATAAACACATTTATCCACCTCAACAGAAGAAAAGTCATCTTTTATTAAGACTTCATCAAATTTCTCATGTCACTGTTTAGGAGCTTGTTTAAGGCCATAAAGAGATTTAATCAATTTACAAACTTTATTTTCTTGTCCATAAATTACACGTTCCTCGGGTTGAACCATATAAATTTCTTATTTTAAATCGCCATTAAAGAAAGTTGTTTTTACATTCATTTGATGGATAAACAACTTATGAATTGATGCTAAAATAATTAATACTCGAATAGAAGCAATTCTTGTTACTGGTGCAAACGTATCAAAGCAATCAATATTTTTCTTTTGAGAAAATTCTTTATCTACTAACCGAGCTTTATATTTATCTAAAGATCCATATGAATTAAGTTTCCTTTTGAAAATCCATTTATAACCAATCGGTTTTGCACCAGGAGGTAAATCAGTTAAAACTCATGTATTATTTTTCATAATTGAATCAAGTTCAATTTTTATTGCCTCTTTCCAAAATTTAGCATCAGAAGAATATAACTTCAAAATAATTTGATGGTTCATTATCAACAAGAAAAGTTTGAAAATCATTTCCATAAGAAAAAATATTATTTTCTAGGCCTTGTACTCCTTCTCAGTTCTTCAATATTAGAGGTAGATTCATTTTCTTTTTCAACAGGTGCATAAGAGATTTTATCACATAGTGAAAAAATATGTTCAAAGAATTTAGCATTCTTTGTCTCAATTATAGTATTACTATCAAGTACATCATATTTTAAGACAAGAAATCTGTATGCAACACTATGTTCAGCATATCCAATAAGCATGCAATCAGCAGTTTTAGAACTTATTTTTCTCTTTTTAAGTTCAGGAAGAAGAACTTTAGCAAGGCAACTCCACACTTTTAAATATTTCAAATTAGGTTTATAACCTTTCCACAATTCATAAGGGGTTTTACCAGTTCTTTTATGAGGAATTCTATTTTGTAAATGACATGCAGATAAAATAGTTTCACCCCACAAATTATCAGGTGCACAAAAGTTAATTAGCATAGAATTCATCATTTCTTTCAATGTTCTATTTTTTTTTCTCAACTACACCACAGAGTTACTTCATGAATAATACCTTCTTTTTCACAAAAAATATTTAAAGACACGTATTCCTCCACTTCTATCAAATCTAATTCTCTTGATTTTTCTACTAAGCTGATTTTTAACTTCAGATTTATAGGACATAAAAGCATCAAATGCATCATCTTTATTTCTAAGCAAATACAACTTAGTAAATCTGGAGAAATCATCAATAAAGGTCACATAATATCTTTTACCACCTCTAGTCATACTTTGTTTTAAATCATCCAAATCAGTATGAATCAATGATAATAATTCAGTTTCTCTATCAACTAAAAAACATGACTTTTTAGTAATTTTAGCTTTAACACATATTTCACATTTATCAAAATTACTTGAATCTAAACCAGATATTAGACCAAGAGACTGCATATCCTTTATATATTTAATATTAACATGTCCTAATCTAGCATGTCATAAATAAATAGACTCAATCATATAAGCAGAAGCTGATGCATTATTATTGATAATATCAAGTATATAAAGTCCATGATTACAACGTCCATTTCCAATAAGAATATCATATTTAGTTAATATGACCTCATTATTTTCAAATATAACCTTTATTCTAGCTTTTTCTAATAATGCCACAGAAATCAAATTAATTTTGATATTAGGAACATGCAACACATTACTCAATGCCACAGATTTACCAGATGTGAGTTTGAGAAAAATTTTGCCTTTTTCAAGAACTTGAATAGTTCTCGAGGTCCCAAGATAAACAATTTCTTCTTCTTTCTCAACTTGGGTGTATGATATAAAATTATTTTATTTTATACAAATGTGCCTAGTAGCACCAGAGTCTACCACCCAATTTCTCACATTGGTCTCAATATTCATTTCTGAAATGACCGCAATAATTGTATCATCCGTTTCAGTTAAATTTATTTTTGACTTAGCGGGATTATCATTTCTTTCACATATTCTCTTGCATTGAGATGCATTTTCTATGAAGATTCTATTATTAACATTAGGCATACAACCAAATTTATTTTCATACCTATATTCTGCAGTACCATAATCTTCTGACAAACTGACTGGAATGGAAGAAGCCAGAGCAACACCAACATCAGTATTATCAACGGTCTTAGGATTAAAATGATATGCCAGAGTTTCTTATATTTTTGTGGAATAACGAAAAAATAATAATAACAACAACGGAAAAATAATAATAACAACAATATTATTTAACTGTTGAAAAAATATTATATTAATAATATTAACAATACAATAAAATAACAGTATATAATATTATTGCTACCTTAGTGATAATACTGTAATCAATATGACAACTATGATAGTAATCTAACTGCTTCTTAACCAGTTAATATATTAATTATACTTGAGTCGTGTTAGGCACTGTCCTAAGAAACTATTTCAGCAGTGTAAAATATTTCTCCAAGATTAAACAAACACTTTCCTGATTAATTAGAGGATATTCTGAGTTAAACAATTCCTCTCTAATTAAACAAAGGGCACAAAAATCAACAAAATTATTAATACAAATGCCAACATGTTAAATTAGAAAATTGGTTAAACAAACCCAAGCCAAAAAACTTAGTCCAAGAATGAAAAGAAAAATGTTGGTGGAGGAAGAAAGAAGTTTTAAAGAAAGAAAGAAAGAAAGAAAGCAGTCTCTTTCCTATGTTTCTCATTGGTTAACATATATATATAAAGAAAGGTGAGGCGGCAAACATTTTTTTTTCCTTTTCCTTTCTCTCCAAGTATACTAACTAATAAATTCTTTTGAAATAAAAATACTTTACTTACATAAATTTCGTCTAATTTCACAAGAGGAGTAATTATCATTTGAAAGAAGAATTTTGTATGATTGCCAAAAGAAACCTAATTATATAGTTGCTTCTTTACAGACCTAGATTTTGTAAAGCAACCTAATCTATGTAGAATTTGAAAAATTAAAATCGATCTTTTTCTTTCATTAAAATTAAGAGTGAATAAAAATCCAGTTGAACCATCTAACTAAATTGACTAGTATAAATTATTTTTTTTAACATGTAGTACACATGTACACATATTAGAGAGAGCTTATGTTTTCTCATCTTCTCTATGTTTCACACAGGAGAAAGATAGAAGATAGAGACCATATAGAGAAAAATGAGTCAGAAGATCCTCCCAAGTCTTTAATTAAAAAAAGGAATAAATGGATCCCACAATATTATTAAAGACTTGGATAAAGTTTTTTAAATAACTGAGATAGTTGTTCGACAATTGCATTAATTATCTTAACAACTTTGCACAGTTGTCAAACAACTTTTCACAGTTGTTGAACAATCTTGTAAAATTGTTGAATATAGGGATATGTGAAGACATTGAGATGTTTTGCAACAGTTAAGTACTCCCTATACGTGTTAGTATAATACATTAACAGTAGGTAGACTGAAATGACTACAATATCCTTTGGTGATTTTTTTTTACATATAGTATATATGTGGAACCTACTTTGTATTCTATTTTACTATTATATATATGGGAGAATGTGAGATTTTTATAGTTCTCTCATGAAATTTTTTTGTCAATTTATCCTATTTTAAGTTATAATTACTCTACAAGTTTTCACCCATTTTGATAAATTAAACAATTATATGGGTTTATTAAATACTACAAAAGTGATAGTGATAACATAAAAAATTATTTATACAATCAAATTCAAAATTGATCCTCAAATTCTAAATTGATCCAAAAATTCATTTCTTTCTATTTTGTGAAAATGTTTATTAGTTTTATTTCAAATTATCCTCTTTTTTTTCTAAAAATTGGTCATGGACAAGTAAATTAAGTATCATGGCATTACCCTTCTAACTTAATACATGCTTAATTGTTAAATTAAAAATTATTTTTTTTATATATATAGCTAAAAATATTTAAAAAGTTACTTTAAAAAAATATAACTTAACTATACAAATAGTAATAATATTAGATAATTGAAAATGAGGGTGATTCTTTTCACACTTTTTAATAATGAAATTCTCAACAAAAAATAGGATAATCAATATTTTATATAATTTAGGACAAAATGATTAATTTAAACATGAAATATTAAAGCTTCATATACGTCTAAGATATATCAATATAAATTAATTAAACTAAGAAAAAAAAATGCAACTTTTCTTGACATGTATTTTTAAGGCAAAGAAACTATTAAAGCTTTTTAAAAAAATCATTAACTTTTTAATTTTTTTTTATGGTTTAATATGAAAGACCATCTACAAAGGTAATTTGTTGAATCAAGTCTTTTAATTATTTAAATTAAATTTTTTTAATTTATAAGTTGATTTTATTGATGTTATCATATAACAATTAGTGTATTAAATATTTACTATATTACTTTAAATGTCATAATTTTTTTATTTTGTTGTAATAAATAATTTAATCAATATAATTTAATTGAGAAAAAAATTATAAAAAAATAGGTTAGTCAATATAAGTTTAGTTGAGAAAAACATAATAAAATTAATTCAACATAAGGTAAAACTCAATTTGAAACATTAAAAACTTTGAATTTAAAACTATCAGTAAAATAAAAGAAAAAAAGCATTGTTGCATACACTATGTTTAAAAATAAAAATAAAATCTAAAATATACTCTAAGAAAATTTATTATTTTAATTTGAAAAAAAAAGTTATTTGATTAATATTTTGAAATATTGACAAACTACCTTTACCTCTAATATAACATCACAAAAATAAAATTAAAAAACAAGAATAACAATAAGATAAAAAATAATATTCGCTCAATTTCATTTTATGTGACACACTTTTCCTTTTAGTCTGTTTCAAAAGAAATGTTCAGTTACAATAATTAGAAACAATTAGCTTTAAAATTTTCATTTATCCTTAATGAAAATGATTTACAACCACATTATATAAGAATTATTTTATACCACAAGCATCAAAACTTTTTTTTTAAAATGTTATGTCAGATAAAATGAGATGGAGAAAGTAAAGTTTATAAATATAAAGTTCTTTATTGTGAGCCCGCTCAGGCCAAATGCGACTAGTGAAGAAAAACACCAGACCAAAAAAAAATTGTCTCGGCGCTTAACCATCGACGAGTCGCTTCTTACCATGCCCAAAAGCTACCGTTTATCAGACACCGGCAATAATACCTTCTTCATTAGAAATCAGAATAGATGCAATGTAATCCTTTCACGTTCGCTGCACTCTCCTTATTTCCCCTCTCAATTTTAGATATGAATTAATAATTGCCTTTTATGTTTGTATATATAATTCTTTTTATTTTAAGTTGGTCGCTTTAAATCTTTGCTCCAATCAGGCTTTCGTAATGCTCGATTCTAATTCCACTTTTCAGACTTTGAAAATTGCTCACTACGATCAACTCTTGGTTCTCTCCTTCGATAATTATATGCAAAGTTAATCTCACGCAAATATGATTTCTTCTCCAATGGATCTTTTTTAATTATAGTTCATATTTATCATTATCGCATTGGATAATTCGCTATCCCCTCTTGTGCTCTAATCATTTGAAGCTTTTAGTTAAGTTGTCTGGAATGTAGAATGAGGGCCTTCAGGGATCATTCTTGCAACTTCTAATGGTTCATTTGCATTTGAGGTAATGCATTTAAATTTCTACTTTAAATGTAAATGCATTATAAGTATATGTCAAGAACTTCTTTGTGATTTCATAAAGCTTGCTTCAAAAAGGCCCTACAAAGGTGGTCGATGACAGATCATGTTGAAACTCGGAATGGATAATAATGGTGGAATTTACATGGGTGAAACCTTAGAATGAAAAGGGAAAGGAAGAAAGAGAAACTAAGAAATTTGATTGATTGGTCTCGAAGCTTCCAACTCAACTGACTCTACAAAATATCTTCTATTGAACACATTCAGCTATCAATCACTAAAACTGAAAATGTGGGCCAGGTAAAGAGGCCCAATAACTAAGTATCAAGTGGGCTTCATGTCATCAGTAGTATCAATCTTCACAGCCCCCTCAAGCTGGAGGGTAAAGCTATACCCAGCTTACGCAAAAGATAAAAATGAGAAGGACCAGTAAGAGTCTTGGTCATAATATCAGCTAGCTGAATAACACTAGAAACAAAATAAAGTGAAATGAGCCCAGTATGTAAATATTCACGAACATAGTGACAATCGATTTCTATATGTTTGGTGCATTTATGGAACATCAAATATTTGGCTATGGGTAATGCAGCTTGGTTGTCACAAAATACAGAAATAGGGCCAGCAATAAAGATACCAAGATCACCTAATAACCTGACCAACCAAGATATTTCAGCAACAACTCTACGTAAGGCTTGATACTCGGCCTTCGCAGATGATAGAGCAATGGTCTATTGTTTCTTACTTTTCCAAGAGATAGGGCTATCACCAAGAAGTATAAAATGACCAAAAATAGACTTGCATGAATGAGAACAAGCACCCCAGTCTAAGTTTGAATATGCCTTGATAGAAAAATTAGGAGAACCATAAAGTAAAATACCCTGGGCAGGATCTTTGGACAAATATCTCAAAACATGCAACCCAGCAAGGAGAAGGGGTTCATGAGGACGTTGCATAAATTGTCTTAAATACTGAATAGGATAAGCAATGTCAAGTCTAGTGTGTTGAAGAAAATTCAACTTGCCAACATATCTCCTATAAATGCTAGGATCCACAAGAGGAGCCTCCATATCAAGAGTGAGTTTGATAGAAGAATCCAGGAGAGTAGCAACAGGTGAGTAATGGTGATAATTAAATTCAACAAGAAAACCATAAAAATACTTGTGTTGGTTCATAAGGTACCCCTAAGGGTAAGAAGAAATCTCCAGACCAAGGAAATAACGGACTGTACCCAAATTCTTGATCTTAAAGTGAGTATCTAAGAACTCTTTAAGAGCATTCAGCTCAGTCAAATTATCACCTGCTAGAAGAGTATCGTCCAAAGAAGAAATCTCCAGACCAAGGAAATAACGGACTGTACCCAAACTCTTGATCTTAAAGTGAGTATCTAAGAACTCTTTAAGAGCATTCAGCTCAGTCAAATTATCACCTGCTAGAAGAGTATCGTCCACATATACAACTAGAACAATAAGGAAATGCCCTGAATACTTTGTAAAAAGTGAATAGTCATTCTTGTTGGAAAGTAAAGCTTCTGACAGTTTTGAGAACCACTGTCTTAAAGCCTATTGAAGTCCATAAAGGGACTTTTTCAGCTTACATACCAATGGAACAGAAAACATAAAAGTGGAGGAAGAAACATCCAAATCAGGTGGAATTTTCATATACATTTCTTCAAGGAGATCACCATGAAGAAATGCATTATTAACATCCAACTGAAAAATAATCCATCCTCTTTTAGTAGCAAGAGTAAGTAAGTATTTGACAATAGTAAGTTTGATGACAAGGGAAAAAGTGCCAGTGAAATCAATACCCTCCCTTTAGGTATCACCCCTAATCACTAATCTTTCTTTGTACCTTTCAATAGATCTAAAAACCTTGTGTTTTATTTTGTAAACCCATTTACAAGGGATAGCCCTTTTTAGGGAGAAAGAGGGACAATGTCCCAAGTATTGTTAGCATCAAAAACTTGAAACTCTTTTAGCATAGCTTCCTACCACACAGGTTGTGGTGCTTCCTGCTGATAAAACTGAGGCTCTTGAGCATGAAAACCATTAGGAGAAACCTTGAAAGGAGCAAAAATAGAGGAACATATATATTGGTTGAGGTAAGAAAGAGGGGGTGAGAGGGTCTAGTAGACCTCCTAATAGGAGAAATGGGGGTTGTAGAGGGAATAGGAAAGGTGAAAGATTGTGGAGGTAATTGTGGAAGAATAGATGGACTAGGAGGATTATCAAAGGATCCAGGCACAGAAGGAACAAAAAGCGGAAGGTGAGAAAAAAGACAATTAAAGGAAAATATGTTCATGAAAAGTAACATCTCTAGAATAAAAATAGAGTGAGAATAAAGATTAAAATTATTATAACCTTTCTTATCACAAGGATAACCCAAAAATATAGAGGGAATATATTTGGGAAAAAATTTATCTCCCTCAACTTTACGAGTAGAAGCAAAACACAAACAACCAAAGAATCTAAGATGATCATAGGTAGGAGGATGTGAATGAAGCCTTTTAAAGGGGGACGAATATTGCAAAACTGGAGAGGGTATCCTATTGATTATATATGTGGCAGTCAACACACAATCACCCTAGTAGTTGAGAGGAGGATTAGACTGGTATAAAAGGGCTTGAGAGACTTCTAAAAGATGTTTGTAATTTCTTTCCACAACCCCATTTTGTTATGAAGTGTGTGGGATGGTGGTTTGATGTAAAATATCATGAGCAGAAAAAAAGGCACTAGTTTCAGCACTTGAACTAAGTTCAAAAGCATTATCAGACCTAAAGGTCAGAACTTTAGAGTGAAAATATACAGAAACCATAGAAACAAAATCTTTGAGTACAACAAGAGCATTACTTTTATAAGAACGTAGGTGGATCCAGGTTACTCTAGTGTAATCATCAACTACAGTTAAGAAATACCTAAAACCATAATAGGTCCTAGTGTTGTAAGGCTCCCAAATATCAATGTGGACCAATTGAAAGGGTACAGTAGAATGAATAGAACTAATAGGCAAAAACATCCTTTGTTGTCAAGCTAAAGGACATATTGGGCAAACAAAAGTCTGTTTAGGGAAGATAATAGAAGAGATATAAAAAATATGCTTCATTTTATGAAATGGCATATGGCCTAATCTTTGATGCCAAAAAATATCCAATTTGTTTGCATTATCAGACATATTAGAAGAAGGTATGTAATTCAAAATAGTACCAGGAGACTGAAGATTAGTACAACCAGTAGGACAGGAACTAGAAATATGATATTCATGACTGGATTTATTACAATCATTAATCGAAACACAAAAAGGAGAAGCAGCAGGATAAGTCTCAAATGTAATGCAGGTAGTAGGAAAAAATGCAACATCAGGTTGGAGGTAGTATAGCCTGCCAACAGCCCTACTAATTGCCAGTGGCCTGTTCTGAGAAGGGCCCTATAGATAACAATTAGACTTGGTAAGAAACGCAATTCAATCCAACTGAGTAATGAGTTGATGTAAATACATAAGATTAAAGTGAAAAGAAGAAACAAGGAGAACATGTAGTAAAGTTATATCAGATATTAAGTGTAAAGAATCAGTTGACATGACCTTGACCTTATATCTATTAGAAAGAGTGACAAGATAAAGTTTGGAAAGAGGTGAAATATTATGAAGTAGGTGTTTATAGGGGGTCATGTGGTTAGTATCTCCTAAATCTAAAATCCAAAGGTTCAAACCTAAGTAAGATGATGCACATACATCAGAACCTGCAGAATTTACAGCATATGCAGTGAACAAACCTACAAAATTTACAAATCCTAAATTTTTTACAAGGTGTGCAAATTCTAAATCCTCTGGAAAATCAGGTCCAAAATTATATGCAGGAGAGAGCTTAGCCTGTTGAGACATAGTTTGAAGATGATCATACTGTTCAGGAGTGAAATCATGGGATATAGGACTGTTTGAAAAATTAGAAGTTGTTTTCTTTGCAAGATTAGAATGAGGATAACTGACAGGAGGTGTAGTAGTTTGAACACAAGAGGCTGACTTTTTAGACTTAGCAGATTTATATTCAGGTGGATAGCTAAATAACCTGTGACATTTTTCTATAGTATGATTTGTCTTCTTGTTGTACTTACAAAATAATCCAATAAAAGAAAAGGTTGTAGATAAACCTCATTTGGGATCAAAATTTACTTTCTGGGTGAAGGACTTGTGTGAGTCAAAATTTCCTCTTGCAAGAAAGACTCTACATGTAATGCTAGAAGAACATTTATGAGAACCAGGAGTGATGAAAACAACAACATCACTAGAGAAATTTCCACTGGTAGAAGGAGCTTTCCTTTGGCTCTCATCTTGTTGTAGGAGTGAATAAGTTCTGCTAATCAATGTGAGAGGACTCATCATGAGAATGTTACTTCTCACAGTAGAATAAGAGTTGTTTAATCCATTCAGAAACTGAAATAATTATTGGTCTTTTATAAATCTCCCTAAGGATCCACAAGTACAGTTAGGATCAATGTAAGAATTATTTAATTTGTCCCAAAGATTTCTTAATTTTTTAAAATATCTAGCTATGTTGTAGGATCCCTGAGTAGTGAAAGAGATTTCCCTCTAAAGTTGGATGTACTTGGAGCAATTAGAATTTCCAAATCTTTGATTTATATCCTCCCAGATTTCCTTAGCAGTTCTTAGACATATAACACTAGTGACTATGGCTCTACAGACAGAGTTGGTGATCCAAGCCTTAATCATATCATTAAACCTCTCCTACTAAGAAAAATAGGGAGACTCAGGTGTAGGACGAGGAATTCTCCCATTAATTACTCCTAATTTGTTTTTAGCAGAAAAGGAGGTCAACATGCTACTCCTCCATGTTACAAATTTAATTCTATTGAAATAAACAATTACTAATTGACTACCAAGATTATCAGATAGGTGAATGTAGAAAGGATGCGACAGATCGAGTACAAAAGGGGTAAAACCCTCAAATTGTGAACTTGAACTGTTAGTCATATGTGGTACTTGAGTCATGATGAATATCAACGCAGAATTACGATAAATCAAAATAAAATATGATACCAGACTTCTTCAATCAACAGGAAGAAGTAAGGGCCTTGAGAAGTAAAATCGATCAAATTTTCTGAACAACGATAAAAAAATTCTCGAAACTGGCTAAATACAACTCACCATGATACATCTCACTTGAGACCAGTGAAAATTGTTCATGAAAACTCCCTTTGACCTTTGTGTTGACTGAAATCAAAAATCGCAAAATACCTAGAACCTCTTAATGAGGGTAAGATTGTTAGATTGCTAGATTGCTCTCAGCTAGTAGATTTGAGAACCTGTATCTGATACCATGCTGAAGCTTAGAATGGATAACAATGGCGGAAGTTACATGGGTGAAACCTTAGAATGAAAAGGCAAAGGAAGAGAGAGAAACTGAGAATTTTGATTGATTGGTCTCTAAGCTTCCAACTCAACTAACTCTACACAATATCTTCTATTTAATACATTCAGGTATCAATTACTCCCTCCGTTTAAAAAAGAATGACCTACTTTGATTTGGCACAAAATTTAAGAAAATAAAGAAAACTTTTGAATCTTGTGGCCTTAAATTAAAGTTGTATCAAATGTACTAAAATGCCCTTTATTCTTATGGTCCTAAACATGTCATGTGGAAAGTTAAAATTAAAGTATTGCCAAAAAAAGAAAGGGGTCTTTTTTTTTTAAAACTGGTTAAAAAGGAAAGTAGGTCATTCTTTTTTAAACGGAGGGAGTACTAAAACTAAAAATATGGGCCGGGTAAAGAGGCGTAGTAACTATGTATCAAGTGGGCTTCATGTCATAGTAGTATCAATCTTCATTGGCTTATTTACATTTAGGATGTATTTATTCATCTGTTTTCTGTTTACTTAATCATTCAGTTTGGTTTTCTCAAAACGAGTGAAAAATGAAAATCCTAACTTTTACAGTGATGTATCTCAAAATATGTACGAACAACTTGTCGTGTTTTCATAGAGCTTGCTTTAATAGGGTATTGTGATAATGTCAAATTGCACATATTCATTAATGTTTCTTTTTGTTTATCCTTTTTGGTTGTTAACTTTAGATGAACTTGGATATTATTTTATACTATTCCTTTTGGTTTGTTTATTTTAGATGTAGGGTATTATTGTTTTGGTGCACTCTTTGATTCCCCTTATTTTTTCTCTTTAGTCTATAAACTCTCATATACTTCTACGTAATTTTGCAGCTAAAGTGAAAGAGGTGAAAAGTTTTCATCATTGCGTGATTAGAATGATTATTTAGAGGATTTGAGTAAGCGTTAATTCACTAACTTAAGCGTTAATTCACTGACTTTCTAAAGTTGGAAGTCAAAAATTTTGCGTAACAGCCTGCTGTTGTTTGCACTATTCAGCTTAATTGAAGGGTAACTTACATAAATTCTCAATTTTTTTGGGTTGTAAAATTTTTTATCATAATTTTATTAAATTACAAATATCTCAAATTCTGATTTTTGTGATACATATCTTTAGCGTTGATATATTTGCATTGTGATACATTTGTAACTTATTGGTTAGTTAAATAAGGAAGTAACTAATTTTCAATTATTATGAAAAGTAAATCACGCGTAAATCGTGGCATAAATACATCTGATTTCAGATGTATCGTAATGATACATCTAGTAAAATTACTCAATACTCGTTCAAAATTCAATCTCACACAGAAAAAATAGTTTACATATATCAAACATATGTTAAATGTATCATACATTTATAAATGAATCAAAAATATGAATCACTATTAAAAAAGTATCTCATATGTATCACCAGTATTGTGACAACAAATGTATCACTCATATGTATCACAATTTATAGTGCGAAAATGTATTGAGAAATTAACAAAATTACATATGTATCAAACTCATTAACCAAAAATATATATATCAACGTCGAATTCGATATTGAGTTCTGTGGACCATTGCAATGGCCATCGTCATTGTTGTGTTTCCGCTGAAAATTATGAGATTTTTTAACTTCTATAGTATGAAGATTCTTCAAAAGAATATGAATTCTTGTCAACATGAAACACACAGTAAAGCTTTCAAAATTTTAAGGACAAAAATTAATAGAGATGGAAAACAATTGAACCAATTATAAATTGCAAATGATAATATCTGATGAATTTTTTTTTATTTGATTCTTTTTTTAGATATTTAAGAGATTCTCTCCCATTATTTACTCTTCTAAAATAAATATAAATATTTTAAAAGATAATTTTTTTTATGTATTTATGCCTCTTAAATTTGTATTTTTGCATAATTCATCCTTAATTGAATGAATATATGTTCACTCTATTGTGGCAATGACTGCACAGTACCAGAGCAAAATACAAAATAAATCATGATTACTCAAGCATGTAAGGCTCATCCTTAAGGTACGGTACTCTTGATTGCTCAATTACATAAGGCTCTTCCTTACGGTGCTCTGATTACAGTACTTATTTTATAATGAAAATTAATATAGATACCCGCTCGATGCGTGAAACATTTTAAAAAAACTATTATTCATTAAAAATATTAAATTCTTCACACAAGATTAATCAAATTTTATTGTAAGAAATTAACATATTCCAAGGTCAATGAAATGCTAAAAGTAATCATTAATAGTGAAATTGTAATTGATACTTAATAACTAATCACAATTATAATTGTTCTAGACATTTTGATTTAAAAAGATATTTTCTTTTTTATTCTATTGACCAATTTTAAAAAATAATAAAATATAAAATATAAAATAATTATTAATTTTATTGATATAATTTTAAATTTATATTTTTAATAAACTAAGACTTGTAATTAACCCCTTACCTTTTCATTTCAATTTTCTTAAAAATCTATTAATTCAACTTCATCTAGTAACTAGACCTTTTTTTAAATAAAATATCTTTCAATTCATTTCAAACACGAAAAATACTTAACTTTTTCAATTACAAAACATCTAATTTCAAATTTTACATTTCACAATTTCAATTTTAAAACTAATTAAGCACATAAAATTTATTTTAAAAAAAATTTAAGACTTTATTCTATTATTATAATTTTTATCATTTATTTTATTTATACTTATTGTTATATCTTCTATATTAATTCAATTAAAAGTTTTTATGCTACTCTCGAAATCACTCATCCCACCAAATCTCACACTCATTCTTCATCTCTATTCCACCACCCCACCCTTAAATTTTGTATTATTTTTTAACTTTTTAAATTATTGTTAAATTATTTTCTCATCCCATCCCCAACAAATAAAATATTTTTTTTTATTTTTATAAAAGATTTTTTTTCCCACACCACCCACCCCTAATCCCTCCACCCGAACCCCCTACCAAATGCCTTCCCTACCCCCTTATCCTTTATTTTATATTATTTTTGAAACCATTTTTAAAATTTTTCCTTACTCTCGCCTCCTATCCCGACCTCAAAAATATTTAAACTTTTTACTTTTTTTTAAGAATTTTTTTTATCCCCACCCCGAAACGTCACCTACACCCACCACTTCATCTACCCTCACCCACCTAGCCCCGTCCCGACTACTACAATTTCCTACCCTCATCCTCCCCCATCTCAATACTCACCACTATATCTTTACTCATTTGTGTTGTTTTTAAATAATACTTATTAACACCTAATTTTTGTCCTTCATGACTAAATTTAATCCTAGGTTTCTTCAATTTTTAATAAAATTAAAATATTTATTTCATCCGGATAAATACACTCTAAAATATTTATTTGGGTTAATTTTTTCATTTAATTGACGATTATACGTTTTCATATTTACATATGCATAATCATATAAATTTTGTTACTTAAATGAACATTTTTATCAAAATTAAACTTTTACTGATTATTGAAAATTAATCTAAATAAATAAAGTCTTGATTTAAATAAAATTTATTCTCAAAATTAATTTATTTGGAGAAATACTTATTTGATTTTATTAAATCAAGAAGCTCAGGATTATAGGAAGTATTAATTCGTATTAAATTTTAATTTAATTTAGTCAATCTATTAGATTTGGTCATAATTTAAATCAAATTGGACGTAATTATAATGAAATCGGCCAATTGATTTTCAATTTAGTCAAAATTAAATGAAATTGGATAAATTTTAAATCACAATTGGGGTTATATTTTAAATAACCCTAAATTCCCAAAAACTCTCATAATTTCTACCCACTTCCCATCAAAATTAAATTCAAATCCCAAAATTCAAATTTTAAAATTTAAAAATTATACTACATTGTACAATTTTTCCTTAACCTTGTCCTTTTTTCGAATTCAAATTTTTGAAATTCAAAAATTGCACTACATTATACAATTCTCCCTCAACCTTATCTTTTTTTCAAATTCAAATTTTGAAATTCAAAAATTGTACTACTTTGTACAATCCCCCCTCAACCTTATCTTTTTTTCAAATTCAAATTTTGAAATTCAAAATTTGTATTACATCATACAATTCTCCCTCAACCTTTTTCTTTTTCCAAATTTAAATTTTAAATTCAAAAATTATACTACATTGTATAATCCCCCCCCCCCCCAACCTTGTCTTTTTTCCAAATTCAAATCTTGAAATCCAAAAATTATACTCCCTCCGTTTAAAAAAGAATGACCACTTTGACTTGGCCCAAAGTTTAAGAGAATAAAAAAGACTTTTGAATCTTGTGGCTTTAAATTAAAGTTGTGTCAAATATACCAAAATGTCCTTTCATCTTGTGGTCCTTAACATGCCACGTGAAAAGTTGAAATTAAAGTATTGCCAAAAAAGAAAAGGGGTCATTCTTTTTGAAGCATACCAAAAAGGAAAGTAGACTATTCTTTTTTAAACGGAGGGAGTAGTACATTATACAATCCCCCTCAACCTTATCCTTTTTCCAAATTCAAATTTTAAAATTCAAAAACTGTACTACATTGTACAATTTCTTCCTCAACCTCGTCCTTTTACCAATTTTAAAATTCAAAAATTGTACTATATTATACGATTTTCCTCCACCTTATCTTCCACCTAACCTTATCTTCAATTTTAAAATTTCAAAAACATCTCTAAATACTCTCTCCCACATTGATGGATTAATAGAATTGATCTCCATTCTTTCCTATAAATACTACCACTAATTTGGTAGAAAGCAAGTTTCAATGTCTCAAAGAGTGAGAAAAACTTTTGAAAAAATAGTTAAATTTCTTTTCTTTAGTAAAAATTTTCAAGCGATAGTCTAATTGAGGTTATCGAAAAATTACTTTCTGGTGGTGATCAAGACTCCGAAGAAAGTTTGAAGTTCCGTTTTGCTGCCCCAAAGAAGGTAAACATACCTTTTCCTATTTTTATCATTTTCTCTCATCTCCTTCTTCTTCTTAGTTCGTAGTTGTAACTGTGTTTGTTGGGATTATTTATTGTAGACGGTCTTGAAGGTCATTGGACGTTGTGGTATCGATATTATGATTATTCTCATGTTCATGGTATAAAAATAAGCTAGCAATCGTGAAACGTATTTATTTGGCTTTATTCTTTGATTGTTATGGATAAAGTTTCAATCTTTGCTTAAAAAACGTTTTCATGACTTATTTAAACTCATTGTTGGTGGATATGTTTGTTTTTAGCATGTAAAGTTATTTTCTTTATGTTGAAAAGAATAGTTAATATTGATTGTTTCACCTTTTGACTTTATTCTTTGATTATTATGGATAAAGTTTTGATCTTTGTTTTAAAAATGTGTTCATGCCTTGTTTAAACTCATTGTTGGTGAATATATTTGTTTTTAGCATGTAAAGTTATTTCTTTTATGTGGAAAAGAATAGTTACTATTGATTGTTTCGCTTTTTGACTTTATTCCTTGATATGTATAAAGTTTTGATCTTTGCTTAAAAGACGTACTCATGCCTTATTTAAATTCATTGTTGGCGGATATATTTGTTTTTAGCATGTAAAGTTATTTTTTTTGTTGGAAAATAATTACTATTGTTTGTTTCGCCTTAATATAACAGTAATTGGTTAAGTCAAGAATTTGTTATTTTCTTGCTAATCATTTTAATGGATTTCAAAATCCTCATATAAGAGATGAAGTGCTAGCTTTATTTTTCATCCAAGATGTTTATTACTCTTTTGTTCGCATGTTGTCATGTCAAAATGATGAGAAAGTTCGAACTTTTGTGACAAAATAAAATTATTTAGATATTTTCGAGTCATTCATAGTATGATTGTTGAATGATATTTTACTTTTAGAGATGCTAAATTTTTATTCTAATTTTTTTTACTCTCTTTGATTGTTATATGTGCTCTTTGTGTGAGTAAAGATTTGATTCGTGTCTCTCTTTGATTCATAGTATCAAAAGAGAATCAAAGATGTCCTTGAAAGATAAATCATTGGTTGTTACACGTTATTTCCGTAAAATGTTGGTTGTAATTTAGATGTATGAATTTTCATTAATGTCGCCTTAATTAAAATTTAAAGATTCTCTTTCTTGAAAAGTTAACCTTTACTTTCTTTTTTAATATGGATTAGTGTCCATGTTTGTTCAATTTTAGAAGTCATGGTTATTTTTTTTATTGCCTCATCCCTTTACTTTTGCAAGCTTACGTTGTTTGTTCTCGCATTAATTCATTGAATATGACCTTCTTTCTTTTACCTTTATTCATTGTTAATATGAACATAAATTATGAGGCATGTAAGTGGGTGTCTTTGCTTTGCATTTTAGATGTTGACTCTCATTCTTGTTATACGTGTACAAGTGTGCTTATCATTGTCATTCAAAAATTGGTTCTTGATATTTTCTTTTGCTTTGAAATATGTCACTTTTATGCCTTGAACGTCTATTAATTTCTTTATCTTTTCTTTGCATGCAAAAACTGTCTCGAGTTCAAATGGACTCCTCTCCTCTTGCATTTCATAATGGGCCAATGAGGCCCACCTTTTCGATTCAAGTCCGAAGTTTAAGTTCAAAGTTGATTATATGGCGTGCGGGTGCAAGAAGATGGAAGAAGAAGGAAAATGGGTCAAACCCATTAATGATGTCGCTAAGAGATTTGAAAAGTCTTGATTTTTATTATTGTCTTATTTTTATTTAGTCATTTATTTATTTATTTATTTATTTAGGACATCGAATCCAAAGTTGTAAACTAATACAGATGAAGCAGATTTTTGGCCAAAAGGGCTTGAAAATATAGTTTAGGACAGGTAATGGGCCCAATGCCCAATATTTAGATTAAGACAGGTGATGATGGGCCGAAAGCCCAAATTAACTTAGGACAGGTTTATTGATTTGAGTGTAATGACCTAAGTCTTCTAGTTTCTCCTTTTCCTCTTTACGTGCTAGTTGTTATTAATTTGCTTAGACTTAGTTAAATATCCTACTAAGTCGCCAAAATTTATTTTATACAAGTCTTTTTCCTAAAATCACTTTCTTTTCAAAAACCAACTTCTCTTTTTCAAAGTTAGTCAAAGGTGGTTTTCAAATAGTCCGAATAACCGCAAGTTTGTGGACATTTTTGGTGCCTTAAAAACCTTTCGAAGATGTTAATAAGAGCCTCTTACCCGAAATTTTCTTAAAAGCCTAAGCCTTTTTCTGTTTTAAGACTTAGTATTTTCCATAAAAAATTTCTTAATTTCTTTTCAAATAAATTAAGTGACGACTCTGTTTGTTTTGAAATTTTCTTTAAAGTTTTGAAATAATTTTAAAAGTCAAAATCAATATTTTTCCAAACCTTCGAGTTAAAAAGGGATAAAAGAGAAATGATGAATCTGTTAGGGAACTTTAACTAGGTTCTAACCAAATATTTGAATTAGCTTCTTTGACTAATTATTGAACTGTTTATGTGCTTATATGTTTAAATTCTGCGAAATTTAACTGTTGTATTTCATGGCATGATCCCGCATGATGATTATTAAACTGTTTTGGGGTTTCATGGATATCCTGTCCCCTGTTGATCAACTCCAAATCAAGAGTTGGAAATACGATGGTTTACCAGCACGTTAGACGGTTAAAGGCTGTTCATATTTCTAAACCCAAATTATCCTCTTGGGAACCTGTGTCTAAACCCACTCTAGACACCCAGGATAGAGCTAAACCAAAACCCTTATTTAGGCATGAGCCTAGGACGAACCAATGTCCGGGGGCTGTTGGGTCCATTAGAAAATCTATCCTGCGTCTAAGGGCCACGGGTCAATTACAAACTATTCATATTTATGTGTTGAAGAAATATATGTTATTTAATCCAATCCATTATACTTTTAGGGTAGGGGAAGGCTTACTTTGTTTGTTTTCGTGTAAGAATACCTCAATCATCCATCAATTGAGGGAAAAATTAAAGCAAGCCAAGCAAAAGGTTGATAATTGATCGGTTTGGACGATTGTATGATTTCCCAGACTAATGACCTATGTGTATAGAGCACAGTTGTACGAGAATCACTAGATCATCAATAGATGTTGTATATGACAAGAAGTGGACAAACCTAATATAGCGAAGACTGATGAAGGAATATTTAGGAGCTACTATCCCCTACGCGGGACATTGTTCTTTTTCTCATGCTATTTTTTCTTTTCCTAAAAATTGTATCCCTTTTGTGAAATTTTTGTAAGCATTTATGTCCTTTATGTATACCTATGGAGCTTTTGGAGGGATAATGGATTGGTTTTAAAAAGCATATACTTCCTTCAAATACGTTAGGCAAACTTTTGGCTCAAAAGGGTTACCCAATAAGGATCCACGTTTATTACAATATGCTTGTGTGATAACTACTTTATGTGCTTATACCTATTATGTTGATTCGAATCAAAGGCGAATTGATCCAATCCCATTTTTCAAAGAACAAATCTAAGCAGAAAAATACCCACTATACAAAAGTCTGATCAAACATACTCCAGGTCTCTCAAGTCTCCCAGAAAAGTCTGCAATCATTCTTAAAACTTCCTAAAACCTCGCTACCATTTCAGGAAGGTTGACTATGGACTCAGAAGAAGCCATTATATTTTCACACTATGAAGGGCTTGATTTCTCCTCCATGAGATACGTAGGCAGCCTTTTAGCCCGACCCCTATCTTCAAAAACTTTGTTGTCCTCCACTTTCTTGAAAAAAGAAATAAGGTCGAAAAGAAGAAGAGTTGAACCTTCCAGATAAATTTCATTTATCCATATCAATGAGAAAAATCCTGTTATTGAAATTCTCGAGTTATCATTACTCCATGGATCAATTCGCATGAGATGAGAAACAACCTTATGTGTTTACTTCCTGCCTTATCATTTTGCTTATTACTAACGGAATCTAACACATTAGCCTTTGAGTTATTTTTAATTTGCAGGTAATAGAAACTACTCTGTGTTGGCATAAAATGTCCCTACTTCACTAGATCAAAGTGAATAAAGATTCTTCTCTTGACTATAGCTTTGTTACAGAAAAAGAAAAATGACTAGTAGTAAAATTAAACTTTACTAGCCATGGTCTCGAGGATGGAATAGGAAAAAGTGTGATGCTACCATGGAAATTTTTTTCAAGACAAACGGAATCAAAGAAGATGAATTGGAGGAAATATTGTTGAACTAGACTTTCACTCCACTTATTACTCCTCGATCAATAGGATAAATAGAAAAAATGAAATTTAATTCTCCACAAAATTGGTGGTAGCACGGATGCGTAACGATAATTTTAAACCTACCAATGTCATGTCATGTCAATAAAAAAATGAAAAAATCAAGAAAGATAATGATTAATGGGAGACAATAGCTATAGAATAATCAACAGAAGAGCCAAAGAGTTCGAGAATCAAGAAAGCCTAACCTAGAGAAAATCAAGGCAGTCAACCAGGGAGAAAATGACAAAGTTAAGAGAATCATGGTCGATGTCTATCTAGTAAAATCAAGGAATAAATGATGAAGAAAAGGTTGTGAAGGTCACAAGACATCCAACATGGCTAGCCAATATTGTTCCAGTTTTAAAAAAGGATGACAAGATTAGAATCTGTGTTGGCCGCAGAGATTTGAATAGAGCTAGTCCTAAAGATAATTTTCCACTACCCAACATCCACATCCTCATTTATAATTGTGCAAAGCATGAAATTCAGTCTTTCATGGATTGTTTTGTCGGGTATCATCAGATATTAATAGGATGAGGAAGACGCAGAAAAGACGACTTTCACTATACCCTGGGGTGTTTATCATTAAAGAGTAATGCCATTTGATCTCAAGAATGTAAGTGCAACATACTTGAGGGCTATGACAATGCTTTTTTATGGCATGATTCATAAAGAGATTGAGGTGTACGTGGATGATGTAATCATAAAACCCCGCAAGAGTTCAGATCATCTGACCCATCTAAAAAAGTTCTTCAACAGACTAAGAAAGTACAACTTGAAGTTGAATACTGATAAGTGTGCTTCTAGTGTGCCAACCGAGAAATTACTGGGGTTCATAGTCAGCAGAAGGGGCATCGAGCTAGACCCGTCCAAGATCAAGACAATTCAGGATTTACTGCCGCCAAGGACCAAGAAAGAGGTTATGAGTTTCCTGGGTCATTTGAATTACATTAGGATGTTCATTTCCCAATCAACAATCATATGTGAGCCAATTCTCAAGATGTTGAAGAAAGATGCATTGAATGAGTTGACAGAAAAATGTCAGAAAGCTTTTGACAGAATCAATGAATATTTATCTACTCCTCCTGTTTTGGTTCCACCAAGGGAAGAAAGTCCATTGTCGTTTTACCTGTCAGTCTCAGAAAATACTTTCGGTGTGTCCTCGAGCAATATGATGAGACCGATAAGAAAGAGAGAGTAATCTACTACTTGAGTAAAGAGTTTACGCTATATGAAGCTCACTACAATCTTATAGAAAGAACGTGTTGTGCTTTGACCTGGACCGCACAAAAGTTAAGGCATTATCTATCCTCGTACACAACATACCTAATTTCCAGAATGGATCTATTGAAGTATATATTCCAAAAAGCCATGCCTACGGGAAAGTTAGCTAAGTGGCAAATATTACTGAGTGATTTTGACGTCGTATGTGTGACTCAAAAGGCAATCAAGGGGCAAGCCTTAACGGATCATTTAGTTGAGAATTCAATTGATAATGAATACAATCCACTTTAAACCTACTTCTTGGATGAAGAGATTTTATTCATAGGAGAAGACATTGCAGAGATATACCCCGGATAGAGATTGTTCTTTGATGGATCGGTCAACTTTAAAGGCTCATGAATCGAAGTAATTTTGGTGTCAGAAACAAGCCAACACTATACAGTAACCACTAAATTGCACTTCTCGTGTACCAATAACATGACTGAAAATGAGGCTTGCATCCTAGGTCTCAAGTTGGCACTTGATATGGATTTTCGTAAATTGATAGTCATTGGAGACTTAGATTTGCTGATTCACCAGGTAGGGGGGAAATAGGCGGTAAAGAACTCCAAGATTGCTCCTTATGTAGAGCTAGTGCAGGATTTGTATGAAAAATTCAAGGAAGTTGATTTCATACATATCCTGAGGATACAAAATGAGTTTGTTGATGCTTTGGCTACTATATCTTCCATGATTCAGCACCCAGATCAAAGTTACATTGATTTTTTTAAAAATAATCTTGAAGAAACAACCTGCACATTATGCGCATGATGAAGATGATCTTGACGGAAAGCCATGGTACTATGATATTAAAAGGTATTTAGAATCTGGAATATATCTTGAAGAGGCCAGCAACAATCAGAAGAAGACAATCCGACGTTTGGCAAAGAATTTTATTCCAAGTGGGGAAATCCTTTTTAAGAGGACTCCAGATTTAGGATTCTTAAGATGTGTCGATGCCACGGAAGCCACGAAATTAATAAAGGAAGTACACACCGGAGTCTGTGGGCCCCATATGAATGGATTTTCCCTTGCTAGAAAGATCCTGAGAACTGGTTACTTCTGGATGACTATGGAAAATAATTGTAGCAAGTATATGCAGAAGTGCCCAAAATGCCAAATGCATAGAGATTTAATTCGAATGCCTCCACATGAGCTTTATGTGATGAGTTTACCTTGGTCTTTCGTAGCTTGGGGTATGGATATTATCAGACCAATAGAGCCGCCGACGTCTAATGGGCACAGATTCATTTTGGTTGCTATTGATTACTTTACTAAACTGGTTGAAGTTGTTTCATATAAAGTCGTCACCAAGAAGGCAGTTGCAGATTTTGGTCAAGAACAACTTGATCTGCCAATTTGGAGGTCCAGAATCGATCGTTACTGATAATGGGGCTAACTTAAATAGTCACTTGATGAATGAGATTTATGACCAGTTCAGGATTGTTCATTGCAACTCGACCGCATATCGTCCACAGATGAATGGAGTCGTGGAAGCCGCCAATAAGAATATTAAGAAGATCTTGAAGAAGATGGTTGAAAAGGATAGATCATGGCATGATATGTTACCTTATGCTTTGCTAGGGTATTGCACAATAGTTTGAACCTCAACTGGGGAAAACCCTTATCTACTTGTTTATAAGAATGAAGTTCTGATACCTACTGAGGTTGAAATACCTTCCTTAAGGATTATTCAAGAAGTCAAATTAAGTAATGAAGAATGGGTTCACGCTCGCTATGAACAACTCAAGTTGAGTAATGAGAAGAGAATGGTTGTCTTGTGTCATGGTCAGTTGTACCAACACAAGATGATTTGTACCTTCAACAAAAAAGTAAAAGCTCAAACATTTGAAGTCGAGCAATTGGTTCTCAAACATATATTTCCTCACCAAGAAGAGTACAAAGGCAAGTTAGCTCCTAATTGGAAATGACCATACATAGGTCGCAAGGTACTATCCGGAGGAGCTCTAATTCTATCTGAGATGGATGGTCAAGAGTGGACCAAACTAATCAATTTTGATGCGGTAAAAAGATACTATGCTTGAAGACTATTTTTTTCATTTTTTTTCCTTTGTTTTTTTATAATTGCTTCTTTGAAAGTATTTCTTTTTATGATGTGTAATGGCCTAGAATCCCTCTCCTTTTATGTACGAACTACGTTTGACCTGAATTTCCAAGAAAGGAATACGTAGGCGACCTAGGTCGGCTTCGGTCAACCCTTCAGGAGAATTTATCTTTTTCCTTTATGTATGAACTACGTGATGACCTGAATTCCGAAGAAAGGGATATGTGGCGGCCTATGTCGGCTTCGATCAATCCAGCAGATTTTTTTATATATCTCTAAAAGTGTAGTCCTGAACTATATTTGACCTGATTACTGCTTCAACGGTATACGTAGGCGCCCAATGGCTCGGTCATATAACCCCAGGAAATGAAAACTGGGACAAAATTTTCTAGAAGAAATCTCAAAAATTCATAAAAGAAAGATCATCATCCAACAAAGGAGATGAAAACCTGCAACCGTCGATCCTCTCAAGACAAGATCATCTCCAATAGTGCAGAAATTTTGAGAAGATCCTCAAAATTTCCCCTAATATATTGTAATATATTTAAAATCCCCCAACATCAGGAGGTCAAAGGACAGTTTTAGAAATTACTAGTTGCGACAAAATCTAGATAAACTAAATCTCTTGCTATGACAAGACCTTTTGAAGAACTCTCAAGCAATGATGATGAGTTTTGAAAATACTCTGTTGGATGTCGAACATAGTCGAACCTCAAGAAGAAGAAGTTCATTGAGCTAGTACATGACATGACTGACAGAGATTTTCTAAAGCTTTTACAGAATTTTTTAAAGCTAGTTTCTAAAAATTAAGGCTACTTTAAAAAATCTATACAAATATTTTTACTTAGTGATTACCTAGGCATCTATTGGAGTAGGGTGTCAAGGAGGAAGTCCCAACATGATGGACCACCCAAAAAATGGCGAGGAGCAAACCAAAGATCGAAAGAGGTCAACACGGAGTAGTTTCACTCAAACTAATTATTTTTCTGTGGATGCAGGGATCAATACACAAAAATAAGAATCTTTTTCAAAAAATTCCAAGCGAGTTGGGAGCCACACCAAAGCATATAATGCTCAAAAATGGTATTTTTGGGTAGCCCCATAGACGGGTTCAATACTTATTTATTGAAGACCTTTTGAATCATCTATCTCATCTCTCGAAACCATAAAAGACAAACAAAGACGCCTTTTCTTCTTTATAAATATTGTATTTAGAATTGTTCTAAAAAAATAGTCGCTAGGAAAAGCGACTTTGTGGCTACTAAATATTTACCTTGAGTGCAGGTACGATCAAAGGAGATGGCTCTATAAGACCACAATCAAAGAATTGCTCAAGAGAAATAAGAATTAAAAAGGTCATCCCCAAATTTTCCATGAGGCGATGCAAACGGTACATGTATAAAGCAAAAACGCAGACAAACGAACTCAAGTGAAACTATTTTCATCGCCAAGAGGGCCATTTCATCTCTATCCATTGCCAAGAGGCCATTGCATCTTGTTTTATTTCCAGGAGGGCCATTGCATATCATTTCATTGCCAAGAGGGCCATAATATTTGATATCTGATGACACACAAGATAGAATATGCTGGCGTCGAGGATATCATCAACATTTAATGGACACGAGAGATAGAATACACTGGTGTCGAGGATATCATCATCATTTAATATCTGATGATACGTGAGATAGAATACGCTAGCGTCGAGTATATCATCAACATTTAATATCTGATGACATGCGAGATAGAATACGCTGGCATCGAGGATATCATGGTATTTAATATCTGTTGACACAAGAGATACAAACACAGGCATCGAGGATATTATAATATTTAATATTTATTGACACGCAAGACACAGACGCTGGTATCGAGGATATCATAGTATTTAATATTTGTTAACACGCGAGACACAAACGATGGTGTCGGGGATATCATAACATTTAATATCTGTTGACACGCAAGACACAAATACTGGCATCGAGGATAGCATAGCATTTAATATCTATTGACACGCGAGACACAAATGCTGGCATTAAGGATATCATAGCATTTAATATTTGTTGACACGCGAGATACAAATGTTGTCATTGAGGATATCATAACATTTAATATCTGTTGACACGTGAGACACAAATGCTGGCATCAAGGATATCATAACATTTAATATCTGATGACACGCGAGACACAAATACTCGCATCGATGATATCATAGCATTTAATATATGTTGACACGTGAGACACAAACGTTGGCGTAGAGGATATCATGTCATTTAATATCTGTTGACATGCGAGACAAAAATGTTGGCATCGAGTATATTATGGCATTTAATATCTGTTGACACGCGAGACACAAACACTAATGCAGAGGATATCAGGGCTTATAATATTTGTTGACACGCGAGACACAAATGCTGGCGTCGAGGATATCATGGCATTTAATATTTGTTGACATGCGAGACAAAAATATTGGCGTCGAGGATATCTCATCATGAATCAGCATCTGAATGCATGAAAAACCTGTGATTCGAAGGGACATCTTTAAGTCGCTATCAGAAGATGGATGACATATGAGATTTCTTAGAAATTGACAATTTAAGGGTCATCTATTAGTCATATTATTTGAAAGAGGATAGTGTGCAAGATTATCTATGAGTTGATAGTCCACAGTTCATCCGTAATTTGCAACAATATCCTAACCGAATAGTGTGCAAGGTTACCCAAAGATCGATAGTTTGAAGGTTATCCGTAAGTTGCAACTAAATCCTTGCCTGAGAATATGTGAGATTATCAAATTGATACGCCCAAGGGTTCTCTATAAGTCGCGTCATATCCAAGATAAATTATGAAAAATATTACCCAAAGACTAGCAATTTGAGAGATATCTATAAGTCATATTATATCAAAGGTTGGATAATGTGCAGGAATACCTGAGAGCTAGCGATAGGAGGGATATCTATAAGTCATCTCTTATCCAAGGTCGGATAACATGCAAAATCACTTAAAAATTTGCAATTCAAAGGATATCTGTAAGTTGCCTCGTATCCAACATCAAATAATGCGCAAAATTATCCAAAGATTGACAATTCAAGGGAAATCTATGAGTCGTATTAATACAAAAGATGTGCAAGACTTACCCGAGGTCACATGCAAAAAAATTATTGTCAATAATCGGAGAGGTTATCATTCCACATACAACAAGCATTATAGGTGACCAAAAGGATTACCACATCAGCATAAGATTACACGAATGCAGGGACCGTTCTGCATAAAGTGTCGTCGGTGTTCGAGAGGGCCACCCTACTTTGAAGACATATTCAATCTACAAATGAGTTAATTATGCAAGAATCAATAGGGTTGTTGTGTCTGTTATTACAAACTACTTTCTTCCGAATAGGTACATGAGAGGATGACTTCGCTTTTTATGCAACAACGCACATAGAGATATAGTAAAAAGCTTTATACCTCATTCGTGAATTGTATTTAGCGCTAATAATTTTTTTTGAGACATTTTCGAGAGCATCCGAGAGGAAGGAAATATCAAATCAAAAACCATAGGTGCAGACGACTCCAAAAAGGACACAACACAATGTGGAACTCTTTCTTAGCAGCAAAACGTGATATAGTCTAGAGAGGGACGTCAAAATCTTTGGACGCGAGCTAAAGGATGATCTCCACCGTAATCCAACTACACCTTTATTATAAGGCATGTGGGTATTTTGGGATATTCTGGTTTCATCTTTACCTTCGGGATATTTCTAAACTCATACCGAGGGTAAACTCCTCTTTCTTTCAAATTCAGGTGACAACATACTTAGAGTTTTGGAAATTATGTCCAGGTATGTTCTTTCTTATGGATGTGAAGGATCCCATATTCATGAATAAGAGGTTACAAGCCTTTTTTTCGCAACTCAATCATCTTGTCATTTCTCCCGAGCCAAAGATCGTCTGAAATAAAAAATTATCTTTTCTACTGATGGAGTCAAACTACAAGTAGTCTGATTCCCCGAGTCTCGAGGATATGTAGGATGGGCTCTATTTTGAAAACTCGACTGCATTCTAACCTCCCCCAATCTCCTTATTCCCCAGCTTTTCGATTTCAACAAAAATGCAAAAACTGAAATAGCTTAAGAATTTCTTGAAGATCCTGCTTTAAATCAAGATTTATGAACTACAAGTGGCCTGAATTCTCATGTAACCTAAGATATGAATGAAACCTAATACCGAGGTCCGGCCATAACTCCATGAAACTCGGGCGAAAACCAATCTCTTTCAGAAATGAATTTATGGTCGAACAAAGATTAGGAATGTCAAACTCTATTTGCCCAGGGTTACTTGCATCTACCCTACCCAAAGGGATGGGGCAGTTGTTGACACCTAATTTTTGTCCTCCACGGTTAACTTTAACCCTGAGATTCTTTATTTTTAATAAAATTAAAATATTTATTTCATCTGGATAGATCGCTCAAAAATATTTATTTGAGTTAATTTTATCATTTAATTGAAGATTATACTTTTTCGTATTTACATATGCGAAATCGTATAAATTTTGTTACTTAAATGAATATTTTTATCAAAATTAAAATTTTACTGATTATTGAAAATTAATCTAAATAAATAAAGTCTTGATTTAAATAAAATTTATTCTCAAAATTAATTTATTTGGAAAAATATTTATTTGATTTTATTAAATCAAGAAGCTCAGGAGTAAAGGAAGTATTAATTCATATTAAATTTTAATTTAATTTAGTCAATCTATTAGATTTGGTCATAATTGAAATCAAATTGGCCGTAATTGTAATGCAATCGGCCAATAGATTTTCAATTTAAGTCAAAATTAAATGAATTTGGCTAAATTTTAAATCACAATTGGGGTTATATTTTAAATAACTCTAAATTCCCAAAAACTCTCATAATTTCTACCCACTTCCCACCAAAATTAAATTCAAAATTTAAAATTCAAAAATTGTACTACATTGTACAATTCTCCCTCAACCTTATCCTTTTTTCAAATTCAAATTTTTAAAATTCAAAAATTGCACTACATTATACAATTCTCCCTCAACCTTGTCCTTTTTCCAAATTTAAATTTTGAAATTCAAAAATTGTACTGTATTGTACAATCCCCCCCCCCTCAACCTTGTCCTTTTCTCAAATTCAAATTTTGGAATTCAAAAATTATACTACATTGTACAATTCCCCCTCAACCATGTCATTTTTCTAAATTCAAATTCTGAAATTAAAAAATTATACTACATTGTACAATCTCCCCCCAACCTAGTCCTTTTTTCAAATTCAAATTCTGAAATTAAAAAAATTGTACTACATTGTACAATCTCCCCTCAACCTAGTCCTTTTTCTAAATTCAACTTTTGAAATTCAAAAATTGTACTACATTGTACAATCTCCCCCTCAAACTTTTCCTTTTTCCAAATTCAAATTTTGAAATTCAAAAATTGTACTACATTATACAATTCTCCCTCAACCATATCCTTTTTCCAAATTCAAATTTTGAAATTCAAAAATTATACTACATTGTACAATCCCCCTCAACCCTGCCTTTTTTTCAAATTCAAATTTTGAAATTCAAAAATTATACTATATTATACAATTTTCCCCTCAACCTTATCCTTTTTTTTTTTAATTTTAAAATTTAGAAATTTTACTACATTGTACAATCCCCCCTATCTTTCACCTCACCTTATCTTTAATTTTAAAATTTTAAAAACACCTCTAAATACTTTCTCCCGCATTGGTGGATTAATAGAATTGGATCTCCATCCTTTCCTATAAATATTACCACTATTTTGGTAGAAAGCAAGTTTCAAAGTCTCAAAGAGTGAAAAGTTTTTGAGCAAATAGTTAAATTTCTTTTTTTAGTAAAATTTTTCAAGTGGTAGTCTAATCGGAGTTTTCAAAAGATTGCTTTTCGGTGGTGATCAAAACTCCGAAGAAAGCTTGAATCCCATTTTGCTACCCCAAAGAAGGTAAACATACCGTTTCCTATTTTTATTATTTTGTTCTTCATCTCCTTCTTCTTCTTAGTTCGTAGTTGTAATTGTGCTTGCTGGAATTGTTTGTTGTAGACAGCCTTGAAGTCCATAGGATGTTGTGGTATCGATAATATTATTATTTTCACGTTCATGGTATAAAAATGAGCTAGCAATTGTGGAATGTATTTCTTTGGCTTTATTCTTTAATTATTATGGATAAAGTTCCAATCTTTGCTTCAAAAACGTGTTCATGCCTTGTTTAAACTCATTGTTGGTGGATATGTTTATTTTTAGAATGTAAAGTTATTTTCTTTATGTTGAAAAGAATAGTTAATATTGATTGTTTCTCCTTTTAACCTTATTCTTTGATTATTATGGATAAAGTTTTGATCTTTATTTAAAAAACGTGTTCATGCCTTGATTAAACTCATTGTTGGTGGATATGTTTGTTTTTAGCATGTAAAGTTATTTCCTTTATGTTGAAAAGAATAATTAATATTGATTGTTTCGCCTTTTGACCTTATTCTTTGATTATTATGTTTAAAGTTTTGATCTTTGCTCAAAAGGCGTACTCATTCCTTGTTTAAATTCATTGTTGGCGGATATGTTTGTTTTTAGCATGTAAAGTTGTTTCTTTTATGTTGGAAAAATAGTTACTATTGTTAGTTTCGCCTTAATAAAATAGTAATTGGTTAAGTCAAGAATTTATCATTTGCTTGCTAATCATTTTAATGTATTTCAAAATCCTCATATAAGAGATGAAATGCTAGCTTTATTTTTCATCCAAGATGTTTATTACTCTTTTGTTCACATGTTGTCTTGTTAAAATGATGAGAAAGTTTGGACTTTTGTGGATAAATAAAATTATTTAGATATTTTTGAGTCATGCATAGTATGATTGTTGAACGATATTTTACTTTTAGAGATGTTAAACTTTTATTCTAAATTTCTTACTCCCTTTGGATTGTTATATGTGTTCTTTGTGTGTGTCAGGACTTGATTCATGTCTCTCTTTGATTCATAATATCAAAAGAGAATTAAAGATGTCCTTGAAATATAAACCATAGGTCGTCACACGTTTTCTCCTAAAATATTGGTTGTAATTTAGATGTATGAATTTTCGTTAATGTCGCCTTAATTAAAATTTAAAGATTCCCTTTCTTAAGAAGTTAGCCTTTATTTTATTTTTTTAATATGAATTAGTGTCTATGTTTGTTCAATTCTAGAAGTCATGGGTATTTTTCTTATTGCCTCATCCCTTTACTTTCGCAAGCTTACATTGTTTGTTCTCACATTAATTCATTAAATATGACCTTCCTTTTACGTTTATTTATTCTTAATATGAACATAAATCATGAGGCATGTAAGTGGGTGTCTTTTCTTTGCATTTTATCTGTTGACTCTCATTCTTGTTATATGTGTACAAGTGTGCTTATAATTGTCATTCAAAAATTGGTTCTTTATATTTTCTTTTGCTTTGAAATATGTCACTTTTATGTCTTGAACGTATATTAATTTCTTTATCTTTTCTTTGCATGCAAAAAGTGTCTCGAGTCCAAATGGGCTCCTCTCCTCTTGCATTTTGTAATGGGCCAATGAGGCCCACTGTAATGCCCCGAGTCTATTCACTAGATGCCACATGGTGCTTACAATCCAGAAGGACCACAAACTAACCCATGACTGGTACCTGCTGTGAGCACTGAATAGTAATACTGTAATAATGCGGAAGTAAAACTGAAATGCCTACTGTAAATATTGAGCATGCAATACTACGCACATATACCATATTTGGGATCATTCTAAAACTAAAGACTGAGTTTTGATAACTAAGTGAATGATATCTGAGAGTTTTGATAACTGAATTACTGATAACTGGGTGACTGCTTCTAATAGTCCTGATTTTGTAGAACTGAACTGAGTTCTATACTAAGTCAGGAACTAAAACTGTAACTGTGGGAGTATTAATATAACCGACATACCTTGATATAAGCTGAGTTGGGGTCAAACCTGTAACCCTAATTGGAAGAGTGTTAGCACCTTGCCAAGGGATACTAACAGGGCTGGGTAAACCCTAATCTGGCAGAAAGACCCATAATTTACATATATGGTTGTGTCAACCCTAGTCTGGAAGGAGGACATCTTACCCTATGCTGGCTACATAATTCTTTAACGCAGGGATTGCTACTAAGGGTCAAACCCTCTGCTGGCAGGAATGCCCCCATCTTTGGGTTCGATTGGTGTTGAATCTTACTCCCAACTGAAAAGACAGTGAACTGATCACTAGACTGTACTAGGTTTGACTGAACTGTTACTGACAGACTGAACTAGACTGAGTTCACTGAATTATTTAACTAACTGAATTCTACTATTCATGATGTTACTGAGACTATCCTGTAGATACTATAAATTTAGGTAAATAGCTAGATTATCGGGTATTGAATACCCCCAGGACTCGATAAATCAGTACTAATAGAACATAACAATACTTGAAAATATGGCAATAGTGAACTGTTCACAATGAAATCATTGAGACATTTCATCAAGCATTTGGAAGTTATGAACTTGTACATGAATAGTAATAAATGCTAACATGTCATAATTACACCATTCAATTCACATAGGCATTCCAACGAACACTTGCAAGGCATAGCTTTAGCATGATAGTAATTTAAACATGTAGTAATGGCATGAGTTCAATATTAGGGTCACCAATGAATCAAAAATGCACAATTAACTCAATTAAGCATTTCGTCAAACACCTAGGAGACATAATCTTGTACTTGGGCATGAATAACGTGTTGATACATCATGACTACAACCATCAATTCACAATTCAAGGGTTGTGACATAGGGATTACCACAATTTCATACATGACCTTTTATACTCATGAAAACTACAATTAAATCTTGAATTGAAAACCCATACAAATAACATGAACATGAAAACAACCCAATTGATACATGTAATTCATGAAACTACTAACTTGAGATTTTGAAAAGGATTCTTGAACTTCAAGGATGGAAGGAAACCCGAGGATGAACACCTAACATACCTTGGTAATCAAATTCATGAAAATCGTTGGTTTGTTCTTGAAGCTTGAACTTGAAATTGGATGCCCTAGGGTTTTGTTCTTGAGAGTATTTGAGAGAAAGTGAGTGATTTTGCTCTTTTGGATGATTAATTTCATGTTTTGGGGCTGATTAGAAGTGGAGAAAATGACTTAATTACCCCTCTGGACGCAGAATTAAATGAGCAGAAATCGTGTCCAATGACGCGCTGGGTGATGCGCCGCATCGATGGTCGATACGATAGCCAATACGATGCGTCGATATCGCATTAGCTCACTGGAATTTGCACTGAAGGCTGATGAAAATTTTGGTCGATGCGATGGTCGACGTGACGCATTGAGATCGCATTGATCCACTATTTTGGACTCCCAAACATGCCTTAAACGATATCCGAAAAATCCAAAACTCGTTCGAGAATACCTACTGACGTCCCTAATCATGAATTAATTTACGAATCGATATTTTAAGGTCATGATGATTGAAAATAAAGACATTGAATTATTGAGGCCAAAAATGAGACTAAGTGTCAATACTTAACTGAAATTTTCTAAGTCTGGGACCTCTTTCACGCTATAAAGGACTGAGTTAGGCTTGAAATTTTACGGGATCTTACAATATCTCCCCTTTGGGAACATTCATCCTCGAATATGACTGACTAAGTTCAGAGTAATGATAGACTAAGTTTACATACTGAACATACAACTGAAGCATGATTATGTGACTGAAACTACTGATAAACTGATTTTTCATACTAAACATGCATAACTGAAGCATGTCTGCCTTCTGAAGACATGACACATGGCTGAGATGTTTCATGAGATATGCATGATATGAGAATGTTATGCAGCTAAAATTGATACCAATATTGCAAAGAAAATCTGAGCATGAAACTAAGTAAATCTAAAGAAGACTGTTACCTTGAGCTGAGTCTGAATTTCCAAAGAAGAGGTGATGATACTTGGTCCGTATATCTACTTTTTTTCCCAAGTAGCTCCCTCAACGGACTTATTCCGCCAAAGAACTTTGACCAAAGGAACTTTTTTGTTCCTCAGTCTGCGAACCTGGTGATCAAGGATTTCGATTAGAACTTCCTCGCAAGAGAGGTTGTTCTAAACATCTATACTCTCTATAGGGACTATAACTGCTGGATCACCAATGCATTTCTTTAGCAAAGAGACGTGAAACACTGGGTGTACTGAAGCTAAGTCTGAAGGCACCTCAAGTCCGTAATCTACCTTTCCTAAATGACTGAGAATTTGGTAAGGACCGACATATCGGGGAGTAGGATTCCCCTTCATGCCAAACCTCTTCACTCCCTTCATGGGAGAGATTTCAAATACACAAAATCTCCAATCTCAAACTCGAGATCTTTTCTTCTGACATTTGCATATGATTTTTATCGGCTCTGAGCTGTCTTAAGTCGTTCCCTGATCAACTGAATCTTTTCTAAGGCATCAAACACCAAGTCAGGCCCTACTATTGCAGCTTCACCTACCTCAAACCAACCAATGGGAGATTTATACCTCCTCTCATAAAGCACCTCAAACGGAGCCATCTGTATACTGGAATGATAGTTGTTATTATATGCAAACTCAATCAAGGGTAAATAGTCATCCAAACTGTCCTTAAAGTCAACAATACACGCTCTAAGCATATCTTCTAGAGTCTGAATGGTCCTTTCTGCTTGACCATCTGTCTGAGGGTGGAAGGTCGTACTGAGGTGAACTTAGGTACCAAGACCCTTTTGGAAGGCTTTCCAAAATTGAGAGGTGAACTGCATACCTCTATCTGAGATGATGGTTAACGGGACTCCGTGTAACCTAACCGACTCTCTAACATAGAGCTTGACATAATCCTCGGCTGAATGAGAAGTATGAACTGGCAAGAAATGGGCTAATTTGGTCATCCTATCTATAATGACCCAAATCGAATCATGCTGACAACGGGTACGAGGCAAACCCGTCACGAAGTCCATGTTCACTTTCTCCCACTTCCAAGTGGGAATACTGAACTCCAGCATAGACCCACTAGGCTTTTGATGCTCAATCTTAACCTGCTGACATGTTGAGCACTTAACTACAAACTATTCAATGTCTTTCTTTATCTTTCTCCACCAATAGACTTCCCGCAAATCACGGTATATCTTAGTGTCCCCTGGGTGAATTGAGTAATATGCACTATGTTCTTCTACAAGAATCCTCTGCCTCACACCATCCACATACGGCACACATAGTCGACCTTGGCAATGCAACACACCATCTCCCCCTTGGGAGAAAACCTCTACCTTCTGATCTCTGACTGACTCTTTCAGCTTAACTAAGCAGGGATCTCTGTCTTTTTTTTCTTTTACCTTAGAAACCAAAGATGATTCTGAACTATTCTGCACCCACACGCTACCTTCAGCTGAATCAACTAAATGAACACCCAACCTAGAAAGCTAATGAACTTCTTCGACTAACTTCTTCTTACCATCCTCAACGTGAGAAATACTACCCATGTACAATCTACTTAGAGCACCAGCCACTACATTGGCCTTACCCGGATGATACAGAACACTCATGTTATAATATTTTAACAACTCTAACCACCTTGTCTGACACAAGTTCAAGTCTTTCTGAGAAAATACATACTGCAGACTTTTATGGTCTGTGACCACATAACATGCACCCCATACAAATAGTGCCTCCAAATCTTTAAGGAAAATACTACAGCTGCTAACTCCAAATTATGGGTGAGGTAATTCTTTTTGTAAGGTTTAAGCTATCTAGAGGAATAGGCTATGACCTTACCTTTCCGTATTAATAAACACCCTAAACCAACTCTGGAAGCATCACAATACACAACAAATCCATCTAAACCATCTGGTAAAGTCAAAACTGAGGTTGTAGTGAGTCAAGTCTTCAACTCCTAAAAACTCTTCTCACAAGAATCTAACCACTGAAACTTGACTTTCGTCTGAGTCAACCTATACATAGGGGATATAATAGACAATAATCCCTCAACAAACCTTCAGTAATAGCCAGCCAAACCAAAGAAACTCCTGATATCTGATGGAGAAATGGGTCTGGGCCAGTTTCTCTCTGCTTAGGTCTTTTAAGGATCAACTCTGATGCCATCACCATAAACTATATGACCAAGGAAAGCTACTAACTTAGCCAATATTTCCATTTGCTGAATTTGGCGAATAACTGATGGGATCAAAGGGCCTGCAACACTATTCTGAGATGGTCTGCATGATCATGTTCGCTGCGGGAGTAGACAAGAATGTCATCAATGAAGACTATGATGAACATGTCCAAGTACTACTTGAACACTCTATTCATCAAGTTCATGAAGGCTGCTGGGGCATTGGTAATACCAAATGACATGACTAGGAATTTGAAGTGACCATACCGAGTTCTAAAAGCTATTTTTGGGATGTTACATTCTCTGACTCAGAGCTGATGATAGCCTGATCTGAGGTCTATCTTAAAAAAGTAACTGGCACCCTGAAGTTGGTCAAATAAGTTATAGATTCTAGGAAGTGGGTACTTATTCTTAATGGTGACTTTGTTCAATTGACGATAGTCAATACCTATTCTAAGAGAACCGTCTTTCTTGCACACGAATAGAACTAGTGCACCCCACGGGGAGACACTGGCCTGATGAATCCCTTATCTAGGAGGTCTTTCAACTATTTTTTTTAATTTTTTAAGTTCAGCTGAAGCCATTCTATATGGAAGAATAGAGATGGACTGAGTGTTAGGAAGAAGATCTATTCCGAAATCAATTTCCCTTTCAGGAGGAACTCCAGAAAGATCTTAGGGAAACACATCTGGAAATTCACATACTACTGAAACTGAATCAAGGTTAGAGGTCTCTAAACTAGAGTCTTTAACTCGACCGAGATGATAGACACACCCCTTAGATATCATTTTTTTCGTTCTAAGGTAGGAAACAAACTGACCCCTGAGTGTTGAGGTACTACCCCTCCATTTTAGGAAAGGTTCATTTGGGAACTAAAAATAGACAATTCTGTTTTTACAGTCAACTAAAGCATAGCATCAATGAAGCCAATCCATGCCGAGAATGACATCGAAATCTGTCATCTCTAACTCTATTAAGTCTGCTGAAGTTACTTTCTGAGATACCATAACCGAACAGTTCCTGTATACCCGTCAGGCTATGATAGATTTACCCACTGGGGTAGAGACTGAGAGGGCTCTACTAGGATTTCAGGACTAAATCTAAAGTCAACAACTATATAAGGAGTTACAAAGGACAAAGAATCTCCTGGATCTAGCAAAGCATAAACATGTAAATAATAAACTTATAACATACTAGTGACCACTTTAGAAGAATTTTCTCGATTCTATCGGGACTGAAGTGCATAGAGTTTGTTATAAGTTTGTTGGTGGCACTGAAAGCGACACCCTACTGAGACGGGCGATCGGACTGAGCTGGGGGATGACTATGCTGACTTTGGGAACCCACCTAAGGACACTCTTTGATTCTATGACCTGGCTTGCCGCACCCAAAACATACATCGCTGCCAGCTCTGCAAATACCCTGATAGTTTCAGCCACGCTTCAGGAAAAGAGAATTTATTTGGGTACTGCTGTTACTACCCTGAGATTTAGAGCGTGGCGCCCTATCCTTATTACTATTTCTAAATTTGGGCACTGAAGCACTGGGTGAGGACGTAGCTGGAACCAAAGATTTTGGGAGAAACTAGGGACGATTACCACCCTCTAACTTAGGTTGAGCAAAGTTTAAGCTACCTATTCTAGCTCTCTTGTTCTTCCTCTCCTTCTCTGTAGTCTTTTGCTCCTCTATCTGTTGAGCATGGACCATCAACCTAGCTAAGTCTATCTCCTTAATTAGCATCGTGGTCTTACACTCCTTAACCACTTGTCAGACACCCCTGACATAAACTTACTCATTTTGGATCGCTATCGGCTACCACATGAGGAGCATATCTGTCTAACTGAATAAACTGGAGAGAATACTCCTTCATTGTTATGCTTACCTGCTTCAAGTTAATGAATTCCAACAACTTAGCTTTCCTCAACTCCAACGGAAAGAACCTATCTAGAAAGGCAATAACAAACTCTTCCCATTCTATAGGTCCTGCATCTGCGGCCCTCTCTGCCTTTCACTGCTTGAACCATGAGTGATCCACATCCTACAACTGATATACAGCTAACTCAACACTCTCAATATTTGTTACCCCCATAATATCTGTGACTTTTTGTACCATATCAAGTAATTCCTGTAGGTCCTCTTCAGACTTAGACGCTGTAAAAGATAGAGGGTTCATTTTGGTGAAGTCTCAAATTTTGGATACAACAGTATTGGCCATTGGGTTGTCCTAAACAGCAGCTGGACGTTTATTCTGGGCTTCCAAAGAATGAGCAAGAGTGGTGAAAGTTGCTCTGAACTCTGCATGAGAAACATGCTCATCCAGGGAATCTGGCTGGACGGGCGGAGGTGCTGGATGGTTTTCCATTCTTTTTCGTTAGTCTTTTTATAAGGCATATTTTGTAAAGGAAGGGAAACTTGAATTAGACAGAAAGTTTAAGTTGATCTCATGCTCACTCGTACAACATGAATACTGAAAGAAGGAAAACTTTTCCTAAAAATGCCTCATAACCCATTGTCCATAAGTGTGGCGCGCTATACACCCATGCACAAGACTCTACTTGATGCCACTTTTAGACTCCCTAGGACTCTTTAGAACCTTATGCTCTGATACCAAGTTTCTAATGCCCCGAGTCTGTGCCCCGGATGCCACACAGTGCTTATGATTCTGAAGGTCCATAAGCTAACCCATAACTGGTACCTACTGGGAGCACTAAATAGTAATACTATAATAATGTGAAAGTATAACTGAAATTCCATAAGGTTCACAACATTGAAAACTAATACAGAAACACTGATGTAATACTGAAAATAAAATTGAACAACTGTCTGAAATAATCTAGTCTGAAAGCCTCTAACTTTCTGAATGGAGAGTTGATGGGACAAGTCCCCAACTAACTCCAACAACTAAATAAAATGAGTCTACTGAAATACTGAAAAGAATAAATCAATCCTCAAAATGTGACGACTCACCACTGTAGTCGCTGCTAATAATCTTAACTACTAAGTACGATCTAGAGACCGTACGTCCGAACATATGATATGAAACATCATAGCGCAAGTGAAAAGGTATGCATCAATACTTTGAATGTACTTGTATGCTAAGTGAGGTAGGCTGATATACATGGGTTTATATGCATGAGATGATGACTGACTGAATAATTTAAACATGACTAAATGAGAGTACATGGATAACTGAAACTATTGTAAATACTGAGCATACAATACTATGCACATATACCATATCTGGGATCATACTAAAACTGAATACTGAGTTCTGATAATTGAGAGAATTACATCTGAGATTTATGATAACTGAATTACTGATAATTGGGTGACTGTTTCTGACAGTTCTGATTCTATAGAACTGAACTGAGTTCTATACTGAGTCTAGAACTGAAAATGTAACTGTGAGAGTATTCATCTAACCGACATACCCCGATATAAGTTGAGTTAGGGTCAAACCTGTAACCCTAGTTGAAAGGGTGTTAGAACCTTGCCAAGGAATACTAACAGGGCCGGGTAAACCCTAATCTGGCAGGAAGACCCATAATTTATATATATGGTTGTATCAACCCTAGTCTGGAAGGAGGACGTCTTACCCTAAGCTGGCTACGTAATTCTCTAATGCAAGGATTGCTACTAAGGGTCAAACCCTCTGCTGGCAGGAATGCCCCCATCCCTGGGTCCGCTTGGTGCTGAATTCTACTCCCAACTGAAAGGACACTGAACTAATTACTAAACTGTACTAGGTTTGACTAAATTGTTACTTATCGTATTGACTAACTAAACTAGACTGAGTTCACTGAGTTATTTAACTAACTGAATTCTACTATTCATGACATTACTGAGACAATTCTGTAGCTACTTTAATTTTAGGTAAATAGCTAGATTATCGGGTATTGAATACCCCCAAGACTCGATAACATCAATACTAATAGAACATGGCAATACTTGAAAACGTGGCAATAGTCAACTGTTCACAATGCAATCATTGAGACATTTCATCAAGCATTTGGAAGTCATGAACTTGTACATAAATAGGAATACATGCTAACATATCATAATTACACCATTCAATTCGCATAGGCATTCCAACGAACACTTGCAAGGCATAGCTTTAGCATGATAGTAATTTAAACATGTAGTGATGGCATGAGTTCAATACTAGGGTCACTAATGAATCACAAATGCACAATTAACTCAATTAAGCATTTCGTCAAACACCTAGGAGGCATAATCTTGTACTTGGGTATGAATAACATGTTGATGCATCATGACTACAACCATCAATTTATAATTCAAGGGTTGGGACATGGGGATTACCACAATTTTATACATGGCATCTTATACTCATGAAAACTACAATTAAATCTTGAATTGAAAACCCATACAAACAACATGAACATGAAAACAACCTAATTGATACATTTAATTCATGAAACTATTAACTTGAGATTTTAAAAAGGGTTCTTGAACTCCAAGGGTGGAAGAAAACCCAACGATGAACACGTAACATACCTTGGTAATCAAATTCGTAAAAATCGTTGGTGCGTTCTTGAAGCTTGAACTTAAAATTAGATGCCGTAGGGTTTTGTTCTTGAGAGTATTTGAGAGAAAGTGAGTGATTTTTCTCTTTTAGATGATTAATTTCATATTTTAGAGCTGATTAGGAGTGGGGAAAATGACTTAATAACCCCTCTGGACGCGAAATTGAATGAACAAAAATTGTGCCCAGTGACGCACTGGGCGACGCATCGCGTCGATGATCGATGCGATAGACAACGTGATGTATCGATATCGCATTGGCTCACTAGAATTTGCACTGAAGGCTGGTGAAAATCCTGATCGACACGACGCATCGAGATCGCGTCGATCCACTATTTTAGACTCCCAAACGTGCCTCAAACGACTTCCAAAAAATTCAAAACCCATCCGAGAACATCTACTGACATCCCAGATCATAAATTAATTTACGAATCGACATTTTAAGGTCATAGTGATTGAAAATAAAGCCATTGAATTATTAAAGCCAAAAATGATACTAAGTGTCAATAGTTAGCTAAAATTTTCTAAGTCTGGGACCTCTTTCACGCTATAAAGGACTGAGTTAGGTTTGGAATTTTACAGGGTCTTACATTCAAGTCTGAAGTTTAAGTTCAAAGTTGATTATTTGCCGTGCGGTTGTAAGAAGATGGAAGAAGATGGAAAATAGTTCAAACCCATTAATGATGTTGCTAAGAGACTTGAAAAGTTTCAATTTTTATTATTGCCTTATTTTTATTTACTCATTTATTTATTCATTTATTTGGGGCCTCGAAGCCAAAGTTGTAAACTAATACAAGTGAAGCTGATTTTGGACCAAAAGGACTCGAAAATATAGCTTAGGATAGGTTACGGTCCCAATGTCCAATATTTTGATTAAGACAGGTGATGGTGGGCCGAAAGCCCAAATTAGCTTAGGATAAGTTTATTGATTTGGGTCTAATGGCCTAAGTCTTCTAATTTCCTCCTTCCTCTTTTACGTGGTAGTTGTTATTAATTTTCCTAGACTTAGTTAAATTCCCTACTAAGTCATCAAAATTTATTTTATACTAGTCTTTTTCCTAAAATCACTTCTTTTCAATAACCAACTTCTCCTTTTCAAAGTTAGTCAAAGGTGGTTTTCAAATAGTGCGGATAACTGTAAGTTAGTGGACATTTTAGGTTCCTTAAAAATATTTCTAAGATATTACTAAGATCTCTTACCCGATATTTTCTTAAAAACCTAAGTCTTTTTCTGTTTTAAAACTTATGATTTTCCTTTAAAGTTTTCTTAATTTCTTTTCAAATAAATTAAGTGGCGACTTTGTTTGTTTCAAAATTTTCTTTAAAGTTTCGAAATAGTTTTGAAAGTCGAAATCAAAGTTTTTCCAACTCTTCGAGTTAAAAGGGGATAAAACAATACTCAAACGTGTTAAATCATATTACTTAAAAGAAAAGGTCTAACTATTCATTTAATATTTATGAGATATTTGTATAAATCATATATAATCATATATAGAAACTTAAAATTCCTTAGTTACATCTATAACAAAAGATAAAAATAAATGCTATAACAATAACATAATAACAACCTAAAAATATGGATGAATACATATAAAGACCCTTGGACTTTTTGACTTTTTTCGTATTGACACCTCAATTAACCATGTACCTATTGAACCCTTTAGTTATTCACAAAGTGTGTAAATTAGACATAATCTGCTGATGATGAAATTCTCTCCCTGTCACCTCTCCACCACCACTTCACCACCATATATTTATAATCTACCTTGACCAAATAACTAGAAATTGCAAATTTATATTTTAGACATTAAATTAATGATGAAATGGGTGTGAAAAGTTAGAAAATATATGTAAAAAAAAATATCTTTGGAATTGAATTTTTGATAAAATGGATGTGAAAATTTGAGAAAATTTTATATAAGTGTTGGTGAAGAATGAATTTGGAAAAAGTATTTCAACAGATCGATTGAATTTCAACCAATAAAAAATTGTAATTTCTTTCTCCTTACGTTGCCGGTGTTCATCCACCCATTTCCAATCATGTATGCGTTATTCTTTCATTTTTCATCATTCTATTGAATTTTAATTTTTTCATTCTACCTATTTCTCATCTTTAAGTGGTGAAGATTTTTCAATTTAAGCTTTGACAACAAGATTGCTTCGGTGAAAATTTTGTGTATAAAAGAAACTATTAAAAGAGAATAGAAGAAGAGGAAGACGGAAAAAAATGGTGATTTTCAGAAAAGGGAATGGGGTAGAGTTGGTTGGGAGACGACGGGGAAAGGAATGCTTCAGGGAAGGGAGGGGAGTGGGTAGGCTGCAGTGGGCGTGGGGGTAGGGGCGGTATTAATGTTTTTTTGAATTTAGATTTAACTATATTAAATATTTATTTTTATGATTATTTTAAGTTAAAATTTCACGTGTCTTTATTTGATTTGCCACTTTGCCACATCATTCACGAGTACATTATACACATTTTATGTTTTTGCCACATTAGCAGATTGTGTCTAATTGACACACTTTGTGAATGAATAAAGAATTCAATAGGTACATGATCTAATTGAGGTGCCAATACGAGAAAAGTTAAAAAGTTCAGGGGCCTTTATATGTATTCAGCCAAAAAATATTAAATTTTTAACATAAATTTTCATGAGATGTTCCAAATACATGATGTGTTTCTCACTTTCTCGAATTCACTAAATTTCACCAGATTTCAGATTATAAATCTTAGAAGGCACTTTCAATTGCAATATTTCATTGAACATCTTGTCTTAATGGATATTTTAAAATTAATGTCGTACCTCCATTTAAGATCTCAAAATTTTGCAATTTGACCAATTGTCTGCTTTCCTCTACAAAATAACTAAATTTATATAATAATAATTAATGATTAATAATTTTTGAAGCAATTGCTTAATGAAATCAACATATTTGTACAAATTTTTCTTACTTTTCTACATATAATATCATGCAATTTTAATTACTGACTAATAATTTGAAGCGTATAAAAAGGTTATTCGTTGTTGCTATCACATAATAGTTTTATTTTTCAATGTACTTCATGTCAAGCCGTTTATATTATCTGGGAGAAAATTAATCAACACAACAATAATTAAGAAGACAAATATTTGATTTCATTAAGCTAATCAATAAGATATCTTTGAACCTCAAAATTATACGTAAATAAAATCGTGGGCATTGAAATCGTGGGCATTAAAATTTTAAAAAGCTGAACTCTAAAATAAAAAATAAAAAGAGGAGGAGAAAAAGCTACTGTTAATAGTAAAGAGAGTGAATCAGAATGGAATGCATCCCATTTATAGGGCTATTCGACATTGATTTGGATAAAAGAAACTGCAATTTTAAAATTTTAAAATAAGAGATTCTATGAGATTACAATATCTGGTAGGATAAGTTTAAGAAAACTATAAATGAGTTCAAAATACACTATACCACATATTTCCGTTTCTTATTTACAGATTCATTATCTCTAGTTTCAATAAATTAATAAGGTTATCTCTTTATGTTTCAAACCTTATTTTTTCAATAGTATTTTTGTTATATCTTTTAAATTTAAATTAAAAAGTTTAAAAGGTTACTAAATAACTAAAAAAAATTACATACTGAAAGAGTATTTTTAATTCAGTTTTGGATATAATCATTATCTTTTCAGCAATTCAAAATTTTATATATTCATTTTAAATCCAAATTTTAAACTTAACCTTTTTACTTATTAATTAATTAATATATATATATATATATATATATATTATAATTTAAAATAGTATCTCCAACATAATCTCTATCATTTTATCTTCATATAAATTCAAAACATCATTTATGTAGGGACAAAATAAAAAGGCTAAAAATCATTTGTTTAGGAATGAAGGAATTATTATTATTATTATTATTATTATTATTATTATTATTATTATTATTATTATTATAATATTACTACCACTTCATACTACTGTTACTACTTTTTGTAAATTATTATTATTATTATTGTTGTTGTTGTTGTTGTTGTTGTTGTTGTTGTTATCACCACACTAATACTATTACTACACACTTTTTTTGTAAGCACTATTCCTACGTACTACTGTTTATTATTAGTAAATCAAATGTATTCAAATATATTTTATAGTATATAAAAGGAATAAATTTATGAAATAGTAAGAGCTTGTTTAGGACTCTTTAATCATAAGTTTCTATTTTTAAGTTAATAATTTTTTTCTCTTTAAAAGGATAATACATTTTCAAATTCAAATATTTAATATCATTTAATTGATTTAGAAATTTTCTATTAAGGGATTCAATTTATAAAAATTATAAATAAATATTATTATTTATTATTATCACAAAGTACTGTACTACTAGACCTAATATTTATCATTTTTTTATTTATTATTTATCATTTTTTATTTTTGATTTAATTATTTTTTTACCACTATTATATACACCTCCTCCTCCTATTATTTATTATTATTATTGTTATTGTTATTACTATCTCATCACTATTAGTATTACTATTATGTACTGTCACTACTATTATTATTTATTATTATTACTACTACTACTGCCGCACATATTACTTACTATACTACTTACTACTACACGTATTACGAACAATATATTACTTCTATTACTACACATTACGTACTATACTACTACTATTACTATTAATTATTATTATTATTATTATTATTATTATTATTATTATTCATTTAGCATTTAATTATATTTCACTCAGATATATTTTACAAAATTAAAACTTTAATAGGGATAAGTTTATAAAAGAGTAAAAGTTTATTTAAAACTCTTCAAAAGGATGGTGTATTTTCAAATTCAAATATTTTCTAATCTTTTAAACCTATTCAAATTTAATCTTCTTAAATTCAAAAATTTTATTACAATACTATCAAGTTTTGTCCTAAAAACTGCCACATGACTTTCTATTCTTCTATCATGTGGCTTCTTGTCTTGTTTTTAGTTTTATTTTTTTATATATATAGATATATAGATTATTATTATTATTATTACTATTACTATTATTATGTACTACTACTGTTACTATTATTTATTTATTTATTTATTTATTTATTTATTTATATAATGATTATTATTATTCTACTACTGCTTTATAATATCTTGCCACTTGACTTCATCTTACTTTTAGTTTTGTTTTTTTATACCTATATATAGATAAGAAGTTGTATAGGCTGGCCAAGGCCAGGGAGCGGAGGGCTTGTGACCTTGACCAGGTGAAATGCATCAAAGGAGATGATGGTACAGTGTTGGTGGAGGATGCTCTCATTAGGGAGAGGTGGCAGTCCTACTTCCATAAACTTTTGAACGACGAGGGGGAAAAAGATTTCGTGTTGGGGGACTTGGAGAATTTTGAGGAGTGTCGAGATTATGGGTATTGTAGGCATATCAAGGTTGAGGAGGTCAGGGATCTATTCGCAGGATGAGGCGGGGTAGGGCGACGAGGCCAGACGAGATTCCAGTGGATTTTTGGAAAAGCACTAACGGGGCAGGTTTGGATTGGTTGACAAGGTTGTTTAACAATATTTTTAGGACAACAAAGATGCCTGAAGCATGGAGATGGAGTATGATGATTCCAGTGTATAAGAACAAGGGAGACATCCAGAGTTGCAATAACTATAGAGGTATTAAGTTGTTGAGTCATACTATGAAGGTTTGGGAAAGGGTGGTAGAGGTGAGGATGAGAAGGATCGTGATGATTTCTGAGAATCAGTTCGGTTTCATGCTAGGTCACTCAACTACTGAGGCCATTCACCTTGTAAGGAGATTAGTGGAGTAGTTTTGGGAGAGGAAAAAGGACTTGCACATGGTGTTTATTGATTTGAGAAGACATATGACAGAGTTCTCAGGGAGATTCTGTGGAGGTGCTTGGAGGCTAGAGGGGTGTCTGTGGCGTACACTAGGGCGATTCAGGATATGTATGATGGGGAGAAGACTCGGGTGAGGATGGTAGGTGGAGATTCAAAGAACCTTCCAGTCGTGATAGGGTTGCATCAAGGATCGACTCTTAGCCTATTTTTATTTTCCTTGGTGATGGATGTTTTGACGCTACATATTCAAGAGGAGGTGCCTTGGTGTATGTTATTCACAGATGATGTGGTTCTGATTGACGAGACTCGGGGTGGAGTTAATGATAAGTTGGAAATATGGAGGCAGACGCTTGAGTCTAAAGGATTTCGGTTAAGTAGAACCAAAATGGAGTACTTGGAGTGTAAGTTCAGTGATGTGTCACAGGAGGCTGAAGTGGTTGTGAAGCTGGATTCTCATGCCATTTAGAAGAGGGAGAGTTTCAAGTATCTAGGGTCTATGATTCAGGGCAATAGTGAGATTGACGAGGACGTCACACATTGTATTGGGGCAGGATGGTTGAAATGGAGGCTCGCTTTGGGAGTTTTATGTCATAAGAAGGTGCCTCCGAAGCTTAAAGGTAAGTTCTATAGAGTAGTAGTCCGGCCGGTTATGGTGTATGGAGTAGAGTGTTGGCCAGTTAAGAACTCCCACATCCAAAAGTTGAAAGTGGTGGAGATGAGAATATTGCGATGGATGTGTAGGCATACCAAGAAAGATAGGGTAAAGAATGAGATTATTCGAGAGAAGGTGGGAGTTACCTCGGTGGAGGACAAGATGCGAGAAGTAAGGTTACGTTGGTTCGAGCACGTGATGAGGATGGGCTTAGATGCTCCTGTACGGAGGTGTGAGACACTGGTTATGGATGGTTTTAGGCGGGGTAGAGGTAGACCAAAGAAATATTGGAGGGAGGTGATTAGGCATGATATGGAGCAGTTACAGCTAACGGAGGACATGACCCTTGATAGGAAGGTGTGGAGGAAGCAGATTAGGGTAGAGGTTAGGGGTGGGAGGGTGTCGGTAATAGTAGGGGTGCACTCCTCGGGGGCTGGAGTTTTTTGTTCGTGGCTGGCGGTGTTAGTTTATTTTGCTTACCGTACTAGTTTAGATATGTACTTATCTTTTGTGTTTGGTATTCTGTTAGTTTGTCTTGTGTACCATACTAGTTATATACACTTATATTTGGGTTGGTATATGGGTATCGGTCCTAAGCCGGGGGGTCTATTGGAAATAACTTCTCTACTTCTCCTGAGGTAGTGGTATGGTCTGCGTACACTCTACCCTCCCCAGACCCCACTACGTGAGAATACACTGGGTATGTTTTTGTTGTTGTTTATTTTATAGCATTTATGTTTTAAAAGAGATACGTTTGAAATAGTAAAAGTCTATTGGAATTCTTCAATTATGGATTTCTAATTTTAAGATAATGAATTTTCTTTTTTCTTTTAAAAAAAAAGAATAATGTACTTCAAATTCAAAATTTTAAAATTTGGTAGAATCTTAGAAAGATATGATTCTAAAATATCATGATTATCTTATCGTTTACATATTTTGAATTAGCAAAAAATATATTTTTGAAATTAATGATACCAATTAGGAGTTTTCTATAATAAAAATAAATGAAATAAAAAAAATATTTTAAGTTAATAATATTGATTCTAAAATAATAGTATCAACTTATTTTAGCCTTTTCATATGTTTTACCCTTTTTGTTCTCTTTTATCATTTTTCATTAAAAAAAATGATATAAATTTGTTTTAGGTTTTATATAATTCTTCTTCTTTATTATTATTATTATTATTATTATTATTATTATTATTATTATAATAATAATAATAATAATAATAATAATAATAATAATAATAATATTCTACTTAGTGTTACTTCTTATACTAACTATATTATTACTACTTCTACTACGTAGTACTACTATTACTAACTATTATTTTAATAAAACTTTTACTTTAATTAGTATGTAAATAAATTATATTTCAATATATTTTAGAAGAGATAAGTTTCAAATAGTTAAAGTCTATTAGAACTCTTCAATTAGGGTTTTTATTTTAAGATAATAATTTTTTTTTTTAAAAAAGGGGATAATGTATTTCGAATTCAAACACTTAATATTTCAATTCAAAACTTTTATTACAATATTTTAAAACTTTGTCCTAGAAACTGACACCTGACTATTTTAATATCTTACCACTTGGCATCTTGTCTTGTTTTAGTTTTGCTTATATATATATATATATATATATATATACTAGTTTAGTCTACGTGTGTTGCACGTGTGTCATGTTAATATTATTAACTTGAATACTATAAATATTTAAAATTTGGTGTCGAAAATTCACATTGAAGCACGACTAATCTAGATTTAAAGCATGGTAATGGACTGAAATGTTCTAATAATTTAAGTGAATAATATAATTGGATCTTCTTACTTTCCTTGCTCTACATACTAAAATTTTGACTTAGGCTTCATAGGTCGAAACTATTATGAATTTAAATTTATTCAACATGATTTATTATTCACACCAAATGTATTTGCCTTATTTTATAAATTTAGTGTTCTCTTTGAAGCATGACAATGTAATTAGAGAAGTTGATGAAAAAAAAAAAAGCTTCAAGAAACAAAATTCACCTAAAAGTATCAACAAGCGGGAAAGGGAGTCAACGAAATAAGATAAACTATTACTAAAGCAACGGAGTGTCAAAAAAACATGTTAGCTACATACTATTTTACAGAGAAATATGTTTTTTCACTAAAATTTCTCAATTAACAATTATCTATCATGAGTACATGACAACTTATTACTCTAAACTTCAAGAACATACAAAAATTTGAGAAAACTTATCTTAAAACACAAGCAAATTTATCTCTTCAAACATAAATACTATCAAGATTTCACAAAATACTTCTCAATTAACAATTGTCAATCAAGAATAAATTATAATTTATTATTGCAAACTTCAATAACATGTTAAAATTTTCGAAACTTACCTCAAATTACAAGTAAATTTATCTCTTTTAAACATAGGTACTAATAAAATTTCAACTGGTAAGAAAATTTTATACCAAAACCTGATTTTCACTAGAAACTTCTCAATTAGCAATTGTGAATCAAAAATATATGGCAGTTTATTATCCTAAACTTCAAGTTTATACTAAAATCACAAACAAACTTCTCAATCAATAATTGTCTATCAAGACGACATTATAATTTATTATTATAAACATCAAGAACATACTAAAATTCTAGAAAACTCACTTTAAATTACAAGTAAATTTGCGTCTCTTCAAACATACATATTACCAAGATTCAAAAAAACTTCTCAATTAACATTTTTTAAAACTACAATTATTATAAACTTCAAGAACATACAAAAATTTTATAAAACTTACCTCAAAGCATAAGCAAATTTATCTCTATAATCAAGATTTTAATTGATTATAATATTCTAGGCTAGGTTTAAATAGACAAACAAAAAAAAAAGACTAAATATTTGTTTACTTTCTTTTAAGAATATGGCTCAAACACCAATTTTTTCCTCACATACAAAAATTTAAATTTCTTCCTCTTTCCGCTTCTAAAATTATTATTTTTATTTTGATACATAGTATAAAAGGAGAAGAATTATTAATTCCTACCTAATATTTTGGAGATGTCACGTAAAACATAAATCAAACCGACAATTTTGAAGGAAAAGTTAACCAGCTCACTCCAAAAATAAAACTCAACCAAGAAAAATTAGGTCCAAAAACAAAAACAATAAGTTTCCCTTTTTTTTTCGGAAAAAGCCACATACACATGAAAATACAACGTATCACCTTATACTCCTCTTTCACTCTTTCCAAAAATAATAATAAATAATAATTGATAGAGTTGTTAAATATTATAAAGGTAAAATTCTGATTGATTTGAAATTGTTAAATATTATAATTTTTTGTCTTAATTAATTTCAAACTCTACATATTAAGATATAATTAATTGATAATAAATTAAGGAAAATAGTAAAAAATGATTTTGTCTAATTTAGAGTATTTTAACGAAGGGCAAAAAGTTCAAGTCACTTTTTAAGTCCTTTACACTTTTAATATATTATTATATACTTCCTCCGTTTCAAATTGAGATAAAACATTGATTAAGAAAAATAATTAATAATATGGCTAGTTTATCATTGTACCCCTATTAAATAATGTTTACATTTTAATTTGAAGAAAAAATAATTAAAATATGGAAAAAAAAATTATGACGGGTAATTTGAGACGCAGGGAGTATATATACAGAGAGATGAGTTTATACTAGCCGCTCTTGTAATATTTCCGTGTGGTGAATAAGGCTGAAGAATATGCAGCAACTTTGGCAGCCTGCAAGGTACAGCCTATACTGTCCGATGGGGATGTGAGTTAACTAATGATTCATACTCTTAAAATTTTATGTTTAGTTATTAATTTTTTCAATTTTGGTATGGCCTAATGTAATATCTACGGAACTTTTGATTGTAATCAGCAGCAACATAAGAGGTTCTGCATTTTGCCTTATTTCATGTTGGAGACAGTTATATAGTTTAGAACAACTTTCTCCAAGCTAGTTTTCTTCCTTTTTCAGTAGTGATAAATAATTATGGTATATACATAACTTATCTGCAAAAATGAGTGATAAATACCAGAAATGCTACCTTTCTGCCACTACATAGAATAACAACCAGCAGTTGTTTTTTTCTCTCCAAGCATTCTACTTGCTTCGGTTTTTTGATGTTTTATTTTTCAGGATTAAAACTTTAAGATTGTTTTTATGTTAAATTTGTAGTTCCTTGATTATCTGATATTTTCTTTTTCGCATATATGAGAAAAAAGTATTTGTATATCTGCGTTTCTTAAACCTTTTAAGATCAGACTTCGTAGAATATGAGATCAAACATGGGGATTTTGTGAAGCTTTTTCCCCTTCGATTTCTTTTTCTTTCCTATTTAAGCTTCCTCGGTGTTTTGTTAAAGTGGGAGATTTGTGTTCAGAAAGAGCAGTGGAAAAAGAAAATCTGAGAAAAGCACATTATCCAAGAAAAAACAAAAACAAATAGGATGTTGGATCAAACATTATATCGAAACACAATTTTTGATGTTGTCTTTCTGAAAATAAAATATGTTACAATAAGGGTTTTCAATCATTTTATTTCTTAGAATTTGGTAACCTAATGGAAGTTACTGGATCTAAGATAAAATAATTTGATCAAGCAAATAGCAACTGGGAGAAGTAAAGCTCTGTTTACTTTCACTTGATCTTTTCCCATTATGTCTTAATCTATTGTTACTACTCCACACGAGTTTGTTTCATGTAATTTAATTCTTAATTTTTTGTTTCATTGAAACATTTTTCTGTTTAATTATCAAATATGATAACAAGCTTACCATTGCAGTTAATATAGTGAAACTGTCAACATACAAAGAAGATGTTGGCAGTGGGGAAAAACATGGTCATGTTTGAGGCCTAAAGTTGGTGGGATGTTTCATCTAGAACAAAGTTTATTGGATGATTTAGAGGAACAAATTGTTAGTTTTCTTGGACTTGAAGATGAAGTTGATGGCAGAAGTGATAATAGAAAGCATCCATGACCGTTATAGTATGTTCAAAGCATATACAATTATGACTATTAAAACTTCCAAATACATTTAGAGGGCTGAATTGGCAATGGATGACTTGATGTCTATGAAACTGTTATCAAGGGACATGTATCAAAGACTCAGATGTGACTTTCCTGAGATAACTTGGAGAAGATCAGTCTGCAACAACATGAATTTTCATTCTCAAACTAGCTGCACATGTTAAATTATACATAGGAGATAGGCTGGTCCAATGGGGGATGATATCCAAGACGTCGTGTCCGTGTAATCTGGTAGACAAAAGCATCCCACACCACTTTTTTCAATACCAGACTGCTCCTGTGATCTGGGAAAGAATGTTGAATTGGTAAGGAATCAATAGGAATGCAATGTGTTGGCCTGATGAAAGGAGATGGGCAGAAAAACACTTCAAATGCTCTGATGACTTTAGCTGGCTGTGTGTACTGTTTCGCAAGACAGAGACAATGAATTTTTCAGAACAAAGCAAGACCTGCACATGCTATAATCAAGATGTTGATCCAGTAGATCTATTTTATGGGAAGTAGACGACCAAGATTGATAGTACTCATTAAGGTGTCCTACTGCCTTAGATTTAGAAGGTCTTTGTTTCTCCCCAAAACATAAATCTTGATAAAATGGATATATTCAGTTGTTGAATGTCATCTCCCGTGATTTGAATTCCTTTTGTTTGTGAAACAATTTCCTCTTTCGTATAGGCTGTATTTTTTAAAAAACTTGTGCACATGAGAAGGATAATAGAATGCTTGATGTCTTGGAGGAACAGACGAAAAGGAAATATAACGAATAAAGGAAGTAACGAAGGAAAAGATATGTGGAGGGAAACAAAGACAAGTAGTAGAACATATGAGGAAAATGAAGATTCACTTCAAATTGCTTTGTCATTTATTTTTATTTTAACGAATTTTTGTTGGTCTTTTAGACCATTTTATTTAATGGGAAAAATTCAGAAATAGCATACTTAGACCCTTAATTATAAATTTCATAGCAACATTTTCATAATTGCATATTATAGCAACTTTTTATATGTATTTTTGCAAAGTGTTGCTATAAAAATACAAATACAATTGTTTTTACTGCATTAATTATCTGATTTAAATATGGTAATAATTCCATAAATTAATAATTAAACATTAAAATCCCATTAAAAGTTCACTAATCACCCTTTTTCCGTTAACTTCTAACAACCCTGTTCAGATTCAAAAAAAACTGTATTATCCACTCACTATATGCGTGATTCTTCAAAAAAAAATCGATTCAAATTTTCAGTCGCTAAACGCATGATTCTTCAAAAAAAAAAAATCAATTCAAATTTTTGTTGAAGCTTCAGATTCGCTGTAATTGAACAATCAAATTCAATTATATTTGTTGTTCTTCAAAAAAAGTTTCGTGAAGTTCAACTATCAACATTACGTTGTTCTCGTTAACACTTTGGAATTTAATTATCTTCTTCGAATTAGTGCTTAAGTGTGATTTCAGGTATTAGATTAGTTTTTTTTTGTTGAGTATATTTTGTTTTTGCCGATCTTTTTTTCAATTTCTCAATTTGTGATGCATTGTCGATTTATTTACTGTTGTCGTATAATCAATTATGAGTATATTGAAATCAGAATTCGATTTTAAGTCTGTTCAGTACTTTTTTGAAAACTTAGCAGAACGATTGATCGCAATCAGCTTGATTGTGGTTGTTCAAACTGATGTATGTGGTTGTGTTTGATTCTGATGTTTTTGAATTACAGTGTATGTAAGCTTTAACAGAATCTTCTAAACTCTTGTTATTGTTGGAAACTATTGCTTTGATTATATTTTACTTTAAACACTATCATATGTATTTTTTTAGTGTTTTCGTTGGTTCATATGTATTGGTAGAATAATAAATCGATTGAAATCATTTTGTTCTAGCCGATATAATTCATTTGGTTCTAACTGTTTGTATTTGATTGTAAAAATTCTCATATGTATTTTTGTAGCAGCATTGTTGGTTCATATGTATTGTTAGAAGAATAAAAAAATAGAATTCAGTTTGTTAGATTTGATATAATTGAGTATGTTCAGACTGATGTATTTTGTTGTGTTATAATCTGATGTTTTTGAATTTGAGTGTATGTAAGCTTTAACATAATTTTTTTGAACCATTGTTATGGTTGGAAAAAGTTGTTGTGTTAACCAGAAAATCTATATTCCTTATTAGTGTAAATGTATTTTTGAGTTTATTTGATGGTTGTGTTAATTTGTTTGCTATTATAATAAAAAGGTGAGTGTTGTAGCAATTGACATCTGACAAATATGTATGTTTGTTTACTTTATGTAAAATCAATTACAAATGAGAAGCATACCAGTTTTTGTGAAGCACTCCGGTAGATGGACGTATGAAAAAAAACTACGAAGATTACGTCAATGATGCTATACAGTTGAGCACAATAGCATCATTCAATGATGTGCATGATATTTTGGCATGTCACTTAAATGTGGACTTAAATAGGAAACAAATTCTAGTAGAATATCAAATCACTGGTAATACAGGGCAAATACAAATACATAATGATATGGATTTAAAGGTGCCTGTGTTGCAGAAAAAAGATATTCAAGACATGAACTCATTTCTTCCTTTATATGTAAGCATTTTGGAGAAAGTTGTAGGGAGCAGCTTTGCAAGTTCATCTGTGTGTGTTGCCGAAAGAAGAGACAGAGCTGTGACAACTTACAAACAATATTAAATACATATAACGAAGGAGCTTTGGTGGTATCTGAAGATGCTGCAGCATTAGATGTATTTGAGATGTAGTGTATTTATTTATTCATATTGGCAGAGTTGAACACCTAACATATGATTTAGATTTGAAATGTATTTTTATCTAATTATCTGATCACTGCATATGTATTTTAACACCGTGTAAGTATTTTTAGGTTATATGTGTTTTTTAACTATCATATGTATTTGTTCATCCATATGTATTTTTAGTTGTATATGTATTTTTTGGGTTAGTTCTCACTGCAACATGTAAAAACTGAACATATAAAACAAGTAAAATTGAATAAATTTTTCACTTACTGTAACATGCAGTTCAATATAAGTTTGCAAAAATACATATTAAACTACATCCATATACCCGTTTGTTACAATATCCAATGTAATAAATCCACAAATCATCATACATTTAGAACTTATGTGACACTAGTTATTCTACTTTGCCTAGCAGGCCTTGATGGTGCTTCGAAATCACTATGAGCATTCGCGTCTTGTTTTCGAATATCATAGTCCCACAGTAGTGCATCATATCTTCTACAGAGTGTGTTGACATGGACATATTTGGTGCCAAACGAGGAAGTTTTCTTGCAATGAATATGTCGTCATGCAACACCTATAAAAAGTAAAACTACAATGTCTTAAACTATAACCAAAATACAATGGTTAAAAAGAACACAACTCACATCAATCCCTAACTACATATCAGCATGACATCAATCTATAAATTCATATGTATTATGAACAACAACAAAAAATACAAAAATCATCACTAAAAGCAAAAAACATATGATAACAAAATATCAGCTCTCATAAATCCATAATACATATCATCCTGATATAAAAATACATTTTACACCTGCACCTTATTAAACAAAACAAAAAGTACATATAACATGTATATGTATTTGAATATGAAAAAAATACATATCAAATATACTTAAAAATACATTTAGCCACTAAATCTTCATTAGTATCTTACATATGCTAAAATACATATTAACGGCTAAAATTCTCTAAATACATATTAACGGCTTGAAAAAATACATATTAACTGCTTATTAAACATAACCAAAAAGATACATATAAAAAATATTTACAAAGCTAAAAATTATCTCATCTTCAGTGTCTTCTTCGAATTCATCAGCGGAAGAAATCTGAACATCAACATCCTCCTTCCTTACTTCTTCAATTTGTTCGAATTTTCTTTTCTTCTCATACTTTCCTTATTTTTGTTCTTTTACTGAATCAATTTTATTCATCCTTTTATCCTTTTTTAAAATTTCAGTAATCTTTATCGCGTTGTTTCGAAACTTGGACCTAATTTCTTTCAAACTCACAAATTGTTTGGACTGTAAAGGATTTGAAATAACTTTAACTATATTTTCTTGATTTAAACCAAGACTAAACGATGGTACATAATCATAAAACAAATTAGTATTTCGTATACCACTTTTTGATAGTGATTTTACTGTGTGTTCAGCCATTAAAGAGTATAAATCGTAAAAACGAATTTGCTATGAATTTGAATATAAAAAAAAAATTGAAAATGCTAACATGAAATAACTGAGTTAAATAGATACCTGAATTATAGGAACAAAATCATTTCAGATCTGGTTGAATTTGTGCGAAAGGAAAAAATTGAAAGAAGATTGGGACGCGGAAACAATGATAGAGGCGTGAAAAATGAAAAAAAAAGATTTTTAAAAAAGTAAATATATGTTGGAAAGCGTGAAATAGGGAGAATATGCGCAGTAACTTTTTCTCAAAGTAAAAGTAATTGAGTTTTATTAAAACTAATGCTATTTATGCTACATGGAGTAATTACACAAAACTGTTGCTATTTTTTGTAATTTAACTCTTAAGTATGCTACTCTATGTATTTTTCCCTTTAATAAAAGCCCATTTGCCATGTTTACAAAAATCCAAAGCACAAAAAAGGCACGGATCCAATACAAAATCCGGCCCAAAAATTGGAATCTGAAAGGTTTCCTAATTTTGGTATTAGATGAAAGGCTAATACAAGAGTACTGAGTACTCTTCTTGAAGCTCATCACCGCCTTCAACCATGTTGCCGGAATGTTGCCGATGGAACTCCCAGCTATGTGTCTTCCTCCTTTGGGTGATGTTTTGATTGAATCCATGGCTCCTGTTGCTGCTGCTCTTCTTATTTACTTCACTCTCATCAGGTGCTTGAATCTCTCTTTGACTTGTATTCATTTTTAGCTTCTTCTATAACTTCTTTTGCTCATGTTTATGTGGTCTTGAACACTGCCCAGATTCTCTCCAGTTCACCCAGATGTGAATTCTGTCTGGTGATTGAAGATGCTGGATCTTTGCCCCACTTTTTGATGGAGAATTGATAGCTAGTGTAGTACATCTAGCTTTGCTTAACACAGATCTCATGTCTTCTTCCAGGCATACATTAAAACTTAATCTTCTATGTTGTTTATTCCCTTTAGTTCTTGCATGATGACTTGTGAATGATGTTAAAGTTTTATGGTGTAAATATCTGCTATTATCTATCTTCATTGTTGCACTATCCTTCGAGTCTTGATTCAAAGTTGTGGAATTTGGTATTTGTCTATGTTTAAGCATTTTCTTGTCTGTGTTGGAAGTTGTTGAAAATCATGATAGTCCTTTTGTCCTTGTGATTCAATAATCTCATTTTCTAGTGAGTCAGCAACTGTGTTTTGTTCTCTGAAAATGTGAGAGATTGTAAAATTAAGGACATGAATAGAATTTCTAATTTCTTCCATAATTTCAGCAACTTCCCAAGGAATTTTCCACTGCTTCAAAATCAAATTTTTAAGGCTTAAAAGAGTCTGTTTCCAGTATAAAATCCTTAAAGTTTACTTCATGACGGTACTCCAAAGCCTCCTTGATAGCCAAAGCTTCAGCTATAATGTTAGTGCAAACCCCCAAACCTTTAGCTCTAGCATAAATTAGGTCACCCTTTTAATCTCTAATACAAAAGCCATAAGAACTCAATCCTGGATTGCCCCTGCTAGCTCTATCTGTATTGCATTTAGCCTGTCCAACTCCTGGCTTTGACCACACCACCTTGTGATAATGGAGCTTAGGTTTGTAAGCTCTCGATGCTTCAACTACCTCCGTCCATGTCCATGAATTCATTTTAATCCAAGGAAATAATCTCTTAATCATCTTCTTGATCACCTCCTGTACTTGTACCACCAGCCCTATAAATGATATGGAACCTCCATGTTTTATGTAATTTCTTCTCCTCCATAATGACCACATAATTATGGCTGGTAATGCTTTTAAAAATCCTTGCCAATTTTGGATTGGATTCCTTAATCCACCATGACACAATTGATTACTTTAGTTGCATGTTCTTCATATGTATCCCTGAAAATGAGCAAACTGCCTCCAAAGCTTATTGGCTAAAGAAGCTGTTAGTAAAACATGAGTCATTGTCTCCTCTTTTTTAGAGTCATAACACCAACATCTTGATACCAACTGTATTTTCATTCTCTTTAGATTATCATCAGTTGGAATTCTTCTCATCCACACCCTCCAAAGAAAGAAGTTGTATTTAAAAGACAGTCTTTTATTTCAAATGAACTCGTAATCTCTTCTTTTCTCTTTTCTTTTCCTGAAGCAATCCCAGGCAGACTTGATAGTAAAAAAACCATTAGTATTTCTGATTCACCAGGAAGTATCATTTTGAAACCCTTCCACAAGGGGTTTTACTGTTTGCACAATAAGCTCCACCATTTCTTCAGATACAGTTGATAAGAGTAACTGCCTGTCCCAATCTCCATTTTTGATAAAACTTCTAACTTTAATTTTCTCGTCTTGAATATTCTTATCTTCCACATAATATAGAGCTCCTTGTTTAGTCCAATTATCATACCAAAAGCTTGAGTTGCCAGCTTTAACTTGCCACCATATATTATGTTCCACCTCTTTTCTCACCAAAATCATTTTTCTCCATACATGAGAGGCTCCAAATCCTTTAGTGGTTAAGGGATGTAATCTTTTACAATACTTATTCCACATAAATGAAACCCAAAGTGAAGAGGTTGAGGTTTTGAATATCCACCAAAGTTTTGCAAATAAGGCTTTAGACATATCATTCAAAGATCTAAATTCCAGTCCTCCTTCATTCCTTGGGTAACACATTGTATCCCAACTCACCCAATGTTTATTCTTTGCTCTTGTGGCATTACCCCAAAAAAACTTTGCAAAAATCTTGTGAAGCTAATTGATGACACTAACTAGTGGATTCATGGCTGAAACAGTGTAAATAGGAATGGATTGTAGGACATGAGCAATTAAAATGTATTTCCCCCGTAAGAAAGTTATCTATTCTGCCAAGCATGGAGCCTCTTAGTTACCTTCTTTATCAATTCTTCAAAATGCCCTTTGTGCTTTCTTCCATAAAAAATAGGACAACCTAAGTATGTAAAAGGGAATTTACCTTGTCTTATTCCAGTAATCCTCCTTATCTTGTTGCTGACTCTATTAGGAATCTTCTCATGCAAATAAATCAAAAGTTTCTCATGTAAATAAATCAAACTTTTATCAAGGTTAATCATCTGTCCTAAGCCTTCCTCATATCTTCTCAAAACCCCCATCATCTTCTTAATTGAGTAAGTATGTCCACAACAAAAAAGAATAGTGTCATCAGCATAAGCTAGATGATTTATATCAGGACTCTACTTTGGCATACCATACCCTTTGAATTTTGGGCCATTGAAGAGTTCATTTAAGCTTCTTAAGAGAACCTCAGCTGATATGATAAATAAAGTTGGTGACAATGGATCACCCTGCTTCAAACCCCTTGATGATTGAAAGAAACCATAGGACTTCCTATTCATAAGTACTGAATACCAATTATTACTAACCAACCTCACTACTATATCAATCACTCTTTCGGAAAAAACCAAACCTCTTTAGAACCACCACTAAAAATTTTCAGGAGATCCTGTCATAAGCCTTTGTCATATCCAATTTCACCACAACATTATGAAATTTATTCCTTCTGTTTATATCTCTAATAATTTCTTAGGCAAGTAGCACATTTTCAGTGATACTTCTTCCCTTTACAAACCCATATTGATTATTAGAGATTATGTTTGGAAGCACTTCCACAATTCTTAAGTGAATTACTTTGGAAATTATTTTGTTAACAAAAGTACAAGGACTGATAGGTCTCAGATCACCATAAAGTATTCACCACCTCTTTTTTTGGAATTAAGACTAAATTGGTATGAGTGATATACCTGGGTAATTCACTTTCACTAAAGAAAGCTTTGACTATTTTAGTGATATCTTCCTCAATAATATTTTCGTAGCTCTAAAAAAATTCTCCTGAAAAACCATCTGCTCCACTTGCACTCTCTTTATTTAAAGAGAAAATCACATGTTTAATCTCCTCCTTATTTGGAATCCTTTCTATTCTTTTATTCTGATCATCTATAATAGATTTGTTTATGCAATTTAGAATTTCATATTGTACAAAGTTCTGGGTTTTCATAAACTGCTCCTTGAAAACATATACTGCCCCCTCTCCAATATTACGTGGAGTTGTAATAACATCCCCTTGTCTTGTTTGTATCTCTGCAATCTGTATTTTCCTTCTTCTACCTCTGACATACGAATGAAAAAATTTAGTGTTCCTGTCTTCATTATTAAATCATTTCATCCCAGCCTTTTGTTTCCAAAACTCCTCCTCAATCTTCAACTTTCTTTTTAGATCTTCCTCTGCCTTGCTCAATTCCTCTCTATTTTCAGGGGATGGTTAGATTTTGAATTGAGTTTTCTTAGCCTTTATCACATCCTCAAGAGTTGCAATTTTTTTAAAAGATGTCACCATAAGTCTCTTTATTCCACACCGCAAGTGTTCTTTTCACTCTTTTTATTTTTTCATGCACTATACAAAAAAGGGGATCCCATGATGTTGTCCTTCCAAATATCTTACACTATCTTTTGAAAGTCTTGATGCTTGTTCCAAAAATTTAGGAACCTAAAAGACTTCTTCACCTGAACTTGATCAGTGTTACAGGTAACATGAAAGGGTGCATGATCTAACCCCTGCCTAATCAAATATTGAACTTCATTGTATGGTATTATCTGCAAAAGCTCATTATTAGCAAAAACCTTATCCAATCTTTTAAAAATGCAATCCTTCTAAATTTTTCCATTTTACCATGTAAATATGCCTTCTGTAAACCGCAATTCATTCAGTGCATAGACAGTTATACACTGAGCAAAATCACTTGTTTCTTGTTGTGTCACTGGTAGCCCACCCAATTTTTCTAAATCATCTAGACTAGTATTAAAACCACGTCCAACTAAGAAAGGAACTTGAGTATTCATTGCAATATCTTCCAAATCCTCCTATAATTCTAAACTGTCCAGGCTACTGTATCTAGCATACACAACTGTGATCTTAAAATTGTCATTCCTTCCCCTCAGCTTGTATTCTATTGTCAGTTACTGTACTGAGTCTGTTGAACCCATTTCTTCCCATTTATCATTTCAGAATATCTAAATCTTAGCTGAACTGTTAGCCCTTGCACGAGCTAAACCCAATTTCCTTCTGTAATCTTTCAGTTCTGATGGACTTTGAAAAAGTTCCATTAAAGAAATGTAAGAGTAGTGATGCCTTCTATGTAGGTCTATTAGCCTCTCAAAAGAACTTTGAGTTCTAACAGATCTAATATTCCTAAAAATCACTCTATTAATCATTGATCATTAGTGGTTTTAGAACTTGTCTTACTCCTTGTATTAATATGAGATTTGACCATTGTACTCTTGTGATCCTTCTTGTTTCTCCCTTTTAAGTGACCAATTTTCCTTGGAGACAAATCTCCATCTCGACCAATTTGGTCTATATTTGCTTCCAGATCTGCATCTTCCTCTAGGTCCTTCTTCTTCTGTATTTCTTTCTATGAAAGATGGTGAATTTTGGGAATATTTGTTATCTCTTTGCTTATGTTTCCCTCTTTAGAATTAGCTGTTATCAATTGTCTGTTGTCACTGCTCTGCACATTTATTTTTTTACTGTTGAATTCCATATTTCTTTACTTGATTCAACTGAAAGTTGTTCTTGGTTATCTTTGTTGTATTCCTTTACTGAGCTTTGAGATTTTTCTTTATTTACTTCTCCCCTTTCCTTCACACTTCTGTTATCACTTTGTGGAGAAGTTATTTCATTGCCCTGCTTTTCTTGATCTTTAGTATTATAATCTCTTATTGTCAATATGTTCTGACTCTTTTTCTTCTAAGGCCCCAAAGGTGTTTTTTGTTTCTACTTCCTCCTAAGTTGTAACAGGAACTCTTTGATCCCATCGAATTTATGGTTTTCCTCTACAAGGTTGCTTTACACTTCTCCTCACCTGCCTTTTTTTTTGTTAATGAAATTTCCTTTCACCATCCTTCTTGGATTTTTCTTTGTCTTTATTTGTAACCATGTTTGCTTTGTCCTCTTCTTGATTGTTATTTTTTTGTTCTGATCATTGTTCTCCTCTATCCCTTCTTTTTCTTCTTTGGGATATAACTCTGGATGTATGACATAGCAGCCCTTTTCATTGTGTCCCTGAAGTTTAAATTCTTTACAGTATTTGGGGACATAGTTATATCTAATCTGAATCCATTTCTCTGTAACTTCTCCTGATTTCTTCCTAGCTCATACCTATATTGATTCTCTTAGGAAACTCTCCAAGTAAGTCTACTTCTACCTTGAATCTAGCACAACTTGGTCTAGTCTTATTCTGTGTAGCTAAATCCACCTGCAAAGGTTTTACTACAACAGCTGCTAGAGAGAACACAACTTCCTTTGCAAAAATATTGGGTGGTAGTGAGGGAAAAAAAATTCATGCAATTGAAGTCGCAGTTTTCTCCTTTGGATTAAACATTGGATCCTATTTCAGTGCTCTCATTGGGTAAGACCAATAATTTTTGGTGATGTAAAATTGTGGCTTTGATAACAGATGAACATAATCTTCTATCTTTGTCGCCCTTATCAGAACATATCTATTGCTTAAAATCCCAATATTGACTTCTCCCTTCAAATCATATTGTTTTGGAATTAAGCGCCTTAAATTCTCTATCTCTGGCCAACCGTAAGAAAATTTTTCAATAACAGCATATTGAAGATTCTCATTGACAATCATCTGATTGACCTCTTCCTCCTCCCAAATAATACGTGGTTCCCATGCAAATGTGATATTTCTTTCATCGGTATATTTTTTTGAGGTTTACAAAGATTTTGGAAAAGATTAGCAAAAGATGTTTCTGGAGCATCATCAGTAGGTTGACTAGGTTGACCAACCTCCGTCGTTGGAGGCTGGCTGATGGCCGGCATGACCATCAGGTTCGACTAAAAGTCGAGTAGGCAAAGTAGGTTTTCCTATGTTTTCGGAGTGAAAGCGTAAGGTGCAAGTCACTTTCCTTGTTGAAACCCTTTGTCATTTATTTTTTTCATTTTAGTTATTCATTTTTTGGTTTCTTTACCCTTTTCATGTTTTCTTTTATATGAATGGAAGCAAATTTTGAAAAAAGTAAAAGTTAAGAAAGAAAACAAACTATAATTTTAATAAAAAAAATATTATATTTGTTATTTCATCAGTCCACAAAACTAATTTATGTAATGTACAGAAATAATTATATTTTCTATCTCGTTTAATTATACTATTTTTATAGATTCAGTCGAGATAGAAAACTAAATTCATTACCTATAGTTTCTGTACATAATTTATGAATTTACCTAATCTCATTTAAAATGAAAAACAAAAATAGTATAGTAGCACATATAATTTAATGACGTTGAATAATTATACAACCACCAGAATAAAATAGATAAATAAAATAATTTACTTGTATCTATAATCATACTTATAGCATTTACATTTCAAAAAAGAATCTAAGCAACTGAGAATAAAAGATGGTGAGAATTTTATAACCATACTAACTAAGTGTACGTGTTTAGCATGTATCTATCAAATTAATTGATAATAAATATTTATAAAAAGAATAAATAAAAAATCTAAATTATATTATTATTGATATACGAAAACATAGTCTAAACAATAAAATGAAGGAAAACGAACTACAAGAGTATTGAAATATTGACACAACATTGCACTAGGGAAAAATTTAAATATTGACATTACACCTACGAAAGATGAACCATTATAATATCAGAATAAGGAAGGTAAGCCTATCATAAGCAACAACGATGATTAATTCCACGAAAAGAAACCACACCTGATGGGAGTTCCCTTAAATTATCTCTGATTAAGTGCCTGTTTGGATGGTGGTTTTCCATGGTATGGAATGGTATGATTACCAAGAAAATCATATTTGTTTTGATTGTTTTCTAAAAGGTATGGTATGGTATCTTTTCATGGTTATCAAACCATGAAATCCCTCAATTTCTAGAACCACCGATTTGATGGTATCCCGTGGTTTTGTTATTTTTTTTCCAATTATATTCTTATATAATAATATCTAATCCTATTTTACCTTTCACCCTATATTACTTCTAACCCTAGAGTGTGTTTGGTATGATGAAAAATATTTTTCATGAAAAATATTTTCCTGAAAAATAAGTTAGTTTTCTACTTATTTTTTGATGTTTGGTTGGTGAGTGGAAAGTATTTTTCGAAAAATATTTTATGGTGTTTGATTGGTGAGTAGAAAATATTTTTCAGAAAAATATTTTCTAGTGTTTGGTTGTTGAGTGGAAAAATATTTTTTAGAAAATACTACCAACTGTTAACTAGTATATTACTGCCTCTAGCAACTCAACAATTTGTAAGAACTAATTTAAGCATAGCAAATAATATCAATATCGAGTACTAAAGTATTACAAGTCGCTAAAATTTAAGCAACTACTAATTAGCAAGCATAGGAGACACTGTTCAACATTTTGTCAGGACAATCTCAAGATACTACAATAAATAAAAATACAATGGAACGACAAGCTTATTCAACCTTGTGAAACAAGTTTCAAACATAGGTAAGTCTTCCTCTATTCACATGGAAATAACAGTACATTCAACGAACATTGAAAACAGGAGAAAATTCGGACTTCACTATTTTTTATTTCAAGCAGTGAAAAATTAGAACAATTGTAATACCCCGTACTTTTCCTAGCTTAAATTCGTCCCTAGAATATCAAGAATTTTTTTCAAAGATGAATACCATTTATTTCATGCAGTATTTTCAAGATTTCGACTTTTGATTGTGTGAAAAATTGAATAGGCTTTCCATCGATACCAAATTCGTCCAATTTTGACACTCGGTGAAGAAGTTAGAGCATTTTTAGTAAAATAGTGTGCCACCTGGACTCTCAGTGCATCGCGGAGAAGGCAAACCCCGCAATTGTCAAATTCCAGTGGCCCTCCGCGATAGCCTCGCGTCGCGGAGAAACCCATTTTTCCAATTGTCCCATTTCAGTGAGACTCCGCGATTCTGGCGCGTCGCGCCAAGGGCCAAAATGGCAATGCAAGGGGCACCGCGATTGTGGCGCATTGCGGTGAGCGCCCAGTTTCCATTCGTCCTTTTTCAATGAGCCATCGTGATTGTGGCGTGTCGCAGTGGCCAACCAAATCGAGAAAAATATTGCGTTTTTCAGTTCCGACTTGAAAGTTAAAAAGGGTTTTTGGGTTTTTTCCAAGCCCCAGGCCGTGAATAACAGAGAATTTAACCCATTCAAAGCTCATCATGTTCACTTTTCATCTATTCACTCTCAAAAGAAAACCCTAAAGCTCAAACTTTCTCTCCAAGAAATCCAAATTCCTCCATTAATTCTCCAAGGAAACTCAAGATTTAGGGATTCCCAATATAAGAACTCTAAGAATTCATCTTCAAAGCATCAATAGAGATCCAAGATTCAAGTTTTAGTATCTAAGATCATCAATTGAGGTATGTGGGGTTTGAACAAGGATAAATCTTTCATCCTTGTGCCCAAAATTTTATTTTAATTACAAATTTACTGCAATTTATAAGATTTCTCATGAAATTTAAGTTAGGGTTTATACCCAGTATCATTATTTACAAGATTATGAGATTTACCATGATTTAAAAGTTGAATTACATGATTATGTTTATATTTTCACGCATATTGTTGAGATTTCTAGATTTTAAGATGATTTATGAATGTTTACATTACCAAGTATGAATTTTGAAATGTTTTAATATGAGATTGATGCTTGGGTCACTAGACCTCATTTAAAGATTGTTGTTTTAAGATTGTTTGTGCTATAAGCACCCCATGACTAGATTATTTTCAGATTTTAGATAAAGAATCCACTTTGTTTCAGAAAACTTAAGATTTAAAGAAAAACAAAGCATAGTTGGCTTTCTGTAAATCTTTGTGTAAATTTTAAAGTGGATTCCTTAAGATTTTGAGCATGAGATTGGGAGTAGTATTTAGCACCGAGATGGGTAAGTCACTACGGTTTCATACCCCAGAACTACATGCCACTGTAGGTACAGATTTTCAAATTATTTCCACTTCTACGTGGATGACTCAGATTGTTATCACTCAAATTAGATTGTTCTATTCCGATGGCAAGGGTAGAACAACCCTACCTAACGGGGGCCAGTCGTGGGACTCCATGGATGCTCACATGGTGTTGTCGGTTAGAAGAATCTCCCAACAGATATCCCCCACTCTTCAACAGTCTATTGATTTAAACATTTAAGATAAAATCATATGTTTTGGAAGTTATGGTTTTAAGATTTTAAGCCCTAAGATAAAATATTTTTCAGATTTTAGAAAATTATGTATAAAGGCTCACCATTTTACTCAGATTATGCTTTACAGAAAAATAAGAGTTACAGATTTTAATTTTCAAATTTCAGACTTAGAAGTGAGTCCTTTCTACACTTAGACAGTATGATTTAAAGACAGAGTATTAGCACAACTTTTAGAACTAAATATTATGGCTCACTAGATTTACAAGTATATATGCTTTGTTTCTTATGATTATTATTTTTAGTATTTCATATATTCTAGCTTATGTGAGTCATTTACATTTAGCATGCATTGTTTTACAAATTCGGATGACAATATGATGTTCTACTTATGCATTTCACCCTCATATACTCAGTACATCCTTAAAATACTGATCCACATATACGTCTATGTGCTATATTGTCTCATAATGTAGGTATCAGTTCAGTTGTATCTCGCACACCATATTCAGACAGATTGCAGCTTCCAGTCAGCAGGTGATGAGTCCTCTTGATTCAAGGGCTCGGTCAGTCATATAGTTTGAGTAGTATTTTATTTTATTTATTTAGTCGTATTGATTTGGGATAGTTGGGGGTCATGTCCCAGCTATCTATAGTCAGTATAGTAGAGGCTTCACAGATGTCAATTAGAGTCAGTTATGTATTTTCAGTCCCTCTTTTAGACCTTACCAGAATGTAAAAGTTGTATTGATATTGTATTTTTTCCAGATTCCATCATTATTATGTTTTTGCACAGTAAACTCAGTCGTTTTATGCATATCATTCAGTTGCTTATGAGTTATGCCAGTAGAAGGGTTAGCTTGGGATCACTTGTGGTCCTAAGCACCGTGTGCGTCTTGAGACAGATATTTTTGAGTTGAATTCGCATTACTAACAGTTGAATTTTGGTTGTGTGAGGTATTACACTTCAAAAATTGTCTTTTCTTCACATTATATAACTTTTTAAATAGTAGTAATACACCAATGCATGTAATCAAACCAATATACTAATGAACATTCTCTTCATTATTCTCCAAAAAAGAAAATTTTTTGGGTATTAGTTTTGATATCTGGAACAAACATATAGTTGTATTAGTTTTGATATCTGGAACAAACATATTTTTACACATATAGTCTTGAAAGCAACAAGAGAGAGCAAGTCATCGTTAGCTTATTGGTTCCGTGGAGAGAAAAATTGTCTACTGATAGAGCAGCCGAAACCCTCTTTGGAAACCTTTTTTTCGAGGGTGGTCGTTCAGCAGGATCTGTGGATGGATATGATCAACCCGTTGTTACACCTAGTGCTAATATAAGCAACATGCCTATTCAGGCCACAACTGAATTGCTCAGCTTTTTGGATCATTGCATCTTTTCACATGAATAGTATGGTCCTGTATATGAAGATGGGTGCAGAAAATTTACAAGCTACCACATTGATATTTGGCTTTCTATACTCGGCTCTGAAGGATGTGATGCTGAAGAAAAAGGTGATGATGGAATAGCTCTAAATGAACAAATGAAAGTTAGTCATAGGCGTCTCGGTGAATTTGCCTTGATCTGTTCCATAACCTCCTGTCGCGTTATGTCGCGTCATGCTTTGTCTGATTTAGTTGGAGAATCACTTGTCGAGAAAATCCTGGTTATTGAAAATGGTGCTTTTGCTTACAATGATCTAACTCTTGGTTTACTTGCGCATGTTGTTGTGTGTCTGGTAGATTCTATTGCTCAGTCAATGCAAAATCTATCCCTTCATTTTTTCTCTTTTTGTCTCTATTCATCAGGAAATGAGCTTAAATGAAGAAGTGGGAATTCATATAGACGACACCTAATTTTTGGGGCTTGAGGTGTAGTTGTTGTTGTCATTGTTGTTTAATTTCTTGCTTAAGTTTCTAGCTTTTTGCTGCTATATTTCCTTGTGCCTGCCATATTATTTCTGAATGGTCTTCCACTGCAACTTTTGGAACTGCAGATAAAGATACAAGTAATAGGATTACTGCAGAACGTCTGCTGATCATTGAAGAGATAATAAACGTGGGTGATCATAACATCAGTGACGGTGCCAGTGAGAAGTCATTGGTGTCTTCAGCCTAGGAAAAAGGTAGTAGGAACAAGAGAAAGTTCTTATCCGAGTTTCCTCTAGATGTTCCTATTGATACACCTTCTCTGTCCCTCAAAGAATTTCCGAGATATGAGCTATTAGAAGAAAAACTTCGAAGAACATCTAACGAGGTCGGTTCACTTGAAGGCAGGTGTCATCAGTCGAATGAGAAACAAGGAGTGAAAACTTTACAACACGCTGACTGTGATGATACAATAGCATGTCAGCTAATGGAACTTTTATTTCATAACTTGTCCGAAACTTTCCAGAGTGCAATCAAGAGGATTATTGAATGTGGATATAGTGAGGAAATAACTGAATGGGTCATTTTGAGGAGTGGCCTTTATCATGGCAGCAAAGATGTTGTCTCAACTATTGTTAGGATAGTGCTTACACCCCTAGACTTGTGATTTTGCAGCTTCTCCTTCACCCTAAAATCAGTTATGTATTGATAATGTGGCAGTTAGAATATATTTTCCTGTAGGATAGCTATAGATGTATATATATAAGTAGTTACTGTGGAGTTAGCATCTTTTGTAACACAAAAATTCTCTCTACTTTGTAAATTTTCTCAGCATATGAAATAAGATCAATGATTCTTCAGTAATTCTTCTTTGCATGTGTGTTTGATGCACAATTTAACAGTCGGTGTTTGTACTCCCAGGTTTTTACTAGAATAGATTGTTAAATCCTTAAGAATACACATATACTACGTGAAATATCCCCAAGGACAGTGTCATTAACACACTTCAAGCTATGAGAAGTTTTTACAGTTTCTATGACCAAATATTTTTTGTTAGATTTTACACTATGAAGAATACCAATTAATTACAAAGAAGATCAATATTACGAGTACGTGTACGAGTGACCGTTTCTTGGTTTCGTGAAGATGACATGTTCTGTTTAAAATTTGCATTCAAAAATCCTGCAATTACAGAGAAGGAAAATGTATGTCTTTCTTGTAACTTTAATTGGTTTGATCTTTTAATTCTTACTTTGATTCACAATCTTATTTTTTCTTAATGGTCCAACTTGTTAAAAGCTCGGAGGAATGTTGAACTTTGACAAAGGAAAAATGATAGACGAATATATATGGAGTTACAGATTTGCTATTGTCTTGTGAACTTTTAGGCATGGAATAAGTGAAAAGAAGGAAGAATACTGGAGTTGATTGATCCATCAATAAGAGAAAGAAAATTGTTTTATTAATAATTATTATGAATTTAAAATTTATAATAATTTAAATTTATAATAATTAGGAGTATTTTAGTAAATTTACCTGTTACGATATAGTACCATACCATCAAACCAAACAATAAAACTATTATTAAACAACAGGGAACGATACCGTCCATCCAAACATTATATTGTAGTACATTGTATCATACCATACCATACCATACCGTACCGTACATTATGAAACTATGACAAACAACCATCCAAACAAAAGTGTAATTCTACGAAATAAAACCACACCTGATAGGAGTTCCCTTAAATTATCTCAAAATATAATAGATGGAAAGGTCAGTAGTAAATGGTTTCATGATGTTTGGCTTTTTTTTTCCTCGGATTACTACATGAATATGCTATTAATCTTTTTAAGGGGAAGTTTCAAAAATAGCAACTGTTTGGCACAAAATTCACCTTCCATAACCATATTTTACAATATTATATTTATAGCTGATGTATTCGATTCACATTCGTTGTATTTGCTTTTACTCAATAGTATGTGTTCATAAAAAATATAAATACATTAATCACATTTTATATTTTCTATTTTTTATTTTTGAAAAATATGACTGCATCGAATAAAAGCCATGAATGATGACGGAAACATCATAACCACGCATTGTATTTGTATTTACCATCATTTTTTATTTTATTCTTTTTTCTTTTTTGATTTTTTTTACTTTTTCATTTTCTTTTTTTTTTCGATTCTTTCTTTCATTTTTTATATTTTTTTCTTTTTTGTGTTTTTTCTTTTCATCTTCTTTTCTTTTATATTTTTGTTTCTTCCTTTTTTTTGTTTCTTTCTTTTCGTTCTTTTTCTTTTTTTCTTTTCCTATCTCTATCTTCTATTTTTCTTTTTTCCTTTTTTTTTTGTTTTGTTTTTCGTACCTTTTTTTTCTTTTTTTTTCTATCTTATATATTTTGTATTTTTAAAAAATATGTCTACTCGAGTACAAGTCACGAATAATAACAAAAATATCATAATTGCTTATCGTATTTGTACTCACATCATCATTTATATTTTTGAATTTGTTGATACAATTATATTTGTATTTGCATTTTATAGTTCACGCTTGTTTATATATATATGTATGTATGTATGTATGTATGTATATTATAATTTATATTTTATAGTTCACACTTGTATTTTTATGATATAGTTCACATTTGTATTTGTATTTTATAGTTTGTACTTGTATTTGTATGTTATAGTTCACATTTGTATTTGTATTTTATAGTTCACACTTGTATCTGTACGTTATAGTTCACATTTGTATTTGTGTAGTTCTAACTTGTATTTATATTTTATAGTTCACATTTGTATATGTATTTTATAGTTCACACTTATATTTGTGTTTGGTAGTTCGAACCATTATTTATATTTTATACAATTCACATTAGTATTTTAAAGAATTATTTTGTATTTGTATTTTATAATTGATTGGACATTCTATTTATATTTTGTGATTTTATTTTATTTGTATTTGTTTATTATTTTTTCCGATATACTTGTATTTTTAAAGAACTATTTTGTATTTATATTTGTAAGTTGATCGTATATTGTATTTTTATTTGTAATTTAGTTTATTTCATTTGTTTGTATTTGAATTTGTAGTTGACAATGTCATTTGTATTTTTAAGCAATTTTAAAAGAATTTTTCTTTTTCTTTTCATGAACACTTGTATTTATAAAATGATAAATTAATTATACAAATATAAGTTTTACACTTGCATCAAATGATACAAGTTTATTCAACTAGAACCATATGCATACAAAATGATACTTACTTATATACAAATACAAATGATAAATTTGAAATACAAATACTAACGATACATTTATATTGAATAACACATTACATATTTATATATTGAGTAAATACATAATTACCCCCCTGATGTTGGCCAAAATTTTCAAAAAGACACCTAAACTTTGAATTCGACCTATTACCCCACGATTCTTCTTTATTCTGTTGCAAATACACCATTTTGGACCTTTGCGTGTATACACGCGCCACAGGCGCGTGAAAGGGCTCAAATTTAACTTTTTTGACCAATTTAAAGTTGCCACGTGTAAATAATTAATATATAATTTATATTTTTTTTAAAGAAAAAAAATTAATATTTATTTATTTTTTAAAATTATTTCATAAATCCATCCATCCACTATTGTCTTCTTCCCCAACTTCTTCTTCATCACCATAACTCAACAACAACATCATCAATTATAACAACAACAACATCAATTCCAGCAGCAACAACATCAATTAAAGCAACAAAAACAACATCATCATTACCATAATTTTAAAAAGAAAAGTTGATGTAAAATCTCCATTTTAATGGAGCTTTAAGCTCCATTTTAATGGAGAAAACTGGACCGAGATGGGGGAAGGAGATGTTGGACGGAGTGGGGATGAGAGTAAGGGGTGGGGTGGGGTCATAAATGAAAAAAATTGGAACTTAAAGCTCCATTTAAATGGAGATTGTACAGGAGCTTTAAGCTCCATTTTAATGGAGCTGGACGCGGGGTGGAGGGGTGAGGGGAGGTTGCTGGACGCGGGGGTGGGGGAAGAGGGGGTGGGATGGGATGACAAATTAAATAAAAAGAAAAAATTTATTAAAAAAATAAATAAAATATGAAATTAAATACATTTAACACGTGGCAACACCTGATTGGTGCGTGTATTCACTCTCTTTGTTGTGACTGAGATTCAGCGATAAATGCTGCATTTGCAACAGATTAAGTAAGAATCGTGGAGTAATAGGTCGAATTCAAAGTTTAGGTGTATTTTTGAAAATCTCGGCCAACATCAGGGGGGTAATTATGTATTTACTCTTATATATTTAAGACTCAAACTAATACAATTAGTCTATATACTTTTTTGTATACAAATGATAATTATACATATTCAAAGTTAAACTATTCAACTATAAATAAGAAATTTGTTTTAAATAAATAGTATGATACAAATAACTATAAAATATAAAATAAAACAACAACAACAACAATAATAGCTAAGAGAAAAAAATACAAATAAAAGAAAAAAAAGAAGGAGAAAAAATTAAAAGGAAAAAGAAGAAAAAGAAAAAAGTAGAAAAAGTAGAAAAGCCAAAATATGAACAAATAAGAAAAAAGAAAGAAAAAACGAAAAAAAGGAAAAGAAAAAATGATGAAAAAAAATTGAAAAATCGAAAAAGGAGAGTAATAGAAAATAGAGAAAAAGAGACAAAAAATGAGAGAGGTTACGAATTGTACTTAGAGATAATTAATAGGCAAGAGGAGACTATGAATTGTAATTAATTGAAACTTAGGCTAAATAGTATAATTAGGAGCCTATGTTTGTGACAAGGCCCGAACCAGGGTTTTGTCGTAATGGGCAATCCCAAGCCCAACCAGGACCGGGAACCACCTCCGTTTTCCAACCCAACCATCATACGCATATGTTGAGTCGGCTGAAGTCCGAACATATAACAAGATAGCGTATCCAACCATGTAGTGACTTTGGGATAAGTCTATATCCGAGACCAACCCAACCAAGTTAAACCACCCAATAACCTACCAAACAAATGCGGAAACCATAAACCAATACCCCGATAATAAGTCCATGTATGAATATGCATATAACGAAACAATCCATACCATATCCAAGTCCACAATTTTCCACACAAAGCCTCTATACTATCCAAAGAGTACCTAGTCGGGACATGCCCCCGACTATAGCCAAAACCAAAGTTTATGAAAGAAAAGTAATATATAAAGTAACCCGTGACATGAAATAGATGCCTTCCAAATTATGAAATCTCACCACTTCAATCAAACATCGACTATCCTTGAATCTGATCACTAAGCAGGAGAAGTAGAATGGTCGGTTCCTGCATAGAGTGGGTATACAATCGCCAGTAGACGGGTTAGTTGGTGAACACTAGCATGCACTCAAGATAAGGATAAGATGATGTCATTTATAAAATCAAGTAAAACCATCTATGGTGCATACAACCGTTCATATATATATATATGTATGTATGGTTGTATGCATCATAGATGGTTTTCCTTGGTTTTATAAATGACATTATCTTATCCTTATCCTGAGTATGTGTGTGTGTGTGTATATATATATATTCATGCCGGGAAAGGGAACCGGGTTTAGCATGCATTTAAATCCTTTATCTGGGATGTGTAGCTTTGTCGTCCTAAACCACCCATGAGATATATGGGTTCAGCTCCCCCTGCTGAAAGGGCCCAATGCGTGTAGCGCATGGCTAGGGAATAAACCCTAGGGATGACTAGTACATCCCCTAAAATATAGTATGACATCATGCACACGATCACCAAGACCAACCTCATATCGACAAATATGAGTTTTCAGTTTTGGTCCCCTCGGGACCTCCACCTTCCGCGGCTTTGCTACACATTTTGCCATTATTGCCCAATTAAAACCAATTTTCAAATAACCAAACCATTATCTATTTATTAACCAAGGTCATTAATATTGGTATTGTCATACCAATCCTTACTTGCAAGTATTATCCATAGCCAACCATATATAGGTTTAAGGGGACTTTCAAGTGCCCTTTCATTTACCATATTAAACCACTTGGGGACATCCATGTTCCCCACAAACATAAATATTTATACTCTTACCTTTCCAAACCATTTAAACCAATTCCATTAATGCATTAACTTGAGGGATTTCCATGTATCCCACAAGATTTTCAAAATAGACCAACCATGACCACCAAAACCTTTACCCTTTAAACCATTACAAATCATTTTAAACCATGTCAAGCATTTAAAGAATTTGTATCATTTAAACCATTTAAACCATGCAAAACCATCCAAAACCATTTAGAGTTCCATTACCAACCAAACCATGCAAGAGTCCCAATGAAGGTTCAACAATAGAGTATAAACATTCTTTGAAGCATTTTATCAAACATGTTGAGGGCATACCTTTACCAAGACCAAAACTAATGCATAAACCACCATAATTAGGGTTACCCAAGATCCATTTGTTAAACCATAACCAACCAATAACCACATATGCAATCCATTACCAAAAATATGTGAGAACATAGTTTAAACCTATACCAAACCATATGCATCAAGACCCCTAACATATGTTCTGAAAACCACCATTCATGAATAATAAATCAATGTTTAAAACTCAATGAACATGCCTTTAGTTGAAAATAACAATGAGAGAAGGAGTACATGACTTATACAAGAAGATTTATGGAAGAAATATCTACCTTTGAGCCCTTTGAAGAACACATGAAGAAATCCTAGCCTTCAATCTTCAAGAGTGAGTTTGAGAGGGTAATTGAAGTGTTCAAATCCTTTAACAAGTGTTATGGAAGGCCACCAAGGGCTATATATCGTGAGGTCATAAGGGTTTTAGGAGTAGGAAATTTCCAAACTAACCTTGACTTAAAATTTAAAACAAGTCACGTCCAGGGTTACGCTCCCCCTTACCATCTGTATCCTACGGTACGAGTGGTACCCCAACTCGTACCCAAGACCATACCAAGATCCTACCTACTGGTTTCTATATGACTCACACCCCCTAGTCATACCTTAAGGGTATGAGTGGCACCCCCAATCATCCCTACCAACCGTATCTTGGGAAGACTCCACCAGATAACCCCTTAGGCAACATATAACTAGGCCTTACACACATCGTATCCCTCTAGACTACTCGTACCAAGAGGATTTGTATCTTGGGAAGTAGCCAAGCTAAACACACTGCCTAGGGTATGAGTGAACCCTTAAGAAAGCCCCTAAATCATATCCAAAGGGTACGATTGGTATCCTTGAGTCGTACTAAGCTTAGTGAGTCTAAAACTTTGGAAATTTTGCAAGGGTCCAAGACTTGGGGTGTTTCATTCACCCCCACTAGGATCATTCATCCTCGAATGACGGGTAAGGGTAAGGACAAGCATGGGATATCACCTGAACACACACCAAACTTTCCCTCAACCAAAATAGAGGACAAGAACACAAACCAAGATCAGAAGATCATCACATATCCTAAGCATAATTTACACCCCAACACTTTTATTCTGACCTCTAACTAAGTTAGAAAACAAAGATGCAAGAGAAACCATTCCTCACCTTTAACTAAGTTAGAAACCAAGATGTGATAAAGAACATATACCCTATGCACGAGTTTCTGGAAGAACCAACGAGTATACTTGGACTCCATGTCCACTTCCGTATCCCAAATGACTTTCTCGGGCCATTAGTTCCACCATAGAGCCTTTACCGAAGCCATACCTTATTTGTTCGCAACCGACAAACTTACCAATCCAAGATTCTCTTTGGGACTTCCCCAAAAGAACAAAGAACCTGAGATACCAATACTACCCAAAGGAACCAACCAACCTAGGACCTTCCATACCTCACCCCAACACAATCCATAGATTACCGGAGGATTGGACTCATAGAAGTCAAATCCAATTCAATTTAGAATTTACTGAGACACATCACTACAACAGATTGAGTCTAGCTATACACCACCTCCATGTTCAAGCCTATCCAATGTTAAAAGGAGTTAACTTAAACCATCGGGCTCTACTCCGTACATCTATCCTGAAACATCACTCCGCTTATATCACTATTATAATATGGGAACCATGAGTAAAAGACTTGGACAAACCATATCTAACCACTATAACCGAAACCCCCAACCATATCTCAAGTACCCAACACAACTATTGGTATATCTACTAATCACAACATTCAATCCTACGGCTTGTATACTCGTGGTATGATCTATCCATCAAAAGATCTAGCACCCTTTACAACCTTCACAAGGTTTTCACCACCCATTCCTTTCCTAACTATTTCCTATGACAATAGCCTTACCTTACCTTCCAAAACCTTAACTCTGGTAGTCACCCTAGACTCTCCCCCACTTAGGGACTTCTACATTCCTTATTTCACAATATCACCATGCTCTCTAATGCCACTACCATCTTAATACAAAAAAATCATTTAAGGAACCAAATTACAAGAATTACTCATGCCACCCAAGGCATGACAAAGACCTCCGAAATAAGACAGGACACCATAGACACGAAGTACATCACAACAATTACCCAAACCATAATATGGAATCATCCCGACCAAACTATATCGAAAAAGAGTCCTTAAGACTGGACACCAAAAGAAACACAATCACATATACCATGAGTAACTTAACACAAGGTCAAGTCTCATATACAGGGAACAAGGCAAATAAAAAATGTGAACGTTAGTCTTAAGTGCTATAAGAATTCTTGCAACAGTGTAGAGTACTCTCTTAACCGACAGAGAAGAGTATCATTAGAATATGAGACCCAACCTTTTCTTGATGTCCACCACTAAAAGAGAATGCTAGATAAACCATCAACCTCTAGCCAATTACACCAACGAACACAATTCTCCACTCTAATAGGTATCTCCGAAGATGTACACCAGAGATGCTTGGTTGTCCTACGACAAACTGATAACTTTTTTGACTCGGTTCTTGATTTGTTATGTGATAATTATGAGTAAAAGATAGTAATGGGAATATTGAAGGTTCCGTATAGATGATATTACAAATATCTATATATAGGTATCGGTGCATTTGTGTGGGGAATAAAATTAACTAATTAATTGTTTAGACTGATTTCTAGAATCTATGACTAGATTGGGTGTAAATTGTTTAAGTGTGGTCATAAATGGAAATCTATAAATGTTGAGATCAAGTTTTGTGGTAAGTTCCATGGTGGTGTCGAGCTTGGTAACTAGTAAAAATTCAGATTTCAAATGACGGATATGACAAGATTGGTAGAGAAGTGATTGTTAGTGAGCTAAGGTATACAATTTCATAGAATCCTCAAGGACATAGACTAAGGTTGATTGGTAAAGGGAATTTTCTACATGATTTAGGTCAAAGTTTGGGTTTTCCATGGTGAGGCAATATTTGTGATAGTGGATTATGTTAGTGTATGGATTGGTAAGATAAGAAATGCTTGAGCATCTCAGATATTGAGGACTTGTGCATGGAAAGGCACTCGGGTTGCAAAATTCATTACTTTAAGTTGTTAAAGGGCCTAAGGAAGTATTTCAATCAAAAGTTTTAGTTTAGAGTATGAAGTAATACTCCATAGGATTTGGATCAAAGAATACAAAATGGTAAGCAAGCTAAGAGAAAGGATAAGAGGCATGTATATTTTAGAGAGGACAAAGTACTCAGTATTGTGTCATAGGTCCGAGTTGAAAAAAGTAAGACAAGATACAAAGATCCGTGGTGCAAAGTTAAAGATTTGTATTATGTATAGATTTCAGCCTTGGAGTTCGAAAAATGACAACGCAAAGTAGAATGGTTTGCAAACGACTTTTGTAAGGGTTAGCAGTGTTCTAGAGATTTAATTCATTTATGTGACTATCAATTATATACCGGTGATTTTGTATTTTTACACTAGGTTTGATTATTCACATTATGATAGGTTGCTTACATGTGTATTACCAAAAGGACTTGTGGTTCTATAAGTTTATTATGGATTTTGGGTTGAATGATATTACCTTATCGATGAAACTACACATGCTATTATATATGGTCTAAGAATTTTTGGGGTTATCAATTATTTTCTCTAAGGTCGACATAAGAATATTATTGTTTGGATAATAGAAGATTTGTATGGAATTGATATCAGTCTCTGGCTCGATAGGTTTATTTCTATGAAACAATACTATCCAACTTGAAATTAGCACTATTAAGCTTGGATAAGGACAACTCTAATAGAAAATACTTAGAATAGGCTTAAAACAAGTGGAGATTCTTTATGGGAAGAGGAAAAGTCATAATTCAAAGTTGTGGAGAGTGGTAATGTACTTTTTATGTGTTTTTGGTGCTAATGATGGTTCTGGAACTGTGAATAAAGAATTTTTAAGGTCATGGTTGTCGCGCTCTATTTTTCTCGCGAAAAGCGAGATTCGACATAACAACTCTTTTTAGAAATATTTAAAGAGTGAAGAGTCGCCACCTAACGAATTAAGTTACGTTAGGACACCATTATAGGCTAATTACAAATTAGTTAATTAGTTTATATCATCAAAAATTTGGGTAAGGATTAAAATTACCTGAAAAGAAAGGTGTTAGACATCTTTCGAGGTCTACAAATGTGATTTCCGGCTAAATTCATATTTTACGTGGGGATTCTACGTGATAAGAAAAGGTCACTTGTTTTACTAACTTAATGTTAAGTGATAAAGTAATGAATAAACAAAACATGTAATCTAATTAATTTTTAAAATACTAATTATCTAAGTGATAAAACAAATAAATATATAAATTAGACAAGCGAGGAGACAGAAGGGACACAATTTATAAAAAACATTTATATTAAATTAGAAAACCTAAACTAACCCAAACAAATAAATATATAAAGTAAAGAAAAGAGATAAAAAAAATTCGCAAAATTGGACAAAGGATTTATTTATTTTAATTTGGATCAGCACCCAGATTATTTATCATTACCCGGTCCATTAGCCAGCAGCCGAGTAATTACCGGTTGACAATGTCGTATGTTGCATTGTTAAAATATGGTGGGTTACCATCATCTCCGAATGTCTACCCACCTCTACCTAGGCTGGTTGTTAAGCTTAGAGGCGTTCTAAAAGAAATGATAAAACTAGTGGTACCTAGGATGCCTACCAGTCTCAACTTATTGTCCAAGAGGTGTTGGACTTTTCTACTTTGGATTTGGGTCTAGACAAATAAACTTAGGCTTCTTAGTTAAACTCAAAGCGCGTAAAACACATAGGACAACATTTAGCATATAATAATCTCAAATGGCCCTCTTATTTAATTAGGAGAGAGTTAAAGTGATCGACATACTAAGACGAACAATGATTTATTTTATGTGTTAAACCTATTAGCATGATATCTAAATGATAAACAATTGATGACAAAAGATAATTGTTATTCATTTCAAATAGTTCACAAATTTGTTATATCAAAAGGCATGTCAAAGTCAAGTAAATATGTTGGTGAATTGATTAACTTCAACATAAAAAAATAAATTAAACATGCTGAAAATTAATCAAAGTACCAAAGGATGTTGTAATAGATGTTTAAATACTGGACACTAATTTAACATATTGGACATTTGTTTTAATTGTTGAAAAATATTATCTAAAATGCCGAAAATTAACTATTGTTGCTGGGAACATTATAAAAATGTTAAGGTCATTTCAATGCTGAAAATTTACGTGCCACTGCTGAAAATTACATTTTGATTTTAGAAGAGTAATCTTTATATTGCGGGGAATTAAAAACATGTTGATTAGTTTAAAGGTTGAAAAGTTAATAAAACACAAAGAAAATTACATGGATATATTGTAAAAATAAAGCCTAAAAATATATTTATTATATGCCAAAAAATTGTGAAACATACTTAAAAAATAATTAAACATGTTGTAGATTAAGTTGACATATTCGAACTTAATTTAATAAGAAAAAAGTTAATTAAACTCCTAAAAGCATGATTTTTAGGTGATTAAAATAAGTTTATTATTAAACCTAGAGTAAAGATTTGTCTAAGTGAGAACGAAATCACATAGCCCCCGCTACCTCACAAGTAGTCCCCATTCTTACATCAATAGCACTTATACAAGGCATTATTACAGACTCGAATGAATAAAAGAAAAAAAAAAAAGAAACTAAATAGCTAAAAACTCTAGGCAACTCTTTGGATACCCGGAGCCAAATCACATTCTACATACACCTGTCAAGTACAGACAGAGACACCAAGATATGAGAAAAAAATCTAAAACGAGTTATGATAGCTTATTTTAAGAACACAAAAAATAGAACAAGGGCATCACATGCATAAGGGTCTGAAACATAATTAAAGTAATATTTATAATTATACGTAATTAACACGAAAGTATTGCATGCATAGTTAAGAAGACTAACCGGTTGAAGGTGCTCGATAATAAAAATAAACTTATTAGAAGACAAGGAAAGCAAGGAAAAGTGCAAAGTTTGTCCCTCCGAAGCAATAGCAATAATAAAAATCGTAAAGTGTATATTTTCAAGAGAGAAATTAGATGCTTAAAACTTTCTTTTCTTTGGTAGATGGGAGAATAGAAGAGGAGAAAAGGTGTCTTAACACAAATGAGGAGGGGACTTTATATAGTGAAGAGGTCATAATGGTAAAAGGAAGAAGAATATTTGATGTAATCAATCAAGAGATTTTTCCTTAAATATAAAAATCACACTTGATAATATAAAATCAGTCAAAGTAAATAAAATGAAAGAAAAATATCAATCAATCCAAATTTTCTTTCCAACATGAGTACTAATTAAAGAAAATCATTATGTCACTTAAGAGTATGTAAATTGGACTAAATAAAAGGAAAGAGGAGGATATTAGTTTAACAAAATCTTTTCATAAGTATGAGAAACAATTACAATCATTTTTGTATCAAGTAAAATCAGTCAAATTAAAAAGAAAAAAAATTCAATCAATGAAATCTTAAAATATGAGGATCAATTATTCTATCATCAGAGAAGGAAGGAAAATTATATTACCAAGTCATTTATAAAGAAATTAAATAATTTAAGGCGGTGCAAATAACATCAGTTAACAACAATCCCACGCAATGAGTTTTTTTTTCAAGTAAAGAGTTGTAGCACCATCTGACATCAACATACCCAGAATTATGATAAATAATAACGATGACTGAATTCGACAAGTCATGGGCATATTGAATACTTTCAATTTCTTCCATGCAAAATTAAGACTAGCACCAAGGTTGGTAGAATTTGGGATTTTTAACATATGATAATCTAGACAAGTTAACAAGCTAAAATCACAAGAAATTAAATCAAAAACTTAATCAATCACATAATCTATCAAAAAAGAAAAGAAGGGGTAAAAGACGATTGAAATTTAGACCTAGATTTAAATACGAAATCTAATCCGAGTATGAATTCTCAATTCATAATTTTCATTGAGAGATGGGTCACCAGTGTGGTGGGTTACGTACAGTGGCGGCGTTGGGTCTCGCAGGTGACATTGGGTTCTTTGGAAGGGGGAGAAAGGGGATGGGTTGGTCGACGACTGTGTTGGTTGGAATGGGGAAATGTGGTTAGAAGGCAATTGTCGCCAGTTGGGTGTGTTGTTGCGCTGGTTAGAGAGGGACAACAAAGGGATGACAGAGAGGTGATGCTGTGTAGGTCACCAGCCGTTCGGTAGCCAGCTCCGACGGCAACGTGGAGGCAGCGGTAGCCGCTAGTTTAGAGAGAGGAAGAAATGAGAGAGAAAAATGGAAGGGTGTTGCGGCTATTTGTTGAATAGTTAGGGTTAGGGTTTTTTGTTAAAAAGTAGTGGATGTGAAGACTTGATCTCAGCCGTTGGATCAATCGTTATCAACAGTGAGCTTAAAATGATATAAAAGTGGGTCAAAAATTGAGTTAAATAGAAATTAGTTTGGAATGTTGAAATTGGTCAAATAAATAATTGATTTAGGCTAAAATTTTCATGAACTAAATAGAAAAAAAGTCTAGAATTTAAATGAATTGGGAAATCGAATTGAATTAAGCTACTATTTAATAATGACGTAATAATAACGAGAAAAAATAATAAGGTGTCGATATTAAAATAAATTACGCATGTAAAAATTAATGTTACATAAAAATATTGTATAAAATTATCGATAATATTAACAATAACAACAACAACAACAACAACAATAATAATAATAGACAATGCGTTTGTAAATTATGAGTGTGCATATTTGTGAAAATAATTTAATAATATTGATAAAATTATATAAAATATTATATATAAAATTACTTGATAAAATAAATTATATATTTAAAGATCATGAATGTGACACGCCGGTATTTATTTAATATCAAAATAATACCTAAAAAGTATTAATATTTAGAATTAATAATTTTGATTAAAATAACAGCCTAAGAGGAGCATCAGGAGGTCAAAATTGGTTGTCAACAGCTTTTCCTTCGTTTCTTGAGAGTAATGAAAGAATTGTCGAGCAATAAAAATTGATGTAGTAGCCAATTTTGTCGACCGAGTGAATAGTTCGTTAGAATAGAAGCAACAAGAGAGTGGTTTTAAAAATAATGAGGCCGAAAATGTTGTTTTTAGTCACCTACATATCTCTGGTCTTACGAGAATCAGGCTGTGTGTAGTTCTAGATTTAGGAACGAATGATATTTCTAAAGATTGTTAATAATAAATGATGGGCATAAACAACGATGTCATGGGTCGATGAGATGGGAGTAAATGGGATTTTGAAAGGTGAAATATGAATAGGTTTAGGATAAAGAAAATTATGTTTTAGAACCGAGAGGAGAATAATTCTAAAATGCATTTTATTTTATCTACCACTAGATAAAAATGGTTAGTACATATTGAAGATTAAAAAATGAGGTGAAAACAAACATAATGAAACAATAATGATGAGATAAGATAAGAAAGTGTATCTATCACGAGAGAGAAATGTCTTGCTCATGTAAATTTAAAGAGGTCGTGCTTAATCCACACCATATCAAGTAAAGCAACATCCTTGAATGACGCCAAGACAGTTGTGCTTAGCATGTTCAGTATTAGAAAATAATGTTTGTCTTTGAGTAACCCAATCAACTTTCAGAGGACAATGCTTAGCCTTAGATAGTTTCTTGATAGAGTCATGCTTAACTCCATCAAAATTTTGAAAGCGATGCTTAGCTTCGGACAGTTTCTTAAGAGAGAGTAGTGCTTAACCCAATTAACTTTTCAAGGACAATGTAGCCTCACAGAGTTTCTCGAGAGAGGGTAGTTCTTAACCAAATTAAATTTTCAAGGACAATGCTTAGCTTCAAAGAGTTCTTGACAGAGTCGTGATTAACTCCATCAAACTTTCAAAATAGTGCTTAGCTTCGGGCAATTTCTCAAAAGAGGGTAGTGCTTAACCTAATTAACTTTTTAAGGACAATACTTAGCCTTAGTCAGTTTCTCACGAGAGGGTAATACTTCACCCAATTAAATTTTCAAGGACAACGCTTAAACTTAGAGAGTTCTTGATAGAGTCGTTCTTAACTCCATCGAATTTTTGAAATAATTCTTAGCTTTGGGCAATTTCTTGAGAGAGGGTAGTGCTTAACCCAATTATTTTTTCAAGAGAAATGCTTAGACTTAGTTAGTTTCTCAATATAGGGTAGTGCTTAACCCAATTAACTTTCCAAGGACAATGTTTAGCCTTAGAGAGTTCTTGATAGAGTTGTGCTTAACTCCATCGAATTTTCAAAAAAATGCTTAGCTTCGGACAATTTCTTGAGAGAGGGTAGTGCTTAACCCAATTAACTTTCTAAGGTCAATGCTTAGCTTTAGTAAGTTTCTTAAGAGAGAGTAGTTCTTAACTCAATTAACTTTCCAAGGACAATGCTTAGCCTCAGATAGTCTTGATAGAGTCATGCTTAAATCCATCGAATTTCTGAAGTAATGCTTAGCTTCGAACAATTTCTTAAGAGAAGGTAGTGCTTAACCTAATTAACTTTTAAAGGACAATGCTTAGCCTTAGTCAATTTCGAGAGAGAGAGAGTAGTACTTAACCCAATCAAAATATAGAACGACAATACTTAACCTCATATATCTTTCGATGGTGTATAGCATACTCAAGATTTGTATTTGTCACTCTATTCCTATCCTCAAAAAAAATATTCCTAGTTTCATGGTCTTAATCTTGCTAGCCTTGAACTTGTAGAAATGGTTCTTGATAGAATTTTTGAGATCCTCTAAAAAATTCTACCCCAATTATATGCTCCAAGAAAAATGTGAAAATTTCATTTTGATAAGACTAAACTCCACAGGAGGGCCTACGTATTCCTATTAAACGGAAATCAGGTCAAATGTAGTTCGAATTTACATAAAAGAAATTCATATTGTTCCAAGCATATGTAAATATTAAAGTAACTCAAGTTCTTGAGGCCTGGAATAAGGAAATAACATGATACTCCTTTATTAATGTCAGATAGGCACCAATCATGCTTAGAAATAAATCAACATCAAGATTTGTCCCCGTCGGTGTTATCACCTTAGTATCAATCAATGCTTGAATTTTGTCTTTCAGAACACAACATTCTTCTGTGGTGTACCCTTTTATCCCTGAATAGTAAGTACAAACTTTGGAATTATCAATTCATTGTGCACATGTATCCATTACAATTGCAGGGATTAGAGTGATATAGATAGCAACCCTTAACCTCTCATAAAGTTGATCTATTGGCTCAGCCAAAGAGGTGTACTGTCTTGGTGGATTTTTCTGAAATTTAGCTCGAGGTCTGACGAATGGGTTAGATTGTTGTTTTTAGTGGATTTTGATAAGACAATAGTTTTTGGAATATAATTAGAGGAATTTGAAAGTATGCAGGTTGTGCAAGATATTTGTTAGGAGTATAAGATAGTATGGGGTAATTGTATGTCTTTTTAGGAAATGGATATGACAGTGCTTGATATGTGGGTGTTTGGTATTGAATTGGAGGAAGTGGTGTTTGGTTAAATAGAGGAGCTTTAAGATTTTGTGCAGCCAAGACAACATTTACTTTCTTCATGTTATTGTTCTCACCAACTTGCGAAGTCTTATTCACTTGCAGCGCCTCCAAATTTATTATCACACCATTTTTTAGGACTCTTCAATTCTCTCACCCAACTTGATAATGTCAAAAAGCTTTTGATCTTAAATAAGCAACATATTTTCATAATATTATGGATCTTGGCCACGCATGAAAAAATCCTTCATTTAATTTTCTTCTAAAAGAGGGAGCAACACACTTTAAAGCTTCACGTATCCATCTCATTCCATATTCTTAGAATGGTTCTGTAGGTTTATTGTTTAGCTTCTGAATGTAGAACCAATCAGGCGTATTCTCGACATTAAACTCAAATTTTTATATGAAATTAGAGGTCATAATAGTCCATTTTGACCATTTTCTTGCATCTTGTGTGATATATCATGATAAAGCATTTTCAGTGAGACTCCTCATGAATAACTTCATAAAAATCTGCTCATTTTTACCAGCTCCATCTAGCTTGTCACAATATAATTTCAAATGGACGTTAGGATCTTCAGTCCCATTATACAATTCAAATAATTTTGGGTTGAGGTGTAACATCAGGGACAACGTATGTCATGTATCTGTAGATACTTAAACCAAAGCTAAAGCTCAAAGCCATGACCCTAACAAACAACTCCCCACACACCAGATAACAAAATATCTGCATCGCTAATCCCACACATACGTCTAATTCAGTAATTAATTAATATTTTGCGTGGACCATCCTCTTGATTTCATTGCTTATAATTAATAAGAGGATTTATTTTAGTAAATTCTCTTAGTGCACATATTAGTGATATCTGTATTATCAAGTGCATATTTATCAAAATTAAATAGGAAGGGAAACTAAAAGTTAGTCGTAGATATTCTTAATTGAAAATCATTCTTACTTAGGAATATGTAATTAAGTAATTGTATTATAAGAAATTTTTAAACTTTACACGTATAAATTTTTTTAAAGATTTACAGGAATTAAATAAAGTCATTTTTTATTTTCTTTCATCATTAATATAATGTTAAATTAATCCTTTTCCTCGATTACTATTATATTCTATTAAAATAAATTATATATTTAATTTTAATACAGTGTTAAAAATCATAAATATATTTAATAGATATTAATGTTCAGTCATATTCTTAATGATTAAAGAGCCCCTTTTTTGTTAATATAACTCTTTGTTTTCTTATATTCACCCCTATTTTGTTTAGTTTCAAAAGTTAATTAAGAATATTACGTTCCTTATTTCATTTCTTTTTGAATTTATTCTTTTATTCTTTTCTTTTTAAATTAATGAAGAGATTATATTCTAACTTATGAAATATACCAAATGTATATTAAATGAGATAATAACTTGACTCACAAAAATGAGTGAACCTTTTTATGTTTAATATTCTTGAAATTGAATCAAATATGAATTAAATGAAAATTTAGATCATAACATATCATGTATTAAAATTGATTTTTTTTATAATTTCACAGACATATTATAATAATGAAGACAATTATTTGTAAGATCAATATAATCATCAATAAAAAAACTCATCGATCACTTTGATGTATGTATTCATGAATTACATTAATTACCACTAGAATTATAATTTATACCGTATTATAATTAATTACCACTAGAATTAGTAAGGATTAATATTCATTAAATAGTCGTATTCATGAATTACATTAATTATAACTTAGAGTTGATAATGTCCAAATTTCATTCTTACCTTACATCAATCAGTGCATGCATGTCTTGTAGTACGTTGTAATTAACAGCAACGTGCATGCCACTGGCTATATATATATATACACGTGTTGTAATTAACCGAAACGCTAACGTTTTGATTTCGTTATTAATATTTATGAACTTTACTGGAAGAGAAGTATATTTTATTTTATTGATACGTATGTGTGTATATATATATTCAAGAAAACACACAACAAATAAGGAAAGAATCAACTAATAAAGAATTGTGATTTTCGATCTCCTAAATAAAAATTGATGTGATATTCTGAGATATGGGAGATCAGTCATTAAATATCTTAGTATCTATCAAGATATATTACTAATAATATTGGTATAAAAAAGAGCAAGGGTACGTAGATTGATATATGCGTATTATATTACCATATGCCATAAACCCACTCACTCACTTTCACATTTCCTGATTGTTGTACTTTCATCTACCCTCATTGTGACTACAATGGTGCATAAATCCAATGAAACAGTTCTCCTTTACTTTGGTGCTCTGTGCTTGCTTGCTAGCCATTTTTTTCTTACAATTTACATTGGCGAGCAAGATGAAGGTTTCACGGGCAAGATTGCTTATGCTACCTCAATGTACGTTGTTGGTCTATTGATTTTAGTTCAACCGGTGATACAAAAGCTTGATTATTTAGGACCCGGTGACTATGTTTCTGCTCGATAACACCCTGCTATAAATGCAGTGGGAGTGATTGTTGCTGGTTGGGGATGCGTAGTCACTCAAGGAGGTTACAACACCTTCTCGATATTGGCAACCATGTCTGGAGCTTTATCTGTCTTCTGTTTTGTAGTCTTTGTGAGGCCTATATCTGTGGATTACGAGCTATTGCATATGCTTTACGGCTTGGGGTACCGATTTTCATATGACGAGACACAAATTTCGACATTAGTGGTTTACTCAATTATCTGCACCCTTGTCATTGTCGTCAGGCTAATCCTTGATATTTTTCCCTGAGATTCCATAGCAGCTGCTGCAGATTCCGCTTAGGGTCCAGATTTGGGTCTTGCCGTATAGTCATGTCATTGTATGAATATTATGTGCATTTATCTATTTACGTTTTGTTGCCATCTGAAAGTGTGCTGATTTATAGTTAGTTCCTTTTACTACTGCAAAAGCAAGCTTGTTTTTGAAACAAGCGCAGCACCCTCTTAGTTAAATTCAACAAGAGTAAAACACAACAACTTGAACACAAATCCAGAAAGGCGACAACACAAAGTAATACATCAGAACACAAAAGTTCTCCGATTAACAAGGCAACTCCTCGGACTCCCTTTTGGGTTGAGGTATAACATCAGGGACAACGTATGTCATGTATCTGTAGATACATAAACTAAAGCTGAAGCTCAAAGCCATGACGCTAACAAACAACTCCCCACACACCAGATAACAAAATATCTGCATCGCTAATCCCACACATACGTCTAATTCAGTAATTAATTAATGTTTCGCTTGGACTATCCTCTTGATTTCATTGCTTATAATTAATAAGAGGATTTATTTTAGTAAATTCTTTTAGTGCACATGTTAGTGATATCCGTATGATCAAGTGCATATTTATCACAATTAAATAGGAAGGGAAACTAAAAGTTAGTCGTAGATATTCTTAATTGAAAATCATTCTTACTTAGGAATATGTAATTAATTGATTGTATTTTAGGAAATTTTGAAACTTTACATGTATAAAATTTTGTTAAGATTTATAGGAATTAAATAAAGTCATTTTTTATTTTCTTTCATCATTAATATAATGTTAAATTAATCCTTTTCCTCGATTACTATTATATTCTATAAAATAAATTATATATTTAATTTTAATACAGTGTTAAAAATCATAAATATATTTAATAGATATTAATGTTCAATCATATTCTTGATGATTAAAGAGTCCCTTTTTAATATGACTCTTTGTTTTCTTATATTCACCCCTATTTTGTTTAGTTTCAAAAGTTAATTAAGAATATTACGTTCCTTATTTCATTTCTTTTTGAATGTATTCTTTTATTCTTTTCTTTTTAAATTAATGAAGAAATTAAATTCTAACTTATGAAATATACCAAATGTATATTAAATGAGATAGTAACTTGACTCACAAAAATGAGTGAACCTTTTTAAGTTTAATATTCTTGAAATTGAATCAAATATGAATTAAATGAAAGTTTAGATCATAATACATCATGTATTAAAATTGATTTTTTTATAATTTCATAGACATATTATAATAATGAAGACAATTATTTGTAAGATCAATATAATCATCAATAAAAAAACTCATCAATCACTTTGATGTATGTATTCATGAATTATATTAATTACCACTAGAATTATAAATTATACCGTATAGTAATTAATTACCACTAGAATTAGTAAGGAATAATATTCATCAAATAGTCGTATTCATCAATTACATTAATTATAACTAGGAGTTGATAATGTCCAAATTTCATTCTTACCTTACATCAATCAGTGTATGTATGTCTTGTAGTACGTAGTAATTAACAACAACGTGCATGCCACTGGCTATATATATATAGACACGTGTTGTAATTAACTGAAAAACTAACGTTTTGATTTCGTTATTAATATTTATGAACATTACTGGAAGAGAAGTATATTTTATTTTATTGATACGTATGTGTGTATATATATAAACAAGAAAACACACAACAAATAAGGAAGGAATCAACTAATAAAGAATTGTGATCTTCGATCTCTTAAATAAAAACTGATGTGATATTCTGAGATATGGGAGACCAGTCATTAAATATCTTAGTATCAATCAAGATATATTATTAATAATATTGGTATAAAAAAGAGCAAGGGTACGTAGAGTGATATATGCGTATTATATTACCATATGCCATAAACCCACTCACTCACTTTCACAGTCCCTCATTGTTGTACTTTCATCTTCCCTCATTGTGACTACAATGGTGCATAAATCCAATGAAACAGTTCTCCTTTACTTTGGTGCTCTGTGCTTTCTTGCTAGCCTCTTTTTTCTTACCATTTACATTGGCGAGCGAGATGAAGGTTTCACGGGCAAGATTGCTTGTGCTACCTCAATGTACGTTGTTGGTCTATTGATTTTAGTTCAACCGGTGTTACAAAAGCTAGATTATTTAGGACCTGATGACAACGTTTCTGCTCGCTACCACCCTGCTATAAATGCAGTGGGAGTGATTGTTGTTGGTTGGGGATGTGTAGTCACTCAAGGAGGTTACAACACCTTCTCGATGATGGCAACCATGTTTGGAGCTTTATCTGTCTTCTTTTTTATAGTGTTTATTAGGCCTATATCTGTGGATTACGGGCTATTGAATAAGCTTTGCGGCTTGAGGTACCGATTTTCATATGACGAGACACATATTTCGACATTTGTGGTTTGCTCAATTATTTGCACCCTTGTCATTGTCGTCAGGCTAATCCTTGATATATTTGCCCGAGATGCCATAGCAGCTGCTGCGGATTCCTCTTCGTGTCCTAATCCTTATTTCATTTCTTTTTGAATTTATTCTTTTATTTTTTTCTTTTTAAATTAATGAAGAGAATATATTCTAACTTATGAAATATACCAAATGTCTATTAAATGCGATAATAACTTGACTCACAAAAATGAGTGAACCTTTTTATGTTTAATATTCTTGAAATTGAATCAAATATGAATTAAATGAAAGTTTAGGTCATAATATATCATGTATTAAAATTAAATTTTTTATAATTTCACAGACGTATTATAATAATGAAGACAGTTATTTGTAAGATCAATAAAATCATCAATAAAAAAACTCATCGATCACTTAGATTTATGTATTCATGAATTACATTAATTACCACTAGAATTATAATTTTTACCGTATTATAATTAATTACCACTACAACTAGTAAGGATTAATATTCATCAAATTGTCGTATTCATGAGTTACATTAATTATAACTAGGAGTTGATAATGTCCAAATTTCATTCTTACCTTACGTCAATCAGTGCATGCATGTCTTGTAGTACGTAGTAATTAGCAGCAACGTGCATGCCACTGGCTATATATATATATACCCATGCTGTAATTAACTGAAACACTAACGTTTTGATTTCGTTATTAATATTTATGAACTTTACTCGAAGAGAAGTATATTTTATTTTATTGATATGTATGTGTGTATATATATATACATGAAAACACACAACAAATAAGGAAAGAATCAACTAATAAAGAATTGTGATATTCGATCTCCTAAATAAAAACTGATGTGATATTCTGAGATATGAGAGATCAGTCATTAAATATCTTAGTATCAATCAAGATATATTACTAATAATATTGCTATAAAAAAGAGCAAGGGTACATAGAGTGATATATGCGTATTATATTACCATAAGCCATAAACCCACTCACTCACTTTCACATTCCCTCATTGCTGTACTTTCATCTTCCCTCATTGTGACTACAATGGTGCATAAATCCAGTGAAACAGCTCTCCTTTACTTTGATGCTCTGTGCTTTCTTGCTAGCCTCTTTTTTCTTACCATTTACATTGGCGAGCAAGATGAAGGTTTCACGGGCAAGATTGCTTGTTCTACTTCAATGTACATTGTTGGTCGATTGATTTTAGTTGAACCGGTGTTACAAAAGCTCGATTATTTAGGACCCGATGACTACGTTTCTTCTCACTATCACCCTTCTATAAATGCAGTGGGAGTGATTGTTGCTGATTGGGGATGCGTAGTCACTCAAGGAGGTTACAACACCTTCTCGATGATGGCAACCATGTCTGGAGCTTTATCTGTCTTCTTTTTTATAGTGTTTATGAGGCCTATATCTTTGGATTACGGGCTATTGCATATTCTTTGCGGCTTGGGGTACCGATTTTCATATGACGAGATACAAAGTTTGATATTTGTGGTTTGCTCAATTATCTGCACCCTTGTCATTGTCGTCAGGATAATCCTTGATATTTTTGCCCGTGATGCCATTGCAGCTGCTGCGAATTCCGCTTCGGGTTCAGATTCGGATCTTGCAGTATAGTAATGTCATTGTATGAATATTAAGTGCATTTATCTATTTACGTTTTGTTGCTATCTTAAAGTGTGCTGATTTATAGTTAGTTTCTTTTACTGCTGCGAAAACAAGCTTGTTCTTGAAACAAGTACAGAACCCTCTTAGTTAAAGTCAACAAGATTAAAACAAAACATCTTGAACACAAATCCAGAAAGGCGACAACACAAAGTAATACATCAGAACACAAAAGTTCTCCGATTAGCAAGGCAACTCCTTGGACTCCCTTTTGGGTTGAGGTGTAACATCAGGGACAACGTATGTCATGTATCTGTAGATACTTAAACCAAAGAAAAAGATCAAATCCACGACCCTACCAAACAACTCCCCACACAATAGATAACAAAATACCTGCATCGTTAATCCTACACATACGTCTATTTCAGTAATATCATACTATGCTTTGTCCATGAAGTGGGAAATGAAGATGAAAATAGAAAAATAGGGCCAAGTTCAGAATCCACAAGTAGCAATAGAGATACATCCTCTTCCTCAAACCTCAACACCAGAAACTGATGTCCGACTGAAGCGATTAATTAGCACGGGAATGAACTCAATCATAAACTTCACCTTCGCGCCCACTAACTGAAAAAGTGTGTAGGTGTTCCACTAAATCACATTATAGAACATGACGCCTTCAGTGTATCTAAACCACAATAAACAAAAAAATTAACAACACATGTATTATTGCTGCAACCAAACCCTAAAGTTGCAGTTTACAATTTCACCAAAAGGTAAGCTGCATGCAAACTGATTTGGACATCACTTCTATTAAAAAGGATGACTCATCCTTGTATGGACTAATTGTGTTCCATACATGCATAGCTTTAGAGTAAATAAAAGTGGAATTCGAAGCAAACCATTACGTATTGCAAGTATGTCCTATATATACCTAACGAAATCCTCTTAAACAGTCTCTTAATACCTACTTGATAGAAGGATTCATCCAATACTAAAGATACCGGCCATAGGGCTCAACTATAACAAGTGAGCGCCAAGTGTGAGCCTTATTGAAAATGGCCTAGCAAACGATCTATCTTTCTAATAAGAGCAAGGACGCAACAGCTGCACGAAAGGTTTACATCAGTGCAAATGATCCTTGACCATTTTTATTTTGTTCATTGATGTTTCAAAGTCTTAAGAAGATAATATCATGAATATTTCCCACATATGCTGCAATCTATCAATCATAGTTAGAATTTGAATTCCTCTACGGTTCATCGAAACCAACAGATGATGCCTCAATTTTTCAATTATCTTTGAGAATATGATGGTCATTGAGAGTAATTATGAGGTGGGAATATACTTATTTGAGAGACAACAAATCTTAACACTTATTATCATACATCACCTATTTGATTACTACAATACATGATTGTTGATGAACTGCGGGGATAAACTGATGGAATGGAATTACTGACTTCCCTAAAGAAATGATGAGCACACTACATGCAGCGACAACTAAAATAAGTAGCATATGCGAACTAAAATTTAAGATTGCTAGAGCGTAACAAGTGTATGCCAACTTCTGAACAATCTAGAAGAAGAACAGTTGTGATCACCAAAATGAGTTGCCTATTGCCTCAAAGGAGGTAGGTCCAAAATAAAAAAATATAACAATTTTACCTTTTCAGCAGCTGATATGTTTCCTGCATCTTCCTTCAGCTTCTCTCTCAGCAAATGCTCCAACACCTGTAGACATTACCTACCACATGGAAGACATAATTTATAAATTGTATAACATCATTGGAATACTTTATTATCAATGCTGACGATGCAGGGAGAAAAGAGGTAATAAGAATTCCCTGCAAATATTTTCTAGATCACCAAACTTCGATCTATGCAATTGGATGTTAGGTTGTAAAATATATTACAAAAAGTTTCCCTCTGGTGTTTTTCACTGCCAAGAAAGCAGCCGAAAGTAACAAGACGAAAATAACAAAAACTATTACCTTATATTCCAAAATTGATTCGACTTAAATTACTCACCTGCATGTAGTAACACAATAATGCATTTTTCAGATTTTCAGGGTCAATATATTATTCACTAGCCTTAAATCTTCTTTATTTTATCTTGTCTCTATCAATAGCCTAAACCTGCCTTTATTTCTTTGCCAGAGAAAGTGGCCAAATCACTAATAGATCTCTCAACGTGAGCCTCATTCTATCTAGAGGAAATAGCTTCGTGGATCTAATTGATAAAGTTTTTTTGTCGGTTGATATCCACATGCCCAGTGTACGGGTAAGGGCTCACCTATTTTTATATTTTTCACAAGGGAAGGGTATCTGGATCATAGGGTAATATATGGCTGAATGGGTGCCTGCAAATGCCAAAAGAAATCTAGGAGATATCCTCTAACCTTGTGATAAGAGAGTGACGATGGCATGAACAAATTTAATTGGTGAACGATCTGTGTCCTGTCTCTTTAAGTTTGTCAACAACAATTATCTACGAATTTTTGCAAGTTTATCATGTAGAGTATTCATACCTTGACTGCAACACTAAAAGCTGAATCAACAGTTCTGTTATGCTCTAACATTGTTGAGATGTTTTCAAGGAGAAGCTCTAGATGTTGACGACACTGGAAATGCAAAAAAAGTAACCACTTTTTTCAGTAAACAACAACAAACCCAGTGTATTCCCACAAAGTGGGGTCTGGGGAGGGTAGAATGTACACAGTCCATATCGGTACCTCTGAAGAAGTAGAGAGATTATTTCCGATAGACCCCCGGCTCAAGATAAAGAATAGTAAACAAGATCGTAATGAAACATGAAACGGGATAGATGGCATAACAGAATAAGAGACGAGAAATAATACAAATAGAAATAAGAGAAATAGAAATAAGAAACAGGAAATACGGAATAAGACACCCACATAGTAGTACCATACACTCACAAACCAAAGACACCCACCACACCAAACTCTCTCGACTAGCTACTCCTCCTAACTACTTGCTACGAATCACCCATACATACTAGCCTTCTACCCTTATACTCGACCTTCATACCTTCCTATATAGGGTCATGTCCTCAGTAAGCTGTAACTGTTCCATGTCATGTCTAATCGCCGCCCTTCAGTATTTCAGTAAAAAGAGAATTAAAAAAATAACCTCTGAGAGTTTATTGCTCTCTCTCTTGGCTTCTTCCTTTCTCTCCTTCTTCTACTTACTGATTATTTTGGATCTTCTACTACATTACCAGAAGTGGGAAATGATATCTTTCTCCTCAGTTGGTTCTTCTTCAAGTAATACTAGCTTAGTTTCTGCTGCTGCTTCAGCTAGCAACCCCGTTGGCTCCAGCGCTGCTACTTTTGGGAACTTTAGTTTTGGGGCATATTCATCAGCCTCATCTATGACGGTTGGTCAGTTCAGTTGGCCCTGGCTATGGGACAATTCAGCTGGTGTTTGCTTTTGGTGTAGTCCTGCACTGTCCGCAGCCACCTCTGCACTTGCCACTTCCAGCGATGCTATTTCTTCTATGTTTAGTTTTGGTGTTAATTCTTTATCTTCCTCTACAAAGGCCATCGACAACTCTACCTGCCCTAGCCCTAGCACATATAATTTTGGTATTTGGGACAAACTTCTTACCTTTCAATGCCTTTCACTTATTATTGAGCCTTTCTATCATGATTCAACAACTGTCACTTTCCTTGATAAGAGTTGTTGACTGATCTCCTATGATGTTATAAATATGTCCATGCATATGAATGTTTTTTTACTGCTTTAATCTATAGGTGAGTTTGATAATCAAATTTTCTTTCACATATCTATCCCATCCAATAATTGAACTTAAGTGTGAAATTCAGTTAGATTTTTGATAATTGCACTATTGCAGCATGTGCCCGTTCATGGTTGCTGAAGCACGGGCTAGCTACATGGTTTTGGATTCCAAAGAGTTTTCCAGATGTGGGATTAATCTCATAGAGAGTGCCTCAGACAGAGTTAGTATATGTTTACCACCATCCTAGAGTTCCTAAGGTGTGTTATGATTGCAGGGAGGATGGTCATTTTAGTAGGGAGTGCCCTCGGCATCAGTTGGTCAGCCAATTGGAGTCAGCTCATGTTTCTCACTAAGTTAGGGCTTCAGGAGTTTTCTACGACTTCAGAGAGATCGGTCATTGGTCCAAAGAGTTTCCCATGCGTAGAATTATTAGTCATTCAGATTAGTCTCGTAAAGACTACCTCAGACGTGAGTCTGTTGCTTAGAGAGAGTTAGCATATGTTTCCCACCATCCTAGAATTCCTAAGGTGTGTTATGATTGCAGGGAGGATGGTCGTTTTAGTAGGGAGTGCCCTCGGCATCAGTTGGTCAGCCAATTAGAGTCAGCTCACATTTCTCGCCAAGTTAGGGCTTTAGGAGTTTGCTACGACTGCAAAGATATCGATCATTGGTCTAAAGGGTTTCCCATGCGTGGCATTATTAGTCATTCAGCTCATTCAAATCAGTCTCATAGAGACTGCCTCAGACGTGAGTTGGTTGCTCAGAGAGAGTTAGCATATGTTTACCGCCATCCTAGAGTTCCTAAGGTGTGTTATGACATGGTTGTTTTAGTAGGGAGTGCCCTCGGCATCAGTTGGTCAACTAATTGGGGTCAGCTCATTTTTCTCGCTAAGTTAGGGCTTCAGGAGTTTGCTACGATTGCAAAGATATCGGTCATTGGTCCAATGAGTTTCCCATGCACGGGATTATTAGTCATCCAGCTCATTCAAATCAGTCTCATAGAGACTGCCTCAGACGTGAGTTAGTTACTCAGAAAGAGTTAGCATATATTTCCCGCCATCCTAAAGTTCCTAAGGTGTGTTATGAGACTGTCGTTTTAGTAGGGAGTGCCCTCGGCATCAGTTGGTCAGCCAATTGTACTCAACTTATTTTTCTTGCTAAGTTAGGGCTTCAGGAGATTGCTACGATTGCAGAGAGATCGTTCATTATTCCAAAGAGTTTCACATGCGTGGGATTATTAGTCATCCAGCTTATTCAGATCAGTCTTGTAGAGACTACCTCAGCCGTGAGTTGGTTGGTCAGAGAGAGTTAGCATATGTTTCTCGCCATCCTAGCGTTCCTAAGGTGTGTTATGAGATGGTCATTTTAGTAGGGAGTGTCCTTGGCATCAGTTGGTCAGCCAATTGTACTCAGCTCATGTTTCTCTCTAAGTTAGGGCTTCAGGAGTTTACTACGACTGCAGAGAGATCGATCATTGGTCCAAAGAGTTTCCCATGCGTGGGATTATTAGTCATCCAACTCATTCAGATCAGTCTCGTAGAGACTTCCTCAGACGTGAGTTGGTTGCTCAGAAAGACTTAGCATATGTTTCCCACCATCCTAGAATTCCTAAGGTGTGTTATGATTGCAGGGAGGATGGTCAGTTTAGAAGGGAGTGACCTCGGCATCAGTTGGTTAGCCAATTGTACTCAGCTCATATTTCTCGCTAAGTTAGGGCTTCAGGAGTTTGCTACAACTGCAGCGAGATCGGTCATTGGTCCAATGATTTTCCCATGTGTGGAATAATTTTTAGTCATTCAGCTCATTCAGATCAGTCTCGTAGCGTTAGATCCTTTTAGCCATAACGTATTAGATATTCAGTTAATTAAACGTAACCTTCTCCAATTTAGTGTTTGTTAGTGTATCTTAATTAAAATATCATTCGTTTAATACCATAAATCATTGTTCTTTTTTGTCAAATTGAACTACTCATAGTCACATCAACATTTTTTCTAATATAAATTAAACTCATTTTGATTGGCATAATTCACTTCACCTAAGAGATTGTTTATTCATTAGTCTCCATTCGAGTCACATCACCGCCAGGTGTGATGATCACTTTGTTATGGATCCTTATACGACATTATAAAAACATGCATATCCACAGTATACCTCCACAAAGTGGCCGGATGGGGTCTGGAGACAGTAAAGTGGACGCATTCCATACCACAAACGACACAGACAAAGTAGAGATCAGAGGCTGCTTCCGTTAGACCCCTTGGCTCAGAAGAACTAATAACAGATCACATGTCAATAGTTAGTTAAAGAAATAATAATTAATGCTATACATAGTCTATCCAAAAAACACAAACAAGAAGTTAAATGAATTTGCTTGAACTAACAAAGATTAAAGTAAAATTGAATTAAAAATACTAAAGGACTTTGCATGACATCCATATTTCTTTTAATAATTAATGACTTGTCCAAACAAATGGGACAAATAAGCTTTTAGTGCATAAAAGGAAAAAAGAAAAAAAAAATTGACATAAAATTTGGAGTGAAATATGGATTTTACTAATTTTAGGCAAAAATTAGGACAAAGAAATTAAGAGAATATTAATAAAAGGGGTAGTGAATCATTTGCCCATCATCCGCTGTCAATTATGGTCAAAATTTATGCTATGTTAATTAAGAATATTATTTTCCTTATTTTTTCTTTTTAATTTATCCTTATATTCTTTTTTCTTATTAATTAATGAAGAGAATTATATTCAAACTTATGAAATATATTAAATAAAATATAAGGAAATACATTTTCTTTGTTATATCTCTTATATGTATGTGAAATGGGGATATTTTATATATTAAAATGAAAATCTCTTATAAAAGTTCGTAAAACTGAAATAAAGAACTGTAATGTACACCAAATAATACAGTCAGGTTTGAAAATAGATTAACAGATATATTTATAAAAAACCAAATTAAAAGCATTGGAATAATTTTATCTAAAATTAAATATATATTAATAAACTATCTCTCTTTTGCCCATCCCTCCCCCCCTCTCTCTCTCTCTCTCTCTCTCTCTCTCTATATATATATATATATATATATATATATATATATATATATATATATTTTAATGGACATAAAAATGGTGATTTTTTTAATAAAAGAGCTAATGTTTAATTACAGATAACTTTTATTAACACTAAATTAAATAAATTCATCCAATAATGGAGAAAAGGATAACGTGTCAAAAATTAATTAATTAATTAATGTTTTGCGTGGACCATCCTCTTGATTTCATTGCTTATAATTATTAAGACGATTTATTTTAGTAAATTCTTTTAGTGCACATGTTAGTGATATCCGTATTATCAAGTGCATATTTATCACAATTAAATAGGAAGGGAAACTAAAAGTTAGTCGTAGATATTCTTAATTGAAAATTATTCTTACTTAGGAATATGAAATCAAATGATTGTATTTTTGGAGATTTTGAAACTTTACACGTATAAAATTTCGTTAAGTTTTACAGGAATTAATTAAAAACATTTTTTATATTATTTCATCATTAATATAATGTTAAATTAATCCTTTTCCTCGGTTACTATTATATTCTATTAAAATAAATTATATATTTAATTTTAAAACATTGTTAAAAATCATAAATATATTTAATAGATATTAATGTTCAGTCATATTCTTGATGATTAAAGAGACGTTTTTTTTAATATTACTCTTTGTTTTCTTATATTCACCCCTATTTTGTTTAGTTTCAAAAGTTAACCAATCAAATCAAAAGTATCTCTTTGAAATTAATGTTGAGTTTTTTATTTTCAATCAAATCAAAAGTATCTCAATTAATAATTGGCAAATCAAACTGTCCACATCTTTCGATAAATTACTTAAGTTAATTTCCTTTTTAGAATTAGCAGTATTCTAACTTTCAAAAGTACCATAAATTAAAATTTTATAAAATAGTTAGTTAATTTCCTCCTCCATTACTCTCCAAAAAGTTTTTTATTAAATAATAGAAATAAGTAGTATGGAATGTGAACAATTGGATAGAATAACTAAACGTCTAGCAATTTCATTTCTTTTTGAATTTATTCTTTTACTTTTTTCTTTTTAAATTAATGAAGAGATTATATTCTAACTTATGAAATATATTAAATAAAATATAAGGAAATACATTTTCTTTCTTAGATCTCTTATATGTATGTGAAATGGGGATATTTTATGTATTAAAATGAAAATCTCTTATAAAAGTTCGTAAAACTGAAATAAAGAACTGTAATGTACACCCAATAATACAATCAGGTTCGAAAATAGATTAACAGATATATTTATAAAAAAACTAATTAAAAGCATTGGAATAATTTCACCTAAAATTAAATATATATTGATAAACTATCTCTCTTTCGCCCATCCCCCCCCTCTCTCTTTCCCCCCCCCTCTCTCTCTCTCTCTCTCTCTCTCTCTCTATATATATATATATATATATATATATATATATATATATTTCAATTTTAATGGACATAAAAACGGTGATTTTTTTAATAAAAGTGCTAATGTTTAATTACAGATAACATGTTAAAAATTAAATAAATTCATCCAATAATGGAGAAAAGGATAACGTGTCAAAAATTAATTAATTAATTAATGTTTTGAGTGGACCATCCTCTTGATTTCATTGCTTATAATTAATAAGAAGATTTATTTTAGTAAATTCTTTTTGTGCACATGTTTGTGATATCCGTATTATCAAGTGCATATTTATCACAATATAAATTATAAAAGAAGTTAAATAGGAAGGGAAACTAAAAGTTAGCCGTAAATATTCTTAATTGAAAATCATTCTTACTTAAGAATATGTAATCAAATGATTGTATTTTAAGATATTTTGAAACTTTACACGTATAAAATTTCGTTAAGATTGATATTAATGTTCAGTCATATTCTTGATGATTAAAGAGCCCTTTTTTTTTAAATATGACTCTTTGTTTTCTTATATTCACCCCTATTTTGTTTAGTTTCAAAAGTTAATTAAGAATATTACGTTCCTTATTTCATTTCTTTTTGAATTTATTCTTTTAATCTTTTCTTTTTAAATTAATGAAGAGATTATATTCTAACTTATGAAATATACCAAATGTATATTAAATGCGATAATAACTTGACTCAAAAAAATGAGAAAACCTTTTTATGTTTAATATTCTTGAAATTGAATCAAATATGAATTAAATGAAAGTTTAGGTCATAATATATCATGCATTAAAATTGAATTTTTTTACAATTTCAAAGACATATTATAATAATGAAGACAATTATTTGTAAGATCAATATAATCATAAATAAAAAAACTCATCGATCACTTTGATGTATGTATTCATGAATTACATTAATTACCACTAGAATAATAATTTTTACCATGTTATAATTAATTACCACTAGAATTAGTAAGGATTAATATTCATCAAATAGTCGTATTCATGAATTACATTAATTATAACTAGGAGTTGATAATGTCCAAATTTAATTCTTACCATACGTCAATCAGTGTATGCATATCTTGTAGTACGTAGTAATTAAAAGAAACGTGCATTCCACTATATATATACACACGTGTTGTAATTAACCGAAACACTAACGTTTTGATTTTGTTATTAATATTTATAAACTTTACTGGAAGATAAGTATATTTTATTTTATTGATATGTATGTGTATAAATATATATACAAGAAAACACACAACAAATAAGGAAAGAATAAACTAATAAAGAATGGTGATCTTCGATCTCCTAAATAAAAACTGATGTGATATTCTGAGATATGGGAGATCAGTCATTAATATCTTAGTATCAATCAAGATATATTACTAATAATATTGGTATAAAAAAGAGCAAGGGTACGTAGAGTGATATATGCGTATTATATTACCATATGCCATAAACCCACTCACTCACTTTAACATTCCCTCATTGTTGTACTTTCATCTTCCCTCATTGTAACTACAATGGTGCATAAATCCAATGAAACAGTTCTTCTTTACTTTGGTGTTCTGTGCTTGCTTGCTAGCCTTTTTTTTCTTACCATTTACATTGGTGAATAAGATGAAGGTTACACGGGAAAAATTGCTTGTGTTACCTCAATGTACGTTGTTGGTCATTTGATTTTAGTTCAATCGTTGTTACAAAAGCTGGATTATTTAGGACCCGATGACTACGTTTCTGCTTGCTATCACCCTGCTATAAAAGCAGTGGGAATGATTGTTGCTGGTTGGAAATGCGTAGTCACTCAAGGAGGTTACAACACCTTCTTGATGTTGGCAACTATGTCTGGAGCTTTATCTGTATGTTTTTTTATAGTGTTTGTGAGGCCTATATCTGTGGATTACGGGCTATTGCATATGATTTGCGGCTTGGGGTACCGATTTTCATATGACGAGACACAAATTTGGACATTTGTGGTTTGCTCAATTATCTGCACCCTTGTCATGGTCGTCAGGCTAATCCTTGATATTTTTGCCTGAGATGCCATAGAAGCTGCTGAAGATTCCTCTTCGGGTCCAGATTCGGGTCTTGCCAAATAGTCATGTCATTGTATGAATATTATGTGCATTTATCTATTTACGTTTTGTTGCCATCTCAAAGTGTGCTGATTTATAGTTAGTTCCTTTTACTGCTGCAAAAGCAAGCTTATTCTTGAAACAAGTGCAGCACCGTCTTAGTTAAAGTCAACATGAGTAAAACCCAACAACTTGAACACAAATCGAGAAAGGCGACAACACAAAGTAATACATCAGAACACAAAAGTTCTCCGATTAGCAAGGCAACTCCTCGGACTCCTTTTTGGGTTGAGGTGTAACATCAGGGACAACGTATGTCATGTATCTGTAGATACTTAAACCAAAGCAGAAGCTCAAAGCCATGACCCTAACAAACAATTCCCCACACACCAGATAACAAAATATCTGCATCGCTAATCCCACACATACGTCTAATTCAGTAATTAATTAATGTTTTGCGTGGACCATCCTCTTGATTTCATTGCTTATAATTAATAAGAGGATTTATTTTAGTAAATTCTTTTAGTGCACAGGTTAGTGATATCCGTATTATCAAGTGCATATTTATCACAATTAAATAGGAAGGGAAACTAAAAGTTAGTCGTAGATATTCTTAATTGAAAATCATTCTTACTTAGGAATATCTAATTAATTGATTGTATTTTAGGAAATTTTGAAACTTTGCACGTATAGAATTTCGTTAAGTTTAAAAGGAATTAAATAAAGTCATTTTTTATTTTCTTTCATCATTAACATAATGTTAAATTAATCCTTTTCCTCGATTACTATTATATTCTATTAAAATAAATTATATATTTAATTTTAATACAGTGTTAAAAATCATAAATATATTTAATAGATATTAATGTTCAGTCTTATTCTTGATGATTAAAGGGCCCTTTTTTTTTAATATGACTCTTTGTTTTCTTATATTCACCCCTATTTTGATTAGTTTCAAAAGTTAATTAAGAATATTACGTTCCTTATTTCATTGCTTTTTGAATTTATTCTTTTATTCTTTTCTTTTTAAATTAATGAAGAGATTATATTCTAACTTATGAAATATACCAAATGCATATTAAATGCGATAATAACTTGATTCACAAAAATGAGTGAACCTATTTATGTTTAATATTCTTGAAATTGAATCAAATATGAATTAAATGAAAGTTTAGGTCATAATATATCATGTATTAAAATTGATTTTTTTATAATTTCACAAACATATTATAATAATGAAGACAATTATTTGTAAGATCAATATAATCATCAATAAAAAACTCATCGATCACTTTGATGTATGTATTCATGAATTACATTAATTACCACTAGAATTATAATTTATACCGTATTATAATTAATTACCACTAGAATTAGTAAGGATTAATATTCATCAAATAGTCGTATTCATGAATTACATTAATTATAATTAGGAGTTGATAATGTCCAAATTTCATTCATACCTTACGTCAATCAGTGCATGCATGTCTTGTAGTACGTAGTAATTAGCAGCAACGTGCATGCCACTGGCTATATATATATATATACACGTGTTGTAATTAACCGAAACACTAACGTTTTGATTTCGTTATTAATATTTATGAACTTTACTGGAAGAGAAGTATATTTTATTTTATTTTATTGATACGTATGTGTGTATATATATATACAAGAAAACACACAACAAATAAGGAAAGAATCAACTAATAAAGAATTGTGATCTTCGATCTCCTAAATAAAAACTGATGTGATATTCTGAGATATGGGAGATCAGTCATAAAATATCTTAGTATCAATCAAGATATATTACTAATAATATTGGTATAAAAAAGAGCAAGAGTACGTAGAGTGATATATGCGTATTATATTACCATATGACATAAACCCACTCACTCACTTTCACATTCCCTCATTGTTGTACTTTACTCTTCCCTCATTGTGACTACAATGGTGCATAAATCCAATGAAACAGTTCTGTTTTACTTTGGTGCTCTGTGTTGCTTGCTAGCCTCTTTTTTCTTACCATTTACATTGGCGAGCAAGATGAAGGTTTCACGGGCAAGATTGCTTGTGCTACCTCAATGTACGTTGTTGGTCTATTGATTTTAGTTCAACCGGTGTTACAAAAGCTGGATTATTTAGGACCCGGTGACTATGTTTCTTCTCGATAACACCCTGCTATAAATGCAGTGGGAGTGATTGTTGCTGGTTGGGGATGCGTAGTTACTCAAGGAGGTTACAACACCTTCTCGATATTGGCAACCATGTCTGGAGCTTTATCTGTCTTTTTTTTTATAGTGTTTATGAGGCCTATATTTGTGGATTACGGGATATTGCATATGCTTTGCGTCTTGGGGTACCGATTTTCATATGACGAGACACAAATTTTGACATTTGTGGTTTGCTCAATTATCTGCACCCTTGTCATTATCGTAATTCTAATCCTTGATATTTTTTCCCGAGATGCCATAGCAGCTGCTGCGGATTCCGCTTCGGTTCCAGATTCGGGTCTTGCCGTATAGTCATGTCATTATATGAATATTATGTGCATTTATCTATTTAGATTTTGTTGTCATCTCAAAGTGTGCTGATTTATAGTTAGTTCCTTTTACTGCTGCAAAAGCAAGCTTGTTCTTGAAACAAGTGCAGCACCCTCTTGGTTAAAGTCAACAAGAGTAAAACACAACAACTTGAACACAAATCCAAAAAGGCGGCAACACAAAGTAATACATCAGAACACAAAAGTTCTCCGATTAGCAAGGCAACTCCTCCGACTCCCTTTTGGGTTGAAGAGTAACATCAGGGACAACGTATGTCATGTATCTGTAAATACTTAAACCAAAGCTGAAGCTCAAAGACATGACCCTAACAAACAACTCCCCACACACCAGATAACAAAATATCTGCATCGCTAATCCCACACATACGTCTAATTCAGTAATTAATTAATGTTTTGCGTGGACCATCCTCTTGATTTCATTGCTAATAATTAATAAGAGGATTTATTTTAGTAAATTCTTTTAGTGCACAGGTTAGTGATATCCGTATTATCAAGTGCATATTTATCACAATTAAATAGGAAGGGAAACTAAACGTTAGTCGTAAATATTCTTCATTGAAAATCATTCTTACTTAGGAATATGTAATTAATTGATTGTATTTTAGGAAATTTTGAAACTTTGCACGTATAGAATTTCGTTAAGTTTAACAGGAATTAAATAAAGTCATTTTTTATTTTCTTTCATCATTAACATAATGTTAAATTAATCCTTTTCCTCGATTACTATTATATTCTATTAAAATAAATTATATATTTAATTTTAATACAGTGTTAAAAATCATAAATATATTTAATAGATATTAATGTTCAGTCTTATTCTTGATGATTAAAGGGCCCTTTTTTTTGAATATGACTCTTTGTTTTCTTATATTCACCCCTATTTAGTTTAGTTTCAAAAGTTATTTAAGAATATTACGTTCCTTATTTCATTTCTTTTTGAATTTATTCTTTTATTCTTTTCTTTTTAAATTAATGAAGAGATTATATTCTAACTTATGAAATATACCAAATGCATATTAAATGCGATAATAACTTGAATCACAAAAATGAGTGAACCTATTAATGTTTAATATTCTTGAAATTGAATCAAAGATGAATTAAATGAAAGTTTAGGTCATAATATATCATGTATTAAAATTGATTTTTTTATAATTTCACAAACATATTATAATAATGAAGACAATTATTTGTAAGATCAATATAATCATCAATAAAAAACTCATCGATCACTTTGATGTATGTATTCATGAATTACATTAATTACCTCTAGAATTATAATTTATACCGTATTATAATTAATTACCACTAGAATTAGTAAGGATTAATATTCATCAAATAGTCGTATTCATGAATTACATTAATTATAATTAGGAGTTGATAATGTCCAAATTTCATTCATACCTTACGTCAATCAGTGCATGCATGTCTTGTAGTACGTAGTAATTAACAGCAACGTGCATGCCACTGGCTATATATATATATATACACGTGTTGTAATTAACCGAAACACTAACGTTTTGATTTCGTTATTAATATTTATGAACTTTACTGGAAGAGAAGTATATTTTATTTTATTGATACGTATGTGTGTATATATATATACAAGAAAACACACAACAAATAAGGAAAGAATCAACTAATAAAGAATTGTGATCTTCGATCTCCTAAATAAAAACTGATGTGATATTCTGAGATATGGGAGATCAGTCATAAAATATCTTAGTATCAATCAAGATATATTACTAATAATATTGGTATAAAAAAGAGCAAGAGTACGTAGAGTGATATATGTGTATTATATTACCATATGCCATAAACCCACTCACTCACTTTCACATTCCCTCATTGTTCTACTTTACTCTTCCCTCATTGTGACTACAATGGTGCATAAATACAATGAAACAGTTCTGTTTTACTTTGGTGCTCTGTGCTTGCTTGCTAGCCTCTTTTTTCTTACCATTTACATTGGCGAGCAAGATGAAGGTTTCACGGGCAAGATTGCTTGTGCTACCTCAATGTACGTTGTTGGTCTATTGATTTTAGTTCAACCGATGTTACCAAAGCTGGATTATTTAGGACCCGGTGACTACGTTACTGCTCGATAACACCCTGTTATAAATGCAGTGGGAGTTATTGTTGCTGGTTGGGGATGCGTAGTTACTCAAGGAGGTTACAACACCTTCTCGATATTGGCAACCATGTCTGGAGCTTTATCTGTCTTCTTTTTTATAGCGTTTATGAGGCCTATATCTGTGGATTACGGGATATTGCATATGCTTTGCGTCTTGGGGTACCGATTTTCATATGATAATACACAAATTTCGACATATGTGGTTTGCTCAATTATCTGCACCCTTGTCATTGTCGTCATTCTAATCCTTGATATTTTTTCCCGAGATGCCATAGCAGCTGCTGCGGATTCCGCTTCGGTTCCAGATTCGGGTCTTGCCGTATAGTCATGTCATTATATGAATATTATGTGCATTTATCTATTTAGGTTTTGTTGTCATCTCAAAGTGTGCTGATTTATAGTTAGTTACTTTTACTGCTGCAAAAGCAAGCTTGTTCTTGAAACAAGTGCAGCACCCTCTTAGTTAAAGTCAACAAGAGTAAAACACAACAACTTGAACACAAATTTAAAAAGGCGGCAACACAAAGTAATACATCAGAACACAAAAGTTCTCCGATTAGCAAGGCAACTCCTCCGACTCCCTTTTGGGTTGAAGAGTATCATCAGGGACAACGTATGTCATTTATCTGTAAATACTTAAACCAAAGCTGAAGCTCAAAGACATGACCCTAACAAACAACTCCCCACACACCAGATAAAAAAATATCTGCATCGCTAATCCCACACATACGTCTAATTCAGTAATTAATTAATGTTTTGCGTGGACCATCCTCTTGATTTCATTGCTTATAATTAATAAGAGGATTTATTTTAGTAAATTCTTTTAGTGCACAGGTTAGTGATATCCGTATTATCAAGTGCATATTTATCACAATTAAATAGGAAGGGAAACTAAACGTTAGTCGTAGATATTCTTCATTGAAAATCATTCTTACTTAGGAATATGTAATTAATTGATTGTATTTTAGGAAATTTTGAAACTTTGCACGTATAGAATTTCGTTAAGTTTAACAGGAATTAAATAAAGTCATTTTTTATTTTCTTTCATCATTAACATAATGTTAAATTAATCCTTTTCCTCGATTACTATTATATTCTATTAAAATAAATTATATATTTAATTTTAATACAGTGTTAAAAATCATAAATATATTTAATAGATATTAATGTTCAGTCTTATTCTTGATGATTAAAGGGCCCTTTTTTTTAATATGACTCTTTGTTTTCTTATATTCACCCCTATTTTGTTTAGTTTCAAAAGTTAATTAAGAATATTACGTTCCTTATTTCATTGCTTTTTGAATTTATTCTTTTATTCTTTTCTTTTTAAATTAATGAAGAGATTATATTCTAACTTATGAAATATACCAAATGCATATTAAATGCGATAATAACTTGACTCACAAAAATGAGTGAACCTATTTATGTTTAATATTCTTGAAATTGAATCAAATATGAATTAAATGAAAGTTTAGGTCATAATATATCATGTATTAAAATTGATTTTTTTATAATTTCACAAACATATTATAATAATGAAGACACTTATTTGTAAGATCAATATAATCATCAATAAAAAACTCATCGATCAGTTTGATGTATGTATTCATGAATTACATTAATTACCACTAGAATTATAATTTATACCGTATTATAATTAATTATCAGTAGAATTAGTAAGGATTAATATTCATCAAATAGTCGTATTCATGAATTACATTAGTTATAATTAGGAGTTGATAATGTCCAAATTTCATTCATACCTTACGTCAATCAGTGCATGCATGTCTTGTAGTACGTAGTAATTAACAGCAACGTGCATGCCACTGGCTATATATATGTATATACACGTGTTGTAATTAACCGAAACACTAACGTTTTGATTTCATTATTAATATTTATGAACTTTACTGGAAGAGAAGTATATTTTATTTTATTGATACGTATGTGTGTATATATATATACAAGAAAACACACAACAAGTAAGGAAAGAATCAACTAATAAAGAATTGTGATCTTCGATCTCCTAAATAAAAACTGATGTGATATTCTGAGATATGGGAGATCAGTCATAAAATATCTTAGTATCAATCATGATATATTACTAATAATATTGGTATAAAAAAGAGCAAGAGTACGTAGAGTGATATATGCGTATTATATTACCATATGCCATAAACCCACTCACTCACTTTTACATTCCCTCATTGTTGTACTTTACTCATCCATCATTGTGACTACAATGGTGCATAAATCCAATGAAACAGTTCTCTTTTACTTTGGTGCTCTGTGCTTGCTTGCTAGCCTCTTATTTCTTACCATTTACATTGGCGAGCAAGATGAAGGTTTCACGGGAAAGATTGCTTGTGCTACCTCAATGTACATTGTTGGTCTAATGATTTTAGTTCAACCGGTGTTACAAAAGATGGATTATTTAGGACCCGGTGACTACGTTTCTGCTCGATAACACCCTGCTATAAATGCAGTGGGAGTGATTGTTGCTGGTTGGGGATGCGTAGTTACTCAAGGAGGTTACAAAACCTTCTCGATATTGGCAACCATGTCTGGAGCTTTATCTGTCTTCTTTTTTATAGTGATTATGAGGCATATATCTGTGGATTACGGGATATTGCATATGCTTTGCGTCTTGGGGTACCGATTCTCATATGACGAGACACAAATTTCGACATTTGTGGTTTGCTCAATTATCTGCACCCTTGTCATTGTCGTCATTCTAATCCTTGATATTTTTTTCCCGAGATGCCATAGCAGCTGCTGCGGATTCTGCATCGGTTCCAGATTCGGGTCTTGCCGTATAGTCATGTCATTATATGAATATTATGTGCATTTATCTATTTACGTTTTGTTGTCATCTCAAAGTGTGCTGATTTATAGTTAGTTCCTTTTACGGCTGCAAAAGCAAGCTTGTTTTGAAACAAGTGCAGCACCCTCTTAGTTAAAGTCAACAAGAGTAAAACACAACAACTTGAACACAAATCCAAAAAGGCGACAACACAAAGTAATACATCAGAACACAAAAGTTCTCCGATTAGCAAGGCAACTCCTCCGACTCCCTTTTGGGTTGAAGAGTAACATCAGGGACAACGTATGCCATGTATATGTAAATACTTAAACCAAAGCTGAAGCTCAAAGCCATGACCCTAACAAACAACTCCCCACACACCAGATAACAAAATATCTGCATCGCTAATCCCACATATACGTCTAATTCAGTAATTAATTAATGTTTTGCGTGGACCATCCTCTTGATTTCATTGCTTATAATTAATAAGAGGATTTATTCTAGTAAATTCTTTTAGTGCACATGTTAGTGAAATCCGTATTATCAAGTGCATATTTATCACAATTAAATAGGAAGGGAAACTAAAAATTAGTCGTAGATATTCTTAATTTAAAATCATTCTTACTTAGGTATATGCAATTAATTGATTGTATTTTAGGAAATTTTAAAACTTTACATGTACAAAATTTTGTTAAGATTTACAGGAATTAAATAAAGTCATTATTTATTTTCTTTTATCATTAATATAATGTTAAATTAATCCTTTTCCTCGATTACTATTATATTCTATTAAAATAAATTATATATTTAATTTTAATACAGTGTTAAAAATCATAAATATATTTAATAGATATTAATGTTCAGTCATATTCTTAATGATTAAAGAGCCCTTTTTTTAATATGACTCTTTGTTTTCTTATATTCACCCCCTATTTTGTTTAGTTTCAAAAGAAAATTAAGAATATTACGTTCCTTATTTCATTTCTTTTTGAATTTATTCTTTTATTCTTTTCTTTTTTTAAATTAATAAAGAGATTATATTCTAACTTATGAAATATACCAAATTTATATTAACTGAGATAATAACTTGACTCAGAAAAATGAGTGAACCTTTTTATGTTTAATAGTCTTGAAATTGAATCAAATATGAATTAAATGAAAGTTTAGATCATAATATATCATGTATTAAAATTGATTTTTTTATAATTTCACAAACATATTATAATAATGAAGACAATTATTTGTAAGATCAATATAATCATCAATAAAAAAACTCATCGATCACTTTGATGTATGTTTTCATGAATTACATTAATTACCACTAGAATTATAATTTATACCGTATTATAATTAATTACCACTAGAATTAGTAAGGATTAATATTCATTAAATAGTCGTATTCATGAATTACATTAATTATAACTTAGAGTTGATAATGTCCAAATTTCATTCTTACCTTACATCAATCAGTGCATGCATGTCTTGTAGTACGTAGTAATTAACAACAACGTGCATGCCACGGGTTATATATATATATACACGTGTTGTAATTAACCGAAAAACTAACGTTTTGATTTCGTTATTAAAATTTATGAACTTTACTGGAAGAGAAGTATATTTTATTTTATTGATACGTATGTGTGTATATATATATACAAGAAAACAGACAACAAATAAGGAAAGAATCAACTAATAAAGAATTGTGATCTTCGATCTTCTAAATAAAAACTGATGTGATATTCTGAGATATGGGAGATCCGTCATTAAATATCTTAGTATCAATCAAGATATATTACTAATAATATTTGTATAAAAAAGAGCAAGGGTACGTAGAGTGATATATGCGTATTATATTACCATATGCCATAAACCCACTTACTCACTTTCTCATTCCCTCATTGTTGTACTTTACTCTTCCCTCATTGTGACTACAATGGTGGATAAATCCAATGAAACAGTTCTCCTTTACATTGGTGCTATGTGCTTGCTTGCTAGCCTCTTTTTTCCTACCATTTACATTGGCGACCAAAATGAAGGTTTCACGGGCAAGATTGCTTGTGTTACCTCAATGTAGTTAGTCTATTGATTTTAGTTCAACCGGTGTTACAAAACTTGGATTATTTAGGACCCGGTGACTACATTTCTGCTCGCTATCACCATGTTATAAATGCTGTGGGAGTGATTGTTGCTGGTTGGGGATGCGTAGTCACTTAAGGAGGTTACAACATCTTCTCGATTTCGGCAACCATGTCTGGAGCTTTATCTTTCTCCTTATTTATAGTGTTTGTGAGGCCTATATCTTTGGATTACGGGCTATTGCATATGCTTTGCATCTTGGGGTACCGATTTTCATATGACGAGACACAAATTTCGACATTTGTGGTCTGCTCAATTATCTGCACCCTTGTCATTGTCGTCATGGTAATCCTTGATATTTTTTCTCCGAGATGACATAGAAGCTGCTGCGGATTCCCCTTCGGGTCCAGATTTGGGTCTTGCCGTATAGTCATGTCATTGTATGAATATTATGTGCATTTATCTATTTACGTTTTGTTGTCATCTCAAAGTGTGCTGACTTATAGTTAGTTCCTTTTACTGCTGCAAAAGCAAACTTGTTCTTGAAACAAGTGCAGCACCTTCTGAGTTAAAGACAACAAGAGTAAAACACAACAACTTGAACAGAAATCCAGAAATGCGACAACACAAAGTAATACATCAGAACACAAAAGTTCTCCGATTAGCAAGGCAACTCCTCGGACTCCCTTTTGGGTTGACGTGTAACACCAGGGACAACGTATGTCATGTATCTGTAGATACTTAAACCACAGCTGAAGCTCAAAGCCATGACCCTAACAAACAACTCCCCACACACCAGATAACAAAATATCTGCATCGCTAATCCCACACATACGTCTAATTCAGTAATTAATTAATGTTTTGCGTGGACCATCCTCTTGATTTCATTGCTTATAATTAATAAGAGGATTTATTCTAGTAAATTCTTTTAGTGCACATTTTAGTGAAATCCGTATTATCAAGTGCATATTTATCACGATTAAATAGGAAGGGAAACTAAAAATTAGTCGTAGATATTCTTAATTTAAAATCATTCTTACTTAGGTATATGCAATTAATTGATTGTATTTTAGGAAATTTTAAAACTTTACATGTACAAAATTTTGTTAAGATTTACAGGAATTAAATAAAGTCATTATTTATTTTCTTTTATCATTAATATAATGTTAAATTAATCCTTTTCCTCGATTACTATTATATTCTATTAAAATAAATTATATATTTAATTTTAATACAGTGTTAAAAATCATAAATATATTTAATAGATATTAATGTTCAGTCATATTCTTAATGATTAAAGAGCCCTTGTTTTAATATGACTCTTTGTTTTCTTATATTCACCCCCTATTTTGTTTAGTTTCAAAAGAAAATTAAGAATATTACGTTCCTTATTTCATTTCTTTTTGAATTTATTCTTTTATTCTTTTCTTTTTTTAAATTAATAAAGAGATTATATTCTAACTTATGAAATATACCAAATTTATATTAACTGAGATAATAACTTGACTCAGAAAAATGAGTGAACCTTTTTATGTTTAATAGTCTTGAAATTGAATCAAATATGAATTAAATGAAAGTTTAGATCATAATATATCATGTATTAAAATTGATTTTTTTATAATTTCACAAACATATTATAATAATGAAGACAATTATTTGTAAGATCAATATAATCATCAATAAAAAAACTCATCGATCACTTTGATGTATGTTTTCATGAATTACATTAATTACCACTAGAATTATAATTTATACCGTATTATAATTAATTACCACTAGAATTAGTAAGGATTAATATTCATTAAATAGTCGTATTCATGAATTACATTAATTATAACTTAGAGTTGATAATGTCCAAATTTCATTCTTACCTTACATCAATCAGTGCATGCATGTCTTGTAGTACGTAGTAATTAACAACAATGTGCATACCACGGGTTATATATATATATACACGTGTTGTAATTAACCGAAAAACTAACGTTTTGATTTCGTTATTAAAATTTATGAACTTTACTGGAAGAGAAGTATATTTTATTTTATTGATACGTATGTGTGTATATATATATACAAGAAAACAGACAACAAATAAGGAAAGAATCAACTAATAAAGAATTGTGATCTTCGATCTTCTAAATAAAAACTGATGTGATATTCTGAGATATGGGAGATCCGTCATTAAATATCTTAGTATCAATCAAGATATATTACTAATAATATTTGTATAAAAAAGAGCAAGGGTACGTAGAGTGATATATGCGTATTATATTACCATATGCCATAAACCCACTTACTCACTTTCTCATTCCCTCATTGTTGTACTTTACTCTTCCCTCATTGTGACTACAATGGTGGATAAATCCAATGAAATAGTTCTCCTTTACATTGGTGCTCTGTGCTTGCTTGCTAGCCTCTTTTTTCCTACCATTTACATTGGCGACCAAGATGAAGGTTTCACGGGCAAGATTGCTTGTGTTACCTCAATGTAGTTAGTCTATTGATTTTAGTTCAACCGGTGTTACAAAACTTGGATTATTTAGGACCCGGTGACTACATTTCTGCTCGCTATCACCATGTTATAAATGCTGTGGGAGTGATTGTTGCTGGTTGGGGATGCGTAGTCACTTAAGGAGGTTACAACATCTTCTCGATTTCGGCAACCATGTCTGGAGCTTTATCTTTCTCCTTATTTATAGTGTTTGTGAGGCCTATATCTTTGGATTACGGGCTATTGCATATGCTTTGCGTCTTGGGGTACCGATTTTCATATGACGAGACACAAATTTCGACATTTGTGGTCTGCTCAATTATCTGCACCCTTGTCATTGTCGTCATGGTAATCCTTGATATTTTTTCTCCGAGATGACATAGAAGCTGCTGCGGATTCCCCTTCGGGTCCAGATTTGGGTCTTGCCGTATAGTCATGTCATTGTATGAATATTATGTGCATTTATCTATTTACGTTTTGTTGTCATCTCAAAGTGTGCTGACTTATAGTTAGTTCCTTTTACTGCTGCAAAAGCAAACTTGTTCTTGAAACAAGTGCAGCACCTTCTGAGTTAAAGACAACAAGAGTAAAACACAACAACTTGAACAGAAATCCAGAAATGCGACAACACAAAGTAATACATCAGAACACAAAAGTTCTCCGATTAGCAAGGCAACTCCTCGGACTCCCTTTTGGGTTGACGTGTAACACCAGGGACAACGTATGTCATGTATCTGTAGATACTTAAACCACAGCTGAAGCTCAAAGCCATGACCCTAACAAACAACTCCCCACACACCAGATAACAAAATATCTGCATCGCTAATCCCACACATACGTCTAATTCAGTAATTAATTAATGTTTTGCGTGGACCATCCTCTTGATTTCATTGCTTATAATTTATAAGAGGATTTATTTTAGTAAATTCTTTTAGTAAACATGTTAGTGATATTTGTATTATCAAGTGCATATTTATCACGATTAAATAGGAAGGGAAACTAAAAGTTAGTCGTAGATATTCTTAATTTAAAATCATTCTTACTTAGGAACATGTAATTAATAGATTGTATTTTAGGAAATTTTGAAACTTTACACGTATAAAATTTTGTTAAGATTTACAGGAAGTAAATAAAGTCATTTTTTATTTTCTTTCATCATTAATAAAATGTTAAATTAATCCTTTTCCTCGATTACTATTATATTCTATTAAAATAAATTATATATTTAATTTTAATACAGTGTTAAAAATCATAAATATATTTAATAGATATTAATGTTCAGTCATATTCTTGATGATTAAAGTGCCTTTTTTTAATATGACTCTTTGTTTTCTTATATTCACCCCTATTTTGTTTAGTTTCAAAAGTTAATTAAGAATATTACGTTCCTTATTTCATTTCTTTTTGAATTTATTCTTTTATTCTTTTCTTTTTAAATTAATGAAGAGATTATATTCTACCTTATGAAATATACCAAATGTATATTAAATGCGATAATAACTTGACTCACAAAAATGAGTGAACCTTTTTAAGTTTAATATTCTTGAAATTGAATCAAATATGAATTAAATAAAAGTTTAGATCATAATATATCATGCATTAAAATTGAACTTTTTATAATTTCACAGACATATTATAATAATGAAGACAATTATTTGTAAGATCAATATAATCATCAATAAAAAAACTCACCGATCACTTTGATGTATGTATTCATGAATTACATTAATTACCACTAGAATTATAATTTATACCGTATTATAATTAATTACCACTAGAATTAGTAAGGATTAATATTCATCAAATAGTCGTATTCATGAATTACATTAATTATAACTAGGAGTTGATAATGTCCAAATTTCATTTTTACCTTACATCAATCAGTGCATGCATGTCTTGTAGTACGTAGTAATTAACAACAACGTGCATGCCACTGGCTATATATATATATACACGTGTTGTAATTAACCGAAACACTAACGTTTTGATTTTGTTATTAATATTTATGAACTTTACTGGAAGAGAAGTATATTTCATTTTATTGATACGTATGTGTGTATATATATATACAAGAAAACACACAACAAATAAGGAAAGAATCAACTAATAAAGAATTGTGATCTTCGATATCCTAAATAAAAACTGATGTGATATTCTGAGATATGAGAGATCAGTCATTAAATATCTTAGTATCAATCAAGATATATTACTAATAATATTGGTATAAAAAAGAGCAAGGGTACGTAGAGTGATATATGCGTATTATATTACCATATGCCATAAACCCACTCACTCACTTTCACATTCCCTCATTGTTGTACTTTCATCTTCCCTCATTGTGACTACAATGGTGCATAAATCCAATGAAACAGTTCTCCTTTACTTTGGTGCTCTGTGCTTGCTTGCTAGCCTTTTTTTCTTACAATTTACATTGGCGAGCAAGATGAAGGTTTCGCGGGCAAGATTGCTTGTGCTACCTCAATGTACGTTGTTGTTCTATTGATTTTAGTTCAACCGGTGTTACAAAAGCTTTATTATTTAGGACACGGTGACTACGTTTCTGCTCGCTATCACCTTGCTATAAATGCAGTGGGAGTGATTGTTGCTGGTTGGGGATGCGTAGTAACTCAAGGAGGCTACAACACCTTCTCGATGTTGGCAACCATGTCTGAAGTTTTATCTGTCTTCATTTTTATAGTTTTGTAACACCTATATCTGTTGATTACGGGCTATTGCATATGCTTTACGGCTTGGGGTACCGATTTTCATATGACGAGACACAAATTTCGACATTTGGGGTTTGCTCAATTATCTGAACCCTTGTCATTGCCGTCAGGCTAATCCTTGATATTTTTGCCTGAGATGCCATAGCAGCTGCTGCGGATTCCTCTTCAGGTCCAGATTCGGGTCTTGCCGTATAGTCATGACATTGTATGAATATTATGTGCATTTATCTACCATCTCAAAGTGTGCTGATTTATAGTTAGTTCCTTTTACTGCTGCAAAAGCAAGATTATTTTTGAAACAAGTGCAACACTCTCTTAGTTAAAGTCAACAAGAGTAAAACCCAACAACTTGAACACAAATCCAGAAAGGCGACAACACAAAGTAATACATCAGAACACAAAAGTTCTCTGATTAGCAAGGCAACTCCACGGACTCCCTTTTAGGTTGAGGTGTAACATCAGGAACAATGTATGTCATGTATCTGTAGATACTTAAACCAAATCAGAAGTTCAAATCCATGACCCTAACTAACAACTCCCCGCACACCAGATAACAAAATATCTGCATCACTAATCCCACACATACGTCTAATTTAGTAATTAATTAATGTTTTGCGTGGACCATCCTCTTGATTTCATTGCTTATAATTAATAAGAGGATTTATTTTAGTAAATTCTTTTAGTGCACAGGTCAGTGATATCCGTATTATCAATTGCATATTTATCACAATTAAATAGGAAGGGAAACATAAAGTTAGTCGTAGATATTCTTAATTGAAAATCATTCTTACTTAGGAATATGTAATTAATTGATTGTATTTTAGGAAATTTTGAAACTTTGCACGTACAGAATTCTGTTAAGATTTACAGGAATTAAATAAAGTCATTTTTTATTTTCTTTCATTATTAATATAATGTTAAATTAATCATTTTCCTCGATTACTATTATATTCTATTAAAATAAATTATATATTTATTTTTAATACAGTGTTAAAAATCATAAATATATTTAATAGATATTAATGTTTAGTCATATTCTTGATGATTAAAGAGCCCTTTTTTTTTAATATGACTCTTTGTTTTCTTATATTCAACCCTATTTTATTTAGTTTCAAAAGATAATTAAGAATATTACGTTCCTTATTTCATTTCTTTTTTAATTTATTCTTTTATTCTTTTCTTTTTAAATTAATGAAGAGATTATATTCTAACTTATGAAATATACCAAATGTCTATTAAATGCGATAATAACTTGACTCACAAAAATGAGTGAACCTTTTTATGTTTAATATTCTTGAAATTGAATCCAATATGAATTAAATGAAAGTTTAGGTCATAATATATCATGTATTAAAATTGAATTTTTTATAATTTCATAGACATATTATAATAATGAAGACAATTATTTGTAAGATCACTATAATCATCAATAAAAAAACTCATCGATCACTTTGATGTATGTATTCATGAATTACATTAATTACCACTAGAATTATAATTTTTACCGTATTATAATTAATTACCACTAGAATTAGTAAGGATTAATATTAATCAAATAGTCGTATTCATGAATTACATTAATTATAACTAGGAGTTGATAAAGTCCAAATTTCATTCTTACCTTACGTCAATCAGTGCATGCATGTCTTGTAGTACGTAGTAATTAACAGCAACGTGCATGCCACTGGCTATATATGTATACACACGTGTTGTAATTAACCGAAACACTAACGTTTTGATTTCGTTATTAATATTTATGAACTTTACTGGAAGAAAAGTTTATTTTATTTTATTGATATGTATGTGTGTATATATATAAATATACAAGAAAACACACAACAAATAAGGAAAGAATCAACTATTAAAGAATTGTGATCTTCGATCTCCTAAATAAAAACTGATGTGATATTCTGAGATATCGGAGATCAGTCATTAAATTTCTTAGTATCAATCAAGATATATTACTAATAATATTGGTATAAAAAAAAGCAAGGGTACGTAGAGTGATAAATGCGTATTATATTACCATATGCCATAAACCCACTCACTCACTTTCACATTCCCTCATTGTTGTACTTTCATCTTCCCTCATTGTGACAACAATGGTGCATAAATCCAATGAAATAGTTATCCTTTCCTTTGATGCTCTGTGCTTGCTTGCTTGCCTCTTTTTCCTTACCATTTACATTGGCGAGCAAGATGAAGGTTTCACGGGCAAGATTGCTTGTTCTACTTTAATGTACGTTGTTGGTCTATTAATTTTAGTTCAACCGGTGTTACAAAACCTCGATTATTTAGGACCCGGTGACTACGTTTCTACTCACTATCACCCTGCTATAAATGCAGTGAGAGTGATTGTTGTTGGTTGGGGATGTGTAGTCACTCAAGGAGGTTACAACACCTTCTCGATGTTGGCAACTATGTCTGGAGCTTTATCTGTCTTTTTTTTTATAGTGTTTGTGAGGCCTATATCTGTGGATTACGGGTTATTGCATATGATTTGCCGCTTGGGGTATCGATTTTCATATGGCGAGACACAAATTTTGATATTTATGGTTTGCTCAATTATCTGCACCCTTGTCATTGTCGTCAGGCTAATCCTTGATATTTTTGCCCGAGATGCCATAGAAGCTGCTGCAGATTCCGCTTCGGATTCAGATTCGGGTCATGCCGTATAGTCATGTCATTGTATGAATATTATGTGCATTTATCTATTTATATTTTGTTGACATCTCAAAGTGTGTTGGTTTATAGTTAGGTCCTTTTACTGCTGCGAAGGCAAGCTTGTTCTTGAAACAAGTGCAGCACCCTCTTAGTTAAAGTCAACAAGAGTAAAACACAACAACTTGAACACAAATCCAGAAAGGCGACAACACAAAGTAATACATCAGAACACAAAAGTTCTCCGATTAGCAATGCAACTCCTCGGACTCCCTTTTGGGTTGAGGTGTAACATCTGGGATAACGTATGTCATGTATATGTAGATAATTAAATCAAATCAGAAGCTCAAAGCCATGACGCTAACAAACAACTCCCCACACACTTGATAACAAAATATCTGCATCGCTAATCCCACACATACGTCTATTTCAGTCATTAATTAATGTTTTGCGTGGACCATCCTCTTGATTTCATTGCTTATAATTAATAAGAGGATTTATTTTAGTAAATTCTTTTAGTGCACATGTTAGTGATATCCGTATTATCAAGTGCATATTTATCACAATTAAATAGGAAGGGAAACTAAAAGTTAGTCGTATATATTCTTAATTGAAAATCATTCTTACTTAGGAATATGTAATCAAATGATTGTATTTTAGGAGATTTTAAAACTTTACACGTATAAAATTTCGTTAGGTTTTACAGGAATTAAATAAAGTCATTTTTTATATTCTTTCATCATTAACATAATGTTAAATTAATCCTTTTCATCGATTACTATTATATTCTATTAAAATAAATTATATATTTAATTTTAATACAGTGTTAAAAATCATAAATATATTTAATAGATATTAATGTTCAGTCATATTCTTGATGATTAAAGTGTCCTTTTTTTTAATATGACTCTTTGTTTTTTTATATTCACCCCTATTTTGTTTAGTTTAAAAAGTTAATTAAGAATATTTCGTTCCTTATTTCATTTCTTTTTAAATTTATTCTTTTATTCTTTTCTTTTTAAATTAATGAAGAGATTATATTCTAACTTATGAAATATACCAAATGTATATTAAAAGAGATAATAACTTGACTCACAAAAATGAGTGAACCTTTTTTATGTTTAATATTCTTGAAATTGAAACAAATATGAATTAAATGAAAGTTAAGGTCATAATATATCATGTATTAAAATTGAATTTTTTATAATTTCACAGACACATTATAATAATGAAGACAATTATTTGTAAGATCAATATAATCATCAATAAATAAACTCATCGATCACTTTGATGTATGTATTCATGAATTACATTAATTACCACTAGAATTATAATTTTTATAGTATTATAATTAATTACCACTACAATTAGTAAGGATTAATATTAATCAAATTGTCGTATTCATGAGTTACATTAATTATAACTAGGAGTTGATAATGTCCAAATTTCATTCTTACCTTACGTCAATCAGTGCATGCATGTCTTTTAGTATGTAGTAATTAACAGCAACGTGCATGCCACTGGCTATATATATATATACACGTTTTCTAATTAACCGAAACACTAACGTTTTGATTTCGTTATTAATATTTATGAACTTTACTGGAAGAAAAGTATATTTTATTTTATTGATATGTATGTGTGTATATATATATACAATAAAACACACAACAAATAAGGAAAAAATCAACTAATAAAGAATTGTTATCTTCGATCTCCTAAATAAAAATTGATGTGATATTCTGAGATATGAGAGATCAGTCATTAAATATCTTAGTATCAATCAAGATATATTACTAATAATATTGATATAAAAAAGAGCAAGGGTACGTAGAGTGATATATGCGTATTATATTACCATATGACATAAACCCACTCACTCACTTTCACATTCCCTCATTGTTGTACTTTCATCTTCCCTCATTGTGACTACAATGGTGCATAAATCCAGTGAAACAGCTCTCCTTTACTTTGATGCTCTGTGCTTGCTTGCTAGCCTCTTTTTTCTTACCATTTACATTGGCGAGCAAGATGAAGGTTTCACGGGCAAGATTGCTTGTTCTACTTCAATGTACGTTGTTGGTCTATTGATTTTAGTTGAACCGGTGTTACAAAAGCTCTATTATTTAGGACCCGGTGACTACGTTTCTGCTCACTATCACCCTGCTATAAATGCAGTGGGAGTGATTGTTGCTGGTTGGGGATGCATAGTCACTCAAGGAGGTTACAACACCTTCTCGATGTTGGCAACCATGTCTGGGGCTGTATCTGTCTTTTTTTTTATAGTGTTTGTGAGGCCTATATCTTTGGATTACGGGCTATTTCATATGCTTTGCAACTTGGGGTACCGATTTTCATATGAAGAAATACAAATTTTGATATTATTGGTTTGCTCAATTATCTGCACCCTTGTCATTATCGTCAGGATAATCCTTGATATTTTTGCCCGTGATGCCATAACAGCTGCTGTGAATTCCTCTTCGGGTCCAGATTTTGATCTTGTAGTATAGTAATGTCATTGTATGAATATTATGTGCATTTATCTATTTACGTTTTGTTGCTATCTCAAAGTGTGCTGATTTATATCTATTTCTTTTACTGCTACGAAAGCAAGCTTGTTCTTGAAACAAGTGCAGAACCTTCTTAGTTAAAGTCAACAAGATTAAAACACAACAATTTGAACACAAATCCAGAAAGGCGACAACATAAAGTAATACATCAGAACACAAAAGTTCTCCGATTAGCAAGGCAACTCCTCGGACTCCCTTTTGGGTTGAGGTGTAACATCAGGGACAACGTATGTCATGTATCTGTAGATACTTAAACCAAAGCAAAATCTCAAAGCCACGACCCTAATAAACAACTCCCCACACATCAGATAACAAAATACCTGCATATTTAATCCTACACATACGTCTATTTCAGTAATATCATACTATGCTCTGTGCATTAAGTGGGCAATGAGGATGAAAATAGAAAGATATGGCCAAGTTCAGAATCCACAAGTAGCAATAGATATACATCCTCCTCCCCAAACTTCAACACCAGAAACTGATGTCGAACTGAAGCGATTAATTAGAACGGGAATGAACTCAATCATAAACTTCACCTTCGCGCCCACTAACTGAAAAAGTGTGTAGGTGTTCCACTAAATCACATTATAGAACACGACGCCTTCAGTGTATCTAAACCACAATAATCAAATAAAATTAACAACACATAAGTATTATTGCTGCAACCAAACCCTAAAGTTGTAGTTTACAATTTCACCAAAAAGTAAGCTGCATGCAAACTGATTTGGACATCACTTCTATTAAGAAGGATGACTCATCCTTGTATGGACTAATTGTGTTCCATACATGCAGAGCTTTAGAGGAAATAAAAGTGGACTTCGAAGCAAACCATTACGTATTGCAAGTATGTCCTATATATACCTAACGAAATCCTCTTAAATAGTCTCTTAATACCTACATGATAGAAGGATTCGTCCAATACTAATGATACCGGCCATAGGGCTCAACTATAACAAGTGAGCGCCAAGTGTGAGCCTTATTGAAAATGGCCTAGCAAACGATCTATCTTTCTAATAAGAGCAAGGACGCAACAGCTGTACGAAAGGTTTACATCAGTGCAAATGATCCTTGACCATTTTTATTTTGTTCATTTATGTTTCAATGGCTTAAGAAGATAATATCATGAATATTTCCCACATATGCTGCAATCTATCAATCATAGTTAGAATTTGAATTCCTCTACGGTTCATCGAAACCAACAGGTGATGCCTCAATTTTTCAATCATCTTTTAGAATATGATGGTCATTGGGAGTAATTATGAAGTGGTAATATACTTATTTGACAGACAATGACTCTTAACACTTATTATCATCCATCACCTATTTGATTCCTACAATACATGATTGTTGATGAACTGCGGGGATAAACTGATGGAATGCAATTACTGACTTCCCTAACGAAATGATGAGCACACTACATGCAGCGACAACTAAAATAAGTTGCATATGCGAACTAAAATTCAAGATTTCTCAAGCGTAACAAGTGTATGCCAACTGCTGAACAATCTAGAAAAAGAACAGTTGTGATCACCAAAATGAGTTGCCTATTTCCTCAAAGGAGGTAGGTCCAAAATAAAAAAATGTAACAATTTTACCTTTTCAGCAGCTGATATGTTGCATGCCTCTTCCTTCAAATTCTCTCTCAGCAAGAGCTCCAACACCGGTAGACATTACCTACCACATGGAAAACATAATTTACAAAATGTATAACATCATTGGAATACTTCATTATCAATGCTGACGATGCAGGGAGAAAAGAGGTAATAAGAATTGTTAGGGCATGAGAAGTTTTGATGATAGACAGATGAATGAAACATGTTGTGCAAAGCTGGTCCATACAAGTGAAACTGCTTCGGACATATGGAGTGCATATTATTACATAAAGCTGTCAACACATGGATAAGCAAAGGATGTTCACATGGCTATATGAAGATAATTTGAGCAGTTAGTGTTTGAGTAGATCAAGAAGTATACAAGGTAGAAGGATAAAGCAATAGAGTCCTACTCAATTTAGAAGAAGTAGAGATAGTTACAACAAGGAGTGAGTTACTTGAAAGAGTCCTACAGAAGATACAAGTAAAGAAGAAAAAGGACTGCATCTGAGGGAGCATATATAGATGACAAGATACATTCAAATAACTCACTCATGCACTGATAAGAAAATCAACAATCAGCAAAATCGTTCACCAACTTGAAGAAGAACCTAGTTCTTACTTAGTATGTTTTAGACTGCTTGTAATAGGAAGGTTCTTGTGTTGTAATGAGTAAATTGTTATAGTATCAGTATTCTATAAACTGAGTTACGAATCACGTCTTCAAGTTAGGGAACTCGAAGACTTGGGAACACTTATCTTGGGAAGATTTGTGTTTTTGTAGTAATAGGAGTTAGAAGTTTTAATTCCTTGTTTACAAGAAGTCTTGTAATTGTGTTGACTGTTGAGTCTCAAAGTTATAGTGAAGATTGAGGTTAAATCTTGTAGAGGTACACGTCGTGATTTTTTACACCTTTTTGAGCCGGGTGTTTTCCACGTAAAAATTACTGTGTTCAGTTTTTACTTCTGTGAACCACATATACTTACTTGTTCCACAGATAGACAATCAGTAAGGATCATACTTTAACAAGTGGTATCAGAGTCGGTTATCTTAAATAAGGTTTTCACCTAAGATCATATCATTATGATGAATTCCGCACCTCCTACTGGTCACAGTGAATTTCAATCCACTACTAGACCCCCACTCTTTGATGGTACTCATTTCATCTGGTGGAAAGCCAGGATGGAGATGTTTATTCAAGAAGAAGACTATGAATTATGGGATAGGATTACTGAAGGTCCTACTATCCCTATGAAGATACAAAATGGTGTACAAGTCAAGAAAATAAGGAGTGAGTTTACTGCTGATGATCTTTTGGCTTTAAAGAAAAATGCTAAGGCAAAAAATATCCTAGTCTGTGGTCTAGGACCTGCTGAATACAATAGAATATATAACTGTACCACTGCTAAGAAAATATGGGATGCCTTAGTAAATGCCCATGAAGGTACCTCCCAGGTAAGGAAATTCAGGATCTCTCTCCTTTTACTGAATATGAAGCGTTTAAGATGAAGGAAAATGAATCCTTACATAATATGATGACAAGACTTACTACTCTAAAAAATGAGTTAACCTCCTTGGGAAAAGTCATCACTGAAGAAGAACAAGTAGAGAAGGTTCTGAGGGTGCTACCAAAGTCAAAATGGAATGTTAAAGTCACTGCAATCAGGGAAGCAAATAAGGATCTCACAGGTATGACTTTGGATGAACTAGTAGGGAATTTAAGAACCTATGAAATGGAAGTTGATGACATTAAGGAACAAAAGGCTTCTGAAAAAATCTTGTCCTTGAAGGCTTCTGATAGTGATAAAGAGATTGAACTGGATAAGGAACAAATTGCTTTCATAACAAAAAAATTTAGCAAGTTTTTTAAGAAGAAGAAAGGAACAGGTAGAAAGAAGCGTTCCAATGAAAATCCAAATGGATGTTACAAGTGTGGAAAGACTGATCATCAGATCAGAGAATGTCCTCTTTGGGAAATAGAATGGAGGAAGAAAAGAGTTGAAAAAGAACAAAAGGCCAGGAGGAAGGAAAAGGAAGAACATGCCATGATAGCTGCATGGGGATCTGACTCTGATAATGATGATGATGGAGTTGATAAGACATCATTTATGGCTTTTAGAGACTCAGACATTGAGGAAGAAGATGATGCTTCTGAGGTAAGTTTACCTGAACTAAAAAAAAAACTGCATCTTTTTTATAAAACTAAACTTGTTTCCTTGATGAGTGATTTAATTTAAAATTTCCAAGAATTAACTTTTGATAGGGATGAATTGTTCAACAGTCTTGCAAGTCTTAAATTTTATTTCATTGACTTGAAAGTTTGCAAGCAAAATGTTGACAAAGAAAATTGCACTCTCAAGGAACAAATTACACTGCTTGAGTCCTCAAATAATGATCTTAAGTCTGAAATCCTTAAACTGACTCTCACTGACCATGGGAAAAAGGCCATAAGTAAAGAACAAGAAAATGCTGAACTTGAGTTAACTAAGTACAAAAAAGAATGCTATGACTTGACTGAAAAGATGTATAAGATGAGTCAAGATATAGCAAGATTAAAATTGGATCTAGAAAAGTCAAATAGATGGACAAATTCTTCAAGAATCGTTCATCAGCTTGGTAAAAGAAATCACAAAGAAAAAGCAGGCTTGGGTTTTTATAAAGAAGCTGATAATCTTCAAGACTTATGCTATATTTTTGGCAATCTTGGACATCCTACTACTGAATTTCCTATGGCTGCTAAAAGCAGATATCGAAGTCTGAACCTGGCAACCAAACTTTCTCAGACCAAGAAAACAAGCACTAAAATTAGTCTGAGAAACAAGTCAGTCTACTTGTTTCCTGCTTGGACTAGAAGGAATTTAATTCATTCTTTTACTAACAAAACAGGACCCAAGTTTGTCTGGGTTCCTAAGTCTAACCATAGATTTCTTGTGCAGGAGAAAGTGAAGGGAAACAAAAGCCACTGGTACCTAGATAGTGCTTGCTCAAGACATATGACTGGTGAAAAGCAAAAGTTCCTTTCACTCTTCAAAATAGATGGTGGGGGAGTCTCTTTTGGAAATGGAAAAAGGGGAATCATAACTGGAGTTGGAAAAATTGGCTCAGCTGAGTCAAAAGCTGTGGAGGATGTTTATCTTGTGGAAGGACTGAAGCATAACCTGCTAAGCATTTCACAATTGTGTGACAAAGGTAATAAAGTAATTTTCACTACTACAGGTGTTAAAGTCAAAAGGATGGACACCAAAGAAATTATGCTTACTGCAAGGAGATACAGGAATGTATACAAAGCAGACATAATGGCAATACCAGGACCTGAGTTGACTTGTCTAAGTGCAATAGAAATTGATCCCCTCCTTTGGCACAGAAGACTTGGACATGCAAGTCTGAAACAACTGAACATACTTTCCTCCAAAGACATGGTATTGGGACTACCCAAGACCAAGTTTAAGGAAGAAAAGTTATGTAGTGCATGTGTAAGGGGAAAGCAGGTAAAATCCTCTTTCAAGTCAAAGAACCATGTTAGCACTACCAAATGTCTTAACCTGGTTCATATGGACTTGTGTGGACCAATGAGACAACAAAGCAGAGGTGGAAAAAGGTATATTTTTGTAATTTTTGATGATTATTCCAGGTTCACCTGAACTTTGTTTCTAGCCTCTAAAGAAGATGCCTTTGATGTCTTTGAAATCTTCATTAAGAAAATAGAAAAGAAACTGGGCACTTCATTAGTTTCCATAAGGTCTGAACATGGAACAGAATTTGAGAATGCAAAACTCTTAGAGTTTTGTTCATCAAATGGAATAGATCATAACTTCTCATCTCCTAGAACTCCACAAAAAAATGGAGTGGTGGAAAGGAAGAGAAGAACCTTGGTAGATATGGCTAGAACAATGATGCTTGCAGCAAATATTGCCAAAAACCTATGGGATGAGGCAATAAGTACTTCAGCATATATCACAAACAGATGCATAATCATACCCTTGTTAGAAAAGACTCCCGATGAATTACTAAAAGGTAGAAAGCCTAACATTTCTCACTTTAGAACTTTTGGTTGCAAATGTTTCATACATAATAATGGTAAGGATAATTTGGGAAAATTTGATGTCAAAAGTGATGAGGGAATCTTTTTAGGTTATTCACTTCATAGTAAGGCTTACCGATTTTTAAACAACAAAACTAACTGTGTTGAAGAAAGCATGCATGTGATTTTTGATGAGTTTTGTGTTAAGACTAACCTGCAGGAAGAAAACGACACTGAGGAACAGGTTACACAACATGTTCCATCGACTGAAGCAGTCAAACTTGAGGGCACTTTCACAGGGGGAACTGAAGCTGAAGGCACAGTGTTAGGGGGAACTGAGCCATCAACTGCTTCACATCAGAATATTAGCAGTGATCCAAGAAGCTCACTAGGCTTGATCCCAAAAGGATACAAGTATCAAGGTTCGCACCCCATTGAGAATGTACTTACTAATCTCACTTCTGGAATCACCACAAGATATGTATTGAGAAGTATCTGTGCATTCAAGGCATTCCTGTCAGAAATAGAGCCAAAGAAAGTAAGTGAAGCATTGCTTGATGTTGATTGGATCATAGCCATGCAGGATGAATTGAATCAGTTTGAGAGAAGCAAAGTATGTAATTTAGTTTTTCTTCCAAAAGATAGATCAGTCATTGGGACTAAATGGGTGTACAGAAATAAAGTTGATGAGCATGGAACAATCATAAGAAACAAGGCAAGACTGGTGGTTCAAGGATACAACCAAGAAGAAGAAATTGACTTTGATGAGACTTTTGCTCCTGTAGCAAGACTTGAAGCCATAAGATTACTGGTTGCTTTTGCCTCTTACATGGAGTTTATTTTGTACCAGATGGATGTGAAGAGTGCATTCCTAAATGGCATTCTCAAAGAAGAGGTTTATGTGAAGCAACCTCCAGGATTTGAAAGAAAAGAGTTTCCAGATCATGTGTACAAGCAGGATAAGGCTTTGTATGGGTTGAAACAAGCACCAAGGGTCTGGTATGAGAGATTATCAAAGTTTCTGCTGGAGCATGGATACACCAGAGGTAAAATTGACAATACCCTTTTCTTAAAAACTAATGAAAAGGATTTGTTAGTTGTGCAGGTGTATGTGGATGACATTATTTTTGGCTCAACCAACATGAATATGACTCATGACTTTGCTAAACTCATGAGTTGTGAGTTTGAAATGAGCATGATGGGGGAGTTGAATTACTTCCTAGGTCTTCAAATAAAACAATCAGCATCAGGAACAATGATCCATCAACAAAAGTATGTCAAAGAGCTTCTCAAGAAATTCTCCATGGAGGAAACTAAAGAAATAAGTACTCCCATTGCCACTGCCACAAAACTTGATCTGGATGAAACAGGTTTTGATGTAGAACAAAAACTGTATAGAGGTATGATGATAGGGTCCTTATTGTATCTCACAGCAAGCAGACCTGACATTGTGTTTAGTGTAGAACTGTGTGCAAGGTTTCAAGCTAATCCAAAAGAATCCCATCTGAAGTTTGTAAAAAGAATCTTCAGATATTTGAAAAGAACTAGTGATCTTGGGTTGTGGTATCCCAAAGGTAGTAACTTTAGTTTGGTAGGATACTCTGATGCTGATTATGCAGGATATTTGGTGGACAGAAAAAGCACTACAGGTATGGCACACTTCTTAGGATCATGTTTTATTACCTGGTCCATAAAGAAGCAAAATTCAGTAGCTTTGTCTACTGCTGAGGCTGAATACGTTGCTGCTGGGTCATGCTGTGCTTAATTGTTATGGATCAAACAACAACTTCTGGATTTTGGGGTAGATGTAGGTTGTGTTCCTATCTTTTGAGATAACACAAGTGCTATAAACATAGCCAAAAATCCTGTCCAACATAAAAGAACTAAGCATATTGATATCCGTCATCACATCCTTTGAGACAATGTTGAAAAGGGAAATATATCAATTATGTTTTGTTTAACTGAGGAACAAATTGCTGACATATTCACTAAGGCTTTAAGTAGGGAACACTTTGAAAAAATTAGGTTAGCATTGGGGATGATTAAAATTGTAAAAATCTCCTATAATGATTGACTAGAATATGCTATGCCTGAGTGATTGTTGATTAATTCAGTCTTACACATTTAGTTGTGTGTCCTAATTCCAAGATTTAAAATAATGTGATATATCTATGTTTTTTTTTAGATAGATGGATCACCAAGGCAAGAGTGGTCATGGACTAATCAAACACAGGTATGATTATAGTTGGTTGCTCAAAGAGAGTTAGCATATGTTTCTCGCCATCCTAGAGTTCCTAAGGTGTGTTATGAGATGGTCATTTTAGTAGGGAGTGCCCTCGGCATCAGTTGGTCATCCAAATGTACTCAGCTCATTTTTCTTGCTAAGTTAGGGCTTTAGGAGTTTTCTACGACTACAGAGAGATCGGTCATTGGTCCAAAGAGTTTCCCACGCGTGGGATTATTAGTCATCCAGCTAATTCAGATCAGTCTCGTAGAGACTGCCTCAGACGTGAGTTGGTTGCTCAGAGAGAGTTAACATATGTTTCCCACCATCCTAGAGTTCCTAAGGTGTGTTATGAGATGGTCGTTTTAGTAGGGAGTGCCCTCGGCATCAATTGGTCAGCCAATTGTACTCAGCTCATTTTTCTTGCTAAGATAGGGCTTCAGGAGTTTGCTACGACTCCGGAGAGATCGGTCATTGGTCTAAAGAGTTTCCCATGCGTGGGATTATTAGTCATCCAGCTCATTTAGATCAGTCTCGTAGAGACTGCCTGAGACGTGAGTTGGTTGCTCAGAGAGAGTTAGCATATGTTTTCCGCCATCCTAGAGTTCCTAAGGTGTGTTATGAGATGGTTGTTTTAGTAGGGAGTTCCCTCGACATCAGTTGGTCAGCCAATTGTACTTTGCTCATGTTTCTCGCTAAGTTAGGGCTTCAGGAGTTTACTACGACTGCATAGAGATTGGTCATTGGTCCAAAGAGTTTCCTCTGCGTGGGATTATTAGTCATTTAGCTCATTCAGATCAGTCACGTAGAGACTGCCTCAGACGTGAGTTTGTTGCTCAGAGAGAGTTAGCATATGTTTCCCACCGTCCTAGAATTCCTAAGGTGTGTTATGATTGCAGGGAGGATGGTCGTTTTAGTAGGGAGTGCCCTCGGCATCAGTTGGTCAGCCAATTATACTCAACTCATGTTTCTCGCTAAGTTAGGGTTTCAGGAGTTTGCTACGACTACAGAGAGATCGATCATTGGTTCAAAGAGTTTCCCAAGCGTGGAATAATTATTAGTCATTTAGCTCATTCAGATCAGTCTCGTAGCGTTAGATCCTTTTACCCATAACGTATTAGATATTCATTTAGTTAAACGTAACCTTCTCCAATTCAGTCAAAGTGGCCGGACGGGGTCTGGAGACAGTAAAGTGGACGCATTTCACACCACTAACGACACAGACAAAGTAGAGATTAGAGGCTTCTTCCGATAGACACCTTGGCTCAGGAGGACTAATAACAGATCACATGTCAATAGTTAGTTAAAGAAACAAGACATCCACATATTAATAATTAATGCTATACATAGTCTATCCAAAAAACACAAACAAGAAGTTAAATGAATTTGCTTGAACTAACAAAGATTAAAGTAAAAATGAATTAATAATATTAAAGGACTTTGCATGACATCCATATTTCTTTTAATAATTAATGACATGTCCAAACAAATGGGACAAATAAGCTTTTAGTGCATAAAAGGATAAAAGAAATAAAAAAAATTGACATAAAATTTGGAGTGAAATATGGATTTTACTAATTTTAGGAAAAAATTAGGACAAAGAAATTAAGAGAATATTAATAAAAGGGGTAGTGAATCATTTGCCCATCATCCGCTGTCAATTATGGTCAAAATTTATGATATGTTAATTAAGAATATTATTTTCCTTATTTTGTTTCTTTTTAATTTATCCTTTTATTCTTTTTTCTTATAAATTAATGAAGAGAATTATATTCTAACTTATGAAATATATTAAATAAAATATAAGGAAATACATTTTCTTTCTTAGATCTCTTATATGTATGTGAAATGGGGATATTTTATATATCAAAATGAAAATATCTTATATAAGTTCGTAAAACTGAAATAAAGAACTGTTATGTACACCAAATAATACAGCCAGGTTCGAAAATATATTAACAGATATATTTATAAAAAAACTAATTAAAAGCATTGGAATAATTTTACCTAAAATTAAATATATATTAATAAACTCTCTCTCTTTCGCCCATCCCCCCCCCCCCCCCGCTCTCTCTCTCTCTCTCTCTCTCTCTCTATATATATATATATATATATATATATATATATTCTAATTTTAATGGACATAAAAATGGTGATTTTTTTAATAAAAGAGCTAATGTTTAATTACAGATAACTTTTATTAACACTAAATTAAATAAATTCATCCAATAATGGAGAAAGGGATAACGTGTCAAAAATTAATTAATTAATTAATGTTTTGCATGGACCATCCTCTTGATTTCACTGCTTATAATAAGAGGATTTATTTTAGTAAATTCTTTTAGTGCACATGTTAGTGATATCCGTATTATCAAGTGCATATTTATCACAATTAAATAGGAAGGGAAACTAAAAGTTAGTCGTAGATATTCTTAATTGAAAATCATTCTTACTTAGGAATATGTAACCAAATGATTGTATTTTAGGAGATTTTGAAACTTTACACGTATAGAATTTCGTTAAGTTTTACAGGAATTAAATAAAGTCATTTTTTATTTTCTTTCATCATTAATATAATGTTAAATTAATCCTTTTCCTCGATTACTATTATATTCTAATAAAATAAATTATATATATATAATTATAAAATAGTGTTAAAAATCATAAATATATTTAATAAATATTAATGTTCAGTCATATTTTTGATGATTAAAGAGCCATTTTTTTTAATATGTCCCTTTGTTTTCTTATATTCACCCCTATTTTGTTTAGTTTCAAAAGTTAACCAATCAAATCAAAAGTATCTCTTTTAAATTAATAATGAGTTTTTTTTATTTCTAATCAAATCAAAAGTATCTCAATTAATAATTTGCAAATCAAACTGTCCACATCTTTCGATAAATTACTTAAGTTAATTTCCTTTTTAGAATTAGCAGTATTCTAACTTTCAAAAGTACAATAAATTAAAACTTTATAAAATATTTAGTTAATTTCCTCCTCCATTACTCTTTAAAAAGTTTTTTATTAAATAATAGAAATAAGTAGCATGGAATGTGAACAATTGGATAAAATAACTAAACGTATAGCAATTTCATTTCTTTTTGAATTTATTATTTTATTCTTTTCTTTTTAAATTAATGAAGAGATTATATTCTAAATTATGAAATATATTAAATAAAATATAAGGAAATACATTTTCTTTCTTAGATCTCTTATATGTATGTGAAATGGGGATATTTTAAGTATTAAAATGAAAATCTCTTATAAAAGTACGTAAAACTGGACTAAAGAACTGTAATGTACACCAAATAATACAATCAGGTTCGAAAATAGATAAACAGATATATTTATAAAAAAAACTAATTAAAAGCATTGGAATAATTTCACCTAAAATTAAATATATATTAATAAACTATCTCTCTTTCGCCCATCCCCCCCCCCCCCTCTCTCTCTCTCTCTCTCTCTATATATATATATATATATATATATATATATATATATATTCTAATTTTAATAGACATAAAAACGGTGATTTTTTTAATAAAAGAGCTAATGTTTAATTACAAATAACTTTTATTAACACTAAATTAAATAAATTATTCCAATAATGGAGAAAAGGATAACGTGTCAAAAATTAAGTAATTAATTAATGTTTTGCGTGGACCATCCTCTTGATTTCATTGGTTATAATTAATAAGAGGATTTATTTTAGTAAATTCTTTTAGTGCACATGTTAGTGATATCCGTATTATCAAGTGCATATTTATCACAATATAAATTATAAAAGAAGTTAAATAGGAAGGGAAACTAAAAGTTAGTCGTAGATATTCTTAATTGAAAATCATTCTTACTTAGGAATATGTAATCAAATGATTGTATTTTAGGAAATTTTGAAACTTTACACGTATAAAATTTCGTTAACTTTTACAGGAATTAAATAAAGTCATTTTTTATTTTCTTTCATCATTAATATAATGTTAAATTAATCCTTTTCCTCGATTACTAATATATTCTATTAAAACAAATTATATATTTTATTTTAAAACAGTGTTAAAAATCATAAATATATTTAATAGATATTAATGTTCAGTCATATTGTTGATGATTAAAGAGCCCTTTTTTTTAATATGACTCTTTATTTTCTTATATTCACCCCTATTTTGTTTAGTTTCAAAAGTTAATTAAGAGTATTACGTTCCTTATTTCATTTATTTTTGAATTTATTCTTTTATTCTTTTCTTTTTAAATTAATGAAGAGATTATATTCTAACTTATAAAATATACCAAATGTATATTAAATGCGATAATAACTTGACTCACAAAAATGAGTGAATCTTTTTATGTTTAATATTCTTGAAATTGAATCAAATATGAATTAAATCAAAGTTTAGGTCATAATATATAATGTATTAAAATTGAATTTTTTATAATTTCACAGACATATTATAATAATGAAGACAATTATTTATAAGATCAATATAATCATCAATAAAAAAAACTCATCGATCACTTTGATGTATGTATTCATGAATTACATTAATTACCACCAGAATTATAATTTTTACCATATTATAATTAATTACCACTAGAATTAGTAAGGATTAATATTCATCAAATAGTCGTATTCATGAATTACATTAATTATAACTAGGAGTTGATAATGTCCAAATTTCATTCTTACCTTACGTCAATCAATCAATGCATGTCTTGTAGTACGTAGTAATTAACAGCAACGTGCATTCCACTATATATATATACACGTGTTGTAATTAACCGAAACACTAACGTTTTGATTTCGTTATTAATATTTATGAACTTTACTGGAAGAGAAGTATATTTTATTTTATTGATATGTATGTGTGTGTGTATATATATATATATATATATATATATATATATATATATATATACAAGAAAACACACAACAAATAAGGAAAGAATCAACTAATAAAGAATTGTGATCTTCGATCTCCTAAATAAAAACTGATGTGATATTCTGAGATATGGGAGATCAGTCATTAAATATCTTAGTAACAATCAAGATATATTACTAATAAAATTGGTATAAAAAAAAGCAAGGGTACGTAGAGTGATATTGCGTAATATATTACCATATGCCATAAACCCACTCACTCACTTTCACATTCGCTCATTGTTGTACTTTCATCTTCCCTCATTGTGACTACAATGGTACATAAATCCAATGAAACTGTTCTCCTTTACTTTGGTGCTCTGTGCTTGCTAGATAGCCTTTTTTTTCTTACCATTTACATTGGCGAGCAAGATGAAGGTTTCACGGATAAGATTGTTTGTGCTACTTCAATGTACGTTGTTGGTCTATTGATTTTAGTTCAACCGGTGATACAAAAGCTCGATTATTTAAGACTCGGTGACTACGCTTCTACTCGTTATCACCCTGCTCTAAATGCAGTGGGAGTGATTGTTGCTGGTTGGGGATGCGTAGTCACTCAAGGAGGTTACAACACCTTCTCGATGTTGGCAACCATGTCTGGAGCTTTATCTGTCTTCTTTTTTATAGTGTTTGTGAGGCCTATATCTGTGGATTACGGGCTATTGCATATGCTTTGTGTCTTGGGGTACCTATTTTCATATGACGAGACACAAATTTCGACATTTGTGGTTTGCTCAATTATCTGCACCCTTTTCATTGTCGTCAGGCTAATCCTTGATATTTTTGTCCGAGATGCCATAGCAGCTGCTGCGGATTCCGCTTCGGGTCCAGATTCGGGTCTTGCCGTATAGTCAAGTCATTGTATGAATATTATGTGCATTTATCTTTTTACGTTTTGTTGTCATCTCAAAGTGTGCTGATTTATAGTTAGTTCCTTTTACTGCTACAAAAGCAAGCTTGTTCTTGAAACAAGTGCAGCACCCTCTTAGTTCAAATCAACAAGACTAAAACAACAACTTGAACATAAATCCAGAAAGGCGACAACACAAAGTAATACATCAGAACACAAAAGTTCTCCGATTAGCAAGGTAACTCCTCGAACTCCCTTTTGGGTTGAGGTGTAACATCAGGGACAACGTATGTCATGCATCTATAGATACTTAAACCAAAGAAGAAGCTCAAAGCCATGACCCTAACAAACAACTCCCCATACACCAGATAACAAAATACCTGCATCGCTAAGCCCACACATACGTCTATTTCAGTAATTAATTAATGTTTTGTGTGGACCATCCTCTTGATTTCATTTCTTATAATTAATAAGAGGATTTATTTTAGTAAATTCTTTTAGTGCACATGTTAGTGATATCCGTATTATCAAGTGCATATTTATCACAATTAAATAGGAAGGGAAACTAAAAGTTAGTCGTAGATATTCTTAATTGAAAATCATTCTTACTTAGGAATATATAATCAAATGATTGTATTTTAGGAGATTTTGAAACTTTACACGTATAAAATTTCGTTAAGTTTTACAGGAATTAAATAAAGTCATTTTTTATTTTCTTTCATCATTAATATAATGTTAAATTAATCATTTTCCTCGATTACTAATATATTTTATTAAAATAAATTATCTATTTAATTTTATTACAGTGTTAAAAATCATAAATATATTTAATAGATATTAATGTTCAGTCATATTGTTGACGATTAAAGAGCCCTTTTTTTTTAATATGACTCTTTGTTTTCTTATATTCACGCCTATTTTGTTTAGTTTCAAAAGTTAACCAATCAAATCAAAAGTATCTCTTTGAAATTAATGTTGAGTTTTTATTTTCAATCAAATCAAAAGTATCTCAATTAATAATTTGCAAATCAAACTGTCCACACCTTTCGATAAATTACTTAAGTTAATTTTCTTTTTAGAATTAACAGTATTCTAACTTTCAAAAGTACAATAAATTAATATTTTATAAAATATTTAGTTAATTTCCTCCTCCATTACTCTCCAAAAAGTTTTTTATTAAATAATAGAAATAAGTAGCATGGAATGTGAGCAGTTGGATAGAATAACTAAACATATAGTAATTTAATTACCCTTCAGTAAGATTTGTGCTATGTTAATTAAAAATATTACGTTCCTTATTTCATTTCTTTTTGAATTTATTCTTTTATTCTTTTCTTTTTAAATTAATGAAGAGATTATATTCTTATGAAATATACCAAATGTATATTAAATGCGATAATAACTTGACTCACAAAAATGAGTGAACCTTTTTATGTTTAATATTCTTGAAATTGAATCAAATATGAATTAAATGAAAGTTTAGGTCATAATACATCATGTATTAAAATTAAATTTTTTATACTGTCACAGACATATTATAATAATGAAGACAATTATTTGTAAGATCAATATAATCATCAATAAAAAAACTCATCAATCACTTTGATGTATGTATTCATGAATTACATTAATTACCACTAGAATTATAATTTTTACCATATTATAATTAATTACCACTAGAATTAGTAAGGATTAATATTCATCAAATAGTCGTATTCATGAATTACATTACTTATAACTAGGAGTTGATAATGTCCAAATTTCATTCTTACCTTACGTCAATCAGTGCATGCATGTCTTGTAGTACGTAGTAATTAATAGCAACGTGCATGCCACTATATATATACATGTGTTGTAGTTAACCGAAACAGTAACGTTTTAATTTTGTAATATCATACTATGCTCTGTGCATGAAGTGGGCAATGAGGATGAAAATAGAAAGATAGGGCCAAGTTCAGAATCCACAAGTAGCAATAGAGATACATCCTCCTCCCCAAACTTCAACACCAGAAACTGATGCCAGACTGAAGTGATTAATTAGCACGGGAATGAACTCAATCATAAACTTCACCTTCGCGCCCACTAACTGAAAAGGCGTGTAGGTGTTCCAATAAATCACATTATAAAACAGGATGCCTTCAGTGTATTTAAACCACAATAAACAAACAAACAAACAAAATTAACTACACATAAGTATTATTGTTGCAACCAACCCTAAAGTTGGAGTTTACAATTTCACCGAAAAGTAAGCTGCATGCAAACTGATTTGGACATCACTTCTATTAAAAAGGATGACTCATCCTTGTATGGACTAATTGTGTTCCATACATGCAGAGCTTTAGTGGAAATAAAAGTGGACTTCGAAGCAAACCATTACGTATTGCAAGTATGTCCTATATATACCTAACGAAAGCCTCTTAAACAGTCTCTTAATACCTACATGATAGAAGGATTCGTCCAATACTAAAGATACCGGCCATATGGCTCAACTATAACAAGTGAGCTCCAAGTGTGAGCCTTATTGAAAATGGCCTAACAAACAATCTATCTTTCTAATAAGAGCAAGGATGCAACAGCTGCACAAAAGTTTTACATCAGTGCAAATGATCCTTGACCATTTTTATTTTGTTCATTGATGTTTCAAAGGCTTAAGAAGATAATCTCATGAATATTTCCCACATATGCTGCAATCTATCAATCATAGTTAGAATTTGAATTCCTCTACAGTTCATCGAAACCAACAGGTGATGCCTCAATTTTTCAATCATCTTTGAGAATATGATGGTCAATGAGAGTAATTATGAGGTGGGAATATACTTATTTGACAGACAACGACTCTTTACACTTATTATCATACATCACCTATTTGATTCCTACAATACATAATTGTTGATGAACTGCGGGGATAAACTGATGGAATGCAATTACTGACTTCCCTAAAGAAATGATGAGCACACTACATGCAGAGACAACTAAAATAAGTAGCATATGCGAACTAAAATTCAAGACTGCTCAAGCGTAACAAGTGTATGCCAACTGCTGAACAATCTAGAAGAAGAACAATTGTGATCACCAAAACAAGTTGCCTATTGCCTCAAAGGAGGTAGGTCCAAAATAAGTTTGTCAACAGCAATTATCTACGAATTTTTGCAAGTTTATCATGTAGAGAATTCATGCCTTGACTGCAGCACTAAAAGCTGAATCAACATTTCTGTTATGCTCGAACATTGTTGAGATGTTTTCAAGGAGAAGCTCTAGATGTTGACGACACTGGAAATGCAAAAAAAGTAACCACTTTTTTCAGTAAACCCCAACAAACCCAGTGTATTCCCACAAAGTGGGGTCTAAAGAGGGTAGAATGTACGTAGTCCATACCAGTACCTCCGAAGAAGTAGAGAGGTTGTTTCCGATAGACCCCCGGCTCAAGATAAAGAATAGTAAACAAGGTCGTAATAAAACATGAAACGGGATGGATGGCATAACAGAATAAGAGACTAGAAATAATACAAATAGAAATAAGAGAAATAGAAATAAGAAACAGGAAATAAGAAATAAGACACCCACATAGTAGTACCATACACTCACAGACCAAAGACACCCACCACACCCAAACTCTCTCGACTAGCTACTCCTCCTATGAACACAGTCCTAGGATTAGTAACTTGGCTACACAAAAGCTCTCCTAACTACTTGCTATGACTCACCCACACACACTAGCCTTCTACCCTTATACTCGACCTCCATACCTTCCTATATAGGGTCATGTCCTCAGTAAGCTGTAACTATTCCATGTCATGTCTAATCGCCTCCCTCCAGTATTTCAGTAAAAAAAGAATTAAAAAAATAACCTCTGAGAGTTTATTGCTATCTCTCTTAGCTTCTTCCTTTCTCTCCTTCTTCTACTTACTGATTCTGTGATTCCTCCACAACTTCATCTGCAAGAAATTTACTGCTATCTTGCCTAATTACTCTAGCTGCTAGCATATGCTTACATTAAAAATGAACTTCCAGTCACCTCAACAAATTTAGTATGACTGAAGTTGTTCCATAAGGATTTCCACTAGAAAAAACAGAAGGCTGTATAGTAATCTGCCTTTAATGTAAAGACATCGCTAATTATAAATGAATAAAGTTACCAGTAATAATCAACGGACTTATGGGAAGATCAGAAATAGCTTGCTTATTGCACTGCAAGCAGCTGCAGTTGCACCAGTCTAGTCTGTATATCAATATTCATGGAGACATCAATAAGGAAGAAATATATAGCAGGCATTGGATCGCGCACCTTTAGACCAAGTTTCCAAGTTATCACTTAAAAGCAAAAACATTACTCCTATCATATATCAAAGAAAATTACCCAACACTATTTAAGTGATTTAAACCTTGATATGAGTGCAAAAAATTAAAATTAGCTCCTATAAGCAATATTTTGGCTATATCACCCTTGCATTAACATATACTAGCAGCTTAGAAGTGAAAACAAATTAAGCTTTAACCTCGAAAATGAAAGTTGCTAAGATTTAAGTAGTAAGAGAAATCTCACCTTCTTTTCTGTCCTTCGCCTTCATCCTTAGCTTGACATCCTCATTTCCATCTTCTTTGATCATCTTCAGCAACCTGTCCAATAAAACGTAACATTATAACAACAACATATCCAGTATATTTCCACAAAGTGGCTGGGGTCTGGAGACGGTAAAGTGGACGCAGTCCATACCACTAACACAGACAAAGTAGAGAGAGAGGTTGCTTCTGATAGACCCCTTGGCTCAGGAGGACTAATAACAGGAGAGAAAATATTGGAAAAAACAAACAAAATGAAGTCTGTCATATACCAATAGATAGTTAAAGAAATAAGACATCCACAGATTAATGCTATACACAGCCTATCCAAAAAACACAAACAGGAAATTAAATGAATTTGCTTGAAATAACAATGATTAAAGCATTTCTATTGTTGTTGGCAGCACAACAGGCAACTCTATTACCTCATGTGGTGGTCTGTCTGGTTTTGCAGTAGTATCTTCAGTATCAACTGAACCTCTTACCAGTTCTGTCACGACCCAACTTTTCAGGTCATGATGGAGCCTACCATAACCCACCAGTAGGCAAGCCAACTTATAGTCCGGAACGTCTAGTAACGGACTACTTAATAACATAAGAAAAAAAATGCGGAATATATGAGATAAAGATCAATACATAGATGAATCCCAAAACCTGGTGGTATCAGTACAAGAGCTTCTAACCATAATAAGAGTACAAAAGTGAGATATCAAGGAGAAATACACTGATTTAACTTACCTCTGAATATAACTTAGAGGTTAGTCTAATACATAGGAGAGAGATAAGTAATACTCCGAACGTCAGGAACTCACTCTAAGTCTCCGAATCAGGGCTACTCCACACGATGCACACATCAACAACGATAACTCATACTATGATCTGCAGGCTGCAGAGGTGTAGTATGAGTACCAAACGAATGGTACTCAGTAGGCAACTGTCAACTGAGCTCCAAAGATAAAGTAGATATATACAATATATAAACAGAATGGAAACTACAACCAAAAGTCCATAAATCATATAATAAGTCAATGAGAATAACAAGGGAAAACTATCATATTTATGTCCAAGAGTCTAAAATCAGAAGACTAAGGAAGAATCAAGGTGAACTATCCTATTCCGGCTACATTCAATATATGCCAATGCTATACCGTATATCCCAGGTCAATATACAAGTAAAGAGCGAAAGAAAGAGATTTACCTTCCTTCTATTTTGTGATTTTCATTAATGGTAAAATATTTTTATTTTCTATTTTTTTAGTCTAAGAATATTTTATATTATTTATTTCCTTTTAAGGCTAGGTTTATTAATTGCAGAATATTTAGTCTAATATCTATAAGGAAAATATTCCTTATTTATTTTATTTAGTTTCTTATAAATAGAGATGTACTCTTCTATTTGAATCAAGGAAAAGAATCAATCAACAGTTATCATACAATTTTTGTTTAATTTTCTTTCTTGTCTCTTTCATTCCATAATAGTGGTATCAAAGCCTTCATCGATCCTCATGGATCTATGGATTTATTGAAGAAAAACTCTCAACCATTTTTTAATCCATACCTATTTTCAACCTACTTTTAATTCTTACATTTATTTTTAACATAGGGCTATTTTTATCCCTTACTTTTATTTTTAACGTAGAGCTATTTTTAATTAATTTTTAACCCATATTATTTTAAATCTTGTTTTTCAAACCATGGCAAGAAATACTCTCTCTTTCAATTCCCCACAAACCTTCACTGGTGAAAATTATCAAATTTGTGCAGTTAAGATAAAATCTTATCTTGAAGATTATGATTCGTGGAAAGTTGTATAAGAAGACAAATCTATACAACCACTTCCTAAAAATCCTTCTGCTTCCAAAATCAAACTTCACTCAGAAAAGAAATCGGCAAAATATAAAGCAAAAATTATAATTTAAAATTCAGTTGTTGATTCAATTTTTTTCTAAAATCATTGCATATGAAATAACAAAAAAAGCTTGGGAAAAGCTTGAAAAGGAGTACCAAGAAGGTGAACGAGGTAGACAAAATCAAATTCTAAATTTGACAGAGATTTAAAATCTCTTAGGATGCAAGAAGGTGAGTGATGAGTGGTGATTTTACCACTCATTCTCACTCAACATTGATGAACATTGCTTTGATTTGAATGAATAAATAAGGCATATTCGTGAGTAAATGCACTAATATCCATTCTTTGCTGGTACGGAGTTGAAAAGATAGGAAGATGTGGATTGGAGCTTAAAATGATCAAAAGAGCAAAGGAAAAGTGCAGTAGAAGACCTAAAACTGAAGCGCTTCAGTTACTGCGGTCGCGGTCTGCTGACCGCGGTCATAGTGGTCAAAGATAGTCAGTCAACCGCGGTCGCATGAGTCTATCATGGTCACAGCAGCCACGATCGCGGCTAAGTAGTGCGATTGTGGCTCAGCAGAAGTATTCAGCCGAAGGGCAAAACTATAATTGCATATGCTGATCCCAATTTGACAAAAAGACTCAAACCCTAACCTAAAAAAATAAAAACAATTCCATATTCCCCATTCTTTTAGGTTTTAGCTCTAGACTTCATAGCCTCAAATTTTGGAGAAGAAAAATATTGTATAAATTTTGGGTGAAGAATACATTAGAGACTTTCTAAGTGAAAGATTTGCTCACTTCCATTGTTGATATTGTGGGAGAGCCAAGTTTGAAGTAACATTCACTTAGTTCTTCAACAAATGATTTCAATGGAGATGATGGGTATATCTAATCTTATTTATCTTATGTGTAGATAAATCTTCCTCATGAGGTTATGTGTGAATAGGGGTTTAAGTGTGTGTGGGTTGTTATTGTTAGCATCTATTTGGTAGTTCATGTTTATGGGTTTTATCATTGCTATACTATGTTGGTTGGTATTTGATGGGTGAAAGCCCCAAATATCCACATAGGTTTGATGAGTGAAATCTCCTATCTCTAGAAAGTTCAAGGCCAACTTTGAAAGAAGGGTTTCTAGTGAAGTATAGGAATCCATATCATCCTCGAAAAAGGTATGTGGAGACCAAAGCAATGATAGACAATTATGTGTGTATTTTGCTAAATTTTCACTATCATAGACATAAGGGTGAATGTAAGGTTGACTATGCCATGGGTATCATCCTAGAAATAGGGATGCCTAGATTGAGGTTGTGGTTACCAATTGTTAAACATACCTATTAGGTATTCAAAATAATCAATAGGAGAAAGTTTGATGTTTTGTCGAAAGACTAGCATCAAAATCTATAACCAAGCCTACCCATATTTGATTTGCTAAATTGATGTTAATTATTAACTCCTACATGTCACTCCCTTAGTAATGCATAACCCCGAGATATGTGCATAATTGTTAAAACTATAATTATTTGTAGCCCCAAATTTATACTAAAAAAACAAAAAGAAACACTAGTGTAGGATCCTATCTCCCCCATTTTATCTTTTTGTACCATTGGTTTGAATTTAACTTGTATCTATCATTTCAAATTAATGTGATCGCCACTCACATTATTCCTCATAGATTCGATCCCGACTCTAAAGTTGGAAAAATATATTGACGATGACTGCCTTGCACTTAAATTGATGTGTAAGTTGAGCATTATCAGTGAGACAATTACGAAGTATTCTGATAGAATTTCCTTGATTGTCAATAGAATCAGGTTGCTTGGAGAAGATTTTAAAGATAATAGAATAGTTGAAAAAAAATTATGACTACTCTTGAGAGACTTGATTCCAAAATCTCCACTTTGGAAGAGTCTAAAGATATCTTTGCCATTTCTCTTGTTGAATTGATAAGCTCTCTTCAAGCACAAGAGCAAAGAAGAGCTCACAGGGAAGAAAAGTTGTTGAAGGTATTTTTTATATGAACCATCAAAAAAAAAAGTTGATTATCCACCTTGCAAATATTGCAAAAACAAAACACAATTAGTAAAATTTTGTTGGTAGAGATTCGATGCATTATGTGGAAGTTGCAAACAAAAGGTCATGTCATAAAAGTATGCAAGCTCAAAGACACTCATGACAATTCAAAAGCACTACTTGTGGAAGAAGAACATGAACATGAGGAAGACCAACTTTTTTAGATTGTTGCAACAAATTCAAAGAAAAGTGCGTTTTTCAAGAATAATTAAGTGTTCAAACTCAAGTTTGATACACCAACTTGAGTTTGAGGGGGAATGTTGAGATTTACCTTCTTTCTATTTTGTGATTTTCATTAATGATAAAATATTTTTATTTTCTCTTTTTTAGTCTAAGAATATTTTACATTATTCACTTCCTTTTAAGTCTAGGGTTTATTAATTACAGAATATTTAGTCTAATAGCTATAAGAATATATCATATTTTTCTTATTTATTTTATTTAGTTTCTTATAAATAGAGTTGTACTCTTCTATTTGAATCAAGGAAAAAATTCAATCAAGAGTTATCATACAATTTGTATTTAATTTTCTTTCTTGTCTTTTTCATTTCATAACACACTTAACAGTCATTAACCTCCCTATGAATTAGATCAACTACTTCAACACTTAGTTTCCATTAAATAACAAATGTCACAAACCACATATTCAAGCAAGTATCCACACGCCCACTACTCGGCTCTAAGACAATAATCATCTTCTTTACGCACTCAAAGATTAGTTAAGAGCACCCAGTTGACCAACAATTAGACATAATTAATGTGAAGTAAAACATGGATTCTCAAGATTTTTAACACACATCATATATAATAAAAACACTTGTATAATGAAAACCACATTCCTTTATGGTCCATTCAGGTTGAAACCAATAGCATTCCAGAGAGAGAAAAGTAAGAATTTTTACCTATTAATCTTGAGCGAGACAAAGAGGAAAAAATTTGATGGAGTTGTAGTTGCATTGCACGTCGCAATTAGAGAGAAAAATGAGAGAGTGGCACACTAGGGTTGAAATAATAGAAGAGGAATTAGGGATTTTTATTTAAAAGGGGATGTTGATCGGGTTTGACACAAAATTTAAGTGACTTTTGGCTAAAAATTTCCTCCTCCATGCAACTCCCTTATTGTGTGGATTTATAGGCATTCCATGCCTTTATAATGGAAGCCCACTATTTTATGGGCTTGGGTATTTAATCCCCTCTGTGACATGGAAATAAATTGGAGCCTAGGCTCCGTAACATGCCGAAATAATGGATGCCCACTATTTTAGGCTTTTGGAAATTTAAATCCCTCTGTGTCATGGAAATAAGATGGATTCTAGACTCTATGACATGCTCTTAATGTAGAGGATCACTATTTTTAACACCTTGGGGGAATTTATGAGTCCTCTCTCACATTACACTTTTTTAAACTTACCGTGGCGTATTTACATGCTAAATAGTTTCCCAAAAATAGTTGTAGCACCCTTATTCCCATACTCTATGTCAATACTATTATTAAACCTACAAAGCTCCACCAAAAATAACAAAATACATTAAAAAGGTGGGTTTCCACCCACCGAGTGCCTTAGTTTCGAGCGTGGCTCGATATTTATTTTTGTGTTTTTATTTTCTTAATTTTTTATTATTTTTCTTTTTATTCAAATAGAATACATATGATATTAAATAACATTCATGGGTCGCCTCCCATGTATAACGTCACGGCACGATACAACTCACCATCAATAGTCTGCAAACGTGATAGATATTTTTTGTCCATCCTTTTGCTAGACCCAGTAATTCTCGACTCTCTACCCATTTATAAGAAAATTTGCGTTGTTATCCTCATGCTATAACTCAACCTCCATATAAGGAGTCATTCAAACAATCTCAAATAACCCAAACCATTTTGACCTCAACTTTCCCAAAAAGAGATTTAACCTCGAATTAAACAACTGTACCTTTTGGCCAGTATCAAAGACTCCGGGAAAGATATACTTGTCGTGCCATTTTTTTGTATTCTCCTTATAGAGTTTAGCATTCTCATAAGCATGCAGGCGAAACGCATCAAGTTCATGAAATTAAAGCCACTGCTTTTGCCCTACTATTTCAGGGTTAAGTTTCAACTTTTTCACCACCCAATTTACTTGATACTTAAGCTCCACAAACAAATGACAAGCTTCTCTATATATAAATCGATACGGTGAGGTCCCAATGGGTGTTTTGTAGGAAATTCTATACGCCCATAGTGCATCATCCAGTTTGATTAACCAAACTTTGTGTTGAGCATTCATAGTCTTTTATAGAATTTGCTTGATTTCACAGTTTGACACTTCCACTTGACCACTTGTCAAAGGCTAGTACGCTGTAGCAACTCGATGTATCACCTTGTACTTTGCTAGTAAATATCAAATACAATTGTTAACAAAATGTGACACTCCATCACTGATGGTCTCCCTAGGGGTTCCTAAATCTAGAGAAAATATTATTCTTTACAAACTTCACCACTACCTTTGTATCATTAGTAGGGAGAGATGTTTCTTCCACTCACTTAGACACATAATCAACCACAACCAGAATGTACTAATTACCAAGCGAAGGTGGAAATGGATCCATGAAGTATATTCATCAAACATAAAAAATCTCCACCTCGAGAATGTTGTTCAAAGGAATTTCATGGTGTCATGATATAGTCCCCATTTTTTGACATTGGTCACACTTTTTAATAAAATAAAAGGCATCCTTGAACGAAGTAGGCTAAAAGAAACCCAATTTTAATACCTTATATGTTATGTGTTCTCATCCATGGTGACCTTCATATGGTGATGAGTGATAGCTCTCAAGCACTTTTCTAGATTGACATTCTAGAACACATCTTTGAACAACTCGATTGTCATCCTACTTAAACATACGGTTCATCCCATACATACAAGAGTGAATTATAGTAAAACTTCTTTTGCTAACTCGTTACTTTAGTAGGATACACACCACTCACCAACATGTTTACTATATTTGTGTACCACAAAAGTTCTACTAGACTTAGTTCCATTAGTCGTTGATCTGGGAACTCTTCCTAAATACATCCATCTTTAACTACATGAGACCGATTCTCCAATTGTGATAAGTGATCTCACACTTGGTTCTCTACCTCTTTTCTATCTAAAACCTCAAGATCATATTCTTGAAGCAGTAAAATCCATCTAATAAGCCTTGGTTTTGCATCTTTCTTATTTAAATAGGTAGTTGATTACAACATGATCGGTATGAACTATCACTTTTGTACCCACTATATAGGATTTGAACTTGTCAAAAACATACCCTAGGTCAAACACCACCTTCTCAGTTACAATGTAGTTGGTCTGGGTAGAATTTAGGATCTTACTAGCATGGTATATTGAAGGAAAAACATTTTTTTTCTGCTGACCTAATACTGCTCCCACTACTGTATCACTTGTATCACACATCAACGCAAAGGGAAGCTCCCAATCAAGATCTATTAAAATAGGAGCCTCTTTCAAGTTCTTCTTCAAATCATCAAATGCCTTAGTACAATCAGCCTCAAACTTAAACTTCACTTCATTTATAAGCAACTTACACATGAGTCTTGCTACTTTTGAGAAATCCTTAATGAATCTCCTATAGAATTCGACTTACCTAAGGAAATTGCACACATATTTTACTGACACTGAGGGAGGAAATTTCTCTATAACCTCTACTTTTGATAGATCTAACTCCAATCCTTTCCGCGACACATTATAGCCAAGGACAATGTCTTTATTAACTAAAAAATAACATTTTACCTTGTTTAACACCAGATTAGTCTTCTCACATCTTGTCAGGACTTTGTTAAGATCTTGCAAACACATTTCAAATGAGTTACTAAAGATAGAGCAATCATCAATAAATACCTCAATGTAGTTCTCCACTATGTCATAAAATATGCCCATTATGCACCGTTGGAATATGGCTAGTGCATTGCACAATCCAAAGGGAATTTACCTGAAGGTATACATCCCATAAGGACATGTGAACATCGTCTTCTCTAGGCATTCTGGTGCTATGGTTGTCTAGTTATAGCTGGAATATCCATCAAAAAGTAGTAATATTCCTTCCCAGCAAGTCTATCCTTCTAATCAATTAAAGGGATTGGGTAATGATCTTTGCGGGTAGCATCGACAAGCATTCTATAATCCATGCAAATTATCCACCTAATTACTATGGGAGTAGAGATCAACTCATCCTTATCATTAGCCACCATTGTGATACCTCCCTTTTTTGGAACACACTAAATGAGGCTAACCCATCCGCTATCGAAGATAAGATACAAAATGCATGTATTAATCCACTTGATTACATTATTTTTACGACTTTCTTCATGACTGGTATCCCAACCCGAACCAAGGCCTAGCCGTGAAGGGTATCTCAAGGACACCAAGGATTGGAGATCACCCCCTTATTTCCTAGCCAAATAGATATAACACTCCAAGCAATGGCTGAAATCTAAACATATAACAAGATAGAAAGGTAATAAACTCAAGGACATATAAACTAGTCAATATAGAATACCCAATCCATAGCAACATCTGAAAGCCTCTATAAATCCAAAACTAATCAAAATTGGGACATGCCCTAAACCCTGACAACGATAATATTTTTGTGAACTCGTTAATTTTAGTTTATAAAAGGAAATCGATGGAATGATCAAGTTTTCTGAAAAATGGAAGCTCACCACTTCACCGAAAATGACCAACGAACCAATCTGAACCACCTAACACTACACAAAAAAGTAGACGCCTTCGAACCCTATATCGCTTGGGGGTACAACGTCTGAAGATAGTTAGTGGGTTGAGCACTAACATATAACTCAAGGATAAGGATAAAGTAAAGACAATTCAAAAATCCAGTTCAACTCAATGTACATGTTCACATACATGTGTGCATATATATATATATATATACTTATATAAAATGCTGGGATAAAGCACAAGGCTTCGCATGCACTTTAAAACTTTAGATTGAATTGTGTAGCTTAACCGTCACATAATAGTACCTACGGGCTATATGGACCCCAAATCTCACCCCTTGCTAGGGTCCTAGTGTGTGTAGTTGTTCGAATTAGAGAATAATCTCATATATATGCACGGGGGACTCAAACCTCCTAACTTTATACTAAGGTGACTTAAGCAACCAATCATGTATTGTATTATGGGGAATCAAACCTCCCAATCATATTATAAGGTGGAATCGGACCACCCAGTCATAAAAAAAAGTACTTGAACCCTTGGACGTTTAGACCTCTGCGCCGACCAATATTGTTTACAATATTGGTCTTTTAGGACCACCACTTTCACGGCCAGCTACACAACCCTATTTTAAGCCCCATTAAAATATCTATCACACATTCTCATTCATTGAACCATAATACACATTTAGGAATACATTATTGGTATCGTCATCTACACTTATAAGGTAACATCAACATGCCATTTGAATTCCATTAACTCGTGAGAACAACTCCTTTTTCTCATTAATACAAGGTGGGGAGGACACCGACTCCCTTTATTCATTAAATCAAACCATTATATTTCAAATATCCTTTTTATATCATGTAATTGTTCTAAAAATAGTTTAATGCTCTTTTACTCATACTCAAAACCACTTCCAAAAAGTTTGGGTTAGTGTTATTACCAACTAAATTTTCAATATTCACACAAATTGGGGAAATCACAATCCCCTAGTTTATTCACCATACCCATGCACAATATTGATTTCAAAACCACCATTTACAACATAAACAATGCATATGTAAACATGAAACATCATATAAATAACAATCATTCAAAACCCTCAACCCATGTTCCAAAACAAATATCAAAACCATACAGAGAACTATTTAAAACACATGCTTTCACAAAGTAATAGTTGGGGAAGAGTAATATGCCTGAAATACCAAGATTTATGGATAGAAATTAACCCTTGAGAGCTCTAATTAATAAACTTCTTAGAAAACTAAAGTATCTTGATCTTGGAGGATTTAGAGAGTTTGAGAGAGTATTTGAGTGCTAAAGTGTTGAAAATAACGTCTCAGGGGTTTTTAATGGTCGTGGGTATTAAGTAAGGGAAGAGGAAAATATCAAAAATGCCCTCAACTTAAAAGCTGAAAAATAATCCCCCAGTGACTATGGGTCACTATATGACTCATAAGGACTCACTACGGTTCATCACCACGAGTCCTAGCTAAGACAGTAGCTAAATGACCCCCTTTCTGGTAACCATACGACTCATACCATATGACTCGTTATGAGACCCTATGACTCATAGGGTCCAAGTCATAATCAAGACTAAAGTAATTGGGACACACACTGGTTTGGATACGGATGGGATCATACGACTCGTTTAGAGTCCTTACAACTCGTTATGATCAACTATAGTGACTTAAGCTACCTTTACTGGACACCCTAAAATTGGGTTCCTATTACCCACAATAACACGCTACGAATTACAGGGTGAGTCGTAGTCAAGATAGTGAGTTCAAAATTTAGAATTTTCAGTGGCCAAAACCTAGGGCATCACATCCCCCCCCGAGGATTATTCATCCTTGAATGATGGGTCAAGGCATCTATTAGCATGATTTAACATAGAAACATACCCACACTTACCTTTAATAAAGACAGAAAACAAAGATGTTGAGGAAGTCATAATTTTCTTTAGCAAAGTCAAAAAACAAAGATGGTAAGTTTAACACCTACCTTATGCACGAGTATCCGAAATGGGGAACAAGAATAGGTATTTGGACTTTATGTATTCTTTAGATTCCCAAGAAAATTCTTCAAACTTTTGGTTCCTCCATAGAATCTTCACCGAAACCACATCCTTAATTTGTAACCGACGAACTTGTCGATCCAAGATCTTAACCGAGACCTCTTTATATGATAAGGAGTCTGAAACACCAACACTTTCCAATGGAACCACTACATAAGGATCACCTACACACTTCCACAACATCGAAACATGAAAAATTAGGTGAATGGAGACCAAACAGGGAGGCAACTCTAACTCATAACACATATTATCCACTCTCTTCAAAATTAAATAATGGCCCATATAACGGGGACTGAGCATCCCCTTCTTTCCAAAGCTCATCACTCCCTTCATAACAGACACCTTCAAGAAAACCTAATGGCCAACTTCAAACTCTAACTTCCTTCACCTTACCTCCGTATAGGACTTTTGGCCACTTTGGGCAGTCTTAAGACTATCCTGAATTACCTTCATCTTCTCTATAGCTTGATGAACCAAATCAGGTCTGAATAACCCAACCTCGTAAACCTTGAACCACCCAATAGGAGAACGACATAAAAAGACTCAAACAGAGCCATTCTAATGCTTGCGTGGTAGCTATTATTATATGCAAACTCTATGGGAGGAAAATGATCAACCCAACTACCACCAAAATCAAACACGCAAGACCTTAGCATATCCTCTAAAGTCTAAATAGCCTTCTCCACTTGCCCATCCATATAAGGGTGGAAAGCAATTCTAAGGTTCTCTTTAGTTCTAAAAGCTCTCTGAAAGGAATGCCAAAAGTGAGATAAGAACTGAGTAACTTGATCAGATATAATAGAAACTGGAGCACCATGTAGTTTCACGATCTCCTTAATAAAGAGCTTAGCATAATATTTAGCGAAGAAATTAGTCTTCATTGGTAGGAAATAAGCGGACTTAGTCATCCTATCCATGATGACCCAAATCAAATAAAACTGATGGCAGGACCAGAAAAGACTAGTAACAGAATCCATATTGACCACTTCCCACTTCTATTTGGGCAACTCAATCTCTTGAAACAACCCACCAGGGTTATCCAATTGGGTGAGTGTCTGAAAAAAGATCAATCCCAAAATCAATCTCCTTGTCAGGAGAAACACTAGGAAGATCATCGAGAAATACTTTGGGAAACTCACAGACCATCATGACAGATTGAAATGAAGGACTTTTAGAACTAGAATCCTTAACATACACTAAATGGTAGAGACACCCTTTGGAGATCAACCTCCGGGCTCTAAGATACAAAATGTATCCCCCCTTAGGCACTATGGAACTACCTTCCCACTCAATCATCGGCTTATTTTGGAATTGGAAACTAATCTGTCGGGTCTTATAGTCAAGAGACGCATAACATGAGTGTAACCAATCCATCCACAAAATCACATCGAAGTCTAACATATCCAACTCTATAAGATCCATTAACGTCTCCCTATTCCCGATAGATGCCATACAACCCCTATAGACTCTTTGGGCTACAATAGAGTCACCCAATGGAGTAGACATAGAAAAGGGATCGAAAATATACTCAAGACCAAAACCAAAATAAATAGCCACATAAGGGGTCACATAAAAAAGGGTAGACCCTTAATCAATTAGACAATACACATCACGGGAAAAGAGTTATAACGTACCAGTGATAACATACGAAGATGCCTTGGATTCCTAGTGAGTAGAAAGAGCATAAAAGCGATTCTTACTAGTGCCAAAGCCCGAAGCAGCACCCTTTGGTGCAGAAGCTGAAGACGTGGCAACCGAAACCTTATTAGAGCCAGTAGAAACCCTGACTGATGGATAATCCTACTGTAGGTGGACCAGATGACCTTATTTAAGAACTTATTCCTCTCCTCCTCACAAATACATGATGAACCTGCCACAAAATTGGGAAAGAGGATAAGATGGGGCTGACTGAGCTCCACTAGCCTAAGACTGGGCACTCTGTGCCCTAAAGCCACTATTTCTCTAAAATGACGGTCATCAGATGCCTTATGATATGGAGAACTAGCAGTATAATAAGAACCAAAATTGCCTCATTTCTTCTCACACCATTTTCTAGCATCTCTATCACTCTGGAACTGAACTCAACCCTGATTTAAATATCAAAACTTCTTACTCTGCCCCTCCTTAATTTCTTCCTTCTTCTTCTTTTCCTCCTCAACTCTTTGTATATAAACCACAAGTTGAAAGATATCCATATCCTTATTCAACATGGTGACTTTGCTCTCCAAGATGATATCGAGAAAAAATAAGAAATGAACTTCCTCATCCTCGCTCTCATAGAATACACTAGCTCAGGAGTATAACAGAATAGTTAGTGAAACTTCAAGGCATATTCCTTAATAGTCATCCTGCCTTGCCTCAAATTCACAAACTTCTCAGCCTTTTCTTCTCTCAGATCCTAAGGAAAGAAATAATCTAGAAAAGAACCTGAGAACTTATCCCATAGTTCCAACTCCGTATCATCACACCTAGACTAATCCCACTCCTCATACCATAAATATTCCATATACTTTAGTTAATACGGTGAACTCCACACCTTTAGAGTCAGAAGTATGCATAACTCAAAAAGTCTTCTCCATTTCATCTATGAATCCTTGAGGATCCGCCTCAACCTTAGAGCAAGTAATGGTCGAAGGATTGAGCCTCATAAATTTCCTGACTCGAGTAACCTTAGAAGAACCCATAGTAGGACCGGAAGGACCCAACTAACGTGACTGAGAAGTCACCAACTGGGTCAATAGATGAAGAGATTGGCAAAACTCAGCATTAGAAATATCTTCTTAGGGCGGCGGGGGAATGATCATCATCATCTCTAGGGGATCGAGGAGGACTGGTAGGAGGTATTAAAACTCTACGTAGGGCAGCACAGTCAGGAGTTGGAGCCTTAGATTGGGTCTGAACTCCATAAGTAGAACGAGTTTCATCGATATTATCCTTAGACGTGACAGAAGGGTTTCCACGTGCATCAAATCTTCTTGGAGGCATGCTCTAAAATACGAACAAATAGGGAATAAAAGAAATTCAATACCTTAGACTCTATATCCCAAAATAGAACAAAGAAAGGGAAATATTACTAAATGTCTCGTAGCCTCTCCTTTGTTAGTGTGATATGCTACATACCTATAAAAGAGATTCTACTTAACATGCCTTTATGGATGCCCAATGAAACTAAACCTCGTCTCTTATACCATCTTTGTTATGACCCAAACCAAGGCCTAGCCGGGATGGGTATCTTAAGTCCACCGAGGACCAGAGACCACCCCCTTATTGCCAAGCCAAACAGGATATAACACTCGCAACAGTGGCTAAAATATAGCATAGAACAAGATAGAAAGGTAATAAACTCAAATACATCTAAGCATGTCAACATCAATACCCAATCAATAGTAACATCCACAAACCCTCTGCAAATTCAAAAATAATCTAAGTCGGGACATGTCCCTGACCCTGACAATGACAATGACAATGATAATGTCAATGTGAACTCTTTAATTCTACTTTATGAAAGAAAACTAATGGAATGATTAAGTCTTCCAAAAAATGGAAGATCACCACTTCACAGCATAAACAATGCATATGTAAACATGCAACATCATATAAACAATATTCATTCAAAATCCTCAACCCATGTTCCAAAACTAATATCAAAACCACATAAAGAACTATTTAAAACACATGCTTTCACAAAGTAATAGTTGAGGAAGAGTGAAATACCTAAAATACCAAGATTTATGGAGAGAAATCAACCCTTGAGAACTCTAATTGATCAACTTCTTGAAAACCATAAGTATCTGATCTTGGAGGATTTAGAGAGTTTGAGAGAATGTTTTGAGTGCTAAATTATTGAAAATAACATCCCAAGGGTGTTTTATGGTTGGGGGTATTAAGTGAAGAAAGAGAAAAATATCCAAAATACCCCCAACTTAAAAGCTAAAAAATTATTGCCAGTGACTACAGGTTACTATACGACTCTTTAGGACTCACTACGACCTATCACTATAAGTCATAGACCAGAAAGTAGCTAAATGACCCCCTATGGTAACCCTACGACTCGTTATGAGACATTACGACTCATAGGGTCTAAGTCATAGTCAAGATAGAAACACTTGGGGCACACACTAGTTTGGATATGGATGGGACCATCGACTCATTTGGAGTCTTTACAACTTTTTAGGAGCCACTTATAATAAGAATAGTAAATTAGGCTACCTTTACTGGACACCCTACGATTGGATTTCTATGACCAACAATGTCATACTACGACTCATAGTGTAAGTCATAGTCCGGATAATGAGTTTAAAACTCAAAATTTTTAGTGGCCAACACCTAGGACCTCACAACTGGTTCAATCTTCTTTGATGTTGCACACTAGGTTTGTGTCCTTCTTTCATGAATATTTTATTTATGCAAAATGTAGGATTTATCCCCTATATATTGACGGCTACCACTCAATAGCTTTATTTCTCCTTTTTAGTACTATTAGTGCCTCTTGAACCTATACATCAGATAATTTTACAGAAAGAATAACAAGTAAGGTGTCATCCTCCTCCAAAAATACATATTTGAGCTGTGAAAGTAAAGCTTTTAGCTTTAATTTTGGTGCTTTCTTAATAGACGTCTTGCAAGAAGGTCCAAGGAGCATATTCAGAGGCTAAAATTTACCCTTATGAATCAAAACACTTTCCATATTTAGAATCTGAACCATCTTGTTTGGTTTTGCATCCCTGAAGATTTCATGTCCCACCAAAGCCCTTTCCAAAGGATCCTTGGAAGTAATAAGTAGAGTTTTATCTCAAGATCGATAACTGTGGTACGGACAATTCCTCATAGATAGCTAAAACTCCATTGCCGTATACACATCAAACACCTTTACCTTATATGAGCTAGCATATTTAGCTACCTAGCAGCTACATCTATCAATGCACATCCAATAACCAAAAATAGACATCCTAAAATAAATGGGACTTTTGGACCTGCATTAAATTCTAGTATAAAAAATTCCACGGGTGATATAAGTGAACCTACTTGCACCAACACATCTTCCACTATTCAATTAGGCCTAATAAGTGAGCGATCAACCAACTTCAAAACCACTCTGGTGGGCCTCAGATCTTTTTGAACAAAGAAGTGGGCATTACATATATTCTTGATCCAATATCACACAAGCCTCGAGTACTAACAAACTTGCTAAAGGTGATATAAATAGTAAAGTTTTTTGGATCCTTTAGCTTTGAAGGAAGTCTATTCTAAATCTATAAGGTGCACTCTTTATTAAGTGCAATAGTAGCATACTTTGTCAACCTATTATTGTGTGATATAATATTATTTGATGTACTTGGAATACATTGGAACTCCCTACAAAATATCAACAAGATAAAGATTAATATGGAGTTGTTTTAACAAGTCAATACACTTTTAAAAACACCCTTCATCTTTTTGCTTTTTCCGCCTCTATGAAAATGAAGGAGGTGGTATCACAGTTGATATATTATTCTCACTACTCTTAACTTTGTAAGTCTCTGCTTGCTTCTCATATTCATCCACAACCTTATGAGTTGTCTTTTTAGGCTCTAGCTCCTCAAATTATAAACCACTTTTAGTAGAAACTATATTAACTTGCTTAGGTTTTGGATGTGTGTTAGAGGGTAGAACTTCATGAGGTCTAGTGTTCTATGCCCAAGTTATCAATCCCAACTGGACCTCTACGGTCTTTGTGGCTAGTTATTGATTCTTTATATCAGTCGCTATCTGTTCTTGGTTTGCTAGGATCTTCTTTAGTATCTCCTCAATATTACTAGAATACGTATTAGAATGACTAACCTGAGCCTATTTCTTAAGATTCTAATTCCTTTGGCTTCTATATTGATTTGTATTCTGCATTTGGTTTCTACCCCTTGAAATACCTAGGCTTTTAACTTTGAGAAAATCTCCTTATTTGAAGTCACTAGACTAGGTACGACTAGGGTACCAGTCATACCCTATGGATATGACTTAGTGACCCCCTCCCATACCTTAGGTAGTGTGTTGAGGGTTATTCACTGTCCTAGTTATGATTTAGCCTCCACTCAATCGTACATTAGGGTATGCGTCATACCTAACCTAGTCGTATAGAGTGTTGTCTTGAACTTGAGTGAACTATTGGGGATACGAGTTATGGGTATGGCTTAGGGTATCATTCGTACCCTTGGGTATGATTCCATGGTATGTAGTTGTAACCTGACCAATGTAGGGGTCCTTGGTGAAGCTTTGGGTATGAGTTAGGGTACCCTTCGTACCCTAGGGTATGTTTAACCCAAATGAGTCATACCCACCTTAGAAGGCATTTTCCAACTTTTAAGCCAAGAGCTTTATGGATATTTCCCTACCCCAAAAACCTTAAAACCCATGATATATAATATTTTTTGGCCCTCAATTCTTCACATTTACAAGATCAAAATCATAACAATCCTCTCTAGATTTCTTTAAACAATATATGAGGCTAGGGTTTGGAGGGTGCTTAAAATACCCTAGTTTCTGGACCTTAGAAAATTTCCTGGAATTCTGGTCTCTGGACCCAATACAACTCATGGGTATGAGCTGTATGTTAGAGTATGAATGTTATGGTCCAGTCGTATACTGACCAGTGTTGGTTGGTGGGATGTATTTTGGTCACTAAAATGGGTACGACTTGGTGGTATGAATCGTATGGTTGGATATGGATCATTTGGTTTCTTTACATAACCTTAGACTTGGTAACTTAAGTTGGATTTGAGTACTAGTGTCTTACCAGGAGTCATAATCCAAGGTACGAGTCATACCCAAGAGTACCCTGGACTCGTATGATGGACAATGTTCAAACCTTTTATGATTCTATCTTGCCAGGGATACCGGTAAAGGGTATGGATAATATGCTATTAATACGACTTAGTTAGGATGAGTCGTATACTGGATAGTGATGGGTCCAAGGGTTAAGGCTTAGGATACGAGTGGTGGGTACCATTCGTATCAAAGGGTACAACTCATGAGGGTCAGTCGTACCCCTGTGATGGAATTTTTGTGCAACTTAAGTGGGGTTATTCTGGAAATTTTTCTGCTTATTCTAATAAGGTCCCACGGCTTCTAAATCTCTTGGGAGGATATTTACCCTGTTATTCTATTCATTAACACTTAGAAACTCTTCCTAGACACTCTATAATTCTCTCAAAAACTTTTGGGAAAGAATGTTAGGGTTTCAACTAGAGTACTAATTTGGGGATCTTGTTGGTGGTTTCTCTCCATCTACTTTGATAATTAAGGCATATTCTCTTCCCTCATTATTAGTTCCAACTAAAGGCATGGTTTAGTAAAATGTTTTTATAATTTGAATATTGTATGATTTATGGTTTTTAACTATGATTTGGGGGTTTTCAAAATGCTTGGTTGTGGTTTTCCCATGTTTTAATCATGTTTTTGTATGCATTAATGGTGGTTTTGGATAATTATTTGCATAGGAATATTTGTTTGGTAATTGATTTTGGTTTTGGAAATACTATTCCCCTAATGTGTTTGATAAAATGTCTTTAACAATGTTTTCATTATAATATTGGTTTTTCAATGGAACTTATGCATGGTTTAAACTTGGTAATAGAACCCTAAATTTTATGAATGATTTAAATAGATTGGAAAGGCCTTAGTGGCCATGGTTTTGGTTAATTGGAAATCATGAAGGGTACATGGAATCCCTTAAACCTATATCTTCTTAGCTATGGACAAAACTTGCAAGTTATTATTGGTATGACGATACCACTATTAATGTCCTTGGTTAATGGATTGGTTGGTTTCCTGGTAATGGTTTTAATTGGGTAATAATGGCGGGGTGTGTAGAAAAGTCATGGAAGGTGGTGGTATCGAGAGGACAAAAATTGGTAACTCATATTTGTCAATGTTAGATTGGTCTTGGTGACTGTGTGCATGATGTCATACATTATATTTGGTAGATGTACTAGTTATCCCAGTTTTTTATTCCCTAGTCATACGACTTCACACACTGCAACCCATTAAGCAGGAGGAGCTGAATCCATATAGCTCATAAGTGGTTTAGGACGGCGGAACTACACAAGCCAAGTAAAGGTTTTAATGGCATGCTAATCCCGGTTACCTTTCCTGGCATGTTTATATATATATATATATGTATGTATGTATAGTTGTGTGCATATGGATGGTTTTACTTAATTTTATAACTGACATTATTTTATCCTTATCCTGAGTTTATGTTAGCGATCATTCGGTAAACCATCTATGGGCGTATACCCAAGCTATGCAGGAACCGACCATTCTACTTCTCTTACATAGTGATTGACACGGGGACAATTGTTAGATTGAAGTGGTGAACTTTCATTTTTTTAAAAGGCTCTATTTCATGTTATTGATATTTTTAGACATTTTGATTTATTTTTGGATATTGGTTTTAGCTATGGTTGGGGACATGTCCCAACCAGATATTCTTACTCTTTTGGTTAAAGTCTTTGTGGTACTGCTATGGGTTGGAATGGGCAAGATCGATATTGGTGTCGGCTTTAATAAAGGCATTGGAATTAGGGCTGACATCCTTGGACATAATTTCTCACTGTTCTATCATTTTTTATTTTGGGATTAATCATATTATGTTTTGAAACTTATTTGTTTATGGCCTGGTTTATGACTCTTGTTTCAATATTGGTTTGGTTCGGTGGTTTGGTGGTACAGTTTGGTGTAATAGGATGACTTGATAGGGTTGGTCTAGGAATAGACCTATCCCAAAGTTAGTCCTTGTCCAGATATGCTATCTTGCTATTTATTCAGAATTTAGCCAACTCAAGGTATGCAAATAGTGGTTGGGTTGGGTAACAGTGGATGTTCCCCGATCCTGGTTAAACTTGGGATGCCCATTATGATAAGGCCCCCAGTCGGATCATGTCAAGTTGATATCAGATCTTTAGGTTCATGGTTAATTGGGTGTCCACAAAGCCATGTCGAGTAGAGTCTCTTTTAGGAGTGTGTAGCATGCCACACTCATAAGAGAGAGGCTATAAGGAATTTAGGAATGTTTCACTTTCTTGGTATTCTATTTTCAAGCTTAGAGTCTAAGTCTTGAAATTCTTCTCTAATCTTTGGTTTTTCACTTTTTAGATCATGCCTCAAAGATTTAAAACATATGAAAACTCTTCAATCCCATCTGGGGACAATGTTGATATGGCACATCCTACATCTGGAGTTCATCTTCGATCTCAGGGGCCTATCCTTGATAGTTTTGAAGTTTCTCCAGTTGCTTCTAATCTTACTCAGGATGAGCGGGATGTGTCTAGTGGGTTATCTACTGAGGCCACAAGGGTTGGTCAGTTTATGAAACTAAATCCTCCTACATTTATTGGTGTGAAGGTAGAGGAGGATCCTCATGGTTTATTAGATGAAATAGAGAAGATGTTTAGGGTGATGTAGGCTACCAATGTGGAAGGTGTCAACTTTGTAGCTTATCAGCTCAATGATGTTGCGAATCAATGGCACAAAGAGTGGGATAAGGATAGACGGGATGTTAAGGTGTCATCTTTATGGGATGCCTTCTCTAGTGCTTTTCTAGATTATTTCTTTCCTCAAGAGATGAGGGAAGCAAGGATGGAGATTTTTGTGAATCTTAAGCAAGGGAGAATGTTTGTTAAGGAATATGCCTTGAAGTTTCACCAGTTGTCAAGGTAGGTTCCTAATTTAGTGGCTAACATGAGAGTGAGAATGAGAAAGTTCATTTCTGGGTTGAATCAGGATTTGATCTTGGAAAGCAAGATTTCCTTGCTGATTAAAGATATGGACATTTCTACGTTGACTATTTATATGCAGCAGGTAGAGATGAGAAGATGAAATAGGTAGAGTTCAGAGATCGGCAGGGTAAGAGGAGCAGGTTTTTTGATAAGGGAGGTGCTCAGTCTCAGGGTGTTGAGATGGCATTAAATGATAGAAAAAGAAGTGGGGGAGTTCTGGTTCCTTCTTTACTGCTAGTGCTTCTTACCCGAAGCAGTCGGGTAACAGGCGTCACCAGGGTGGTGATAATTTTTTAGCATAGAGTGCCCAATCTTATGAGAGTGGGGGTTAGTTGGTTTCTTTATGCCCTCTTTTCTAGTTATTTGGTCATCCTCATTGGGGTTATTACAATAAATGGAGGGACAAATATTTTAAGTGTCTCCAGGCAGGACATTGTCTCAAGGATTGTCCAATTAATAAGGTTTCTACAGGAGCAAATAAGGTACCGGTGGATTCATCTTCTACTAGTACACCCGATGGTGTCGCGTCTACTTTTATTACTACTCCTGGTTCTAGTGTTGGCCGAAATAGGTTGTATGCTTTGGCATCCCAACAGGATTCTGAGGTATCACCTGAGGTCGTTACTGGTACGTTACAACTCTTTTCTTATGGCGCGTATTGTCTGCTTGATCCAGGGTCCACTATTTCTTATGTGACCCTATTTATGACTGTACGTATTGGTTATGATCTTGAGGTTATTTTAAATCTTTTTTCTATTTCTACCTCGGTAGGTGATGTAGTTATTGCTAAGAGAGTCTATAGGGGATGTGTGGTATATATTAGTGGTAGGAAAACTTTGGTAGATTTTTTTGAACTTGATATGGTGGATTTTGACGTCATTCTGGGGAATGATTGGTTGCACTCTTGTATGCGCCCTTGGATTTTTGTACCCGTAAGGTTTTCTTTAGGTTCCCTGGTAAACTGGTTATAGAGTGGGAGGGAGGTTCTCTAGCTCCTAGGGGGAGGTTTATTTCTTATCTTAGATCTCGAAGGTTAATCTCTAAAGTTTGTCTTTATCACTTCGTCCGAGTTAAATATTCTAACTTAGAAGGTCTTTCTTTCCAGTCAGTCTCGATGGTAAATGAGTTTCTTGAGCTCTTCCCGAATGATCTTCTTGGTGTTCCTCCGGATTGGGAAATAGAGTTTGGTATTGACTTGGTTCCGGACACACGTCCAATATCTATTCCTCTTTATAGAATGGCTTCGGTTGAGTTGAGGTAACTCAAGGAGCAACTTAATAATCTTCTGGATAAGGGTTTTATTCATCCTAGTATATTCCCGTGGGGTGCATCAGTGTTGTTCGTGCATAAAAAGGATAGTTTCTTTTGGATGTGCATTGACTACGGGCAGTTGAATAAGGTGACAGTCAAGAACAAGTATCCTCTTCCAAGGATAGATGATCTATTTGATCAGTTGTAAGGTGCCAAGATCTTTTCTAATATAGATCTTCAGTCTGAGTATCATCATCTAAAGATTAGGGATGTGTATATCCCTAAGATGGCTTTTCGTACAAGGTATGGGCACTTTGAAATTTTGGTGGTGTCATTTGGATTGACCAATGCCGGCATTGATGGATTCAATGAACAAGGTTTTCAGCAGTTCTTGGATCTTTTTGTCATTGTGTTTATTGATGACATTCTTGTTTATTCCAAAAGTGAGGTAGATCATGCTAATCACCTTCGTGTGTTATTGCAGACCTTGAAGGAACAATAGTTGTTTGTCAAGTTCACCAAGTGGGAGTTTTAGTGAAACGTTGTGACTTTTCTTGGTCATATTATTTCTAGAGAGGGGATCATGGAGGATCTGCAAAAGGTGATTGTGGTTAAAGGGTCTAGACCCACGATGCCAACCGATATTCAGAGCTTCTTGGGCTTGGCTGGGTATTATACGCGGTTTGTGGAAGGCTTTTCATCTATAGCTGCTCTTTTTACAAAGTTGACTCAGAAGAAGGTTAAGTTTTCTTGGTTGGATGCTTGTTAGGGGAGTTATAAGAATTTGAAAGACAAGCCGACTTTGGTTCTAATTCTGACTTTGCCGCAAGGCAATGATGGGTTCGTGTTCTATTGTGATGCATCTCGGGTAGGTCTCAGTTGTGTTTTGATACAACATAGGAAGGTGATTTCCTATGCTTCAAGGTAGTTGAAGGTACATGATAGGAACTATACTACTCATAATTTGAAGTTATTGGCAGTTGTGTTTGCTTTGAAAATATGGTGCCATTATTTGTACGATTTAAACATGGACATCTTTTCTGATCATAAGAGTCTACAATATGTGTTCACTCAGAAGAAGCTCAATCTCAGGCAGAGGAGATGATTGGAGCTTCTTACGAACTATGATATGAGTCTCCACTATCACCCAGGTATGGCTAATGTGGTTGTTGATGCTCTTAGCAGGTTGTCCATGGGGAGTTTAGATCATGTGGAGAAAGGAAAGTGGAAATTGGTGAAGGATATTCACCACTTGTCTAATCTTGGAGATCTCCTCTTGGACTCTAAAGATAGAGGTATAATGGTACAAGAAGTAGGTCGATCATCTATTAGTAAAGAGATTAAGGAGAAACAAGTGTTGGATCCTATCTTAGTAAAAATCAAGGGTGATGTTGGTGGGAAAAAGGTGATGGTGTTTGAGATCAGTGGTGATGGTACCAAGGAAGGTTGTGTGTTCCTAATGTTAACGATTTGCGGAAAAGGATTCTGGCTGAGGTGCATGAGTCACACTATGCTGTTCATCCTAATTCCACGAAGATGTATCATGATGTCAAAGAGATGTATTGGTGGAATAGTATGAAGAGGAATGTGGCTAACTTTGTGGCCAAATACTTGGTGTGTCAACAAGTTAAGGTTGAACACATGAGACTTGGTGGGTTGTATCAAGAGATTGTTTTGCCTAAATGGAAATGGGAGGTAATCAATATGGATTTCGTTACCAATCTTCCTTGGTCTCGAAATCAATATGATTCAATTTGGGTCATCGTGGATAGTATGACAAAGTATGCTCAGTTCTTGCCAGTGAGGACTACTTTTTTAGTGGAGGATTATGTGAAGTTATATATTTAGGAGATTGTGAAGCTACATAGGGTACCTGTTATGATTATCTCTGATCGTAATATGTAGTTTACATCTCACTTTTGGCAGTCTTTTTAGAAAGGTTTAGGGACTAAGGTGAGTCTGAGTACTGCTTTTTATCGCAGACGGGTGGGCAAGTACAAAGAACTATTCAGACATTAGAGGATATGTTTCGAGCTTGTGTGATTAATTATGGTGGAAATTGGATTGAGCATCTACCTTTGGTAGAGATTACTTACAACAATAGTTATCATTCTAGTATTGGTATGACTCTTTTTAAGGCATTGTATGGAAGGAGGTGTAGATCTCCTATTGGTTGGTTTGATCTTGGGGAGGCGGATATGTTTGGTCCCAACTTGGTTTATCAGGATATAGAGAAGGTGAAGGTGATTCGAGATAGGCTTAAGGCTTCCAAAATCCCCAAAAGTCCTATGCGGATGTTAGTCATAGAGACTTGGAGTTTGAGGCTGGGGATAAGGTTTTCCTCAATGTATCTCCCATGAAGGGAGTAGTGCGGTTTGGTAAGAAAGGAAAGCTCAGTCCCCGATATGTTGGTCCTTATGAGATTCTGCAGAAGGTTGGTAATGTTGCTTATGAGTTGGAGTTACCTTCTAGCTTAAGTCTGGTTCATCCAGTATTTCATGTCTCTATATTAAAGAAGTGTCTTAGTGATCCTTCTTCAATTGTGCCTTTGGAGGGGTTGGGTATCTCAGACTCTCTGTCTTATGAAGAGGTCCCAGTTGAGATCTTGGATAAGAAGGTTCGTCAGTTGCAAACCAAGAATGTGGCTTCAGTTAAGGTTCTGTGGCAGAACCATACGGTGGAAGAAGCTACATGGGAAGCGGAGGAGGACATAAAGTCCAAGTATCCGTATCTATTTTTTTCTTTTGGGATTCGTACGGAAGGTATGTGTCTTCAACATATCTTTATTTTTTGAGTTTGCTAAATAAAATATTAATATGTTAAATAGTGGGAATATATTTGATAATGCAAATAACTAATGAGTGTGGCTACCCCTACCTTGTCCGTCATTTGGGGACAAACCTTTCTAGTGGGGGAGACTGAAATACCCTAGTTTCTGGATCATAGAAAATTTCTTGGAATTCTTTTCCCTGAACCCAATACGACTCATAGGTACGAGCCTATGTTGGGGTATGAATGATATGGTCTAGTCGTATGCTGACCAGTGTTAGTTGGTTGGATGGATTTTGGTCACTAGAATGGATATGAATGGGTTGTATGAGTCATATGGTTGGACACGGATCTTTTAGTTTCTTTACTTAACCTTAGACTTGGTAACTTAATTTGGATCTGAGTACTAGTGGCTCACTGGGAGCCGTAAGCCAGGGTAAGAGTCATACCCAGGACTCGTATGGTAGACAGTGTTCGAACCTCCTGTGATTATATTGCCAGGGATATGAGTGAAGGGTACGAATCGTATGCTATCAATACGAATTGGGTAGGATGATTCATACACTAGACAGTGTTGGGTCAAAGGATTATGTCTTAGGATACGAGTGGTGGGTACCACCCGTATCGAAGGGTACGACTCGTGAGAGTCAGTCGTACCCCTATGACAGAATTTTTGTACAACTTCAGTGGGGGTATTTTGGATATTTTCCCACTTATTCCAATTAGGTCCCACAACTTCTAACTCTCTTGGGAGGCTATTTACCCTATTATTTTATTCATTAATACTTAGAAACTCTTCCTAAACACTCTATAATTCTCTCAAAAGATTTTGGGCAAGAAAATTAGGGTTTCAACTTGAGGACTAATTTGGAGATCTTGTTAGTGGTTTCTATTTAGTCCACTTTGTCAATTAAGGCATGTTCTCTTCCCTCATTATTAGTTCCAACTAAAGGCATGGTTTAATATAATGTTTTTATGATTTGAACATTGTATGATTTCGGGTTTTAATTATGATTTGGGGGTTTTGGTTATAAATGCTTGGTTATGGTTTTCCCATGTTTTAATGATTCTTTTGTATGCATTAATTGTGGTTTTGGATAATTAGCTACATGGGAATGGTTCTTTGGTAATGGATTTTGGTTTTGGAAATACTATGCCCCCAATGTGTTTGATAAAATGTCTTTAACAATGTTTTCATTATAATATTGGTTTTTCAATGGAACTTATGCATGGTTAAATTTGGTAATGGAACCCAAAATGGTATGAATGGTTTAAATAGTTTTAATGAATTGGAAAGGCCCTGGTGGCCATGGTCTTGGTTAATTGGAAATCATGAAGGGTACATGGAATCCCTTAAACTATATTGAGGTGGCTATGGACAAAACTTTGCAAGTTACTGTTGGTATGACGATACCACTATTAACAGCCTTGGTTAATAAATGGTTAATGGATTGGTTAGTTTCCTAGCAATGGTTTTAATTAGGCAATAATGGTGAGGTGTGTAGCAAAGCTGTGGAGGGTGAAGTTCCTGAGGGGACCAAAACTGGAAACTCATATTTGTCGATGTGAGGTTGGTCTTGGTGATCGTGTGCATGATGTCACACTTTATATTTGTGGGATGTAGTAGTCATCCCAGGTTTTTATTCCTTAGTCATCTGGCTTCACACACTGGGGCCCTTTCATCAGGGGAAGTTACACCCATATAGCCCGTGGGTGGTTTAGGATGGCAGAGATACACAGCTGATGTTGGGTGTATTTATGCACTCTAGCATCACTATTCTAGCCTTTTTAGTATTGTTTTGAGGATGATTCTAAGCTAAAATGGTTAATAATGAGATAAATATGTTAAAACATGTGTTGCTATTGTTCAAGGTGAATTTCAAGAAAGTTTGTACTTAAAAGAATCAATTGGAGTTCAATAGAGAAAGCTAGTCTTTCTAGCGTGAGCTAGTTGCTTGTCTAGCCTCTCTTGTTGGATTATATTGTGTTCCATATGTTCCTTATGGTTTTAAATGTGTTATTATATTTTGAACAAAGTGTTAGGAGTGTACATAGTTGACACAAGTCAAGGGAAGAGTTGAAACTTTAGTTAAAGATCAAAGTGAAATTTGCCTATGCTTAGCTCGTGTTTCTATTTCGTTGTGTTAGATGATGTGTTGTTTTGAGCTTTAAATTGTTATGTTTAATGATATATTATTCTTGTTTAATGGATTATGATGATATATGAAGGATATAAAAGCTTCAAATCAAGTGGGAACAACTCAAAAATGCTCGGAATGGCTCAACGAAGGCATAATATGCAGATTAACGCACTTTTGGATCCCTGGAATGTCAAGGGCGCGCATGGGCTTGTAGGAGTGGTAAATTGACTTGTTTAAAACATCAATAGATTCATTAGAGGCCCAAAATTTCATCCATATGGCGCGTGATGGTCCTAAAGGCAATTAGCCCGCGATGCGGGCTCATTTTGGTGCCCCCTTTGCCTTAGAAAAATTCTGAAGAACAATTTCCAATATCTTAGGGAGATTTGGAGGTGGCTCCCTACCTGTAGTGGGGCTTTAACCAGGACGGAACCCCACCCACTCTCGGGCTTAATAACTTAAGGCTTTCAACTCCAACACGGATTGGGTTTGCTCCTATACTATAAATACATGTTATATCATGATTTTTACATATTTTTGGACATGTTGGAGCATTGGAGGCTACCACAACTTCTCTTTAGGGTTTTATTATCTTTAATTTAGTTTCTTTAATGGTTTGTATCATCATTCCAAGGGATTGGATGATGAATATGTCCATTCAAGGCTAAAATTCCCTTTTCGGGGTTAAGGCCAAGATCATGACTACTTTCGTTTTGAATTAAGTTCATTAATTTTTCTTATCTTTATTGGTTGTTTGTTTATTATTATTTTAACTATTTTAAGGATTATCTACCCTTAGAATACACCAATTGTCAACCTTGTGAGCTCGGGAGAGGGAATAGAGAGATAGAACATGGGTATAAGCAAGGTAAGGTTCGTAGTCTTTTATAAAATAAGGATTTTGAATTATCATCTAGGACAGGGATATACCTAGAAGCCTTACTTGAATTACATGTAGGATGATATTTGTAAAGAACTTAAGTGAATTATTACACCCCCCCTCAACGATGTAGTTATAAGGTTTAACTTAGGTAAACGATTAGAGGTTGGGAAACCGTAATCATGAAATTAACCCTACGAATCAACAACCAAGATAAGCAATTTATCGAATGAAGTTCAATAACGTAGTATGATTGTTCGTAAGCCTTAACCCTGGGCTACTATCCATAGATTGTCCTAAGTAATTACTTTTTTCCCTTAGTTTAGTTTAGTTTTAATTTACAACTGTAAAACTCTATTTGCTCCTCTCCTCAATTGGTTAAACTAGAATTGGATAGGCGGCAAATGCAAGTCCTTGAGAGATCGATACTTGGGCTTCCTTGAAGCTACTTTACTACTTGATAAGACCACGTACACTTTCATGTGCGCTTGGGCGCTGTCAACAGCCTAGGTAATGGTTTTAATAACATGTTAAACCCTGTTCCCTTTCCCGGCATGGTTATATATCTATATATATGGATTGTCTTACTTGGTTTTATAAATAGAATTATTTTATCCTTATCCTGAGTTCATGCTAGCGATCACTCGCTAACCCATTTACGGGCGGCTGTATACCCATGATATGCAAGAACCGGCTATTCTACTCCTCCTACATTGTACTTGACTCACGAAAAACTGTTGGATTAAAGTGGTAAGCTTCCATCGTTCAGGAAGGCTCCATTTCTTATTATGAATGTTTTTAGACATTTTGATTTATTTTTGGATATTGTTTTGGGTTATAGTTGGGGGCATGTCCCAACTGGATATTCTTAATCTTTTGGTTAGAGGCTTTGTGGTACCGTTATGGGATGGAATGGACGAGATTGGTATTGGTGTCGGCCTTAATATGGGCATTGGAATTCGGGTTGACATCCTTGGACATAATTTCTCACTGTTCCATCGTATTTTATTTTGGGATTAATCATATTAGATTTTGGAACTTATTTGGTAATGTCCTGGTTTATGGCCCTTATTTTGATATCGGTTTGGTTTAGTAGTTTAGTTGGTACGGTTTGGTATGACGGGATGACTTGATAGGGTTGGTCTAGGAATAAACCTATCCCAAAGTCAGTCCTTTTCCAGATATGCTATCTTGCTATTTGTTTGAAATTTAGCCAACTCAAGGTATGCTAATGATGGTTGTGTTGGATAACAGGGGGTGGTCTCCGGTCCTAGTTGGACTTGGGATGACCATTACGACAAGGCCCTCGGTCGGGTCATATCAAGTTGGTATCAGAGCTTTAGGTTCATGGTCAATTGGGAGTCCACAAAGTCATGTTGAGTAGAGTCTCTTTTAGGGGTGTGTAGCATGCCACACTCATAAGAGAGAGTCTACAAGGCATTTAGAAATGTTTCACTTTTTTGGTATTCTATTTTCAAGCTTGGAGTCTAAGTCTCAAAATTCTTCTATAATCCTTAGTTTTTCACCTTTTAGATCATGCCTTGACAATCTGGAACACAAGAAAACTCTTTAGTCCTATATGGGGATAATATTGATGGGGTACGTCCTACGTCTATAGTTCATCTTCGATCTCAGGGTCCTATCCCTAATAGTGGTAGAGTTTCTCTAGTTGCTACTAGTCTTCCTCAGGGTGAGGTGACTAATGCAGAATTTTGCCAGTCTTTTCATATTATTGCTAAATTGGTTGTTGCTCAGTGTAACACCCCAAGAGTACACCCTGGACGCCACATAGTGGTTGGAACCATAAGTGATCCCAAGCTAACCCATGAACTGGCATACTATTAAGCAACTGAATTATAACATAATAAATAGTTTTTCTACTGTGCGGAAACATAATATACTAAAAAAATCTAAAATAGATACAATACCGATATAGCTTTACAATATGATAAATCTGAAGGATGAAATTGAAATTGCATGACTGACTCTGACTGACATCTGTGAAGCCTCTACTATACTGACTATAGATAGCTAGGACATGCCTCCAACTACCACAAATCAATACACATGAAAATAAATGAACTGTACATGAACTAAAACTGTCTAGAGTTCCTGAAGTAGGAGAACTCATCACCTGCTGGCTGAAATCTGCAACGGTCTAATCATGATGCGTAGGCTATAACTGATACCTACATTATGAGACAATATAGCACATAGACATATATGTAGATCAGAACTTCTGGAATGTACTGAGTATGCAGGGGTAAATACAATAAGTAAAATTGATTTCATACATAATCATAAAACATGCATGGTAAGTGTAAGTAGACTCAGCAATAGGCAAGAATAAATTGACAACTAAAATATCTTAAAGCATGAGTGACAAACATTCTCTGATAAAATGGTGAATCTCTACACTTAGTTTCTATAAACTTGCTTTAATGATATAAGTATAACTGAACTTGGAATATGATAAAACATGGATATTGTATGAATACTGGGTCTGAAACTATGTGATGGAGACTAACATAAACTGAGGATCTGAATATACAATCACACTGAGCATGAATGCATAAACATACTAACTTATCTGATTAACTAAATGTCTGATAGCTGAATACTGGGCATGTAAGACTGTACTAAACTTAGTCTAAATAAAGGGACTAAAACTGTAGAGTATTATGCATATGAGATAAGGACTGATTGAGTAACATGAGATAACTGAGCATGAATTCATGAAAACTGTATTATTTTAGAATGCAAAACCAAGCGTATAACATGATTCTGAAATAGTCTACAAACTAAGGTACTAAAATACTGATAACTGTACGCTATGGTCAAGCAAACCTGAAATTAAACTGAGTTACTGATCTGATTAATCGACTGAGACTATAACTAAGACGATAACTGAGACTATAACTGAGACTGTAACTAAGATCATATTAACACTGGAAAATGAGTTCTGAATACTAATTAACTGATATCTGAGTTTACTAATACTATAGTACTGATAACTGAGTGACTGTTTCTGACAGTCCTAATTCTGTAGAATGGAACTGAGTTTTATATTGAGCTGAGTGACTGTGTCTAATAGTCCTGAATCTGTAGAACTGAACTGAGTTCTATACTGAAACAGAAACTGAAACTATGGGAGGTAGTTATCTAACCGACATGCCACTCTCCAAATAGATTGGGGTCCAACCTGTAACCCTAGTTGGGAAGGGTGTCAATACCGTTCCATGGGTAAAGACAAGATGTGAGTTAACCCTCTCTGACAGAAAGCACTTTCGTCAACCCTCGTTGGCAGGAAAACTCACGTGATATGTATTAACCCTAGTCTGGCAGGAAGATACCTCAACCTACACTGGCTACATAGTTCGGTAACTCAGGGATTGCTACAATGGGCCAAACCCTATGCTGGAAAGAATGCTCCCATCCCTGGGTTTGCTCGGTGTTGATTCCTACTCCAAACTGAATAGACACTGAACTGATTTCTAAACTATACTAGTCTTGACTGAATTATTATTGATCATGTTGTCTAACTGAACTGAAGTGAGTTTACTGGGTCCCGCTGACTGATGGAATACTGTTGAGTTCTGTTAACTTACTGAGTTCACTGAGTTTTGAATTGAATACTGAACTAAGACTGTGACTGATTACTGAGTACTACTATTTGTGACACTACTGAGACTGTTCTGTAACTATTGTAGCTCTAGGTATGCAGCTAGATTTTCAGTTATTGAATACCCCCAGGACTTGATAGCATGAAAAGTAAAGCATAGCATGATCTTGAAAAGCATAGCTATAGACAATTGTTCACAATTCATTCACTGAGATATTTTATCAAACATTTGGAGGTTATGGACTTGTACATGAATGAGAACACATGGTAACGTGTGATGATTACCCTATTTAATTCACATGGACATTCTATCAAGCACGTGGAGATTAATACTTTAATATAAGGCAATTCGCCAAACACATGGGGATCATGAACTTGGACATGAGAATATCTTAAACATGGCAGCATAGCATGATTACATAACTAAGATCATGAATTGGAGAATTCATATATAATTCGCTTGAAATAGTACATGAGTGTTTCATCAAAACATGTAAAGTTCATAGCTTGAAGTAAGAATGTCTTAAACATGAGGGAACAATAGAGTTACATGAAAAAGTTCATAGCTTGGGGATTCATCTTGAAATTGACTTAACATGATATGGGAATTTCATCAAACATGTGGAAAGTATGAATTTAAAACATGAGAATATTGCTAAACATCATGAATTTAGGATCAATCATGGAATTTACTTGAATAAAGCATGGGAAATTAAAAATTCATAGCATGAGGAATTTAAAATCTTGGATGGAATCACACATGGGCTGATTTGAATTAAAAACCACAGTGAAAAAACATGAAATTAAATCTTTCTTGAACATACATAAAACCATAATAATGGAAAATTCAATCATTAATTAAAAGAAAATAGTTTTTGGGCTCAGTAGGTAAAAGAGGACCCATGGATTAACTCCCACATACCTTAAAGCTTTAATATTGAAGGAGACACACAATCTTGAAAGCATTCTTGAATTAGGAAGCTTGAGTTCTTACTTTTCTTGAAGAAAAGTTGATGAAGTTCTTGGTGTTCTTGAGGAGGCTAGGGTTTTTCTTTGAGAGAAAAGATGAATAATTGAGTGTATATTGCTTTTGGGGGTTGAAATTAAGTGTTATGGGTGGATTTGGGTGAGGAAAAGTGACCAAAGTGCCCCTACACCCTTTAGAAACTGAATTAGTGTGTGAAACAGTTCCGTAACGCGCATGCCGACGGGTCACGTCCCTATAACATCGGCTTACTGCCTCACACAGAAAATGCCATAACTTTTCGTTCGGGTATCAGAGTTTGGAAAAATTGGTATAGTTGGAAATATAATTCAATTATCTACAATTTTGTGGGTTTTGATCTGCAAAATTATATGTATATAAAAAGTTATATACGTTTAAAGTAGACCCTTATAGAATCAAATGCCAAACTTTGGACGAATCAAAGGCTCTAAGCTCAACTTTGTTTTAAGTGATTCTTATGAACATTTTTCACCTCAAAAGCAAATAAAACATGAGGATAAAGATTATGAAACTTATATTCACATGGGAATCATTTGAATTATAGCTTTTACACGTCGGAACAACAGTTCAAAGACTATCCCAAAAATGCGGGGTATTACATTATCTCCTCTTTGGGAATATTCGTCCTCGAATGAGACTGATAAGGCTGAGAGTACTATACAAAGGTAACTGAGATCATATTCTAAACATGAGTGAATTGGAACATGATTGCATAAATGATTCTAAAACTTGATACATGAACTGAATATCATAGACTGAACTGATTTCTTGAATACATGCAATCACATGAGAATGATTATACGGATGCGATAGAAACGAGAGAGTTAAATGATGAGTAACTATTACTTTAGGCTGGATCTAATTTTGTAAAGAAAAATGAAATATTTAAGATATGAATACTCGGTGTATAACAATACATCTCCCCCTTGGGATACTTCGTCCCCCGAATAATACTGTCTTGGTTGTAATACTAAGAAAAGACCAAGATGCACGGAAAACTTATGGACTGAATATCTGGGTTCAGAAACTGATACATGATGCATGAACTAAACTAAATTTATGACTTGTATGGTCGTGAATGAATTACCTCATGAATAGGAAAGATGGAAAATCATAGAAACTTGTCTGTCTGACTGCTAGACTGTATTGTTGGCTATACGGACTGAATTATACTGAAAGCTTATACTCAACTATAGATTCCACTTGTACACCAACATAACATTCAAGCCTATCCTCATAACCACACATGAACTTGTAGGAAAACCACCACAAAAGCATCTTTCTCATTTTCTCTAAACCTCTATCCTTAAAACTTTCATGCACTAGCCCAAGAAAACACACATAGAATTTTAACTAATCATGAGATAAGGAGAAGTCACTGAAAGTTAGAACATAAGGACCTAAAACATGAAAGAATAACTTTGACACTCAGCTGAGGCCTGAGGAATAAAGTATCAATGACATAAATTTAGCAGAGAGGTCTGTATTGAGGACATACATGGCATAAACTAAATTTTGCTGATCATTATGAGTGTAGCATGAGTATATGGATCTAAAAAAATTATAAAACATGAGTACATGCGCCATGATTTGCATGATCTGAGTTTGGAGTTCATGATTTCATGGAACATGATTTATACTCCTGAGTGAACTGGAACTCTTCATACTAGAACTGAAAGCGTAAATGGTTTTTCTATAAGGTGCATAAATATGAGCTTTGATAATGGAGCTGACATGTTAGGCATGAGTAGACATCGTGATGGCTAAAAAACTTTGCACTGAGATAAGAATAGGTTGGGAATCGTCTTTCCTTACTTCTTTTCTACACACACTAGCACTACTACTAGAATCTAAAAGCCTGACTTGGTTACTTGTTCTATTATCTCCCCCTTAGCTTTAAGCCATCATCTTAAGTCTGTGACCACTTTACTAAACTCTAAACTGAACTGCAGTCGCTTTACTCTAGAGTATGGGGTATAATAATACACATGAATGATAAACTCATCCATACCATCATACTTAATCTCGAATCAACAAACTAAAATTCCTGCATCTACTGTTCAAGCCTACTGATTCACCTTTCATACAACTAGCCCCATGAATATATAATCTGCTCAATCTGGATAACGCTATCCCAACTCTACTACTGCTAAACTTCTGGGTTCATACTTCTAACTCTAAATCACATATTGTAAAAGAGATTCTGAGAAGGAAATCTGAATGCACATCTGACTTTGGTTTAATGCAGGATTTTCATGAATATGAATGAAATATTTCAAACCTTATGACATAAGGGCACTGATGGGATACTTTTTGAGCCAATATATAATCCCATAACTGTCTGTGGGGATTAACTGATGAAACATTGTCTATAAGGACTTAAGCTTCACTATTTCTATTGCCTCAAAACTAAGGCAGAGTTAGCATGAATAGAGCAAGATGAGGATCTACATAGATTTCTTAGATAATACTTCTACTGCACGTTCAAAGACTTGAAAGAAGGGAGATATTTTTTAAATGACCGGTAGCCTCTCGAAGAAAAATATAGACATCTCCGTACCATTTTGCAAGACTCTACTAGACACGACTTCATAGACACCCTAGGACACTTGAACTCTGTGCTTTGATACCAAGTTTGTAACGCCCTAAGAGTACAACCTAATGCCACACAGTGATTGGAACCATAAGTGATCACAAGCTAACCCATGAACTGTCATACGGTTAAGTAACTGAATTATAACATAATAAATAGTTATTCTACTGTGCGGAAACATAATCATACTAGAAAAAAATATAAAATAGATACAATACTGAAAAAGCTTTACAATCTGATAAATCTGAAGGATAAAACTGAAATTACATGACTGACTCTGACTGGCGTCTAAGAAACCTATACTATACTGACTATAGATAGATGGGACATACCTCCAACTACCAATAATCAATACACATGAAAATAAATGAATTGTACATGAACTAAAACTGTCTGGAGTTCCCAAAGTAGGACAACTCATCACCTACTGGATGGAATAAGCAACTGTCTGATCATGATGCATAGACTATAACTGATACCTATATTATAAAAAAATGTAGCACATAGACATATATGTGGATCAGTACCTCTGGAGTGTATTGAGCATGCAGGGGTGAATGTAATTAGTAAAACTGATTTCATACGTAATCGTAAAACATAAATGCTAAGTGTAAGTAGACTTACCAATAGGTTGGAATAAACTAAAAACTAAAATATCTTAAAGCATGAATGAAAAAAATTCTATGATAATATGGTGAATCTCTACGTTTAGTTTTTGTAAACTTGCTTTAATGATATAAGTATAATTGAAGATGGAATATGATAAAACATAGATACTGTATAAATACTAGGCCTGAAACTACGTGATAGAGACTGACATAAACTGGGGATCTAAATATACAATCACACTGAGCATGAATGCATAAACATACTAACTTATCTGATTAACTAAATGTCTGATAGCTGAATACTGGGCATGTAAGACTAGACTGTACTTAGTCTGAATAACAGGACTAAAATTGTAGAGTATTATGCATATGAGATAAGGACTGACTGAGTAACATGAGATAACTGAGCATGAATTCATGAAAATGGTATTATTTTAGAATGCAAGACCAAGAGTATAATATTATTCTAAATTAGTCTATAAACTGAGGTACTGAAATACTGATAACTGTACGTTATGGTCAAGCAAACCTGAAATTGAACTGAGTTACTAATCTGATTACTCGACTGAGACTGTAACAAAGACTGTAACTGAGAATATAATTGAGATTGTAACTAAGATCATATTAACACTAAAAAATGAGTTTTGAATACTAATTAACTGATATTTGAGTTTACTGATACTATAGTACTGATAATTGAGTGACTATTTCTGACAGTCCTAATTCTGTAGAATGTAACTGAGTTCTATACTAAGTTGAGTGACTGTGTCTGACAGTCCTGAATCTGTAGAACTGAACTGAGTTTTATACTGAAACTAAAATTAAAACTGTGGGAGGTAGTTATCTAACCGACATGTCCCTCTCCAAATAGATTAGGGTCCAACCTGTAACCCCAATTGGAAGTGTGTCAATACTGTGCCACGAGTAAAGATAAGTTATGAGTTAACCCTCTCTAACTAGAAGCACTTTTATCAACCCTAGATGGCAGGAAAACTCATATGAGATGTATCAATCCTAGTTTGGTAGGAAGATATTTCAACCTACACTGGCTATGTAGTTCTGTAACTCAGGGATTTCTACTAAGGGTCAAACCCTATGCTGGCAGGAATGCCCCCATCCCTGGGTTCGCTCGGTGTTGATTTCCACTCCTAATAGAATAGACACTGAACTGATTTCAAAATAGTACTAGGCTTGACTGAACTGTTATTGATCATCTTGTCTAACTGAACTGAACTGAGTTTACTGGGTCCTGCTGACTGATGGAATACTATTGAGTTCTGTTAACTGACTGAGTTCACTAAGTTTTAAACTAAATACTGAACTGAGACTATTACTGAGTAGTACTATTTGTAACACTACTGAGACTGTTTTGTAACTACTGTAGCTCTAGGTAAGCATCTAGATTTCTGGGTACTGAATACCTACTGGACTCGATAGCATGAAAAGTAAAGCATGATCTTGAAAAGAATAGCCATAGTCAATTGTTCATAATTCATTCACTAAGATATTTTATCAAACATTTGGAGTTTATAGACTTGTACATGAATGAGAACACATGGTAACATGTCATAATTACCCTATTCAATTCACATGGGCATTCTATCAAGTACATGGAGATTAATACTTTAATATGGGGCAATTTTCCAAACACATATGGATCATGAAATTGGTCATGGGAATATCTTAAACATGGGAGCATAGCATGATTACATAACTAAGATCATGAATTGGGGAATTCACATGCAATTCGCTTGAAATAGGACATGAGTGTTTTATCAAAACATGTAAAGTTCATAGCTTGAATGTAAGAATGCCTTAAACATGAGGGAATAATAGAGTTACATGGCAAAGTTCATAGCTTGGGGATTCATATTGAAATTGACTTACCATGATATGGGAATTTCATCTAACGTGTGAAAATCATGAATTTAAAACATGAGAATATTGCTAAACATCATGAATTTAGGATCTATCATGGAATTTACTTGAATAAAGCATGGGAAATTCAAATTCATAGCATGAGTAATTTAAAATCTTTCATGGAATCACACATTGGCTGATTTGAATTAAAAACCACTATGAAAAATATGAAATTCAATCTTTTTTTAACATACATAATACCATAATAATGGGAAATTCATTCTTTAATTAAAAGAAAAGAGTTTTTGGGATCCATGGTTGAAAGAGGACCCATGGATGAACTCCCACATACCTTCAATCTTTAATCTTGAAGGAGAAACACAATCTTGAAAGCATTCTTGAATTAGTAAGCTTGAGTTCCTGCTTTTCTTGAAGAAAAGTTGATGAAGTTCTTGGTGTTCTTGAGGAGTCTAGGGTTTTTCTTTGAGAGAAAATATGAATAATTAAATGTATAATGCTTTTGGGGACTGAAATTAAGTGTTATAGGCGGATTTGAGTGAGGGTAAATGACCAAAGTGCCCCTAGACCCTTTAGAAGCTCTATTAGCATGTGAAACAGATCCGTAATGCCCATGCCGACGTGTCGCGTCGCTATCACATTGGCTTACTGTGTCACTCAAAAAATGTCATAACTTTTCGCTCGAGTATCAGATTTTGGCGAAATTGGTGTTGTTGAAAATCTAATTAAATTATCTTCAATTTGGTGGGTCTTGAGCTGCAAAATTCTATGTATATAAAAAGTTATACACATTTAAAGTAGATCCTTATAGAATCAAATGCCAAACTTTGGATGAATCTAAGGCTCTAAGCTCAACATTGTTCTAAGTGATTCTTATGAATATTTTTCACCTTAAAACCAAATAAATCATGAGGATAAAGATCATGAAACATATATTCACATGGGAATCATTTGTATTATAGATTTTACATGTAGGAATGACGGTTCAAAGAATAGCCCAAAAATGTGGGGTATTACACTCAGGTTGAGCGGGATCTATCTAGTGGGTTATTTGCTGAGGCCACAAGGGCTGGTCAGTTTATGAAATTGAATCCTACTACTTTTACTGGTGTGAAAGTGGAGAAGGATCCTTAGAGTTTCATGGATGAAATAGAGAAGATATTCAGGGTGATGTAGGCTACTAATGGAGAAGGTGTAAACTTTGTAGCTTATCAGCTCAAGTATGTTGTGTACCAATGATATGAAGATTGGGATAGGGATAGAGGAGATGTAGAGTAATCAATCTTATGGGATGCATTCGCTAGTGCTTTTCTGGAATGTTTCTTTCCTCAAGAGCTGAGGGAAGCAAATATGGAGGAGTTTATGAATCTCAAGCAAGGGAGAATGTCTGAAAAGGAATATGCATTGAAGTTTTACCTGTTGTCAAGGTATGCTCCTGATTTGGTGTCTGACATGAGTGATAAAATGAGAAAGTTCGCTTCTGGTTAAATCAAGATTTGATCTTGGAAAGCAAGACTACCTTGTTGATTAAAGATATAGACATTACTAGGTTGACTATTCATATGCAGTAGTTAGAGAATGAGAAGTAGAAATAGAAGGAGTTTAAAGATCGGCAGGGTAAGAGGAGCAAATTTTCAAATCAGGGAAGTGCTCATTCTCATGGTGGTCAGAAGTGGGAAAATTCTGGTTCTTTCTCTACTGCTAGTGCTCATTACTCGATGCAGCTAGGTGACAGGTGTCACCTGGTTGGTGATAATTTCAGGGCACAGGGTGCCTAATCTCATGTGAGTAGGGGTCAGTCGGTTTCTTTATACCCTTCTTGTTGATTTTATAGTCGTCCTTATCAGGGTTATTGCATTGAAAGAAGGGAAAAATGCTTCAAGTATGGCCAGGCAGGCCATCGGCTCAAGGATTATTCAGTTAATAATGTTGTTATGAAAGCAAATAAGGTACTGATAGCTTCATCTTTAACTCCTAAACCTGGTGGTATCGCGTTTACTTCTATTACTACTCCTGGTCCTAGTATTGGCCAGAATAGGTTGTATGCTTTAGAATCTCGATAGGAATCTGAGGTATCGCCTGATGTCGTTACTGGTACGTTACAACTCATTTCTCATGACGTGTATTGTCTGCTTGATTCGGGGTCCACTCTATCTTATGTAACCCCATTTATGGCTATATATATTGGTTATGATCCTCAGGTTGTTTCGGATCTTTTTTCTATTTCTACCATGATAGATGACTCAGTTATTGCTAAGAGAGTCTATAAGGGGTGTGTGGTATCTGTTAGTGGTAGGAAGACTTTGGTGGAATTTTTTGAACTTGATATGGTGGGTTTTGATGTTATTCTGGGGATGGATTGGTTACAATCTTGTTATGCGTCCTTTGATTGTTGGACCCATATGGTTGTCTGTAGGTTCCCTAGTGAACGGACTATAGAGTGGGAGGGTGATTCTCTAGCTCCTAGGGGGAGGGTTTTTTCTTATCTTAGAGCTCAGAGGTTAATCTCTAAAGGTTATCTTTATCACTTGGTTCGGGTTAAGGATTCTAACTCTGAAGGTCCTTCTTTACAGTCAGTCTTGGTGGTAAATGAGTTTCCTGAGGTCTTCCCATATGATCTACCTGATGTTCCTCTAGATAGGGAAATAGAGTTAGGTATTGACTTGGTTTCGGACACTCATCCAATATCTATTCCTCCTTATAGAATGGCTCCGACTATGTTGAGGGAACTCAAGGAGTAACTTAAGGATCTTTTGGATAAGGGGTTTATTCATCCTACTGTATCCCTAGGGGGTGCATCGGTGTTGGTCCTGCACAAGAAGGAGGGTTCCCTTAGGATGTGCATTGACTACGAGCAGTTGAATAAGGTGACAGTCAAGAACAAGTATCCTCTTCCAAAGATAGATAATTTGCTGATATGAGGTTGGTCTTGGTGACCGTGTGCATGCATATCACACTTTATGTTTGGGGGATGTACTAGTCATCCCAGGTTTTTATTCCCTTGTCGTGCGGCTTCACGAACTGGGGCCCTTTCAGTAAAGGGAGCTGAACCCATATATCCCATGGGTGGTTTAGGACAGCAGAGCTACCTACCTTAGGTAAAGGTTTTAATGGCATGCTAAACCCGGTTACCTTTTTCGGCATAGTTATATATATATATGTATGTATGGTTGTGTGCATATGGATTGTTTTACTTGATTTTATAAATGGTATTATTTTATCCTTATTCTAAGTTCAAGCTAGCGATCACTCGCTAACCCATCTAAGGGCGGTTGTATACCCATGCTATGCAGGAATCGGTCATTCTACTCCTCTTACATAGTGATTGACTCAGAGACAACTATTGGATTCAAGTGGTGAGCTTCCATCTTTCCAAAAGGCTCCATTTCATATTATGGATATTTTTAGACATTTTAATTTAATTGTGGATATTTGCTTTGTCTATGGTTGGGGGCATGTCCCAATCGGATATTCTTACTCTTTTGGTTAGAGGCTTTGTGGCACTGCTATGGGTTGGAATGGGTGGGATCGATATTGGTGTCGGCCTTAAAATTGGCATTGGAATTGAGGCTGACATCCTTAGACATAATTTCTCACTGTTCCATCATATTCTATTTTCGAATTAATCATATTATGTTTTGGAACTTATTTGGTTATGGTCTGGTTTATGGCTCTTGTTTTGGTATTGGTTTGGTTTGGTGGTTTTGGTTGGTACGGTTTGGTGTGACGAGAGTACTTAATAGGGTTGGTCTAGGAATAGACCTATCCCAAAGTCAGTCCTTTTTCAGATATGCTATCTTGCTATTTGTTTGGAATTCATCCGACTCAAGGTATGCTAATGGTGGTTGGGTAGAGTAACAGGGGATGGTCCCTGGTGCTGGTTTGACTCTGGATTCCCATTACGACAAGGCCCCCGGTCGGGTCATGTTAAGTTGGTATCAGAGTTTTAGGTCCATGGTTAATTAGGAGTCCACAAAGCCATATCTGTAGAGTCTCTTTTAGGGGTGTGTAGCGCGCCACACTCATAAGAGAGCGCGCCACACTCATAAGAGAGAGGCTACAAGGCATTTAGGAATGTTTCACTTTCTTGGTATTCTATTTTCAATTGTGGAGTCTAAGTCCCAAAATTCTTCTCTAATCCTTGGTTGTTCACTTTTCAGATCATGCCTCGACGATCTAGAACACAAGAAAACTCTTCAGTCCTATTTGGGGAAAATGTTGATGGGGTATGTCCTACGTCTGGAGTTCGTCTTCGATCTCAGGGTCTTATCCCTGATAGTTCTGGAGTTCCTTTGATTTCTACTAGTCCTCTTTAAGGTGAGGTGACTAAAGTGGAATTTCTCCAATCTATTCATACTATTGCTAAATTGGTTGCTTCTCAGGCAGAGCGGGATGTTTCTAGTGAGTTTTATGCTGAGGTGACAGCGCCCAAGCGCACACAAGTGTACATGGTCTACCAAGTAATATAGTCGCCTTCAAGAAAGCCAAATATCTATCCCACAGGGACTTGTTCTGATGACTATTCAATTCTAGTTCACAATTTAGATTAATTGATGCAAGCGTAACCAAAACAGAGTTTTAAATATTTATAAATTGCAAGTAAACTAAACAGTGTGTAAAAACAAGACTAAGGACAATTAAGAGAGTAAAACCTGGGGTTAAAGTACTTCGAACGAACATACTATGTTATTGGACTTCATTCGTTAACTCACTTATCTGGGTTGTTGATTTGTAGGGTTAATTGCATGATCATGGTCTCCCGACCTCTAATTATTTTCATAACTTGGACATTACAACTACATCGTTGAGCGGGGATATAATAATCCTATTAAGTGCTTAAAGTTATCATCCTACGTGTGAATCAAGTAAGGCTTCTTGGTGCGTCCTTGCCGTAGACGCTAATTTGAATTCCTTATTTCATAAGAGAATACAAACCCTAATTTGTTTATCCCCGCGTTCTATCTCCCTATTCCCTCTCCCGATATCAAAAGGTTCACAATATAAGTATTCTAAGAGTGATAAATCCTCAAAACAATTAAAAAAAAAAAAAAACAACCAAATATGATAAGCGAATTAAATGAAATTAATCCAAAATGAGAGTAGTCATGTTCTTTGCTTTAACCCAAGAAAGGGAGTTTTTAGCCACTAATATTCGTAATCATGATCCAAGATGAATATACAATTAAAACCATTAAAAGCTAAATTAAAGAATGAATAAAACCTAAAACGAGTTGTAGCAGCCCCATTAATCTCCAAGATGTCACAAGCTTTCTTAGATATCCATAAAGTGTACAATCTAATGTATTTATAGTGGGCCAATCCTAGTCCATGTAGGAGTGCAAGATATCATGTTCATGAGATCATGGGAGTAGAGTATGCTATGATTGCTTGGATAAACTAAAATGGAGCATGCTACGCATGCTATGCTACATAGGAACATGGCCACTACTCCACCTCTATGGATCATGCGAAGCGGGCTATTACCACGCCTTTACTGGAATTGCACTTCACAAAATTCTCTAAGGAAAAGGAGTCTACCATGGAGCTTGCATCGCGTGCTAATTTCCTGCAACTACTGGAAGTTGCATCCAAAATATTGGCTAAGTGTTCAATGTCCAACTTTTTGTTCTATGCTCGTGACATTATTTTGCCTTGCCTTCCAAGATTTTGGTGTTGTTTTACTTTTAATTTCCAGATTTTTAAAAATCATTTTATCACCATAATCATCTCCAGAAACATTATACATCATCAAACACCATGGATTAGAATTCAACATAACACAACGTCGAGAATTACAAGCTAGAAACTCAAGCATAGCACTAGTCTTGACCATTTACGCTTTAATGAATTGTTGACTCTCGGCTCATTTTAATTGAATGTTACACACTATAAACCAGTTTTTACACATATATTTACACGTTCATACCATAAGGAATTCATTAAACACATTAGAATCCAACGCGGTAGACTAGAACAACACCTAGCTCAAGCTAGTTAAACTAGTTTTCTCGCCTAAACTCTAATTGATCGTTTTAAGTCCAAAATTGTTTGAAAACACTTATAAACATTATAATTACATACTTGAACACTTAAATGCTTATTTATACCAGTATTCACTTATTAAGTACACGAATTATCCTCAAAACAAGACTAAACAAGCTAGAATAGTAACACTTGAGTGCATAAATACACTCAACATCACCACCCCACACTTAAAGCCTTATTCATCCTCGAGCAACTCTTAACTTTAAGCATCATCAGCTAAGTATACTCTACACTTTTACTACATGAAATACACTCAAGATAGTACTACAATGACTACACCGAATGTAAGTTTCTACTCTAAGTATGTTCTGTACACAATTGATAGTTCAAGAACACTACTTACAAACATCCTAGCCTCAAGATTTGACTCAACAAGTGGCAAACTTATGTATATTTCTTAGTCAACATCATCATATAAATCACCCACATTCATCGAAAATATCACCCTCACAATAAGACAGTTACCCATAATCACTTATATAAATGATATTTGTAACGCAATGGGTACAAGAATCAAGTTACGCTCACTCTCTCAAGGAATTCACAAGTTGCACTAGATAAACCGTAGGCTTTCCCTTAGTGTAATACTCCACTAATATTAGAATGTTAGGCTCATGATCAAATAGGCCTTTTCGGGTTGTAATGCAGGCTAAGGGACAGGTAGGAACTATTTTGGTCAAGAATAGTGACTATCTTTCCTAAGCGCTTTATTACATCACATAATTCATTCAATTCAACTCTAACAACCAACTCAGACATTTTTTGTCTACCCCATTCTTTTTTTTTACCCTATCTTATTATGCTCATTCTCAACACTGTGTGGGAGGATTCTATTCAATTTGAAATTTTCTTTTAATTTTTTCATTACTCAACTCCCCACCACAACACATAATAATTTTTTTGAACACCAATAGCTAACACTTTAGGGGCTTCAATTTCAACTTTTCCTTCTTTAATTTCATACTCCTTAACTCACTACTTTTACACTATTGCACATAGGAACTTTGAATCAAATTAAGGTCTATCAAATAAGGGATTAAGCTACACATGAAGCTGCCAAAGAAAAAGCTAAAGGCTCAATGGGGCTTACTAGGATTATGCTCAAGGGTAGGTCAAAAAGAAGGTATAAAACAAGGCTATCAAATAAATACCTATATCATCTCCTAAACCCACACTATTTATTTCGCTTTACACACACACCAGGTAAGTTCTAGACATCACATGCAACCAAAAATATACAAATACCTTAAAATTACATGATACATGCTCAGTTTCAAGTAGGATCATCATAGACACTCAACTAAACAATCACATGAATTCAACATTAAGCCAAAAATTACAAGTCATAATCATGAGCCTAAGAGTCTAAAAAGTAGTAATTCACACAATCAACATTCTCTTTTTCAACTCAAAACACTTGCATCATGCAATCCAATATAGCACCAGAAAAATATCATACTTATTCCTACAATAAAAATTTTAAAATTACTCCTAAATTAGGAATTTCCCCACCCCACACTTAAAAATATACTTTGTCCCCAAAGTATAATTTAAAAGTAGAGATAGAAATACTCTCAGAGCTCTCTAGGCTTAGCTAGTAGAATCTTTACACATCTGTAGGATCCGAGGACCTCACACTTAGTCTTTGACATGCTCCTTAGCTCAGGTTTCTGGTACTCAGACTTTCCATTAACTTGTGATTCAATCAGAAACAAAACTACGTAAAGTAAAAACTAAAAAGTGAAAAATAAAACATACCAACTTGACTTGGGTTACCTCCCAGGCAATGCTTGATTTAGTGTCGCGGAACACCCCAACTCAACTTAACCAAGTTCCTTCATCCTTTTCCTAACACTTGGAGGCCATCTTTTTATTTGTTTCTGACCTCTTGAGTGTGAACTCTCAAGGTCAACAACTTTCTTAACTTTAGACTTTTTAGGCTCATTAATTTGCATTATGTCGGCTCAGGTGGTTATGGCTTAGGGTGCTCAATAAGGGTGCCCGGAGAGGTATTTTATGGAATATGATCCACCACCCCACACTTATCCCCTTCAATCACAGTAATCATGCACATATCTTTATAGTGGGATAGTGTGTTAAGCAGTTTATACGATTTAAAAAATGCCTCTTCATCTTCCAATCTCATTGTGAGCATACCCTTTCTCACATTAATTAAAGTTCCTCCTGTTGCTAAAAATGGATGCCCCAAGATGAATTGTACTTGTTCATCTGCCTGAAAATCTAGAATAATAAAATCAGCATGTTTACCAACTTTCCATGTAGGAGTGCAATATATCATATGCATGAGAGCATGGGAGTAGAGGATGCTATGATTTCTTGGATAAACTAAAATGGAGCATGCTACGCATGCTATGCTATATAAGAACATGGAAAATACTACATCTCTATGGAGCATGCGACGCACGCTATTACCATGCCTTTACTGGAATTGCACTTCACAAAATTCTCTAAGGCAAAGGAGCCTACCATGGAGCATGAATCATATGCTAATTGCCTGCAGCTATTGGAAGTTGAATCCAAAATATTGGCTAAGTGTTTAACATCCAACTTTTTGTTCCATGCTCGTGACATTATTTTGCCTTTCCTTCTATGTTTTTGGTGTTGTTTTCCTTTTAATTTCTAGATTTTTCAACATCCATTTATCACCATAATCAGATCCACAAACTTTCTACATCATCAAACACCATGGATTAGAATTCAACATAACACAACGTCGAGAATTACAAGCTTGAAACTCAAGCATAGCACTAGTCTCGATCATTTACGCTTTAATAAATTGTTGACTCTCGGCTCATTTTAATTGAATGTTACATACTCTAAACCAGTTTTTCCACATATATTTACGCTCATACCATAAGGAATTCATTAAACACATTAGAATCCAATGGGATAGACTAGAACAACACCTAGCTTAAGCTAGTTAAACTAGTTTTCTCGCCTAATCTCTAATTAATTATTTTAGCCCAAAATTGTTTGAAAACACTTCTAAACATTATAATTACATACTTGAAAACTTACACGGTTATTTATACCATTATTCACTTATTAAGCACACAAATCATCCTCAAAATAAGACTAAACAAGCTAGAATAATAACACTAGAGTGCATAAATACACCCAACATGAAGACATAAGGGTTGGTCAGTTTATGAAACTGAATCCACCTACTTTTATTGGTGTAAAGGTGGAGGAGGATCCTCAAGGTTTCTTGGATGAAATGGATAAGATATTCAGGATGATCAGGCTACTAATAAGGAAGGTGTAAACTTTGGAGCTTATCAGCTCAAGGATATTGTGTACCAATGGTACGAAGAATGGGATAGGGGTAAGGAAGGTATGAAGGAGTCATCCTTATGAGATGCCTTCTCTGGTGTTTTTCTTGATCATTTCTTTTCTTAAGAGCTGAACAAAGCAAAGATTGAGAAGTTTGTGAATCTTAAGTAAGGGAGAATATCTATCAAGGAATATGCCTTAAAGTTTCACCAGTTGTCAAGGTATGCTCCAAATTTTGTGGCTGAAATAAGAGCAAAAATGAGAATATTTGCTTTTGGGTTGAATCGAGATTTGATCTTGGAAAGAAAGATTGCCTTGATGATTAAAGATATGGACAATTCTAGGTTGACTATTCATATGTAGTAGGTAGAGGATGAGAAGAGGAAATAGGCAGAGTTCGAAGATCAGTAGGGAAAAAGGAGTAAGTTTTTTATCTAGGAGGTGCTCAGTCTTAGGGTGGTCGGAATGGCGGCAAATGGAAAAAAAGTGAGGGAGTTCTGGTTCCTTCTCTACTATTAGTGCTTCTTATCGGAAGCATTCAGGTGACAAGAGTCACCAAGGTGGTGGAAATTTTGTGGAACAAGATGCCCAATCTCAGGCGAGTGGGGGTCAATTGGATTTTTTATGCCCTCTTTGTCTGTTTTGTGGTCGTCCTTATCGGGGTTACTACGATGAAGAAAGGAACAAATTCTTGAAGTGTGGCCAGGCAGGCCATCGACTTATAGATTGTTCGGTTTATAAGGTTACAACGGGAGAAAATAAGGTACCTATGGCTTCATATTCTACTTCTGTACCCGGTGGTACCATATATACTTTTGTTACTTCTCCTGATTTTAATGTTGGCCAGAATAGGTTGTATGCTTTGTGTCCCAACAGAAATTTGAGTCATGATGTCGTTACTGGTATGTTACAAATCTTTTTTATTGACGTGTATTGTCTGCTTGATTCGTGGTCCACTCTTTCTTATGTGACCCCATTTGTGGATGTTTGTATTGGTTATGATCTTGAGGTTGTTTCGAATCCTCTTTTTGTTTCTACCCCGGTAGGTGACATAGTTATTGCTAGGAGGGTCTATAGGGGGGTATCTGTTAGTGGTAGAAACACTTTAGTGGATTTGTTTGAACATGATATGGTGGATTTTGATGTTATTCTGGGGATGGATGGGTTACACTATTGTTACACATTCTTTAATTGTTGAACCCGTAAAGTTGTCTTTAGGTTCCCTGGTAAACCAGTTATAGAGTAGGAGGGTTATTCTCTAGCTCCTAGGGGGAGGTTTATTTCTTATCTTAGAGTTTAGAGGTTAGTCTCTAAAGGTTGTCTTTATCACTGAGTTTGGGTTAAAGATTCTAACTTAGAAGGTCCTTCTTTACAGTTAGTCCCGGTGGTAAATGAGTTTCCTGAGGTCTTCCTGGATGATCTTCCTAATATTCCTCCGAATAGAGAAATAGAGTTTGGTATTAACTTGGTTCCGGACACTCATCCAATATCTATTTCTCCTTATGGAATGGCTCCGACTGGGTTAAGAGAACTACAAAAGCAACTTAAGGATATTCTGGATAAGGGGTTTATTCGTCCTAGTGTATCCCCATGGGGTGCACTTGTGTTGTTTGTGCACAAGAAGGGTGATTCTCTTTGAGTGTACATTGACTATGGGTAGTTGTATAAGAGTGGGGTCAAGAACAAGTATCCTCTTCCAAGGATAGATAAGCTATTTGATCAGTTGCGAGGTGCCAAGTTCTTTTCTAAGATAGATCTTCGGTCTGAGTATCATCATCTAAACATTAGGGATGTCGATGACCCTAAGATGGCTTTTCATACTCGGTATGGGAACTTTGAATTTTTGATGATGTCATTTGGATTGACTAATGCCCCGACAGCATTTATGGATTTGAGGAATAGGGTTTTCAGGCAGTTCTTGGTTCTCTTCGTCATTGTGTTTATTGATGGCATTCTGGTTTATTCCAAAAGTGAGGTGGATCATGCTAATAACCTCTTTGTGGTATTACAGACCTTGAAGGAATAACAGTTGTATCCCAAGTTCTCCAAGTGTGAGTAGTTGAACGCTGTCACATTTTTTAGTTATATTTTTTGTAGCGGGGGGATCATAGTGGATCCGCAAAAGGTGGTTGTGGATAAAGGGTGGCCTAGACCCATGACTCCAACCGACATCCAGAGTTTCTTAGGCTTGGTTGGGTATTATAAGCAGTTTGTGGAAGCTTTTCGTTGATAGTTGCTCCTTTGACAAAGTTGACTCAGAAGAAGGTTAAGTTTTTTTGGTCGGATTCTTGTGAGGGGAGTTTTGAGAAGTGGAAAGACAAGCTGACTTTGGCTCCAATACTGACTTTGCTAGAAGGCAATGATGGGTTCATGGTTTATCGCAATGCATCTCGAATAGGTATAGGTTGTGTTTTAAGGCAGCATGGGAAGGTGATTGCCTATGCTTCAACAGAGTTGAAGGTACATAAGAGGAACTATCCTACTCATTATTTGGAGTTGTTGGAGGTTGTGTTTTCTTTGAAAATATAGTGGCATTATTTGTACGGTGTATATGTGGGCATCTTTTCTGATCATAACAGTCTACATTATGTTTTCACTCAGAAGGAGCTCAATCTCAAGTAGAAGAGATGGTTGGAGTTTCTTAAGAACTATGATATGAGTCTCCACTATTACCCATCTAAGGATAATGTGGTTGCTGATTCTCTTAACAGGTTTTCCATGGGGATTTTGGCTCATGTGGAGAAAGGAAAGAGGGGAATTGGTGAAGTATATGCTTAGTTAATCTTACAGTTCGTTGCTTGGACTCCAAGGATGGAGGTGTAATAGTACAAGAAGTGGTTCTATCGGCTCTTGGTGAAAATATGAAGGAGAAGCAAGTATTGGATCCTCTATTGATAAAAATCAAGGGTGATGTTGGTGGACAAGAAGTAATGGTGTTTGAGATCAATAGTGACGGTACTCTACGGTACCAAGAAAGGTTGTTTGTTCCTGATGTTGATAGTTTGTGGCAAAGGGTTTTGGATGAGGTGCATCAGTCACGCTATGTTGTTCATCCCGGTTTCACAAAGATGTATCTTAATCTCAAGGACATGTATTAGTAGAATGATATGAAGAGGGAGGTGGCTGACTTTGTGGCCAAGTTCTTGGTGTGTCAACAAGTTAAGGTTGAACACATGAGACCTGGTGGTTTGTATCAAGGGATTGATTTGCACGAATGGAAATGAGAGGTAATCAATATGGATTTCATTCCCGGTCTTCCTCAATCTCAGAATCAATATAATTCAATTTGGGTCATTGTGGATAGGATGACAAAGTTTGCTCACTTCTTGCTAGTGAGGACTACCCTTTTGGTGGAGGATTATGCAAAGTTATATCTTCGAGAGATTGTGAAGCTGCATGGGGTACCTGTTTTGATTATCTCTAATTGTGGAATACAGTTTACGTCTCAATTCTGGCGGTCTTTTAAGAAAAGGGTTAGGGACTAAGGTGAGTCTAAGTACTATTTTTTATCCACAGATAGATGGTCAAGCAGAGAGAACTATTTAGACATTAGAGGATATGCTTCGGGCTTGTGTGATAGATTATGGTGGCAATTGGATTCAGCATCTACCTTTGGTAGAATTTGCTTACAACAATAGCTATCATTTTAGTATTGGTATGGCTCCTTTTGAGGCATTGTATGGTAGGAGGTATAGATCTCTTATTGGTTGGTTTGAGCTTAGGGAAGCGGATATATTTGGTCCCGACTTGGTTTATCAGGTTATGGAGAAGGTAAAGGTAATTTGGGATAGGCTTAAGGCTGCCCAAAGTTGCCAAAAGTCCTATGCGGATGTTTGGCGTAGAGACTTGGAGTTTGAGGTTGGGGATAAGGTTTTCCTCAAGGTATCTCCCATGAAGAGAGTAGTGAAGTTTGGTAAGAAGGAGAAGCTCAGTCCCCGGTATGTTGGTCCTTATGAGATTCTGCAGAAGGTTGGTAATATTTCTTAAGAGTTGGAGTGACCTTCTAGCTTGATTTCGATTTATTAGATATTTCATGTTTCCATGTTGAGGAAGTGTCTAGGTGAACCTTCTTCGATTGTGACTTTGGAGAGGTTGGGTATCTCGGACTCTCTGTCTTATGAAGAGGTCCCGATTGAGATCTTGGGTAGGCAGGTTCGTCCGTTGAATACTAAGGATGTGTCTTTGGTTAAGGTTCTATGGGGGAACCATAAGGTGGAAGAATCTACATAGAAAATGGAGAATGACATGAAGTCCAAGTATCCACATCTATTTTCTACTCCAGGGATTCGTGCAAAAGGTATGTGTCTTCAGCATATCTTTATTTTCTGAGTTTGCTAAAGGAAAGATTAATATCTTTGCCTATATGTTTTCAAAATTTGTTAAAGATTGGGAATATATTTTATAATGCAAATAACTTTTGTGTGTGGTTACCCCTACCTTGTCCATTATTCGGGGACGAATGTTCCTAGTGAAGAAGACTGAAACACCCTTATTTCTGGACCATAGAAAATCTCCTGGAATTCTTCTCTCAGGACACAATACAACTCTTGGGTACGATCCATATGTTGGGGTACGACTGGTATAGTACAGTCATATGCTGACCTATTATAAGACCCCGCAAAATCCTAAGCTTAACTCAGTCCCTAAAAGCTTGCTAAGGGGTCCCAGAGTTAGAAAATTCTAGCTAAGTAATCAGACTCAGTATTATTTTTTCCTTCGTAAGTTGGCAATGCTTATTCACGACCTCTATGACCTTAAAATGACAATATTTAGGTTGATTCATGATCAGGAATGTCAGTAGGTGTTCCCGGATGAGTTTCGAATTTTTTGAACCTCGTTTGAACCACGTTTGGGAATCCAAAATAGTGTATCGACGCGATCTTTGCACGGCGCGACAGCTATCGCGTCAATCAATATTTTTCTTGGTTTTCAATGGCAATTTCTAGTGAACTGATGCTGACTCAACGCGGCGCGTTGGTCATCGCGTCGATGCCAACGATGCAGAACGTCGACTTGTGCGTCGATGGTTCAACTTTCAATCTTTTAAACCCGTGTCCAAAGGAGAAATAGGTCTTTTCCCACCTTATATCATCCCTCAAATCATATCATTAAGTCGTCCAAGAGGCAAAATATACTCATTCTTTCTAGAATTTATCAAGAACAAACCCTAGTTCATCACATTCAAGATCAAAGACTCAAGGTTTCCACTATTATTCTTCAAGAATTCGCGAACTAAGTTATGTGAAGTGCTCATCCAAGGGTTCCTTCCACCCTTGGAGTTCAAGAAACTCTTTTAAACATCAAGTAGTTGGAATTTAAGACTTCCATGATTGGAATTAAAGTGTATTCATGATTATTATTTGAATTAGATTTCTATTTTATGATTTATTATACGTTTCATGTGGAATTGGTTATTATGTGTGTAGATTCATATGAATCCATGTTAAATCTCTTGAAATTATGAAATTGGAAGTGAATCATGATGCCCTCTTATTATGTGCATATATTATGCTCACCAAGTGCTTGATAAATTGTTTATGAGAACTAATAAGGGAAAGAAATCATGTCATGCTAGCTCATGTGCAAGTTATACCATGCAAGTGTTTGATAAAATGTCTCTATAGATACATTATGAACAAGTGTGAATTTTATGCTATGCAAGATCACATGATGCTTTACTTTTTATGCTATCAAGTCCTGGGGGTATTTAATACCCGATAATTTAGTTGTTTACCTAGAGACAGTGTCAAATACAGAATAATCTCAGTAATGTCATGATCAGTAGTACTCTCAGTCAGTTACAGGACTCAGGAATACTCAGTACACTCTGTATCAATCCAGTTCAGTTCAGACCTCAGTAAATTTAGTCAGTTAAGAGAATTCAATAGTATTCTGTCAGTCAATGGAACTTAGTGAACTTAGTTCAGTTCAGTTAGACAGTATAAGCAGTAACAATCCAGTCAAGCCTGGTAAGAACTAGGAAATCAGTTCAGTATCTATTCAAATAGGAGTAGTATTCAGCACCGAATTAATCCAGCTATGCGGGCATTCCTGCCAGCAGAGGGTTTGACCCTTAGTAGCAATACCTACGTTACAGAATTATATAGCCAGCGTAGGTTGAGATATTTTCCTGCCAGATATTATGAGGGTTGATACATCTCATTTAAGTTTTTCTACCAACAAGGGTTGATGAAAGAGCTTCGTGTCAAAGAGGGTTAACTCATAGCTTATCTTTACCCATGGCACGGTATTAACATCCTTCTAACTGGGGTTACAGGTTGGACCCTAATCTATGTAGAAAGGGGCATGTCGGTTAGATGATTACCTCCCACAGTCTCAGTTTCAGATTCAGTCTCAGTATAGAACTCAATTTAGTTCTATATATTCAAGACTGTCAGACACAGTCACTCAGCTCAGTACGAAACTTAGTATAGTTCCACAGAATCAGGACTGTCAGATACAGTCATTCAGTTATCAGTAATTCAGTATCACTATACTCAGATATCAGTTAATCAGTATTCAAACTCAGCATTCAGTGTTATCACGATCTTAGTTACAGTTACTCTCATCCAGTTTTACTCATGTCATTCAATCAGTATTGTTCATGCATATAAACCCATGTATTTCAACCTACCTCACTTAGCATACCAGTACATTCAAAGTACTGGCGCATACTTTTATCTTACGCTATGATGTTTTATATCATAGGTTCAGACGCATGGTCTCCCGAGCACCCTTAGCAGTTCAGATCTTCAGCAGTCAGAGTTAGTAGTGAGTCCTCATAGTTCGAGGACTTGATTATTATTTCAGCATTTCAGTTTATTTTAGTAGTTGGAGTTAGTTGGGGACTTGTCCCATCAACTCCACATTTCAGACAGTTTAGAGGATTTTCATACTAGAGTATTTTCAAACAAATGTATCAGTTTTGGTATTACTATACCACAATCAGATTTATTTCAGTATTGAACCTTATGGCATGTTTTCTGCCTAATTTTCATATATTTCAGTATTATTATTATCCAGTTATTACAACATGTACCAGTCATGGATAGCTTGTGGTCCTTCGGGATTATGAGTACCATGTAGCGTCTGGGGTACAGGCTCGGGGAGTTACACCTGTATTGGTTGGTGGGATGGATTTTGGTCACTGGAATAGGTACTACTTGGTGATATGAGTCGTATGGTTAGATACGGATCATTTGGTTTCTTTACTTAACCTTAGACTTGGTAACTTAAGTTGGATCTGAGTACGAGTGGCTCACCAAGAGCCGTAAGCCAGGGTACAAGTCATACCTAGGACTCATATGATGGATAGTGTTAAAACCTCCTGTGATTCTATCTTGCCAAGGATACGAGTGAAGGGTATGGATCGTATGCTGTCAATATGACTTAGGTAGGATGAGTCGTATACTGGACAGTGTTGAGTCTAAGGGTTAAGGCTTAAGATACGAGTAGTGGGTACCACTCGTATCGAAGGGTACGACTCATGAGGGTCAGTCATACCCCTGTGACAGAATTTTTGTGCAACTTAAGTGAGGGTATTCTGGATATTTCCCCACTTATCCTAATAAGTTCCCATGACTTCTAACTCTCTTGGGAGGTTATTTACCCTATTATTCTATTAATTAACACATATAAACTCTTCCTAAACACTCTATAATTCTCTTAAAAGCTTTTGGGCAAGAAAGCTTGGGTTTCAACTAGAGGACTAATTTGGGTATCTTGTTGGTGTTCTCTCTGTCAACTTTGTCAATTAAGGCATGTTCTCTTCCCTTTTTTTAGTTCCAATTAAAGGCATGGTTTTATACAATGTTTTTATGATTTGAACATTGTATGATTTTGGGTTTTTAACTATGATTTGGGGATTTTGGTTATAAATGCTTGATTATGATTTTTCCATTTTTTAATTATGCTTTTGTATAAATTAATGGTAGTTTTGGATAATTAGTTGCATGGGAATAGTTCTTTGGTAATGAATTTTGGTTTTGGAAATACTATGCCCCCAATGTGTTTCATAAAATATCTTTAACAATGTTTTCACTATAATATTGGTTTATCAATGGAACTTATGCATGGTTTAAACTTGGTAATGGAACCCTAAATGGTATGAATGATTTAAATGGTTTTAAATGTATTGGAAAGGCTTTGGTGTCCATGGTTTTGGTTAATTGAAAATTATGAAAGGTATATGGAATCCCTTAAACCTATATCTGGTTGGCTATGGACAAAACTTGCAAGTTATTATTCATATGACGATACCACTATTAATGTACTTGGTTAATAAATGGTTAATGGATTGGTTGGTTTCTTGGTAATGATTTTAATTGGGCAATAATGACAAGATGTGTAGCAAAGCCATGGAAGGTGGAGATCCCGGGGAGTCCTAAACTGGAAACTCATATTTGCCGATGTGAGGTTGGTCTTGGTAACCGTGTGTAAGATGTCAAACTTTATATTTAGGGGATGTACTAGTCATCCCAAGTTTTTATTCCCTGGTCGTGTGGCTTCACGCACCGGGGCCTTTTAGTAGGAGGAGCTGAACCCATATATCCTGTGGGTAGTTTAGGATGGCAGAGCTAATGGTATGCTAAACCCAATTTCCTTTCTCGGCATGGTTATATATATATATATATATATATATATGTATGGTTGTGTACATATGGATGGTTTTACTTGGTTTTATAAATGGCATTATTTTATCTTTATCCTGAGTTCATGCTAGCGATCACTCACTAACCCGTCTACAGGCGGCTATATACCCATACTATGTAGGAACCGACCATTTTACTCCTCCTACATAGTGATTGACTTGGGGACAACTGTTGGATTGAAGTGATGAGCTTCCATCTTTTTGGAAGGCTCCATTCATTTTATGGATATTTTTAGACATTTTGATTTATTCTTAGATATTAGTTTTGGCTATGGTTGGAGGCATGTCCCAACTGGATATTCTTAGTCTTTTGGTTAGAGGCTTTATGGTATTGTTATGGGTTGGAATGAGCAGGATCGTAATTGGTGTCGGCCTTAATATTGGCACTGGAATTGGGGCTAAAATCCTTGAACATAATTTCTCACTGTTCCATCATATTTTATTTTGGGATTAATCATATTATGTTTTGAAACTTATTTGGTTATGGCCTAGTTTATGGCCCTTATTTTGGTATTAGTTTGGCTTGGTGGTTTGGTTGGTACGGTTTGGTGTGACGGGATGACTTGATAAGGTTGTTCTAGTAATAGACTTATCCCAAAGTAAGTCCTTGTCTGGATATGCTATCTTTCTATTTATTTGTAATTCAGTCGACTCAAGGTATGTTAATAATGGTGGTTGGGTTGGATAACAAGAGGGTGGTCCTCGGTCCTGGTTGGACTTGGGATGTCCATTACGACAATACCCGCGGTCGGTTCGTATCAGTGCTCATCTAGAGGCAAGAAGGAGTCAAGTTTCTTGGTGGATCATCTTGTTTAAGGTAGGTAACTCTCTCCCTTCTTAAATAACTCTAAAACCATGTATTTTACACATGGCTTAATAATTGTAAATGGTGATTTTGAAAGTAAATGATAAGGGTTTTATTTCCTAATGATGAATAATGTTTGTTCTTGCTTAAACTTGTGTGTATACATGTTATTGGTGATGATTTGCATATGTCGGTGCTTGTTGTTTATGGTTTAACAAATGGGTCATGAATAACCCTAATATTGATGGATTCTACTATGATTTTGGGCCTTGATAAAGGTATACACACAAGATGTTTATGAAAATGTCTAAGTGAAATGTCTAGTCACATATTGACAATGTTTTTAACTAGGGAAATGGCCCAATGAGTATGAATGGTTGATAAGTGGTATTGTGATGATATTGTTGGCCATGTAAATTGTCAATTTATGACCTTGTTGGCATGATGGCTAAAGAGGGGTTAAAGTCCCCAATATGAAATTGAATTGTGTTGAACTAAAAGGGTGTGAGATAACTAATGATGAATGAATGGCTTGTAAGGGTCTTGATGACTATAAATTGAATTGAATTGTAAATTGAATTAAGGAATTGGACTAATGAAATGTTTGAATGATGATTGATCATATGAGTCATGTATGGTGTGAAATTGGTTAAAAGGGTTAGAGTCCCTAAGTATTGAAGTCAATGAATATTGATGTATGGTCAAAAGGGTTAAAGTCCCAATGTCGACTAATGATAGTCGTGACGGCTTTTGGTTAGTGTCCCTTGCCTAATGAAAACGCAAGAGGTTAGAGTCCCTTTCTTAAATATTTTGTCTTGAGGTTAGAGTCCCCCAACTAATATTGTGTATGGTTAGAGTCCCATGCCGAATAAGCTCATTTGGGGTTAGAGTCCCCTATCTAATAAGGCTTGAGGTTGGAGTCCCTAGACTAATTAAAATGCATGAGGTTAAAGTCCCTTCCTAATAAGAATTGTTTGAATCTATACGTGTGGAAGATTGAAGTCCTTCACCACATGACATGTGAATGAGCATATCGAGAATGTTTGCTAAGCCTTGTTTTCTTGTGTCACTTTATGAACATGTTGCATATATATTTCTACATGTATGATGATGTATGTAAATATGATTGAAAATGGTGAAATAATTTGGCTTTAAATGATGATGTTATTTTATCGTTATCCTTGAATTACATGTTAGCGCTCCAACCGCTTATCGTCTACGGATGCTATGCACCCACGTGACATAGGGGACAGAGCTTCTTCTTCTCTTCCTGCATAGTAACAGGTGTTCGAGCGGTTCGTGTGTTGACATTGAAGTAGTGATCTTTCATTCTTCGAAAGGCATATATTTTATCATCTCTTTATCTAGGTCATAGACTTGTTTAAGTTTGGTATTTGGTTAGTGTTGGGGGCTTGTCCCGAGATGTTTATAGACATTAGATCTATGTAGAAGCTTGTGGATGACTGTGGACTTGGGTAAGTTGGTAGCATGTTGTCATTATGAAATGTTTATACATGTTTTAAGTCATGATTTTTAGCTATGTTTCCTCTATCTTAATCGTATGATCAGAGTTCATCAGACTCTTATGGATTGAAGTGATGGTTGGGTTGGGTTAGCAGGGAGATCTCTGATCCAAGTTGGGTTTGAGATGCCCATACGACAAGGCCCAGTTTGGGGTCGTGTCACCCCATGAGATGTTGGGTGATTTCACCAATTTACATTATATGTGTCTCTACAATTTGATTACGTTGTTGTTGTGCATTACCCATAAAGTTTACTAAATTAGTTGCATAAGTGTCTGCAGAATGATCACCATTTCCATATACCTCATACCAAGTCTGAGTCTGTGCATAGCATTAACAGTAGTTTGTTGATGCCCTAAATTCAAGTTACCAAACTGTGTGTTTGTTTGATTCTATAAAGAGCCAATAAGTGCTGCAATTGTTGTCTATTGGTCCATTTCTAGCAAACCTGCAACCTTCTTCGTGGTGCTTCTCAAAACATCTACATTACATTCAGGATTTCCCTATGAGATATGGTTCAGAAGCATGTACAACTCATCATACGTATTCTCTAACACTTTTCCACCTGCAACTGGGTCTAAAAGAATCTTAGTATTAGGCTCAAATCCCTCTATGAAAGTATGTACCTAAACATCATTAGTCTAATGGTGGTGTGGGTAATCACGAAGCATGTACTTGAACCTTTCTCAGGCTTGGTATAGATTCTCCCCATCTTTTTGCTTGAAGCTCAATATCTCACTTCTCAACCTCATAGTTTTTCCATATGGAAAGAAATGGATTAGAAATTTCCTTGCCAAATCATCCTAAGAAATGATGGAATTAGGTGGTTCATCCTTCAACCACCTTTTAGCCTCGTCTAACAGAGAAAGGGGAGAGGGTGAGTCTCACATAGTTAGGCGAGACTTCTTCGGAAATATAAGTATCACTGATTTCAAGAAAATTCTACAAGTGTTGTTGTGGATCCTCATGAGATAGTCTCGTGAATGGCTCGTTGGTATGCAATAGTTGCACCATATTCTATTTTATCTCGGATTGACCTCCTGCATACGATTTGTGAATGTTGTTGGTGACATTATTGATGAGTGGGATTACCACCTTGTGAGTTGACCGCACTTATTAGCCTTCAAGTGAGGGACGTCATCTCGCCCTTCTGGAATGACAAACTCCAAAATATAAAGATTTTGTACCTCATATGCCACGTTTGTCATTTGCTCGAGTGGTTCGACTTTTATCACATCCACCAAACATAATGTCAAAAAGTGGTTGGAATGAGGCCGTCTTCCCAACTTCGAAGTTTGCATTCTTCTTGAAATTTTCACCCAAAAATGAACTAGAGCCTTTACAAAGAATTTAATTGGCTTTTTCTTACTACTTTAGTACTGTTTCCTTAATTTTGGCATCCGTCACTATTTTTGGTTCGTTCGGTTGGAAAATCACCAAGAATTCTTCGACATCAAACTCACTATCAACCACATGGCTTGATATCTTTTCCTTATCAGCTTCATTTTAAAGATTAGGCATATTTATGGTACTTGAAAGATCGGCCTCCTCACCCATTTCTTCTTTTTCACTCTCCTTTACAAATGCCACCATGATTGATGCAAGCAATGCATATCCTCCTCCATTGTAGTCACCCTATCCAAGAGAGTTAGAAGCTACTTCAACACCATTGTATCCGGTACGTTGTTCTTCCTTTATCACATCATGAGACCTATCAAACTCATAAAAAGAACTAACATTTTTGTTAGCATAATTAGGGGAGGGGGCATTTGGACAATCATTTTAATGTCCATGTTGACCACCACATAAAGAATAATCATACTCCTAATAGGATCGAGATAGTACATACATCTCTTTTCAGGGATCATATTTATAATTTTATCAAAAGTGGGGTCTACCACAATATGGACATGGATCATCAAGATAAGATTTGCAATCACCAAACTCATATTCATTCCAAGATGTCATAGTAACAACCAAACAAAAACAAAAATCTACCTAACACAAGAAACAAAAGAAAATCTCAAACAAATATTTACAAATTTGAATCCAAGCAAGTAAGCTAAAATTCCAAACAAAATCAATACGCCAAATTATTCCCTGCCAACGGTGCCATTTTTAATAACTCTCAACTTACACGTAATTATGTGTAAGGCAGTCATTGTCAATATAAACCGAACAAGAGTTGGGGTCGAATTCACAAGAAACAATGTGAATGGTGATCGGGTGAGTTTGAAATGAAAGTTGCTTGCTATATTCAAACCTAGGATAAAAATATTTGGGGGGTTTGAACGTTTTTTGACAATATCATAATTTTGGGCTTCTAGAAAACTAACTCGAGGCTAAGAATAATTAGAGTATAATTAATTAGGAACGGATCTTGGGGTTATGTCATTCTAGGTTTGAATTAATACATGGATAATGGAGAATTTATCCAAATTTAGCTAGGAGTCATGGGTAGGCTAGATTTAAAGTATTAGTGTTAGTCTTTCAACAAAACACTAAATTGCACTCATGGATTCTTTCAAATACCTCATGAGAATGCCAAACTTACCAATCCAAAACCTCAACTTAGTATCCCTATTTCTAGGATGATGTATATCAAGCTAGCTAAATCACATAACATCCTTATTTCTAAGATAATGCTAAGGAAATAACTAGTATCAAATAGTTGTTCACAATTACTCATCAGCCATATCCCTCTTTCAAGGATGATGTGGGATCCAAGTCAATTTGGTATTGTCATCCACAAATCTCATTCAATTTGGGGCTTTCACCCACAAATCTCAATTCATACCTAGGTTAATAGCAAAACCCACAACAAATAGCTAATTAGGTAGATAAATAAACAACACTCATGCACAAATCACAACCTATCCAAGCATAGACCTAAGAGGAAGAACTAGCTACTCATAATGATGAAAAATAAAGATATACCAAAATTTCCACCAAATTAATCCATGAAAGATAAAGAGAATGCAAATCCAAACTTTAAATTTTAATAAATCTTCAATAGAAATTGATAATCCTTCACTTAGGAATTACTCTAATGTCTTCTTATCTTAACAGTAGTACAATAGTGTTCCTCAAAGATGATAAATAGATGATGGGTAAAAAAAGTAGTGAAAATGACCTAAAATCCCCTATTTGAACCCCAATTCCACATTTGCCAAATATTATAAAAATGCCCTTGAAACTTTTTCACTCTAACGCGATCGTCATCTCTTGACTGCATTCGCGACTCCCGTGATCGCAGTATTCATATCGCGATTGCCCTCCGGTTGACTGGTCACGATCGCGATCCTCAGGCCATGATCGTGGTAATTGAGCATCGATTTCTGGGCCTGCATTTTAGCTTTTGTTCTTTATGCTCACATTTCTTCTCTTTCACCTATTCCTCAGCTCCTTTTTAGCAAGTTTCCTTTCTCATCTTCCCATTTCAAATTTTACCTACACAAATGAGCATTAACTAAGAAATTTACAAAAAAACTAATGAAAAAGCATGATAATTTAGGCTTAAAAGGTGCTAGAAAGTTGGTAAATTTACCACTCATCACCGAGCTGCTGCCATTTCTGTAGGAACAATTTCTACTGAATCACCCAACTGAAGTTGTTGAATTGAATATTGAAGAGCAACGCCCTCCGCCACTAATGAAATATTCACGCAGGCTCCAACTACGGTTCAACCAATTCTCTTTCTCTTGCCAGCTCGAGGCTTAATTAGACCTGCAAAATTCAGCCACTAAGATCAAGTTGTCAAAACTTGCATAATATTATTAGACATTAAATTCCAAAACCACTAATTTCTTAAGTCCCCGACAACGACGTCAAAAACTTATTGCGGCCTACCGCACACACAATTGTATGTGGTCTGACAAGTAGTAATATATTTTCTCTTTAGGAGCTGGATATCGAATCCACAAGGACTAATAATTTAACAATTCACTTAATTAAGTCGTTAATAATATTTCAAAGAAGTGTTGTGATATATCAATATGGTTTATGAAATTCTAGCAAACTAAAAGTAAGAAGGGGTAATAAAATGTAACAATTGCTATTCGAGCAAGGTTGTAATCAATATCGAGGGAAAGTTCCACGTACAAGGCGCTCATTGAAATCATGTATATCATTACTCTCATTAGTGACGTTGTATATCACGTTGTTGACTCACATGGTTGATAATATGATAATGATCTTCTGAAGCTCCAATCGTCTACCTAAAAAGACATAGCAACTACATCATTGAATGGGCATGCAATAATCTAATTAAGATGCATTTAAATATCTTTCTGTAGTTGAACCAAATAAGGCGTTCTAAGTATATTTCTATCCTAGATGCGAATCAAATTCTTTATTTCTAAGAGATAAGAACTTACTCCTTAAACTCCTCGATCTATCCTAATGATTCTCCTTTCAGGTACACAAAAGGATTTTATATGTATTTTAATATCGCCTAAGCATCAAAATAGTAAAAAAAAAACAAGAGCTTAAGAACAACCCATGCAATAATTCAATATTTAACCAACTCAAGAATACGAAATACAATCATGCATTCGACCTCAATCCCTGAACAAAGGTTATTATTATCCACTTATGTTCGATATCAACATCATAGAACTCAAAGTATTCATACGAAAATCAAAATAGAAGAGAAGAGTAGTGAAATAACCCTAATCTAAGCCCTCCTGTGTTTTATCTGTTTACCACCGTACGTAATGAGAGTAGTAAAATAAAAAAAGGGTCGTGTAAAAAGTTGCCAAAAAACTCCCTCCATGACAATTTACAATCGCGAAGAATCATATCTGTGTCACCCTAGTTCACACATCCTATTTCTTGTAAACTCAATTTTTGGCCATCTCTGTACCACGCCAATAAAGTGGAGCTTAGCTTCCATGGCATGAAAACATGTTTCAACCTCCAACTTCGCAATATAGTGCAATCTTTCCACTTTTCTTTGTGTTGCATGGTTTATAATTGCCTTTTAAACTCGTCTTGCTTCCCGATATTGATTGTAACGCCTTCAATCATCCACAAGCTCGTTATTGACGCCAAATAAAGCTAACTTTGCAAAAGTCTCAACTTGAAACACTAATCATATCTATCACTAATCATATCTATCAGTTCATGAACACAAGTAAAGCTCAATCAAATGAATATATGTGCAATGCAGCTCACAAAATAGACAAAACTATGAGCAATAATTAGCAAACTACGTATTAATACGCCTCAAGATCAATTACACAGTATAATAATTAGTATGACCTATTTGTTTATCATAATATAATTACAAGTGTACTATTTGATTGCACAAGTATAATTATACAGTTAAATCACATTAAAAATAAAATTTTAGTATCAAAAAAATTAAAGTTATCATTTGACAACTATGTGTAACTCAATGATATTAATTAGATATTTAAAAATATGTACTCCCTCCGTTTCAAAAAGAATGACCTACTTTGACTTAGCACAAAATTTAAGAAAACAAAGAAGACTTTTGAATCTTGTGGCCTTAAATTAAAGTTGTGTCAAATGTACCAAAATGTCCTTTAATCTTGTGGTCCTAAACATGCTATGTGGAAAGTTGAAATTGAAATATTATCAAAAAAAAAAAAGAGGTCATTCTTTTTTAAACGGACTAAAAAGAAAAAGTAGGTCATTCTTTTTTAAACGGAGGGAGTATTATTTCTTGAATATATATTCATAAATAATCATACTTCCTCCGTTCCAAATTATGTGTCATCATTTTCTTTTTAATCTATCCCAAAATAAGTGTCGTTTTTTCTTATTTGGTAACTTTTTAAAGGCACAATTACCCTTTTACCCTTATTGGTCCTACTTAATTAAAAAAAAAATATTGACACATTTTTTGATAAAGGAAAATTTGGTAAACTTTACCAAGTCTTTTCTTATTTCTTAAACTCCGTGCCCGGTCAAATGGCGACACATAAAATGGAACGGAGGGAGTATATTATATCACTAATATTTTAAACAATTATATATATGCTATTTGCATCATCCAAGAGTCCATTACTTCTACTAACATTAAGAACTACATTATTACTACTGATACTAGAAATTATAGATTGGTTACTTACACTAGCTAACTCATGACAGATAGACCAAGATACTAGATTACTAGACAGGACTCCATCTTGATCATGTTTCAGCTGTGCTTTTATATCGTCAGGAGGTGATAACAAAATGTGGATACGAGCAGTCTGTGTTAGCTTGGTATCTAATCTGCAGGACAAAGCATCTGCCACCACGTTGGCTTGGCAGAAGCTATGCAGCAACACTGGATTCCCAAATTTCTGCAAAGTTAAGCTGCAGGAAGAAACAATATTTGCATAAGGAGAGAAGAATTGTTGAAGGAGTTGCAATACGTCTACTGAATCTGTATCAATTTCTAAGGGAAAAAGATTGTAGTTAAGAGCAATTTGCAAACCAGTATGTAATGTTTCCATCTCAGCCATCGTATGACAATGGCCTAAAGATTTAAGGGGTCGTTTGGTTGGGAAATTGATATCCCGAGATAACTAATACCGTGATTAGTTATCCCGAGATTACCCCGGATAACTTATCCTACCATGTATATGGGATAAGTTATCTCATCACTATGGAAAAATTGGTGGAATAAGTTATACCACCATGGATTAATTCCTCCAACCAGACAAGGAATTTAAGTGATCTTTTATTTTATCCCGAGATAACTTATCCCTTGAATTACTTATATCTCACACCAAACGCCCCCTTATTGTAGTAACCAATCATCCATAGGCCACTGAAATTACAGATAACACCTCTAATCCCACATTTATTGCTCGAGAAAGAACCATCCGTATTTAATTTGTAACAACCAGTGATCAGAGGCACTCATTTGATACAGACGGAGGTAGACTTTGTAAGGTTACTAGGTACGCGAGTATGAGAGGCATATTCATCAGTTTTATTTTGGACAACAGTAGCACTAGGGAAGACAACTTTTTATTAAACACATGATGATTACTATTCAACCAAATGTGCCAAAAGGGCAAAAGGAAGGATGTCTAACCACTTAGTGGGGTGAACAAAATCGAACTTCAACTGCACCAAATCACAATTCGAGTTAAAAAAAAAAAAAAAAAATTATAAATAACATAAATACCAACCTTTTAAAAAAATAATTATACTGTCTTCTATTTTTTTAATTACTTTATTCTCTCTCCCTATTAATATACATAAAATAGCTGACATATACATAGCATTCTGTGTATATGTGGGATTTTTGTAATATATTTAGGGAGTTGAAATTTTTTGTAATATTGAAAACATAAGTTGTGTATTCGTGTAATTTAAAAAAAAAAAAAAAAAAAAAAGCTAATGGTTTGGTGATGGAAAAAAACTCAACTATAATTGATTTGGTTTGATTTTAACTAAAAAAATCTAAAATGAATTGAATCAACTCGATATTATATTTGTACGACTTTTAGAAATATCTAATATATAAAAATATTTACTATTATGTAATTTATAAATATTGCTTAAATTTTTTCATAATTTTTTATCTTTCAACATATTATTTTAAGTTTAAACTTAGAGTGTGTTTGGTATGAAGGAAAATATTTTTTGATTTTCTCATATTTGGTTGACTTAAATATTTTGAAAAATATTTTCCAAATCAACTTATTTTCGTCAAATTTAAGGAAATGACTTCCATTAAAAAAGTTAGGAAAACAATTTCCAAAACTCTCTTAAACCTCACTCTCAAGTTGAAATGTTCATACAACTTTCAAAAACACCCACCCCTATTACGAACCCCAATCCTCTACCACCCCATCTAAAAAAATTATTTTGTTTTCTAAGAAAATATTTCAATTTTTTTTCATTTCATCTCCTACCCTAAAACCAAACCCCTACCACCCCCCACCCTACAAAAAAAAAATATTTATTTATTTTAAAAAAATTTAAACTTTTTTCTTACCTCACTCCCAACCCAACCCCCCACTCCTACCAACCCCCTCCCCCCAAAAATTTAAATTTTTAAAATTTTAATTTTTTGCTTACCTCAACCTCACTCTCTTATCCCGAACCCCACCCCTACTAGTTGCCCCCCCCTCTCCCTCACTCCAAAAAAAATTATTATTTTTTAAATTTGTTGTTCAAAAAAAATTCTAAAACTTTTTCCTTACCCCACCCATATCACCTATTCTGACACTCCCCCACCCCACCTATCCTCTCTCCTCCCAAAAGAAAGATTTAATTTTTTAAATTTATTTTTTAGAAAAAGTTTTAAAACTTTTTTCTTACCCCACCCTTCTTACCCTGTTCATTCTCATTGTTTTTGTTAAATATATACAAATACCTTTGAAAAATATTTTTTCTACTTTCATAACGAACACAAGAAAATAAGTAACAAACAACTAATTTTTCTAGAAAATATTTTCCTCCTCCATATCGAACACACCCTAAGAAAGTATTTTTCGAGGTCAAAAATTATTTTTCTAAGAAGTATTTTCTACTTTTTAGCTAAACACTAAAATGTATTTTCTGAAAAATATTTTTCATTCACCAACCAAACACTAGAAAATATTTTTCACTCGTCAACCAAACATAAGAAAATAAGTAAGAAATCAACTTGTTTTCCATGAAAACATTTTCAATAATATTTTCGTACATACCAAACAGATCCGTGGAATTTGAATATTCCTATAAGTTTTTAGCTCATAGTCATAGATATTAGTAATTCAAATAAATCTCAAATCAATACTAATGCTAACAAAAATATTCAATTAAACACTAGGAGTGACAATAATGTTGGATATCCATTCTTTAGTTTTGTATAAATACATAAGCTAAATTTATTTTTCTATTTAACATTTTAGTGTTATTTTTATAAGAGACACGTAAGATAGTTGTATCTTGCTAGGATTAAAGAAATATTTAAAGTACAAGTTAATTATATGTTTGTATGAAAACCTTACCAGAATAGCCAAAAAAAACCCGAGAAAAAAAAAATTCAAAATTAAAAAACCCAAATTTTATTAATTTGATTTGATTTATAGTCTTAAAAATCCTACTCGAATGGTTTGGTTTGATATTTAAAACCCCAAACAACCCGATCATGTACACCCTACCACTTAGCCATGTTATCGTTAAAGGGCAGGTTGAGGTTTTTAAGAACAAGAAGCCAATGTTGTAGAGTGGTATATGTCAAACAAATAGAAGATCGGGAAAGGTTTATTGTGTAACATATAACCCATATTTTTTGTAAGCCATTTTGTTTTGAGTATATACTACAATATATATATATATATATATATATATATATACGTACATACTAATTTATAAAATATATACACTTGTATACGTTAAATATATACTACTTTAGAAGATATATACACATATATACGCATCATTCAATCTATATGTACTGCTTTAAATAAAATATCTACTACAATATACATATATATATACAACAATATGTATATATATATATATATATAGTTACATACTAATTTATAGAACATATACACTTGTATACGTTAAAGATATACGTCTATAGAAGATATATACACATATATACGCACCATTCAATATAAATGTTATACGTCAAATAAAATATATATATATATATACTACTATATATATATATATATATATATATATATATATATATACACTTATATACTAATTTATAAAACATATACACTTGTATACGTTAAAGATATAAGTCTATAGAAGATATATACAAATATATACGCACCATTCAATATATATGTACTACTTTAAATAAAGTATATACTACAATATATATATATATATGATAGTTAATTAATAATATATTAAAAGTAAGTTTTTAATTTAAATTAGAAATTAATTTTAAATCAATATATAGGTACTACTTTAAATAAAATATATACTACAACATATATGTATATACTATGTATATATATATATATATATATATATATAGTTATATACTAATTTATAAAACATATACACTTGTATACGTTAAATATATACGTCTATAGAAGCTATATACACATATATACGCACCATTCAATATATATGTACTACTTTAAAAAAAATATATAATACAATATACATATATATGTATTACAACGTATAGATGGTTATATTATACTAATTTATAAAACATATACACTTGTATACGTTAAATATATACATCTATATAAGATATATACACATATATACGCACCAATCAATGTACATGTACTACATAAAATAAAATATATACTACAATATACATGTATTACAATATATAGATAGTTATAATGTACTAATTTATAAAACATATACACTTGTATACGTTAAATATATACATCTATATAAAATATATACACATATATACGCACCATTCAATATATATGCCATACGTTAAATAAAATATATACTACAATATACATATATATATATACTACAATATGTATATATATATAAAGTTATATACTAATTTGTAAAATATATACACTTGGATACATTAAATATATACATCTGTAGAAGATATATACACATATATATACATCATTCAATATATATGTACTACTTTAAATAAAATATATAGTACAATATACACATATATATAGTACAATATGTATATATATAGTTATATACTAATTTGTAAAACATATACACTTGTTACGTTAAATATATACGTCTAAGGAAGATATATACACATATATACACACCATTCAATATATATATACTACTTTAAATAAAATATATACTACAATATACATATATATATATATACTACAATATGTATATATATATATATAGTTATATACTAATTTGTAAAACATATACACTTGTATACATTAAATATATACATTTGTAGAAGATATATACACATGTATACACACCATTCAATATATATGTACTAATTTAAATAAAATATATACTACAATATACATATATATATACTACAATATGTATATATATATAGTTATATACTAGTTTGTAAAACATATACACTTGTATACGTTAAATATATACGTCTATAGAAGATATATATACATATATACACACCAGTCAATATATATGTACTACTTTAAATAAAATATATACTACAATACATATATATATACTACAATATGTATATATATATAGTTATACACTAATTTATAAAGCATATACACATTGTATACATTAAATATATCTGTCTATATAAGATATATACACATATATACGCACCATTCAATATATATGTACTACTTCAAATAAAATATATACTAAACAATATATATATATATATATATATATACTACAATATGTATATGTATATATAGTTATATACTAATTTGTAAAACATATACACTTGGATACGTTAAATAGATACATCTATAGAAGATATATACACACCATTCAATATATATGTACTACTTTAAATAAAATATATACTACAATACATATATATATATACTACAATATTTATATATATATATATATAGTTATATACTAATTTTTAAACCATATACACATTGTATACGTTAAATATATACGTCAATATAAGATATATACACATATATACGCACCATTCAATATATAGGTACTACTTTAAATAAAATATATACTACAATATATATGTATATACTATGTAAGTATATATATATATATATATAGTTATATACTAATTTATAAAACATATACTTTTGTATACGTTAAATATATACGTCTATAGAAGATATATACACATATATACACACCATTCAATATATATGTACTACTTTAATTAAAGTATATACTACAATACATATATATACTACAATATGTGTGTATAACTATATATATATATATAGTTATAGTTATATACTAATTTATAAAACATATACATAACGTATACATTAAATATACTCATCTATAGAAGATATATACACACATATATATATACCATTCAATATATTTACTACTTTAAATAAAACATACACTACAATATATATATATATATATATATATAGAGAGAGAGAGAGAGAGAGAGTTATATACTAATTTATAAAACATATACACTACTTTAGTAGATATATGCACACACACACACACACACATATATATACCATTGAATATATACATTACTTTAAATAAAACATAGACTACAATATATATACACCAAAATATATATATATATATAGTTATATACTAATTTATAAAACATATACACATGTACACGTTAAATATATACTACTTTAGATTTAGAAGTTATACACACACACACACACACACACATATATATATGCACCATTCAATATATACACTACTTTAAATAAAAGTATAAAACATATGCTACTTAATATAATAAATTAATAATACTTAATAGTAAATTAATAATGTATTAAAACTAAGTTTTTAATTTAAGTTTGTGAAATTCTGAATTAAAAAAAAAAAAAAAAAACTTAACCGGGTCGGGCCGGGCCGGTTAACCGGCGGGACCAAATCGGGTTGGGTCTGGGCCGGGTTAACCGGGCCCAAATCAAAAACCCAACTAGACCGGGACCCAGACCCCTAAAGCCCTTGGAATTATCGGGCCGGGTCAAACCGGGACGGTTTAATTATATGGGAACCGTCCCGTTTGACACCCTTACTTTAGACTATAAATATTCTACAATGATTATTCTCCTCTCATTTTAACTAAAATATCAATATTTACTCTCTTCTTTTTACTTATTTTCTAATCTCTCTCTATCTATCTCTCTCTCTCTCTCTCCCTCTCTATCTATCTCTCTCTATCTATCTATCTCTCTGTCTGTCTGTCTGTCTGTCTGTCTGTCCATCTGTCCGTCCGTCCGTCCGTCCGTCCATCCGTCCATCCATCCATCCATCCATCCATCCATCTATCTATCTGTAATACCCTGTATTCCTAGAGCTTAACTTAGCTCTAAGTACGTGAGTTATCCTATATAAAATTTATGAAATACTCAGTATTTTTCATTTTAGAGCCTACCAATGCGTAGGAAATTCAGTCTTCTTTCCAATGATATAAAATTTGCTCAAATCCGATACCCGGCCAAAGAGTTAGGGCAGTTTATGTAAAAACAGTAACTCACCGTGATTAGGCCGTGTCGCGGTGAGTATCGCGATGAGCACTCCATCGCATCGCGCTGAAGGCCATTTTGGCATTTGTCAATTTCCATAGGGTCACCGCGATTGCACCGCATCGCGGTGAACCCCAAAGCAGCAATTGCCCCGATCCAGAGAGTCACCACGATTCCACCGCGTCGCGGTAGATATATCGATGACCCATTCACCGCGTCGCGGTGAGGCCTTAATCGGCGTTCCAGTTGCAGTATTTTATATTCCAAGGGCAACTTAGACTTTTCCCATGACCCAGATCAACCTTAAACACGAAATTAATCCCTAAATGATCAAAATATATCATTATTCACTCAATTTTTCCCCAAAGTACATCATTCTCTCTCAAAAACAAGAAACCCTAGTTTCAAAATTCAAGAACAAAGATCAAGAATTTCTCCAAGAACCTTCAAGAATTAACATTCCAAGTTATGTTAGGTGTTCATCTATGGGTCTCTTCCACCCATAAAGTCCACGAATTCGTTTTCAAACTACAAGATTGTTGAGTTATGAAATTCCACACTTGAATTGAATTGAATTCATATTATTGTTATTGTTGGGTTCTGTCCATAATTAAATTACAAGCTTTCATGAAATTAATTATTTTATGTGTTGAATTACATGATCCCCTTGATGAACCCTTCAATTTACAAGTTGATTGATGTAGCTATGATAACTATGTGTGCTGATTGTTGTATAACCTAAGTATGCTCCCCATGTATTTGATAAAATGCCTATGTGAATGAATTAGTGCCATTATAACCTAATAGCATATGTTCCCCCTTCGTGAATAAGTAGATGCCTTACAAGTGTTTGATAAAAAGTCTCTATGGATGAATTATGAACAAGTGAACAATGTCATGCTATTCAACATTATGCTATGCTTTACTTTTCATACTATCAAGTCCTGGGGTACTTAATACCTGACAATTTAGTTGTGTGCCTATAGCCAATGTCAGTTACAAAACCTCGGTCATGTCACGATTAGTAGTACTCTCAGACAGTTACAGAACTCAGTCAGTTTACCGAACTCAGGAAAACTCAGTATTAGTTCAGTCCATTTCAGTATACTCAGTTCAGTGTCTTTCAATTGGGAGTAGGATTCAGCACCGAGTGAACCCAAGGATGGGGGCTTACCTGCCAGTAGAGGGTGTGATCTCTAGAAGCAATCCTTGCGTTCCAGAACTACATAGCCAGCGTAGGTTGATATATCAAACCTGCTAGTTGAGAGTTGATGAGGTGTTTTAACCTGTCAGTTGAGGGTTCTACCGTTCTCATTAGAGTACCTGCCAGATGAGGGTAACTCACATATTGTCCTTACCCGTGGCACGATACTGACACCCTTCCAACTGGGGTCACAGGTTGAACCTCAACTCAGTTATCTTATCTTATTTAGAGCATGTCGGTTATATGATTACCTCTCACAGTCTCAGTTTTAGTCTTCAGAATAGAACTCAGTTCAGTTCTACAGAATCAGAACTGTCAGATACAGTCAACCAGTATTAGTAAATCAGTTATCAGTAACCTTAGATACCAGTTACTCAGTAGCAAAATTCAAGACTTATCTTCAGACAAGCTTAGTCACAATATTTATTTATATGCACATTAGTGCACACTCAGTATTTACAGTAGTATTAGTTATCCATGTACTCTCATATCCAGTTACTCTATATCATGTAGTTAATTATGGTTCATGCATATAAACCCTTGCATTCAGCCTTACCCTATCTAGCATACCAGTACATCCCACGTACTGACGTACACTCTTTCTTTGCGCTATGATATCTTATATCATAGGTTCGGACACTCAGGTTTCCGACCGCGCATAAATAAATTTAGATTCAGCCAGCAGCAGTAGATTAGCAGTGAGTCCTCATCATTCGAGGATATTCTTTTATTTCAGATTCTCAGTAGTTTTAGTATTTCAGTATGTGGGATTAGTTGGGGGTTTGTCCCATCAACTTCACTTTCAAACAGTTATGTTAGAGGTTTTTCAGACAGTGTTTAGTTTTACAAATTGTTATTTCAATTGATACACTTTATCAGTATTTACAGATTTTGAACCTTACGGCATTTCAGCCTATTTTTTGCATTTATTATAGTATATTATTCAGTGCTCAACACAGATATCATTCATGGGTCATCTTGTAGTCCTTCGGGGTCGTAAGCACCGTGTAGAATCCAAGGTATAAACTCGGGGCGTTACACTCTATTTATCTCCCTCTCACTCTATCTCTCTCTCTCTATCTATCTATCTATCTATCTATCTATTTCTTTCTATCTATCTGTCTATCTATCTATCTACCTATCTATTTCGTTCTTTCTATCTTTTTATCTATCTCTTTATCTCTTTATCTCTCTATCTCTCTCTCTATCTCCATCTCTATCTATCTATCTATCTATCTATCTATAGATAGATATATAGATAGATAGATATATAGATAGGGACATAGGTCGCCACGTGACGTCTTTTAATATCCCGTATTTAAATTTATCTTTTTTTAATTTTTAAACAATTTTCTCTTAGTTATTTATAGTCTAAAACTAAAGGGGTATGACCCATGTTAGCACAGGCCCAATGTGATGGACATATATATATATAAGAGGGGCATAGGTCCCCACGTGATGCCTTTTAATATCCTGCATTTAAATTTATCTTTTTTTAATTTTTAAATAATTTTCTCTTAGTTATTTATGGCTAACTCGGCTGAATGGAGCGGAGTATTGGCCAGTCAAGAACTCCCACATTCAAAAATTGAAAGTAGCGAAAATAAGAATGTTGTGTTGGATATGTGGACTTACTAGAGGGGATAGAGTTAGGAATGAGAGTATCCAAGAAAAGGTTGGAGTAGCTTCGGTGGAGGACAAAATGCGGGAAGTGAGGCTGAGATGGTTTGGGCATGTGATGAGGAGGGACACGATGCCTAGTTCGTAGGTGTGAGAGGCTAGCTTTGGATGGTTTCAGGAGAGGTAGAGGTAGGCCGAAGAAATACTGGAGGAAGGTGATTAGACATGACATGGAGCAGTTACATCTTACTGAGTACATGACCCTAGATAGGAAGGTATGGAGGTCGCGGATAAGGGTAGAAGGCTAGTGTGTGTGGGTGAGTCGTAGCAAGTAGTTAGGAGAGATTTTGTGTAGCCGGGTTAGTAATCCTAAGACTGTGTCCTTAGGTCGGAGCAACTAGTTAGGAGAGTTTAGGTGTGGTGGGTGTCTTTGGTTTGTGAGTGTATATGGTACTACTGTGTGGGTGTTATTTCTTATTTCTCGTATTTTTCTTATCTGTTATTTCTCTTATTTCTATTTTTATCATTCCTTATTTTTGTTATGTCGTCCATCATGTTTCATGTTTCATTGCAACCTTGTTTACTATTATTTATCTTGAGTCGGGGGTATATCGAAAATAGCCCCTCTACTTCTTCGGAGATAGTGGTATGGACTGCATATATTTTACCCTCCCCAGACCTCAATTTGTGGAAATACACTAGATTTGTTGTTGTTGTCGTCTCTTAGTTATTTATAGTCTAAAACTAGAGGGGTATGATCCGTGTTAGCACGGGCCCAATATCGTGAACATTTATAGTATTTTCAAATTGAGCAACTCCTAACACAACTTACAAATAGTCAGATTCTTTGTGCTACAAAAAATTCTTAGACAAAGCACATATACTACACCGACAAGGGAAATTCCTATCCCCATTTTGTTATTAAAATGTGCTTCTCTATTTTGTCTCCTTCGTCTTGTTGACCTCGAGTAATAGATTTTTAATCTCCCATTATTCATAGTCCATAAAAGTGATAGAAACACAAGACTCATACTCATTGCAGAAAGTATTCATTAACTATTATTTTCAAATATATTATTTACTACTCATACACTATAATATGTCATTTAATAGCTAAAAAATATAATTCTGACACCTCAATAATGGACCACTATAATGTTATACTTACTGGTATTGTTACAGATTCTCTATACAAACCTTAGATAACTCATATGGCATAAAATATTCCTTCAGTTTGGATTTAGTTTCTTGACCATTTTCTACTCCATATTGGATGCTCTGTCTTCAACTTTGAATTTGGAGGAATTTCTCTTTGAACCAAGGATAATGAATTACCTTCCACCTTTTTACTTACTTCATAAGAATTTTTGAATTACTAGTAAAGTTATTTTAATTCAAGATGGAATATATCTATATCTTTTATTTAAAGTTAGAGAAAAGACATATTTCTACTCCTGAACTTATCCTCCCAACTCACTTTAGCACTTAAACTTAACTTCCGTTTATTTACGCCCCTTAACATCTTTAAAGTGAATTATTTCAACCCCTTAACAGCCTAACCCAAGTCAAGGCTAGGTATTGTTAAGCACGCGCTCTTTGATTGGTTGATGTTATAACCCGACCCTTTCTCATTTATAACCCGACCCACTCTAATCAAATACCCGAAAACCTAAAACATAACCTATTCCAGTTTTTTCTCTCTAAAACCTCTCTATTTTAGCCGATTTGACTCAATTTTAGTAGATTTCACTCGATTTTACTTCAAATTAAGCTATTTTTGTGGCTTTTTATGAAATCCATGGTTGCTCCGTGACGAAATTTGACTACTCAGGTAATTATTAGGGTTGTTTTACTTTGATATTAGGGTTTTTGCCGTGAATAATTCTAAGTTGCTATTTTTTTTATGTTTCTTCAGATTAACCATGGATTTTGTCTATGTTACATTGAGGTTTCACCATGGAGGCAAATTACAACAAAAACTGAGTATTAGGTATCATGGAGGTACTGTTACTGACTGTTTCAATGTGGATGTAGACAGACTTTCTTACTTTGAATTTATTGATATCGTGAAGGAAATTAGGTATAATTATTCCTCATGTATTGTTTATCTCAGACCTCCCAAAAGAAAAAAATTAGTAATAGTAACATGTGATAGGGATATTTTGGGTATTTTACCTCTACTTAGAAATGGAGATGTTATTGAGTTATATTTGATACATTTAGTTGATGTGGCAGATGTGGTCCCATCTATTGAATATGACTCCCATGTGGGAGAAGAATCTTGTCCTGGTTTTGATAAAGAGTTAAGTGAAGACTTAGGGGACCGTGATGATTTAGGGTTTGAAGAGGACTTTGTAGAAGCTGCAATACCTCATGAACCTACTTTTTCTAAAAACTTGAGTGGTTGTGGTACTGCAGATAGGGGTGAAGACCTAGGTGATGGTGATGGTGTTTCTTCTATTGGTAAGGACTTAGGTGGTTGTGGTGGTGGTATTTTTGTTATTTGTGGAGGTTTGGGTGATGGTGGTGTTGCTGCTAGGGGTGAGAACTTAGGTGGGGGTGGTAGTGATTTTTTTGCTAGTAGTGGGGACTTTGGTGATGTTGGTGTTGCTGCTAGGGGTGAGGACTTAGGTGGTGGTGGTGTTTCTACTATTGGTGGGGACTTGGGTAATGGTGGTGGTGCTGCTAGGGCTCAGTACTTAGCTAGTTGTGGCAGTGATTTTTTACTTGCTGGTGGGGACTTTGGTGCTAATAATGTTGCTGCTAGGGGTGAGTACATAGGTGGTGGTGGTAGTGGTAGGAGTGATGATTTGGCTAGTGTAAATGGTGTTTCTGCTACTGGTGAGAATTTAGGTGGTGTTTCTGCTGGTATTAATCAGAATTTAGGTGACACTGCTTTTGTTACTGCAGCAGATGTCCCAGTCATTCCATCAGATTGGGAAAGTGAAAGTGATGTTAGTAAAAAATCAAATTATTGTGATTTCTTTGATGAAGGTGAAGATGATGAGTATGGTAGTGATGTTCATGAGGAGGTAAGGATTCCGATGGAACAAAAGAGGGATGCCAAAAAAAGAGATCTGATGAAACCAAAAAGAGAAAAAAATAAGAGCCTAGAGCAAGAGGTGTTAGCTTAGGTAAAAAGAGAGTGGATGTGGGATATGATGCGATTTTATCCAAGAAGAAAAATAGTCTAGAGGGAAAGATAGCTGGAGATGAGTCATATATTGATTCATATGATGAGGTAAGTTTTGAAATAGATTCTGATCAGGATATTTATGGGGATGCTGAGGTTGAACAACCTGCTAGAAGAGAAGGAAAAACAAGGGGAGCAAAAAAAAATTATAAGAGGATTATGTTTGATCCTACTTGTAAATTAATAGTTTGGGAGCTTGGACTTTGTTTTGCAAATGTTGGAGAGTTTAGAAAAGCTCTTACTAGATATGTTGTTCAAGAACATGTAGAGCTAAATAAGTTTGTGAATGAATCAAAAAGGGTTAGAGTAAAGTGTGTAGATGGTTGTCCATGGTTGTTGTTTGCAAGCATTGATTCTAGGACTACAAATTTTCTAGTTAAAAAGTACATTCCAGTCCACAAATGTAATACCACAACAAAGAATAAATTGGTGAATTCTAAGTACTTGGCAGAAAGGTACAGGGACAGAATAACATCAGAACGTGGAATTATAGTTTTTTAGATTCAAGAGTTAGTAAAAAATAATTTGGAGCTATATATAGGGAGGACTGTAGCAAGAAAAACTACAAACATTATGTTGCAACAAGTTATGGGTGATCATGTGGAGGAGTTCAAAAGTATTTTGGATTATAGGGATGAGCTTTTGAAAACCAATCCAGGTAGTACATGTGTAGTGAGGCTTAGTGTAGAAACTTTTGAAGGTGGAAGAAAACAGTTCCAATCTTTTTACATATGTTTTGATGCTTTGAAGAGAGCATTCAAAGCTGGTGCCAGGAGATGTATTGGGTTTGATGGTTGTTTTTTGAAAGGTGTTTGTAAGGGTCAATTACTTGTGGCTGTTTGTAAGGATGGGAATAACCAGATGCTACCACTAGCTTGGGCAGTGGTTGAAGTTGAAAACAAATTCACTTGGAGATGGTTTGTTAGACTTCTGAAAAATGATCTTGAGCTGGGAGATGGGTCTGAAGTGACTACTATTACTGATATGCAGAAGGTAACCTCATATATTTTCTCTTATTCATTTTCTGAATTTTTTTGGGACCTGTTTTATACTTATGTCAACTGATATATTTTATTTTGTTTAAGGGTCTTGACAGTGTAATTTCAGATTTACTGCCAAATGCAGAGCAAAGAATATGTGCTAGACATGTTCTAGCCAATTGGTCTAAGGATTAGAGAGGTATTGAAAGAAGAAACTATTTTTGGTAGTGTGCCAAATCTACATATGAGCAAGAATTGAGAAATAATTTGGATCATATGGAGATGTTAGGAGATAAAATTTGTGGAGATCTTCTGTGGTACAACGTAGAAAGGTGGTCTAAGGTTTACTTAAAATATCACAATTATTGTGATAGTGTTGACAATAACATGGCTGAAAGCTTCAACTCATGGATACTAGGGACAAGATACAAGACTATCATATCAATGCTTGAGGAAATAAGGGTTAAGGTGATGAGAAGAATAGAACAGTTGAGACAGTTTTCTAAAACATGGATTACTGATATTTCTCCTATGGCACTAAAAGTGTTACAAGAGAACACATCAAAAGCAATGAAGTGTACTCTTGAGTGGAATGGTGAATTTGGTTTTGAAGTTAAGGATAGATGGAGAAATACTTTTATAGTGAATTTGAGTGATAATACTTGTACATGTAGGTCTTGGATGTTAAAAGGTATACCTTGTTGTCATGCCATAGCTGCACTACACTTTAGAAGACTAGAACCCATTAACTATGTTGCACATTGGTATACTAAGGAAACTTACCTCAAGACTTATAGTTACTTCATTCAGCCTGTTACTGGTATGAAAATGTGGCCCAAGTCAACCAATATTTCTGTTATACCACCTACAATAAGAAAGCTTCCAGGCAGACCCAGTAAATCTAGAAAAAAAATAGCAGAATAAAAATAGGATTGGAAAGTTATCAAAGAGGGGTGTTGAGATGACCTGCAACACATGTCACAACAAAGGTCATAATAAAAGGAGTTGTCCATTGAATTCAAGTTCCATTAGAACTAGTGTGGCTTCTTCTTCAGCAGCACCAAGCACAAGTAAAAGAAGAGGAAGACCAAAAGGATCTACAAAGGTAACATTTGACTTGTAATTTACTAGTATTTTAATTCTCTTTTATTTGATTTAATTTTTTTCTCTCATTATATTTTTCTTATGTATTGTAGACTGTTGCAGCAGCAGCTACTGGTAGAGGAAAAGGATCACCTGCAGAAACTGCTGCTACTGTGGGTGTTGATAGAGGAAAAGGAACTCCAACTTGTGTTTTTGATAGAGCTATTGGTAGAGGTAGAGAAACTGGTGCTGCAGTTGTTGGTAGAGCTGGTAGAGGTAGAGAAGCTGGTGCTACAGTTTTTTGTTGAGCTGGTAGAGGTAGAGGAGCTAGTGCTGCAATTTTTGGTAGAACTGGTAGAGGTAGAGGAGCTGGTGCTGCAGTTGTTGGTGGAGTTGTTAGAGGTAGAGGAATTGGTGCTGCAGTTGTTGGTGGAGCAGGTAGAGGTAGAGCAGCTGGTGCTGTAGTTGTGGGTGAAACTGGTAGAGGTAGAGGAGCTGGTGTTGTTGATTGTACTGGTACATCAAGAGGAGATAGTGTCACTGGTGCTAGAAAAGGTAGAGGGATAGCTTATAAAATACCTCAGATGGTTAGAATGGGGGTGCTTCATGTAGAGAGTGGTTTTAAAGTCCTCAATGTAAGTTAAAATTTCTTGATTATGTTTGTCTAATTTAAAGTAAACCTTTTTCAAGTCTTTAGTTAAATTTGTTCTCTTTTATTTTTATCATCCTGGAATGCCTATGAACTCCGCCATAGTGACTGGAAATTTTGGACATCACAAACCAACCTCAGGTGTGAAATGGAAAGGAAAGAAAGTTGTGACCCAATAAGGACTTGAAAACATAAGAGCATAGAAAAGGATGAGGACAAGGTCAAATGTTGCTGAACTGAATAATCTAAGCCAAACAAGTTCAACAACCTTCCGGTAGAAGCCTGATTATGTTTTTCTCTTTCTGTATTGATGGTGTGTAATGAAACAGTAGTGATTTTAACTTAGCTAGTAGTTCAATTGTGGTGACTTCAACTATGCAGCTGTGACTGCACTAATTTGACATGTTTTGAAAATAATGATGCAGTAGTGACTGTATTTTTGGCTAATGTTTCTGTTGAAATATCAGCAGTCGTGACTGCATTTTTTTTGGCTAATGTTTCTGTTGAAATATCAGCAGTTATTACTGCATTTATAATGTGTTATGCCTACAGTATTTGGACATTTTGCAACTTTAAATTGTAATTTGTTGCCTGCACATATTTTTTGGGTACTAAATGATTCAAATGCAATTAATTTAACTATACATACTCAAACAAACGCAAAAGAAGTAAGCTGCACCATTACAAAAGATAAACAAACATGATTCACTTCATCTAGCAACCTTTCTCTTCTTCATATATATAAGAGAATCCAAATACAAAAGAAGTTGCACTACTCTAACACAATAATTTGCAACACGTCATATAACAACAACCTAGTGCTAAGGTAACCTCATTGAACAATTTTTCATATAGAGCATCTCAACCAAATAGATTAAAGCTATTACTAATATACAACAAAAAAACACAACAAAGAAGTGAGTATTGTTTCTAGTCCTTCCTTCAGCTATTCGTCTCCAATTCTTTTCTTTCTCCTTGATTTTTCGAATCTCTTCTTCTAACTTCTCCAATTTCAAATTAATCCCATTATCATCGTGTTTTGATTCTTTAGGCTTGTCAACTTCTTCTGAATCTTCCTTGATTGATTTTCTCAATCCAATCAACTTCTCAACTTCATTGAACGGAAAAGATTCAACTACATTCTCGAGCTTACCTAGTTTTTCAATTAGTTTAGGAATCACATATTTGGACCTCGGATCAATGTCTTCTGAATCCCTCCAACGCCAAAAATCGCAAGATCTTGGACCCTTCAATGGTGACAAATAAATAATATATTAACCTCATTTCTCTTAATCAATTCTATCAAAATAACAAGAGAAAATGCAAAATTTGATACTTAACCCATAATAAGGACATGCCCAATATCTTCTACCGGGATTACTTGAAGTCCAAGATGTCTTCAAATGCAACAAAATTCCGTGATTACAATGAATAACTTGCTTCAAAGAAGAATCATTTTCCTCCATACATAGTTTACTCAAGTTAACTGACTTCATTATTGTGTGCTACAAGAAATTCATTTCAACAAATAAGATAAAGAGTAATTTAGAAAAAAAAAAAAAATTAAAGGACACAAAGTAATTCAGAAATTCATTTTGAAAGTAATTCCTAATAAAACATAGACAAAGTAATGAATGAGATTATACCTTAATATGAAAAGAGACGAAGCTAAAATCAATTCGATTTTATATTTTTAAATCCCAAATTTATGCGGCCTAATACAAATCAAGAGAAAGCAATTTTATTCTTTGCATCACTTTCATGATTTGAAGAAATTTTTGACTGAAGATAAATAAGGGAGGGATAAATTAGGGTTTCTTTTATAGAAAAATAGATATAACCGTTAGGGGGGTTCAAACGGGTATTTAAAAGAAAGAGAAAAGAATTTAAAAAGACAAAAATGAGTTTCTACGCACTCAGCATCGCTTGTTTACACGCGGGTTGTTAAGGGGTTGAAATAATTCACTTTAAAGATGTTAAGGGGGGTAAATAAACGAAAGTTAAGTTTAAGTGCTAAAGTGAGTTGGGAGGACAAGTTCAGGGGGGAAAAGATGTTTTTTCTCTTAAAGTTTTTGACAAAAAAGCTAAAAGTGCAGATGAGCTATACATAAGCTGAACCCCATTGAACATCTTTGAGCTATAACATCAAAATAGTTGTTAAAATGAAACTACAAAAGTTGTCAAGAAAGGACAAATAGTACATGGAGCAAATACATTTTCTGAAATTATCGGCAATTTTTGAAAGATGAAATTGTGTATGTTGTTGTGCAATAGCCACCTTTTTTCAAATTTAAGAATACGATGAAGTCACTATTTCTTGATTACTGCTGCAAAAGTGCTAATAATAAGACCCAAAATTTGCAAAATCAAATCAAAGCAAAGTTGTAAATACATTTGGTTTCTCTCATAAGTCAAGCCAGAGCCTACTCAACACTTTCACTAAACATTTCATATGCAACTTAAATTTTTTCTTATCACCTTGTAACCCCCAAAATGCAACTATCACCATAGCAGCCATATCAGAATATAAATTCAAAACCTTAATTCATATAGATAATTCAAGATTTAAAATAAAATCAAGAATCAAGACAATACAAATCGAAAACTAACTAAATTATATACGTGTCATAGAGAAGATCTTGTGTGATGTTTTAAGTTGTTACTCTTACAAGAGAATCGAGAAGGGGTAAAAGTTTACTTAACTGTTAAAGGATCAAATATGGACAAACTATGCCTGTGAAGGAACATATACATGTGGAAATTAATAAAACAAAAATCATTCATCTGTACAAACGCAGTAATTTTAGCATCCTCTGACTAAAAATGTGAAAGGAACAATCCAACATCTAAATCATTACAACAACTCATCTAAATTACATATTCAAGCATAAATGCATCAACATAATTTCCAAGAAAACAAATAATTTTTCGTACAAGTAACTCGTCTAGATTCATACTCTTCGGCTGATAAAAGTACCTTTTAAATTTGAACAAAAGAAGAGGTGCAAGAAGAGAGTACCAAAAGATGAAGCAATTCACAGTAACATATTTTATTTATTCAAGATATGATTGTAGTTATCCAAATCTTCTAACACTCCCATCTTGCAAACAACCTAGTTACTAATCATAGTCCATATGGGTATAGGCAAAATTGTAATATAGCAATTGTGAAATCCCCTCATAAAGTAGGATACAAATGCAAGAATATTACTTTTATTGGTTGGGAGTTGGGACTCAATTTAGGATAGTCGAACTGAGGTATGTACCTTTCACAAACAATTTCAATCATATATTTATTTTTCTATTTGGACACATGCCATAATCGATTGATTTATTCGTGTGAATATTTATGATAATTTTCTGTTAGAATGCAACCTCCGAACTTTATTTTGTATTTCACCTCAAATTTATTAATTCAAAAAAGACCCCAAATCAAGAAATTTCTTATAATCGAAAAGAAAAACCCTACAGATCTTTTAACAAAATCTAGTCTAGTTAGAAGAATCAAAGAGTGCAATCCTCTTCTAGAAAAATTGGGTCTTCTTTCTTTAGAAATCATTGAGGATGAAGAAAAAATTCAACACAAAATTCAAAAAATATAACAAAAAAGACATTAAAAATTAATGATTAATCATAATAATAATTAAAAACTGAAAACAAAGAAACATACCTGTCTTGCATATTGAAGATTATAGTTCTATATTTTTCTTTCTTTTGCTTTCAGCTAAAGGTGTCAAATGGGTCGGGCCGAGCCAAATCGGAACCGGCCCGTTCAGTTTAATCGGGTTGCGGGCCGGTTCCGGTCTGAGTTGGGGTTACGTGGGCCGGGTCGGTTCCGGGTTCAACAGTAAAAATGTTGAAAACAACCCAGAACCGGCCCACTTAACCCAATCCGGTTAAACCCACCTAAACTCGGTCAAACCCGGTTAAAAACCGGTCAAACCCATTTAAAAAAATAAAAAATCCAATATACACTACATACACTACAATTATATACACTATATACACTTCAATATACACTATATACACTACAATTATACAGTATATATTTTTTTAAATATATAAACAATTACACATATATACGTATCATTCAATATATAATTATATATGACTATACGTACTACTTTAAATAAAACATATACTACAAATCTACAATAGTGCAATATATATATATACACTACAATATATATATATATATATATATATATATATATATATATAGTTATATAGTTATATACTAATTTATAAAACATATACACATTTATACGTTAAATATATACGTTTATAGAAGATATATACACATATATATGCACCATTCAATATATATGTACTGCTTTAAATAAAATATATACTACAATATACATATATATATACAACAATATACATATATATATACAACAATATATATATATATATATATATAATTACATACTAATTTATAGAACATATACACTTGTATACGTTAAAGATATACGTCTATAGAAGATAAATACACATATATACGCACCATTCAATATATATGTACTACTTTAAATAAAGTATATATTATAATATATATATATATATATATATATATATATATATATTTACTACTATATATATACATATACTTATATACTAATTTATAAAATATATACACTTGTATACGTTAAAGATATAAGTCTATGGAAGACATAATATATACACATATATACGCACCATTCAATATATATGTACTACTTTAAATAAAGTATATATATATATACTTACATACTAATTTATAAAACATATACACATGTATACGTTAAATATACACGTCTATAGAAGATATATACACACCATTCAATATATATGTACTACTTTAAAATTAAATAAACTATATACTACAATATATATGTATTACAATATATAGATAGTTATATTATACTAATTTATAAAATATATACACATGTATACGTTAAATATATACGTCTATAGAAGATATATACACACCATTCAATATATATGTACTACTTTAAATAAAATATATATTATTCTACAATATACATTTATATATACTACAATATGTATATATATATAGTTATATACTAATTTGTAAAACATATACACTTGGATACATTAAATATATACGTTAAATATACATGTGTATAGAAGATATATTTAATAATATACAAAACATATACTACTTAATATAATAAATTAATAATACTTGATAGTTAATTAATGAATGTTAAATTTTATTGATTGCAAAATGATCCAAAATTTATAATTTACATGAATAAAAAATCTACATTATGCATCATTTTTTCCAACTCATCCATGTTAATATTAACGGAAACTTGCATAGGATAGTCAAAGTCAATGGGGGGAAACCCATGCATTGGACTTGATTCTGCTGATTTCTCCCGCGAAGTCATAATTTCTTCAAGTTTTTGCTCGTCATTCGGCTCCGGTTCCATTCCTTGATTTCTTCTTTCTTCTCTAATCCAATCTCTGAGGCAAACTAGAACATTCATTGCATTGCTTCCCAATGAGTGTCGGTTGTATCCAAGTTGCTTTCGTCCCTGACTAAAGGCGCTCTCTGATGCAACGGTTGACATTGGAACGTTCAAGATATCTCTAGCTAATCTTGAAAGCACATGATGTTGTGATTCATTATTCCTCCACTAATCCAACGTGTTGATCCGTCATCTACGATCCTCTGGCGGTGATCGAAGATAATACTTAAACTCTTCCTGATAAGTTGATGTGTAAGCTCCCTCGTCAACACTGTTCCAACAGGGTAAATCATAAAAGGAATCAGGAAAACCACAATGTGCCGACCTTTTAGAAAATGATGGCACCTCAGGAGGATGAGGAGCGACAGTCGGATTGATATGTGTCGGTACAGCTAAATCAACTAAATCAGCATAGTGGTTATATAATTTATCTATGTAAGCATTCACATCAGACGTAGCCGTCGACAAATCAGGTTGTACTTGTTCAGAATCATTGTTAGTATTTATTTCTAAGTTATAATAAATAAGAGTACTAAAGTGGCACATAGTATGGTATTTAATGCACGAATTTAGCATAGCACCAACCAAGAAAATAGGGGGAATCGGAAAAAAAATATTTTTTAAATTTAGTAAATATGGCACCAACAACATTTTCATAACCTTCTTTATTTTTATATTCTTTGAGCAAACCAGAAATATCGGTTATATATTCCAAAATATTACAAACAGTACGATAATAAGCACCAAAAAATTCAACCGTAGCTACATAAAAATTTTCCAAAAACTTAACAAGATCATTAATTATAACCCAATCAGAATCAAGTAGCATGCAATCGGCAGAATCAGCAAATGAACCACAATGTTGGTTAAAAGCTAATGTAATAGGAACTCTATATTTATAACGAGTTTTTAAAAAATCATACGTAGAATTCCATCTAATATCAATTTCCTCAGGCAACAATATCGGTGCAAGTCCATTTTCTTGACATTTAACTTTAAATTCTTTAATTCTCGATCTACGATTATTTCCTTGTATAAAACCAACAGCAAGACGGATTTTTTCAATATAAATCTCAATAAACTTAAAATCATCTTTTACAATTAAATTATATATATGACATGCACACTTAATATGAAAAAGTTCAGGTAACGGCGGTGATAGCTTAGATTTCAACTTTGTTATAGCAGTCTTGTTGTTAGAAGCGTTATCAAAAGCGATACATAAGATTTTATTTTCGATACCATAAAATGCTGCAACTTTATGTATCGAGTCAGCAATAAATTGTCCAGTATGTTTACGATGTTCATCATATAAAAAAGCAAAAATACGTTTTTGCATCACAAAATTAATATCCATCCAGTGACAAGTAACGATTAAATAATCATTTTTATTTACAGCACGACCAAGATCAGAAGTTAGGGATATTCTACATTGAATATTTTTTAACAATGTAGATAAATAAAAATAATATTGTGAATGAAGTCTAAAAATATCAGACCGACAAGTACTTCTAGGAATACCATTAAACATAGGATTATAGATTGCTTGAATATAATGAATAAAAGCATCAGAAGAAGGAAAACTAAAAGGCAAACAACCTACAACTACCATTTTTGTTATTTCTTCCCGGTCCCTCAATTTATTATACTTCTTCGTTACGTGATCGGTTGTTGGGTCCATTCTAGTTTGTGTGGGCGCACCAACAGCCTTACCACCTTGTGCAATTTTTAACTCTCTTTCGTGGTCTTCAGCTAAATGTCTCATTAACGTACCCATACCCCCTTGCTTGCCTCCTCTTTTATGCTTATATATTTTTTGACAAATATTGCATTGCACCTCAGTATCTGATATACGTTCAAAAAATTTCCATGCAACACTAGTTTGTTTACGAGATCTTGGGGCACGGGGAGGACGGGGAGAGAGATTAATCGATTAGGATCTAACGTTAGCATTTCCTACTTCGGGTGTCTCACCAATATTTTCATCATCTTCATCTAAATCAACCGCATCTACTTCATTTTCTTCTTCTATACCGTAATTTTTTTGAACTTCTAAATAATCCATATTGTGAGCACCTACACCTATTTCTTCCTCAAAAGGTTGACTAAAGGCACACGGGTATATCTAGTACTTGAAGTACCTCTACCACTAGTAATTCGCTTTTTGCTACCACTACCACTTCTGGGATAATTTTTTTTGACACTTTTACCGAGGTTTCTTAATTTATCCATAGTATAAATCAAACTAAAAAATATTCAAAATACACAAAAAGTAATAAAAATAAATATTCAACAATTAATACACTAATTATAAATTAAAAGTAACAGATGGAACGACAATACCAAATTTTAAAAGTATCCAAAGGTTGCGATTTTAGAAACTTTCACTCGTACTTAGTAATCGCAAAATTAAAAAAATTAAAGTGAGCACTTTAGAAATTAAATATATAGAATATTTGAGAATTGAAAAATGAGATTTGAGAGAGAATGAGATTTGAGACTTGAGAGGATGAAAAATTGTGTGAAAAATGATTTGAAAGTGTAGGGTATTTATAGAAATTTTTGGGGATTAAAAAATGATTTTAAATAAAAAAAACTTTTTTTTTATATTTGGGCCCAAACTAGCCGTTATAGCCGTTGGGCCAACGGCTAGTTTGGCCCAATTTTCCAAAATCGTAAAAAAATAAATAAATAGGCTTATCCGGATTTATTCGGGCTGATTAACCGGCGGACCCTAATCGGATTGAGTCCGATTCAGATTAACCGGGCCTAAATTTAAAACCCAATCGGACCGGGACCCGAGCCCTTAAAGCCCTTGGGCTTACCAGACCGGGTCAAATCGGTCTGATTTCCTTTAGTGGGCCAGTTCGGGCCGGTTAAAACCCGCCCGTTTAACACCCTTACTTTCAGCATATAAATACACAAAAGAGAAGAGACAAAGACACAAAAGAGATTATTCAGAACCCAAAATGGAGAAAACAATTAAAATTGACAAAGAAACTTACTTGGAAAAATAAAACAAGACCAAAAATACATAGAAGCAGAGATGGAGCCAAGATTTCAACGAAGGGGTTCATATTCAAAGAAAACTTAGGATTCAATTAAGGGGCTCCATATTCAAAGAAAACTTAATCGAAGGGGGTTCAACATCTACTATAATCACATAAAAAATAACTTTAATCATATATAAATAGTATATTTTTTCGTTGAAGGAGTTCGACCGAACCCTCGAACAAGGCCGGCTCCGCCCCTGATAGAAGAGGCAGAGGAGTCCAAGCTTATGCTTGGTCTTTCCTTTGATTTGATTTTTTTTTCATATACACCTACCATATAGAGGAGCTACGTGTCTATTCTGGCAGTGCTACTTGTTCAAGATGCACAACACGTAAATGATCTTTCTGCAGCTACAATCAGACAACAGGAACTAAATCTTTTTTGCTTTGATGACTCAAGATATTTCACCCCTAGAAGGTGAATAAAGTACAACACAAACTATACAAGAGGGAACCTTCCTTCAGATATCTATGTCTATCTCTATCTCTATCTCTATCTCTTCTTTCGTGTCTTTTCAAGTGTTTCTGTTGGAACTTGCACGCCCTACATGTATATAGCCTGGAGATAATCATCAATTTGATAGGCGAAATTACAAAAATACCCTTTGTATAGTTTTTTTTTTTAAAACAAATAGCATACATGTTAAAACATTACAAATGTCTAATAACCATAATATTAAAATTTAACAAATTAAATGTTATTGAAACCCTACTTGTGAGTGTTTCACTTGTGTGTGATTCTCGCTATTAAGATAATAGCTTTAGTAGCAGCAGCATAACCAATTACCAAGCTCAACAGTAAAACCAACTACATAAAACAATTGTGACACCATGTACTAATCCAGCCCTCTCATTTTACATATTGCTGGTCATAGTTTCTAATGGGGATATACTATCATTTCAGAGTAGAGAAAACATCATAAATATATTCAGATGAACAAGGAAAAATGTAATGTCTATCAAATAAAAGTATAAAATATGATATTAATAAAGATTTTTTCAGCGACTTCGATAAGCAAAGTAATGTTGGAGTCCCACATCGGTGGGTTAAAGGATCTTTAGTTTCCTTATATGGTCTTGGACAATCCTCCCCTTTTTAACTAGCTTTTGAGGTTGAGTTAGGCTCAAGGTCTATTTTTTTATCATGGTATGCCCACCCAGTTCATTGTTAATACACATAAGAGCTAGAATAACATACCTAAAACTTTCTCAGTAGCGGACAGCTGAGAGAGTCAAGTTTATCATAGGTTTAGGGCAGTCGAACCAGCTAACTTGACTAGTAGTCAAGCATTTTTCATCAATTTCTTCAGCCACATTTGTATCGGTAAAAATTTCAAGGGGAAATCATAAAGAATTGTTTTATATACACATCATAAGGAAGTTATGTCGTCCTAGCTATTGTCGAGGAATGAGTTAGGCAGTTAAGCCGCCTTTTCACAACTATTTGCTCATGTATCCGACTATTTAGAAATACGTTCATTACCGGACGATTAGTATATATCTGTAGAAGCTAGTATTAGTTAAGGTGGAATAATTATCACCTTACCAAGATCCATTTTAATCAATTATTACATCAATGCACTGATCACCTTCATTCTTGTAACCTCGTTGTAGTCTCTTTATAGCGAACTGCTAAAAATTGAAGGGTGTAAACAAATAACTGTTAGATCAAGCATCTATATTCATTAAAACAAAACATTAATTTTACTAAACAAATTTATTTTACAATATCAAGATGAAAAAGAAAGAATATTTTGACCATACCTACAATCATGGCTTAGCTGTTACGCTCTCCTCAAACCAACCATTTGTTCTAAATCCTTGTGATAATAGGCCTAGTGTATCTCCTCTGCAGATTATACAAACACCTTATAAGTATTAAATAGATAAAAAAAAAAATTACATGTAGATTTTTACCCAATGTACAATACAATCATAATTACATGATAAATACTCCCTCCGTCTCAAAAAGAATGATGTAATTTGACTTTGACACGAAATTTAAGAAAATAAAGAAGATTTTTTAATCTTGTAGCTTAAATTAAAGATATGTCAAATGTACCAAAATGTCCTTCAATCTTGTGGTCTTAAACATGTCATGTGGAAAGTTAAAATTTAAAAAATTCTAAAAAAGAAAATAAATCATTCTTTTTAAACGGACTAAAAAAAAAAGTATGTCATTCTTTTTTAAACAGAGGGAGTAACTTTTTGCTTTGACACATTGATAGTGAAATAAATTTTACTTCTAGTTCAATAAAAAATATCACAAGTATTTTCGATATAGATAAAATTGACTGAAGACGGCATAATATGGAGCTAAGATATGTAATCATTGAAGAAAACTGTGAACAAGGCGTAACAATTCAAAACATACAAATGCCAAGATTTGGTAGTTGTGTCCTTGTCGATCTGTGCTTTAACTTGAAGAATTCATCTGTTTTTTACAATTTCAAGGTAGAACTCGAGCCAATAAGGGCACAACTAACACAGACCTACATTCACAAAGAGTGTTCTTGTCCACTTTCTTTAGAGTCTGCAACGTAATATTTATGATTTGGAGATACAATAATTCGGACAAAATTTCTCTTTATTCCTAATGAAAGCTTTATGGAGTAATTGGTAATATATATGGCGGAATTGAATAGCCAAAACAAGCATGCATTTTATATGTCATGTGATGCAAAAAGTAGAAAAGACGCAAATTAGAGATGAACCATGAACAACAATACATATGCGTCCTACCATTAAGAAATAAGTATCAAACCAAAATATTTGTTCCAAAAATTTTCAAAATCATACTACAACAACAATAAATTATTGTGGAATAACGAAAAAATAATAATAACAACAACGGAAAAATAATAATAACAACAATATTATTTAACTATTGACAAAATATTATATTAATAATATTAACAATACAATAAAATAACAGTATATAATATTATTGCTACCTTAGTGATAATACTGTAATCAATATGACAATTATAACAGTAATCTAACTGCTGCTTAATCAGTTAATATATTAATTATACTTGAGTCGTGCTAGGCACTGTCCTAAGAAACTATTTTAGCAGTGTGAAATGTTTCTCCAGGATTAAACAAGTACTTCCCTGATTAATTAGAGGATATTCTGAGTTAAATAATTCCTCTCTAACTAAACAGAGGGTACAAGAATCAACAAAATTATTAATACAAATGCCAACATGTTAAATTAGAAAATTGGTTAAATAAACCCAAGCCAAAAAACTTAATCCAAGAATGAAAAGAAAAATGTTGGTGGAAGAAGAAAGAAGTTTTAAAGAAAGAAAGAAAGAAAGAAAGCAACCTCTTTCCTATGTTCTCATTGGTTAACATATATATATAAAGAAAGTTGAGGCGGCAAACATTTTTTTTCCTTTTCCTTTCTCTTCAAGTAAACTAACTAATAAATTCTTTTGAAATAAAAACATTTTACTTACAATCCCCACATTATTTTAAAAAAAATTATAGGAAAATATTTTAACTTGTTGGATTTGTATGGACAAAATGCAGTAGGTTTGGTGTCTTCTGGACTATGAACCAAACTTAGACCAATAAAATTTAACTTACAGAATTATCGATGAAATATAATATTTCTATGAACCGAATAATTCTTGTTGTAAGCCACAGATTTTATCAATCGTATTTTGACCAAAATTTTATTGTTCAATGCGGTTTTGCGCCAATAGGCCATGCGCGCGCCTAGTATTCATGAGACCTCTAGAGACTAAGGCCAAAAGTTTCATAGGAACTTCCTCATTCCACTTCTCATATAGGTGAATTCATTAAGTGTACACTGCTTTAAATGCACCATCCATAAGGACTATGAATTCATTAAGAGTCAATAACTCATTCCTCCATTTTATTAGCAGTTCAAGCACTCTCAATAAGTGCGCAGAGTCAGTATCGACCTGTTATTACCCATATGAACCTACTTCATGGGATCTCCAATCACATAGGTTGAGTTACCATCTTTATTGACAATCATATTGGCCTTAACTCTATCTCTTTTGAGGTTTGAAGAATTAATTTTCTTCCCACAGGTTTAGTCAGTGAATCGGCCAAATTCAATTCTGACTTCACATAATCAATAGAAATTATTCCATCTCTCAGCAATTGCTTAACAATATCATGCCTCAATTTCATATGTCTACTCTTACAACTGTAAGATTATTCTTCGCAATAGCAATTGCGGCTTGACAATCACAGTGTATATACACAGGAGGCATCAGATCATCCTTTTTTAAAGGGATATTAGACAACAGATCATTCTTTTTCAAAGGGATATTAGACAACAGATCATCCTTTTTCAAAGGGATATCAGGCAACAGATCATCCTTGTTCAAAAGGTTATGAGGCAACAGATCATCCTTTTTCAAAGGGCTATGAGGCAACAGATCATCCTTTTTAAAAGGGATATTCGCTAAGAAATTTCTTAGCCATTCAGTCTCAGTACCAGCTAATTCCAGAGCCACAAACTCTGATTCCGTAGTTGATCTAGCAATGATCGTCTGTTTAGATGATCTCCATGATACTGCACCTCTACCAAGCGTGAATACATAAACACTAGTGGAGTTTATCTCGTCTGAATCAGAGATCCAATTTGTATCATAATAACCTTCTAAAGTTGAAGGAAATCCACTATACAAGATACCATAATTCACAGTCCCTTTAAAATATTTTATCAATCGTATTAATACAGACCAATGCTCATTATTGAGATTATAAGTATATCTACTCAATCTACACACAACATAGGATATATCAGGCCTAGTAAAATTCATTAAATGCATCAAACTCTCAATGATCTGTGCATACTTAGACTGAGCAACTGAGTCACCATTATTCTTTTTTAATTTAGAATTAGCATCATAAGGAGCATCTACGGAGTTACCTCCCAACATTTAAATTTCTTAAGAAGTCTTTCCACATAATGTTCTTGAGACAACATTATACCATCTTCACTCCTTATAACTTTAATTCTCAATATCATATTCACTTCACCCAAATCTTTCATATCAAAGTTAGTAGATAAAAATAATTTGATATGTTCCACAATATTTAAACATATACCAAATATAAGCATGTCATCAACATATAAGAAGATTATCACATAATCACTGTTTACCACCTTTGTATAAACACATTTATCTACCTCAACAGAAGAAAAGCCATCTTTTATTAAGACTTGATCAAATTTCTCATGCCACTGTTTAGGAGCTTGTTTAAGGCCATAAAGAGATTTAATCAATTTACAAACTTTATTTTCTTGTCCATAAATTACACGTTCCTCAGGTTGAACCATATAAATTTCTTATTTTAAATCGTCATTAAAGAAAGTTGTTTTTACATTCATTTGATGGATAAACAACTTATTAATTGATGCTAAAACAATTAATACTCGAATAGAAGCAATTCTTGTTACTGGTGCAAACGTATCAAAGTAATCAATATTTTTCTTTTGAGAAAATTCTTTAGCTACTAACCGAGCTTTATATTTATCTAAAGATCCATATGAATTAAGTTTCCTTTTGAAAATCCATTTATAACCAATCGGTTTTGCACCAGGAGGTAAATCAGTTAAAACTCATGTATTATTTTTCATAATTGAATCAAGTTCAATTTTTATTGCCTCTTTTCAAAATTTAGCATCAGAAGAATATAACTTCAAAATAATTTGATGGTTCATTATCAACAAGAAAAGTTTGAAAATCATTTCCATAAGAAAAATATTCTTTTCTAGGCCTTGTACTCCTTTTCAGTTCCTCAATATTAGAGGTAGATTCATTTTCTTTTTCAACAGGTGCATAAGAGATTTTATCATATAGTGAAAAAATATGTTCAAAGAATTCAGCATTCTTTGTCTCAATTATAGTATTACTATCAAGTACATCATATTTCAAGACAAGAAATCTGTATGCAACACTATGTTCAGTATATCCAATAAGCATGCAATCAGCAGTTTTAGAACTTATTTTCCTCTTTTTAGGTTCAGGAAGAAGAACTTTTGCAAGGCAACCCCACACTTTTAAATATTTCAAATTAGGTTTATAACCTTTCCACAATTCATAAGGGGTTTTACCAGTTCTTTTCTGAGGAATTCTATTTTATAAATGACATGCAGATAAAATAGTTTCACCCCACAAATTATCAGGTGCACAAAAGCTAATTAGCATAGAATTCATCATTTATTTCAATGTTCTATTTTTTCTCTCAGCTACACCACAGAGTTACTTCATGAATAATACCTTTTTTTTCACAAAAAATATTTAAAGACACGTATTCCTCCACTTCTATCAGATCTAATTCTCTTGATTTTTCTACTAAGCTGATTTTTAACTTCAGATTTATAAGACATAAAAGCATCAAATGTATCATCTTTATTTCTAAGCAAATACAACTTAGTAAATCTGGAGAAATCATCAATAAAGGTCACATAATATCTTTTGCCACCTCTAGTCATACTTTGCTTTAAATCACCCAAATCAGTATGAATCAATGATAATAATTCAGTTTCTCTATCAGCTAAAAAATATGACTTTTTAGTAATTTTAGCTTTAACACATATTTCACATTTATCAAAATTACTTGAATCTAAACCAGATATTAGACCAAGAGACTGCATATCCTTTATATATTTAATATTAACATGTCCTAATCTAGCATGTCATAAATAAATAGACTCAATCATATAAGCAGAAGCTGATGCATTATTATTGATAATATCAAGTATATAAAGTCCATGATTACAATGTCCATTTCCAATAAGAATATCATATTTTGTTAATATGACCTCATTATTTTCAAATATAACCTTTATTCTAGCTTTTTCTAATAATGCCACAGAAATCAAATTAATTTTGATATTAGGAACATGCAACACATTACTCAATGCCACAGATTTACCATATGTGAGTTTGAGAAAAACTTTGCCTTTTTCAAGAACTTGAATAGTTTTCGAGGTCCCAAGATAAACAATTTCTTCTTCTTTCTCAACTTGGGTGTATGATATAAAATTATTTTATTTTATACAAATGTGCCTAGTAGCACCAGAGTCTACCACCCAATTTCTCACATTGGTCTCAATATTCATTTCTGAAATGACCGCAATAATTGTATCATCCGTTTTAGTTAAATTTATTTTTGACTTAGCGGGATTATCATTTCTTTCACATATTCTCTTGCATTGAGATGCATTTTCTATGAAGATTCTATTATTAACATTAGGCATACAACCAAATTTATTTTCATACCTATATTCTGCAGTACCATAATCTTCTGATAAACTGACTGGAATGGAAGAAGCCAGAGAAACACCAACATCAGTATTATCAACGGTCTTAGGATTAAAATGATATGCCAGAGTTTCTTATATTGTTGTGGAATAACGAAAAAATAATAATAACAACAATGGAAAAATAATAATAACAACAATATTATTTAACTGTTGAAAAAATATTATATTAATAATATTAACAATACAATAAAATAACAGTATATAATATTATTGCTACCTTAGTGATAATACTGTAATCAATATGACAACTATAAGAGTAATCTAACTGCTTCTTAACCAGTTAATATATTAATTATACTTGAGTCGTGTTAGGCACTGTCCTAAGAAACTATTTCAGCAGTGTAAAATATTTCTCCAAGATTAAACAAGCACTTTCCTGATTAATTAGAGGATATTCTGAGTTAAATAATTTCTCTCTAATTAAACAAAGAGTACAAAAATCAACAAAATTATTAATACAAATACCAACATATTAAATTAAAAAATTGGTTAAACAAACCCAAGCCAAAAAACTTAGTCCAAGAATGAAAAGAAAAATGTTGATGGAGGAAGAAAGAAGTTTTAAAGAAAGAAAGAAAGCAGCCTCTTTCCTATGTTTCTCATTGGTTAACATATATATATAAAGAAAGGTGAGGCGGCAAACATTTTTTTTTCCTTTTCCTTTCTCTCCAAGTATACTAACTAATAAATTCTTTTGAAATAAAAACATTTTACTTACATAAATTTCGTCTAATTTCACAAGAGGAGTAATTATCATTTGAAAGAAGAATTTTGTATGATTGCCAAAAGAAACCTAATTATATAGTTGCTTCTTTACAGACCTAGATTTTGTAAAGCAACATAATCTATGTAGAAATTGAAAAATTAAAATCGATCTTTTTCGTTCATTAAAATTAAGAGTGAATAAAAATCCAGTTGAACAATCTAACTAAATTGACTAGTATAAATTATTTTTTTTAACATGTAGCACACATGTACACAAATTAGAGAGAGCTTATGTTTTCTCATCTTCTCTATGTTTCACATAGGAGAAAGATAGAAGATAGAGACCATATAGAGAAAAATGAGTCAGAAGATCCTCCCAAGTCTTTAATTAAAAAAAGAGATAAGTGGGTCCCACAATATTATTAAAGACTTGGATAAAGTTTTTTAAATAACTAAGATAGTTGTTCGACAACTGCATTAGTTATGTTAACAACTTTGCACAGTTGTCAAACAATTTTTCACAGTTGTTGAACAATCTTGTAAAATTGTTGAATATAGGGATATGTGAAGACATTGAGATGTTTTGCAACAGTTAAGTACTTCCTATACGTGTTAGTATAATACATTAACAGTAGGTAGACTGAAATGACTACAATATCCTTTGGTGAATTTTTTTTATATATAGTATATATGTGGAACCTACTTTGTATTCTATTTTACTACTATATATATGGGAGAATGTGAGATTTTTATAGTTCTCTCATGAAGTTTTTTTGTCAATTTATCCTATTTTAAGTTATAATTACTCTACAAGTTTTCACCCATTTTGATAAATTAAACAATTATATGGGTTTATTAAATACTACAAAAGTGATAGTGACAACATAAAAAATTATTTATACAATCAAATTCAAAATTGATCCTCAAATTCTAAATTGATCCAAAAATTCATTTCTTTCTATTTTGTGAAAATGTTTATTAGTTTTATTTCAAATTATCCTTTTTTTTTCTTTCTAAAAATTGGTCATGGACAAGTAAATTAAGTATCATGGCATTACCCTTCTAACTTAATACATGCTTAATTGTTAAATTAAAAATTATTTTTTTTATATATATAGCTAAAAATATTTAAAAAGTTACTTTAAAAAAATATAACTTAACTATCCAAATAGTAATAATATTAGATAATTGAAAATGAGGGTGATTCTTTTCACACTTTTTAATAATGAAATTCTCAACAAAAAATAGGATAATCAATATTTTATATAATTTAGGACAAAATGATTAATTTAAACATGAAATATTAAAGCTTCATATACGTCTAAGATATATCAATATAAATTTCTTAAATAAATAAATTAAACTAAGAAAAAAAATGCAACTTTTCTTGACATGTATTTTTAAGGAAAAGAAACTATTAAAGCTTTTTAAAAAAATCATTAACTTTTTAATTTCTTTTTTATGGTTTAATATGAAAGACCATCTACAAAGGTATTTTGTTGAATCAAGTCTTTTAATTATTTAAATTAATTTTTTTTAATTTATAAGTTGATTTTATTGATGTTATCATATAACAATTAGTGTATTAAATATTTACTATATTACTTTAAATGTCATAATTTTTTTATTTTGTTGTAATAAATAATTTAATCAATATAATTTAATTGAGAAAAAAATTATAAAAAATAGGTTAGTCAATATAAGTTTAGTTGAGAAAAAAATGATGAAATTAATTCAACATAAGGTAAAACTCAATTTGAAACATTAAAAACTTTGAATTTAAAACTATCAGTAAAATAAAAGAAAAAAAAGCATTGTTGCATACACTATGTTTAAAAATAAAAATAAAATCTAAAATATACTCTAAGAAAATTTATTATTTTAATTTGAAAAAAAAAGTTATTTGATTAATATTTTGAAATATTGACAAACTACCTTTACCTCTAATATAACATCACAAAAATAAAATTAAAAAACAAGAATAACAATAAGATAAAAAATAATATTCGCTCAATTTCATTTTATGTGACACACTTTTTCTTTTAGTCTGTTTCAAAAGAAATGTTCAGTTACAATAATTAGAAACAATTAGCTTTAAAATTTTCATTTATCCTTAATGAAAATGATTTACAACCACATTATATAAGAATTATTTTATACCACAAGCATCAAAACTTATTTTTTAAAATGTTATGTCAGATAAAATGAGATGGAGAAAGTAAAGTTTATAAATATAAAGTTCTTTATTGTGAGCCCGCTCGGGCCAAATGCGACTAGTGAAGAAAAACACCAGACCAAAAAAAAATTGTTTCGGCACTTAACCATCGACGAGTCGCTTCTTGCCATGCCCAAAAGCTACCGTTTATCAGACACCGGCAATAATACCTTCTTTATTAGAAATCAGAATAGATGCAATGTAATCCTTTCACGTTCGCTGCACTCTCCTTATTTCCCCTCTCAATTTTAGATATGAATTAATAATTGCCTTTTATGTTTGTATATATAATTCTTTTTATTTTAAGTTGGTCGCTTTAAATCTTTGCTCCAATCAGGCTTTCGAAATGCTCGATTCTAATTCCACTTTTCAGACTTTGAAAATTGCTCACTACGATCAACTCTTGGTTCTCTCCTTCGATAATTATATGCAAAGTTAATCTCACGCAAATGTGATTTCTTCTCCAATGGATCTTTTTTAATTATAGTTCATATTCATCATTATCGCATTGGATAATTCGCTATCCCCTCTTGTGCTCTAATCATTTGAAGCTTTTAGTTAAGTTGTCTGGAATGTAGAATGAGGGCCTTCAGGGATCATTCTTGCAACTTCTAATGGTTCATTTGCATTTGAGGTAATGCATTTAAATTTCTACTTTAAATGTAAATGCATTATAAGTATATGTCAAGAACTTCTTTGTGATTTCATAAAGCTTGCTTCAAAGAGGCCCTACAAAGATGGTCGATGACAGATCATGTTGAAACTCAGAATGGATAATAATGGTGGAATTTACATGGGTGAAACCTTAGAATGAAAAGGGAAAGGAAGAAAGAGAAACTAAGAAATTTGATTGATTGGTCTCGAAGCTTCCAACTCAACTGACTCTACAAAATATCTTCTATTGAACACCTTCAGCTATCAATCACTAAAACTGAAAATATGGGCCAGGTAAAGAGACCCAATAACTAAGTATCAAGTGGGCTTCATGTCATCAGTAGTATCAATCTTCACAGTCCCCTCAAGCTGGAGGGTAAAGCTATACCCAGCTTACGCAAAAGATAAGAATAAGAAGGACCAGTAAGAGTCTTGGTCATACTATCAGCTAGCTGAATAGCACTAGAAACAAAATGAAGTGAATTGAGCCCAGTATGTAAACATTCACGAACATAGTGACAATCGATTTTTATATATTTGGTGTATTTATGGAACATCAAATATTTAGCTATGGGTAATGCAGCTTGGTTGTCACAAAATACAGAAATAGGGCCAGCAATAGAGATACCAAGATCACCTAATAACCTGACCAGCCAAGATATTTCAGCAACAACTCTACGTAAGGCTTGATACTCGGCCTCCGCAGATGATAGAGCAATGGTCTGTTGTTTCTTACTTTTCCAAGAGATAGGGCTATCACCAAGAAGTATAAAATGACCAAAAATAGACTTGCATGAATGAGAAAAAGCACCCCAGTCTAAGTTTGAATATGCCTTGATAGAAAAATTAGGAGAACCATAAAGTAAAATACCCTGGGCAGGATCTTTGGACAAGTATCTCAAAACATGCAACCCAGCAAGGAGAAGGGGTTCATGAGGACGTTGCATAAATTGTCTTAAATACTGAATAGGATAAGCAATGTCAAGTCTAGTGTGTTGAAGAAAATTCAACTTACCAACATATCTCCTATAAATGCTAGGATCCACAAGAGGAGCCTTCATATCAAGAGTGAGTTTGATAGAAGAATCCAGGAGAGTAGCAACAGGTGAGTAATGGTGATAATTAAATTCAACAAGAAAACCATAAAAATACTTGTGTTGGTTCATAAGGTACCCCTAAGGGTAAGAAGAAATCTCCAGACCAAGGAAATAACGAACTGTGCCCAAATTCTTGATCTTAAAGCGAGTATCTAAGAACTCTTTAAGAGCATTCAGCTCAGTCAAATTATCACCTGCTAGAAGAGTATCGTCCACATATACAACTAGAACAATAAGGGAATGCCCTGAATACTTTGTAAAAAGTGAATAGTCATTCTTGTTGGAAAGTAAAGCTTCTGACAGTTTTGAGAACCACTGTCTTAAAGCCTATTGAAGTCCATAAAGGGACTTTTTCAGCTTACATACCAATGGAACAGAAAACATAAAAGTGGAGGAAGAAACATCCAAATCAGGTGGAATTTTCATATAAATTTCTTCAAGGAGATCACCATGAAGAAATGCATTATTAACATCCAACTGAATAACAATCCATCCTCTTTTAGTAGCAAGAGTAAGTAAGTATTTGACAATAGTAAGTTTGATGACAAGGGAAAAAGTGTCAGTGAAATCAATACCCTCCCTTTGGGTATCACCCCTAATCACTAATCTTTCTTTGTACCTTTCAATAAATCCAGCAACCTTGTATTTTATTTTGTAAACCCACTTACAAGGGATAGCCCTTTTTAGGGAGAAAGAGGGACAATGTCCCAAGTATTGTTAGCATCAAGAGCTTGAAACTCTTTTAGCATAGCTTCCTACCACACAGGTTGTGGTGCTTTCTGCTGATAGAACTGAGGCTCTTGAGCATGAAAACCATTAGGAGAAACCTTGAAAGGAGCAAAAATAGAGGAACATATATATTGGTTGAGGTAAGAAAGAGGGGGTGAGAGGGTCTAGTAGACCTCCTAATAGGAGCAATGGGGGTCGTAGAGGGAGTAGGAAAGGTGAAGGATTATGGAGGTAATTGTGGAAGAATAGAGGGACTAGGAGGATTATCAAAGGATCCAGGCACAGAAGGAACAAAAAGCGGAAGGTGAGAAAAAAGACAAATAAAGGAAAATATGTTCATGAAAAGTAACATCTCTAGAATAAAAAATAGAGTGAGAATAAAGATTAAGATTATTATAACCTTTCTTATCACAAGGATAACCCAAAAATATAGAGGGAATATATTTGGGAAAAAATTTATCTCCCTCAACTTTACGAGTAGAAGCAAAACACAAACAACCAAAGAATCTAAGATGATCATAGGTAGGAGGATTTGAATAAAGTCTTTTAAAGGGGGACGAATATTGCAAAACTGGAGAGGGTATCCTATTGATTATATATGTGGCAGTCAACACACAATCACCCTAGTAGTTGAGAGGAGGATTAGACTGGTATAAAAGGGCTTGAGAGACTTCTAAAAGATGTTTGTAATTTCTTTCCACAACCCCATTTTGTTATGGGGTGTGTAGGATGGTGGTTTGATGTAAAATATCATGATCAGAAAAAAGGCACTAGTTTCAGCACTTGAACTAAGTTCAAAAGCATTATCAGACCTAAAGGTCAGAACTTTAGAGTGAAAATATACAGAAACCATAGAAAACAAATCTTTGAGTACAACAAGAGCATTACTTTTATAAGAAAGTAGGTGGATCCAGGTTACTCTAGTGTAATCATCAACTACAATTAAGAAATACCTAAAACCATAATAGGTCCTAGTGTTATAAGGCTCCCAAATATCAATGTGGACCAATTGAAAGGGTACAGTAGAATAAATAGAACTAATAAGAAAAAACATCCTTTGTTGTCAAGCTAAAGGACATATTGGGCAAACAAAAATCTGTTTAGGGGAGATAATAGAAGAGATATAAAAAATATGCTTCATTTTATGAAATGGCATATGGCCTAATCATTGATGCCAAAAAATATCCAATTTGTTTGCATTATCAGACATATTAGAAGAAGGTATGTAATTCAAAATAGTACCAGGAGACTGAAGATTAGTACAACCAGTAGGAAAGGAACTAGAAGTATAATATTCATGACTGGATTTATTACAATCATTAATCGAAACACAAAAAGGAGAAGCAGCAGGATAAGTCTCAAATGTAGTGCAGGTAGTAGGAAAAAGTGCAACATCAGGTTGGAGGTAGTATAGCCTGCCAACAGCCCTACTAATTGCCAGTGGCCTCTTCTGAGAAGAGCCCTATAGATAACAATTAGACTTAGTAAGAAACGCAATTCAATCCAACTGAGTAATGAGTTGATGTAAATACATGAGATTAAAGTGAAAAGAAGAAACAAGGAGAACATGTAGTAAAGTTATATCATATATTAAGTGTAAAGAATCAGTTGACATAACCTTGACCTTATATCTATTAGAAAGAGTGACAAGATAAAGTTTGGAAAGAGGTGAAATATTATGAAGTAGGTGTTTATAGGGGGTCATGTGGTTAGTAGCTCCTAAATCTAAACTCCAAAGGTTCAAACCTAAGTAAGATGATGCACATACATCAGAACCTGCAGAATTTACAGCATATGCAGTGAACAAACCTGCAAAATTTACAAATCCTAAATTTTTTACAAGGTGTGCAAATTCTAAATCCTCTGGAAAATCAGGTCCAAAATTATATGCAGGAGAGAGCTTAGCCTGTTGAGACATAGTTTGAAGATGATCATACTGCTCAGGAGTGAAATCATGGGATATAGGACTGTTTGAAAAATTAGAAGTTGTTTTCTTTGCAAGATTAGAATGAGGATAACTGACAGGAGGTGTAGTAGTTTGAACACAAGAGGCTGACTTTTTGGACTTAGCAGATTTATATTCAGGTGGATAGCTAAATAACCTGTGACATTTTTCTATAGTATGATTTGTCTTCTTGTTGTACTTACAAAATAATCCAATAAAAGAAAAGGTTGTAGATAAACCTCATTTGGGATCAAAATTTACTTTCTGGGTGAAGGACTTGTGTGAGTCAAAATTTCCTCTTGCAAGAAAGACTCTACATGTACTGCTAGAAGAACATTTATGAGAACCAGGAGTGATGAAAACAACAACATCACTAGAGAAATTTCCACTGGTAGAAGGAGCTTTCCTTTGGCTCTCATCTTGTTGTAGGAGTGAATAAGTTCTGCTAATCAATGTGAGAGGACTCATCATGAGAATGTTACTTCTCACAGTAGAATAAGAGTTGTTTAATCCATTCAGAAACTGAAATAATTATTGGTCTTTTATAAATCTCCCTAAGGATCCACAAGTACAGTTAGGACCAATGTAAGAATTATTTAATTTATCCCAAAGATTTCTTAATTTTGTAAAATATCTAGCTATGTTGTAGGATCCCTGAGTAGTGAAAGAGATTTTCCTCTAAAGTTGGATGTACTTGGAGCAATTAGAATTTCCAAATCTTTGATTTATATCCTCCCAGATTTCTTTAGCAGTTCTTAGACATATAACACTAGTGACTATGGCTCTACAGACAGAGTTGGTGATCCAAGCCTTAATCATATCATTAAACCTCTCCTACTAAGAAAAATAGGGAGACTCGGGTGTAGGAGGAGGAATTCTCCCATTAATTACTCCTAATTTGTTTTAAGCAGAAAAGGAGGTCAACATGCTACTCCTCCATGTTACAAATTTAATTCTATTGAAATAAACGATTACTAATTGACTACCAAGATTATCAGATAGGTGAATGTAGAAAGGATGCGACAGATCGAGTACAAAAGGGGTAAAACCCTCAAATTGTGAACTTGAACTGTTAGTCATATGTGGTACGTGAGTCTTGATGAATATCAACGCAGAATTATGATAAATCAAAATAAAATATGATACCAGACTTCTTCAATCAACAGGAAGAAGTAAGGGCCTTGAGAAGTAAAATCGATCAAATTTTCTGAACAACGATAAAAAAATTCTCGAAACTGGCTAAATACAACTCACCATGATACATCTCACTTGAGACCAGTGAAAATTGTTCATGAAAACTCCCTTTGACCTTTGTGTTGACTGAAATCAAAAATCGCAAAATACCTAGAACCTCATAATGAGGGTAAGATTGCTAGATTGTTAGATTGCTAGATTGCTCTCAGCTAGTAGATTTGAGAACCTGTATCTGATACCATGTTGAAGCTCAGAATGGATAACAATGGCGGAAGTTACATGGGTGAAACCTTAGAATGAAAAGGCAAAGGAAGAGAGAGAAACTGAGAATTTTGATTGATTGGTCTCTAAGCTTCCAACTCAACTAACTCTACAAAATATCTTCTATTTAATACATTCAGGTATCAATTACTCCCTCCTCCGTTTAAAAAAAAATGACCTACTTTGACTTGGTACAAAGTTTAAGAAAATAAAGAACACTTTTGAATCTTGTGGCCTTAAATTAAAGTTGTATCAAATGTACTAAAATGTCCTTTATTCTTATGGTCCTAAACATGTCATGTGGAAAGTTAAAATTAAAGTATTGCCAAAAAAAAGAAAGGGGTCATTTTTTTTAAAACTGGTTAAAAAGAAAAGTAGGTCATTCTTTTTAAAACGGAGGGAGTACTAAAACTAAAAATATGGGCCGGGTAAAGAGGCGTAGTAACTATGTATCAAGTGGGCTTCATGTCATAGTAGTATCAATCTTAGAGATCAAGGGCGTAAAAATTCATTGGCTTATTTACATTTAGGATGTATTTATTCATCTGTTTTCTGTTTACTTAATCATTCAGTTTGGTTTTCTCAAAACGAGTGAAAAATGAAAATCCTAACTTTTACAGTGATGTATCTCAAAATATGTACGAACAACTTGTCGTGTTTTCATAGAGCTTGCTTTAATAGGGTATTGTGATAATGTCAAATTGCACATATTCATTAATGTTTCTTTTTGTTTATCCTTTTTGGTTGTTAACTTTAGATGAACTTGGATATTATTTTATACTATTCCTTTTGGTTTGTTTATTTTAGATGTAGGGTATTATTGTTTTGGTGCACTCTTTGATTCCCCTTATTTTTTCTCTTTAGTCTATAAACTCTCATATACTTCTACGTAATTTTGCAGCTAAAGTGAAAGAGGTGAAAAGTTTTCATCATTGCGTGATTAGAATGATTATTTAGAGGATTTGAGTAAGCGTTAATTCACTAACTTAAGCGTTAATTCACTGACTTTCTAAAGTTGGAAGTCCAAAATTTTGCGTAACAGCCTGCTGTTGTTTGCACTATTCAGCTTAATTGAAGGGTAACTTACATAAATTCTCAATTTTTTTGGGTTGTAAAATTTTTTATCATAATTTTATTAAATTACAAATATCTCAAATTCTGATTTTTGTGATACATATCTTTAGCGTTGATATATTTGCATTGTGATACATTTGTAACTTATTGGTTAGTTAAATAAGGAAGTAACTAATTTTCAATTATTATGAAAAGTAAATCACGCGTAAATCGTGGCATAAATACATCTGATTTCAGATGTATCGTAATGATACATCTAGTAAAATTACTCAATACTCGTTCAAAATTCAATCTCACACAGAAAAAATAGTTTACATATATCAAACATATGTTAAATGTATCATACATTTATAAATGAATCAAAAATATGAATCACTATTAAAAAAGTATCTCATATGTATCACCAGTATTGTGACAACAAATGTATCACTCATATGTATCACAATTTATAGTGCGAAAATGTATTGAGAAATTAACAAAATTACATATGTATCAAACTCATTAACCAAAAATATATATATCAACGTCGAATTCGATATTGAGTTCTGTGGACCATTGCAATGGCCATCGTCATTGTTGTGTTTCCGCTGAAAATTATGAGATTTTTTAACTTCTATAGTATGAAGATTCTTCAAAAGAATATGGATTCTTGTCAACATGAAGCACACAGTAAAGCTTTCAAAATTTTAAGGAAAAAAATTAATAGAGATGGAAAACAATTGAACCAATTATAAATTGCAAATGATAATATCTGATGAATTTTTTTTTTATTTGATTCCTTTTTAGATATTTAAGAGATTCTCTCCCATTATTTACTCTTCTAAAATAAATATAAATATTTTAAAAGATAATTTTTTTTTATGTATTTATGCCTCTTAAATTTGTATTTTTGCATAATTTATCCTTAATTGAATGAATATATGTTCACTCTATTGTGGCAATGACTGCACAGTACCAGAGCAAAATGCAAAATAAATCATGATTACTCAAGCATGTAAGGCTCATCCTTAAGGTACGGTACTCTTGATTGCTCAATTACATAAGGCTCATCCTTACGGTGCTCTGATTATAATACTTATTTTATAATGAAAATTAATATAGATATCCGCGTGATGCGTGAAACATTTAAAAAAAAAATATTATTCATTAAAAATATTAAATTCTTCATACAAGATTAATCAAATTTTATTGTAAGAAATTAACATATTCCAAGGTCAATGAAATGCTAAAAGTAATCATTAATAGTGAAATTGTAATTGATACTTAATAACTAATCACAATTATAATTGTTCTAGACATTTTGATTTAAAAAGATATTTTCTTTTTTATTCTATTGACTAATTTTAAAAAATAATAAAATATAAAATATAAAATAATTATTAATTTTATTGATATAATTTTAACTTTATATTTTTAATACACTAAGACTTGTAATTAACCCCTTACCTTTTCATTTCAATTTTCTTAAAAATCTATTAATTCAACTTCATCTAGTAACTAGACCTTTTTTTTTAAATAAAATATCTTTCAATTCATTTCAAACACGAAAAATACTTAACTTTTTCAATTACAAAACATCTAATTTCAAATTTTACATTTCACAATTTCAATTTTAAAACTAATTAAGCACATAAAATTTATTTTAAAAAAAATTTAAGACTTTATTCTATTATTATAATTTTTATCATTTATTTTATTTATACTTATTGTTATATCTTCTATATTAATTCAATTTTAAAGTTTTTATGCTACTCTCGAAATCACTCATCCCACCAAATCTCACACTCATCCTTCATCTCTATTTCACCACCCCACCCTTAATTTTTTTTTTTTTTTTTTTAACTTTTTAAATTATTGTTAAATTATTTTCTCATCCCATCCCCAACAAATAAAATATTTTTTTTTATTTTTATAAAAGATTTTTTTTCCCACACAACCCACCCCTAATCCCTCCACCCGAACCCCCTACCAAATGCCTTCCCTACCCCCTTATCCTTTATTTTCTATTATTTTTGAAACCGTTTTTAAAATTTTTCCTTACTCTCGCCTCCTATCCCGACCTCAAAAATATTTAAACTTTTTACTTTTTTTTTAAGAATTTTTTTTATCCCCACCCCGAAACGTCACCTACACCCACCACTTCATCTACCCTCACCCACCTAGCCCCGTCCCGACTACTACAATTTCCTACCCTCAGCCTCCCCCATCTCAATACTCACCACTATATCTTTACTCATTTGTGTTGTTTTTAAATAATACTTATTAACACCTAATTTTTGTCCTTCATTACTAAATTTAATCCTAGGTTTCTTCAATTTTTAATAAAATTAAAATATTTATTTCATTCGGATAAATACACTCTAAAATATTTATTTGGGTTAATTTTTTCATTTAATTGACGATTATACGTTTTCATATTTACATATGCAAAATCGTATAAATTTTGTTACTTAAATGAACATTTTTATCAAAATTGAACTTTTACTGATTATTGAAAATTAATCTAAATAAATAAAGTCTTGATTTAAATAAAATTTATTCTCAAAATTAATTTATTTGGAGAAATATTTATTTGATTTTATTAAATCAAGAAGCTCAGGATTATAGGAAGTATTATTTCGTATTAAATTTTAATTTAATTTAGTCAATCTATTAGATTTGGCCATAATTTAAATCAAATTGGACGTAATTATAATGAAATCGGCCAATTGATTTTCAATTTAGTCAAAATTAAATGAAATTGGATAAATTTTAAATCACAATTGGGGTTATATTTTAAATAACCCTAAATTCCCAAAAACTCTCATAATTTCTACCCACTTCCCATCAAAATTAAATTCAAATCCCAAAATTCAAATTTTAAAATTTAAAAATTATACTACATTGTACAATTTTCCCTCAACCTTGTCCTTTTTTCGAATTCAAATTTTTGAAATTCAAAAATTGCACTACATTATACAATTCTCCCTCAACCTTATCTTTTTTTCAAATTCAAATTTTGAAATTCAAAAATTGTACTACTTTGTACAATCCCCCCTCAACCTTATCTTTTTTTCAAATTCAAATTTTGAAATTCAAAATTTGTATTACATCATACACTTCTCCCTCAACCTTTTTCTTTTTCCAAATTTAAATTTTAAATTCAAAAATTGTACTACATTGTATAATCCCCCCCCCAACCTTGTCTTTTTTCCAAATTCAAATCTTGAAATCCAAAAATTATACTCCCTCCGTTTAAAAAAGAATGACCACTTTGACTTGGCACAAAGTTTAAGAGAATAAAAAAGACTTTTGAATCTTGTGGCCTTAAATTAAAGTTGTGTCAAATATACCAAAATGTCCTTTCATCTTGTGGTCCTTAACATGCCACGTGAAAAGTTGAAATTAAAGTATTGCCAAAAAAGAAAAGGGGTCATTCTTTTTTAAGAATACCAAAAAGGAAAGTAGGTCATTCTTTTTTAAACGGAGGGAGTAGTACATTATACAATCCCCCTCAACCTTATCCTTTTTCCAAATTCAAATTTTAAAATTCAAAAACCGTACTACATTGTACAATTTCTCCCTCAACCTCGTCCTTTTACCAATTTTGAAATTCAAAAATTATACTATATTATACGATTTTTCTCCACCTTATCTTCCACCTCACCTTATCTTCAATTTTAAAATTTCAAAAACATCTCTAAATACTCTCTCCCACATTGATGGATTAATAGAATTGATCTCCATCCTTTCCTATAAATACTACCACTAATTTGGTAGAAAGCAAGTTTCAAAGTCTCAAAGAGTGAGAAAAACTTTTAAAAAAATAGTTAAATTTCTTTTCTTTAGTAAAAATTTTCAAGCGGTAGTCTAATTGAGGTTATCGAAAAATTACTTTCTGGTGGTGATCAAGACTCCGAAGAAAGTTTGAAGTTCCATTTTTCTGCCCCAAAGAAGGTAAACATACCTTTTCCTATTTTTATCATTTTCTCTCATCTCCTTCTTCTTCTTAGTTCGTAGTTGTAACTGTGTTTGTTGGGATTATTTATTGTAGACGGCCTTGAAGGTCATTGGACGTTGTAGTATCGATATTATGATTATTCTCATGTTCATGGTATAAAAATAAGCTAGCAATCGTGAAACGTATTTATTTGGCTTTATTCTTTGATTGTTATGGATAAAGTTTCAATCTTTGCTTAAAAAACGTTTTCATGACTTGTTTAAACTCATTGTTGGTGGATATGTTTGTTTTTAACATGTAAAGTTATTTTCTTTATGTTGAAAAGAATAGTTAATATTGATTGTTTCACCTTTTGACTTTATTCTTTGATTATTATGGATAAAGTTTTGATCTTTGTTTTAAAAATGTGTTCATGCCTTGTTTAAACTCATTGTTGGTGAATATATTTCTTTTTAGCATGTAAAGTTATTTCCTTTATGTGGAAAAGAATAGTTACTATTGATTGTTTCGCTTTTTGACTTTATTCTTTGATTATTATGTATAAAGTTTTGATCTTTGCTTAAAAGACGTACTCATGCCTTATTTAAATTCATTGTTGGCGGATATATTTGTTTTTAGCATGTAAAGTTATTTTTTTTTGTTGGAAAATAATTACTATTGTTTGTTTCGCCTTAATATAACAGTAATTGGTTAAGTCAAGCATTTATTATTTTCTTGCTAATCATTTTAATGGATTTCAAAATCCTCATATAAGAGATGAAGTGCTAGCTTTATTTTTCATCCAAGATGTTTATTACTCTTTTGTTCGCATGTTGTCATGTCAAAATGATGAGAAAGTTCGAACTTTTGTGGCAAAATAAAATTATTTAGATATTTTCGAGTCATGCATAGTATGATTGTTGAATGATATTTTACTTTTAGAGATGCTAAACTTTTATTCTAATTTTTTTTACTCTCTTTGATTGTTATATGTGATCTTTGTGTGTGTAAAGATTTGATTCGTGTCTCTCTTTGATTCATAATATCAAAAGAGAATCAAAGATGTCCTTGAAAGATAAATCATTGGTTGTTACACGTTATTTCCGTAAAATGTTGGTTGTAATTTAGATGTATGAATTTTCATTTATGTCGCCTTAATTAAAATTTAAATATTCTCTTTCTTGAAAAGTTAGCCTTTACTTTCTTTTTTAATATGGATTAGTGTCCATGTTTGTTCAATTTTAGAAGTCATGGTTATTTTTCTTATTGCCTCATCCCTTTACTTTTGCAAGCTTACGTTGTTTGTTCTCGCATTAATTCATTGAATATGACCTTCTTTCTTTTACCTTTATTCATTGTTAATATGAACATAAATTATGAGACATGTAAGTGGGTGTCTTTGCTTTGCATTTTAGATGTTGAATCTCATTTTTGTTATACGTGTACAAGTGTGCTTATCATTGTCATTCAAAAATTGGTTCTTGATATTTTATTTTGCTTTGAAATATGTCACTTTTATGCCTTGAACGTCTATTAATTTCTTTATCTTTTCTTTGCATGCAAAAACTGTCTCGAGTCCAAATGGACTCCTCTCCTCTTGCATTTCATAATGGACCAATGAGGCCCACCTTTTCGATTCAAGTTCGAAGTTTAAGTTCAAAGTTGATTATATGGCGTGCGGGTGCAAGAAGATGGAAGAAGAAGGAAAATGGGTCAAACCCATTAATGATGTCGCTAAGAGATTTGAAAAGTCTTGATTTTTATTATTGTCTTATTTTTATTTAGTCATTTATTTATTTATTTATTTATTTAGGACATCGAATCCAAAGTTGTAAACTAATACAGGTGAAGCAGATTTTTGGCCAAAAGGGCTTGAAAATATAGTTTAGGACAGGTAATGGGCCCAATGCCCAATATTTAGATTAAGACAGGTGATGATGGGCCGAAAGCCCAAATTAACTTAGGACAGGTTTATTGATTTGAGTGTAATGACCTAAGTCTTCTAGTTTCTCCCTTTCCTCTTTACGTGCTAGTTGTTATTAATTTGCTTAGACTTAGTTAAATTTCCTACTAAGTCGCCAAAATTTATTTTATACAAGTCTTTTTCCTAAAATCACTTTCTTTTCAAAAACCAACTTCTCTTTTTCAAAGTTAGTCAAAGGTGGTTTTCAAATAGTCCGAATAACCGCAAGTTAGTGGACATTTTTGGTGCCTTAAAAATCTTTCGAAGATGTTAATAAGAGCCTCTTACCCGAAATTTTCTTAAAAGCCTAAGCCCTTTTCTGTTTTAAGACTTAGTATTTTCCATAAAAAATTTCTTAATTTCTTTTCAAATAAATTAAGTGACGACTCTGTTTGTTTTGAAATTTTCTTTAAAGTTTTGAAATAATTTTAAAAGTCGAAATCAATATTTTTCCAAACCTTCAAGTTAAAAAGGGATAAAAGAGAAATGGTGAATCTGTTGGGGAACTTTAACTAGGTTCTATCCAAATATTTGAATTAGCTTCTTTGACTAATTATTGAACTGTTTATGTGCTTATATGTTTAAATTCTGCGAAATTTAACTGTTGTATTTCATGGCATGATCCCGCATGATGATTATTAAACTGTTTTGGGGTTTCATGGATATCCTGGCCCCTGATGATCAACTCCAAATCAAGAGTTGAAAATACGATGGTTTACCAGCACGTTAGGCGGTTAAAGGCTGTTCATATTTCTAAACCCAAATTATCCTCTTGGGAACCTGTTTCTAAACCCACTCTAGACACCCAGGATAGAGCTAAACCAAAACCCTTATTTAGGCATGAGCCTAGGACGAACCAATGTCCGGGGGCTGTTGGGCCCATTAGAAAATCTATCCTGCGTCTAAGGGTCACGGGTCAATTACAAACTATTCATATTTATGTGTTGAAGAAATATATGTTATTTAATCTAATCCATTATACTTTTGGGGTAGGGGAAGGATTACTTTGTTTGTTTTCGTGTAAGAATACCTCAATCATCCATCAATTGAGGGAAAAATTAAAGCAAGCCAAGCAAAAGGTTGATAATTGATCGGTTTGGACGATTGTATGATTTCCCAGACTAATGACCTATGTGTATAGAGCACAGTTGTACGAGAATCACTAGATCATCAATAGATGTTGTATATGACAAGAAGTGGACAAACCTAATATAGCGAAGACTGATGAAGGAATATTTAGGAGCTACTATCCCCTACGCGGGACATTGTTCTTTTTCTCATGCTATTTTTTATTTCCCTAAAAATTGTATCCCTTTTGTGAAATTTTTGAAAGCATTTACGTCCTTTATGTATACCTATGGAGCTTTTGGAGGGATAATGGATTGGTTTTAAAAAACATATACTTCCTTCAAATACGTTAGGCAAACCTTTGGCTCAAAAGGGTTACCCAATAAGGATCCATGTTTATTACAATATGCTTGTGTGATAACTACGTTATGTGCTTATACCTATTATGTTGATTCGAATCAAAGGCGAATTGATCCAATCCCATTTTTCAAAGAACAAATCTAAGCAGAAAAATACCCACTATACAAAAGTCTGATCAAACATACTCCAGGTCTCTCAAGTCTCCCAGAAAAGTCTGCAATCATTCTTAAAATTTCCTAAAACCTCGCTACCATTTCAGGAAGGTTGACTATAGACTCAGAAGAAGACATTATATTTTCACACTATGCAAGGCTTGATTTTTCCTCCATGAGATATGTAGGCAGCCTTTTAGCCCGACCCCTATCTTCAAAAACTTTATTGTCCTCCACTTTATTGAAAAAAGAAATAAGGTCGAAAAGAAGAAGAGTTGAACCTTCCAGATAAATTTCATTTATCCATATCAATGAGAAAAATCCTGTTATTGAAATTCTCGAGTCATCATTACTCCATGGATCAATTCGCATGAGATGAGAAACAGCCTTATGTGTTTACTTCCTGCCTTATCATTTTGCTTATTACTAACGGAATCTAAAACATTAGCCTTTGAGTTATTTTTAATTTGCAGGTAATAGAAACTACTCTGTGTTGGCATAAAATGTCCCTACTTCACTAGATCAAAGTGAATAAAGATTCTTTTCTTGACTATAGCTTTGTTACAGGAAAAGAAAAATGATTAGTAGTAAAATTAAACTTTACTAGCCATGGTCTCGAGGATGGGATAGGAAAAAGTGTGATGCTACCATGGAAATTTTTTTCAAGACAAACGGAATCAAAGAAGATGAATTGGAGGAAATATTGTTGAACTATACTTTCACTCCACTTATTACTCCTCGATCAATAGGATAAATAGAAAAAATGAAATTTAATTCTCCACAAAATTGGTGGTAGCACGGATGCGTAACAATAATTTTAAACCTGCCAATGTCATGTCATGTCAATAAAAAAATGAAAAAAATCAATAAAGATAATGATTAATGGGAGACAATAGCTATAGAATAATCAACAGAAGAGCCAAAGAGTTCGAGAATCAAGAAAGCCTAACCTAGAGGAAATTAAGGCAGTCAACCAGGGAGAAAATGACAAAGTTAAGAGAATCATGGTCGATGTCTATCTAGTAAAATCCAGGAATAAATGATGAAGAAAAGGTTGTGAAGGTCACAAGACATCCAACATGGCTAGCCAATATTGTTCCAGTTTCAAAAAAGGATGGCAAGATTAGAATCTGTGTTGGCCGCAGAGATTTGAATAGAGCTAGTCCTAAAGATAATTTTCCACTACCCAACATCCACATCCTCATTTATAATTGTGCAAAGCATGAAATTCAGTCTTTCATGGATTGTTTTGCCGGGTATCATCAGATATTAATAGGATGAGGAAGACGCAGAAAAGACGACTTTCACTATACCCTGGGGTGTTTATCATTAAAGAGTAATGCCATTTGATCTCAAGAATGTTGGTGCAACATACTTGAGGGCTATGACAATGATTTTTTATGGCATGATTCATAAAGAGATTGAGGTGTACGTGGATGATGTAATCATAAAATCCCGCAAGAGTTCAGATCATCTGACACATCTAAAAAAGTTCTTCAACAGACTAAGAAAGTACAACTTGAAGTTGAATCCTGATAAGTGTGCTTTTAGTGTGCTAACCGAGAAATTACTGGGGTTCATAGTCAGCAGAAAGGGCATCGAGCTAGACCCGTCCAAGATCAAGACAATTCAGGATTTACCGCCGCCAAGGACCAAGAAAGAGGTTATGAGTTTCCTGGGTCATTTGAATTACATTAGGATGTTCATTGCCTAATCAACAGTCATATGTGAGCCAATTCTCAAGATGTTGAAGAAAGATGCATTGAATGAGTGGACAGAAAAATGTCAGAAAGCTTTTGACAGAATCAATGAATATTTATCTACTCCTCCTGTTTTGGTTCCACCAAGGGAAGAAAGTCCATTGTCGTTTTACCTGTCAGTCTCAGAAAATGCTTTCGGGTGTGTCCTCGAGCAATATGATGAGACCGGTAAGAAAGAAAGAGTAATCTACTACTTGAGTAAAGAGTTTACGCCATATGAAGCTCGCTACACTCTTATAGAAAGAACGTGTTGTGCTTTGACCTGGACCGCACAAAAGTTAAGGCATTATCTATCCTCGTACACAACATACCTAATTTCCAGAATGGATCTATTGAAGTATATATTCCAGAAAGCCATGCCTACGAGAAAGTTAGCTAAGTGGAAAATATCGCTGAGTGAGTTTGACGTCGTATGTGTGACTCAAAAGGAAATCAAGGGGCAAGACTTAACGGATCATTTAGCTGAGAATTCAATTGATAATGAATACAATCCACTTTAAACCTACTTCTTGGATGAAGAGATTTTATTCGTAGGAGAAGACATTGCAGAGATATACCCCGGATAGAGATTGTTCTTTGATGGACCGGTCAACTTTAAAGGCTCATGAATCGAAGTAATTTTGGTGTCAGAAACAAGCCAACACTATACAGTAACCACTAAATTGCACTTCTCGTGTACCAATAACATGACTGAAAATGAGGCTTGCATCCTAGGTCTCAAGTTGGCACTTGAGATGGATTTTCATAAATTGATAGTCATCAGAGACTTAGATTTGCTGATTCACCAGGTAGGGGGAAATAGGCGGTAAAGAACTCCAAGATTGCTCCTTATGTAGAGCTAATGCAGGATTTGTATGAAAAATTCAAGGAAGTTGATTTCATACATATCCTGAGGATACAAAATGAGTTTGTTGATGCTTTGGCTACTATATCTTCCATGATTCAGCACCCAGATCAGAGTTACATTGATTTTTTGAAAATAATCTTGAAGAAACAACCTGCACATTATGCGCATGATGAAGATGATATTGATGGAAAGCCATGGTACTATGATATTAAAAGGTATTTAGAATCTGGAATATATCTTGAAGAGGCTAGCAACAATCAGAAGAAGACAATCCGACGTTTGGCAAAGAATTTTATTCCAAGTGGGGAAATCCTTTTTAAGAGGACTACAGATTTAGGATTCTTAAGATGTGTTGATGCCACGGAAGCCACGAAATTAATAAAGGAAGTACACACCGGAGTCTGTTGGCCCCATATGAATGGATTTTCCCTTGCTAGAAAGATCCTGAGAACTGGTTACTTCTGGATGACTATGGAAAATAATTGTAGCAAGTATATGCAGAAGTGCCCAAAATGCCAAATGCATAGAGATTTAATTCGAATGCCTCCATATGAGCTTTATGTGATGAGTTCACCTTGGTCTTTCGTAGCTTGGGGTATGGATATTATCAGACCAATAGAGCCGCCAACGTCTAATGGGCACAGATTCATTTTGGTTGCTATTGATTACTTTACTCAACGGGTTGAAGTTGTTTCATATAAAGTCGTCACCAAGAAGGCAGTTGCAGATTTTGGTCAAGAACAACTTGATCTGCCAATTTGGAGGTCCAGAATCGATCGTTACTGATAATGGGGCTAACTTAAATAGTCACTTGATGAATGAGATTTATGACCAGTTCAGGATTGTTCATTGCAACTTGACCGCATATCATCCACAGATGAATGGAGTCGTGGAAGCCGCCAATAAGAATATTAAGAAGATCTTGAAGAAGATGGTCGAAAAGGATAGCTCATGGCATGATATGTTACCTTATCCTTTGCTAGGGTATCGCACAATAGTTTGAACCTCAACTGGGGAAAACCCTTATCTACTTGTTTATAAGAATGAAGTTCTGATACCTGCCGAGGTTAAAATACCTTTCTTAAGGATTATTCAAGAAGTCGGATTAAGTAATGAAGAATGGGTTCACGCTCGCTATGAACAACTCAAGTTGAGTAATGAGAAGAGAATGGTTTTCATGTGTCATGGTCAGTTGTACCAACACAAGATGATTCGTACCTTCAACAAAAAAGTAAAAGCTCAAACATTTGAAGTCGAGCAATTGGTTCTCAAACATATATTTCCTCACCAAGAAGAGTACAAAGGCAAGTTAGCTCCTAATTAGAAAGGACCATACATAGGTCGCAAGGTACTATCCGAAGGAGCTCTGATTCTATCTGAGATGGATGGTCAAGAGTGGACCAAACTAATCAATTTTGATGCGGTAAAGAGATACTATGCTTGAAGACTATTTTTTTCATTTTTGTTTCCTTTGCTTTTTTATAATTGCTTCTTTGAAAGTATTTCTTTTTATGATGTGTAATGGCCTAGAATCCCTCTCCTTTTATGTACGAACTACGTTTGACCTGAATTTCCAAGAAAGGAATACGTAGGCGACCTAGGTCGGCTTCGGTCAACCCTTCAGGAGAATTTATCTTTTTCCTTTATGTATGAACTACGTGATGACCTGAATTCCGAAGAAAGGGATATATGGCGGCCTATGTCGGCTTCGGTCAATCCAGCAAATTTTTTTATATATCTCTAAAAGTGTAGTCCTGAACTATATTTGACCTGATTACTGCTTCAACGGTATACGTAGGCGCCCAATGGCTCGGTCATATAACCCCAGGAAATGAAAACTGGGACAAAATTATCTAGAAGAAATCTCAAAAATTCATAAAAGAAAGATCATCATCTAACAAAGAAGATGAAAACCTGCAACCGTCGATCCTCTCAAGCCAAGATCATCTCCAATAGTGCAAAAATTTTGAGAAGATCCTCAAAATTTCCCCTAATATATTGTAATATATTTTAAATCCCCCAACATCAGGAGGTCAAAGGAAAGTTTTAGAAATTACTAGTTGCGACAAAATCTAGATAGACTAAATCTCTTGCTATGACAAGACCTTTTGAAGAACTCTCAAGCAATGATGATGAGTTTTGAAAATACTATGTTGGATGCCGAACATAGTCGAACCTCAAGAAGAAGAAGTTCATTGAGCTAGTACATGACATGACTGACAGAGATTTTCTAAAGCTTTTACAGAATTTTTTGAAACTAGTTTCTAAAAATTAAGGCTACTTTAAAAAATCTATACAAATATTTTTACTTAGTGATTACCTAGGCATCTATTGGAGTAGGGTGTCAAGGAGGAAGTCCCAACATGATGGAGAACCCAAAAAATGGCGAGGAGCAAACCAAGGATCAAAAGAGGTCAACACGGAGTAGTTTCACTCAAACTAATTATTTTTCTGTGGATGCAGGGATCAATACACAAAAATAAGAATCTTTTTAAAAAAATTCCAAGCGAGTTGGGAGCCACACCAAAGCATATAATGCTCAAAAGTGGTATTTTTGGGTAGCCCCATAGACGGGTTCAATACTTATTTATTGAAGACCTTTTGAATCATATATCTCATCTCTCGAAACCATAAAAGACAAACAAAGATGCCTTTTCTTATTTATAAATATTGTATTTAGAATTGTTCTAAAAAAATAGTCGCTAGCAAAAGCGACTTTGTGTCTACTAAATATTTACCTTGAGTGCAGGTACGATCAAAGGAGATGGCTCTATAAGACCACAATCAAGGGATTGCTCAAGAGAAATAAGAATTAAAAAGGTCATCCCCAAATTTTCCATGAGGCGATGCAAACGGTACATGTATAAAGCAAAAACGTAGACAAACGAACTCAAGTGAAATTATTTTCATCGCCAAGAGGGCCATTTCATCTCTATCCATTGCCAAGAGGCCATTGCATCTTGTTTTATTTCCAGGAGGACCATTGCATATCATTTCATTGCCAAGAGGGCCATAATATTTGATATCTGATGACACGCAAGATAGAATACGCTGGCGTCGAGGATATCGTCAACATTTAATAGACACGAGAGATAGAATACACTAGTGTCGAGGATATCATCATCATTTAATATCTGATGACACGTGAGATAGAATACGCTAGCGTCGAGTATATCATCAACATTTAATATCTGATGACATGCGAGATAGAATACGCTGGCATCGAGGATATCATGGTATTTAATATCTGTTGACACACGATATACAAATACTGGCATCGAGGATATTATAATATTTAATATTTATTGACACGCAAGACACAAACACTGGTATCGAGGATATCATAGCATTTAATATTTGTTAACACGCGAGACACAAACGCTGGTGTCGGGGATATTATAACATTTAATATCTGTTAACACGCGAGACACAAATGCTGGCATTGAGGATATCATAGCATTTAATATCTATTGACACGCGAGACACAAATGCTGGCATTGAGGATATCATAGCATTTAATATTTGTTGACACGCGAGACACAAATGCTGTCATTGAGGATATCATAACATTTAATATCTGTTAACACGTGAGACACAAATGCTGGCATCAAGGATATCATAACATTTAATATCTGATGACACGCGAGACACAAATACTTGCATCGATGATATCATAGCATTTAATATATGTTGACACGTGAGACACAAACGTTGGCGTAGAGGATATCATGTCATTTAATATCTGTTGACATGCGAGACACAAATATTGGCATCGAGTATATTATGGCATTTAATATCTGTTGAAACGCGAGACACAAACACTGATGCAGAGGATATCAGGGCTTATAATATTTGTTGACACGCGAGACACAAATGCTGGCGTCGAGGATATCATGGCATTTAATATTTGTTGACATGCGAGACACAAATATTGGCGTCGAGGATATCTCATCATGAATCAGCATCTGAATGCATGAAAAACCTGTGATTCGAAGGGACATCTTTAAGTCGCTATCAGAAGATGGATGACATATGAGATTTCTTAGAAATTGACAATTTAAGGGTCATCTATAAGTCATATTATTTGAAAGAGGATAGTGTGCAAGATTATCTATGAGTTGATAGTCCACAGTTCATCCGTAATTTGCAACAATATCCTAACTGGATAGTGTGCAAGGTTACCCAAAGATCGATAGTTTGAAGGTTATCCGTAAGTTGCAACTAAATCCTTACCTGAGAATATGCGAGATTATCAAATTAATACGCCCAAGGGTTCTCTATAAGTCGCGTCATATCCAATATAAATTATGAAAAATATTACCCAAAGACTAGCAATTTGAGAGATATCTATAAGTCATATTATATCCAAGGTTGGATAATGTGCAGGAATACCTGAGATTTAGCGATAGGAGGGATATCTATAAGTCATCTCTTATCCAAGGTCAGATAACATGCAGGATCACTTAAAAATTTGCAATTCAAAGGATATCTGTAAGTTGCCTTGTATCCAACATCAAATAATGCGCAAGATTATCCAAAGATTGACAATTCAAGGGAAATCTATGAGTCGTATTAATACAAAAGATGTGCAAGACTTACCCGAGGTCACATGCAAAAAAATTATTGTCAATAATCGGAGAGGTTATCATTCCACATACAACAAGAATTATAGGTGACCAAAAGGATTACCCCATCAGCATAAGATTACACGAATGCAGGGACCGTTCTGCATAAAGTGTCGTCGGTGTTCGAGAGGGCCACCCTACTTTGAAGACATATTCAATCTACAAATGAGCTAATTATGCAACAATCAATAGGGTTGTTGTGTCTGTTATTACAAACTACTTTCTTTCGAATAGGTACATGAGAGGATGACTTCGTTTTTTATGCAACAACGCACATAGAGATATAGTAAAAAGCTTTATACCTCATTCGTGAATTGTATTTAGCGCTAACAATTTTTTTTGAGACATTGTCGAGAGCATCCGAGAGGACGAAAATATCAAATCAAAAACCATAGGTGCAGACGACTCTAAAAAGGACACAACACAACGTGAAACTCTTTCTTAGCAGCAAAACGTGATACAGTCTAGAGAGGGACGTCAAAATCTTTGGACGCGAGCTAAAGAATGATCTCCACCGTAATCCAACTACACCTTTATTATAAGGCATGTGGGTATTTTGGGATATTCTGATTTCATCTTCACCTTCGGGATATTTCTAAACTCATATTGAGGGTAAACACCTCTTTCTTTCAAATTTGGGTGACAGCATACTTAGAGTTTTGGAAATTATGTCCAGGTATGTTCTTTCTTATGGATGTGAAGGATCCCACATTCATGGATAAGAGGTTACAAGCCTTTTTTTTGCAACTCAATCATCTTGTCATTTCTCCCGAGCCAAAGATCGTCTGAAATAAAAAAACTATCTTTTCTACTGATTGAGTCAAACTATAAGTAGTCTGATTCCCCAAGTCTCGAGGATATGTAGGTTGGGCTCTATTTTGAAAACTCGACTGCATTCTAACCTCCCCCAATCTCCTTATTCCCCAGCTTTTCGATTTCAACAAAAACGCAAAAACTGAAATAGCTTATGAATTTCTTGAAGATCCTGCTTTAAATCAAGCTTTATGAACTACAAGTGGCCTGAATTCTCATGTAACCTAAGATATGAATGAAACCTAATACCGAGGTCCGGCCATAACTCCATGAAACTCGGGCGAAAACCAATCTCTTTCAGAAATGAATTTATGGCCGAACAAAGATTAGGAATGTCAAACTCTCTTTGCCCAGGGTTACTTGCATCTACCCTACCCAAAGGGAGAGGGCAATTGTTGACACCTAATTTTTGTCCTCCACGGTTAACTTTAACCCTGAGTTTCTTTATTTTTAATAAAATTAAAATATTTATTTCATCTGGATAGATGCGCTCAAAAATATTTCTTTGAGTTAATTTTATCATTTAATTGACGATTATACGTTTTCGTATTTACATATGCGAAATCGTATAAATTTTGTTACTTAAATGAATATTTTTATCAAAATTAAAATTTTACTGATTATTGAAAATTAATCTAAATAAATAAAGTCTTGATTTAAATAAAATTTATTCTCAAAATTAATTTATTTGGAGAAATATTTATTTGATTTTATTAAATAAAGAAGCTCAGGAGTAAAGGAAGTATTAATTCATATTAAATTTTAATTTAATTTAGTCAATCTATTAGATTTGGTCATAATTGAAATCAAATTGGCCGTAATTGTAATGCAATCGGCCAATAGATTTTCAATTTAAGTCAAAATTAAATGAATTTGGCTAAATTTTAAATCACAATTGGGGTTATATTTTAAATAACTCTAAATTCCCAAAAACTCTCATAATTTCTACCCACTTCCCACCAAAATTAAATTCAAATTTTAAAATTCAAAAACTGTACTACATTGTACAATTCTCCCTCAACCTTATCCTTTTTTCAAATTCAAATTTTTAAAATTCAAAAATTGCACTACATTATACAATTCTCCCTCAACCTTGTCCCTTTTCCAAATTTAAATTTTGAAATTCAAAAATTGTACTATATTGTACAATCCCCCCCCTACCTTGTCCTTTTCTCAAATTCAAATTTTGGAATTCAAAAATTATACTACATTGTACAATTCCCCCTCAACCATGTCATTTTTCCAAATTCAAATTCTGAAATTAAAAAATTATACTACATTGTACAATCTCCCCTCAACCTAGTCCTTTTTTCAAATTCAAATTCTGAAATTAAAAAATTGTACTACATTGTACAATCTCCCCTCAACCTAGTCCTTTTTCTAAATTCAACTTTTGAAATTCAAAAATTGTACTACATTGTACAATCTCCCCCTCAAACTTGTCCTTTTTCCAAATTCAAATTTTGAAATTCAAAAATTGTACTACATTATACAATTCTCCCTCAACCATATCCTTTTTCCAAATTCAAAAATTAAACTACATTGTACAATGCCCCCTCAACCTTATCCTTTTTCTAAATTCAAATTTTGAAATTCAAAAATTATACTACATTGTACAATCCCCCTCAACCCTGTCTTTTTTTCAAATTTAAATTTTGAAATTCAAAAATTATACTATATTATACAATTTTCCCCTCAACCTTGTCCTTTTTTTTAATTTTGAAATTTAAATTTTTTACTACATTGTACAATCCCCCCCCCCCCTATCTTTCACCTCACCTTATCTTTAATTTTAAAATTTTAAAAACACCTCTAAATACTTTCTCCCGCATTGGTGGATTAATAGAATTGGATCTCCATTCTTTCCTATAAATATTACCACTATTTTGGTAGAAAGCAAGTTTCAAAGTCTCAAAGAGTAAAAAGTTTTTGAGCAAATAGTTAAATTTCTTTTTTTAGTAAAATTTTTCAAGTGGTAGTCTAATCGGAGTTTTCAAAAGATTGGTTTTCGGTGGTGATCAAAACTCCGAAGAAAGCTTGAATCCCATTTTGCTGTCCCAAAGAAGGTAAACATACCGTTTCCTATTTTTATTATTTTGTTCTTCATCTGCTTCTTCTTAGTTCGTAGTTGTAATTGTGCTTGCTGAAATTGTTTGTTGTAGACAACCTTGAAGTCTATAGGATGTTGTGGTATCGATAATATTATTATTTTCACGTTCATGGTATAAAAATGAGCTAGCAATTGTGGAATGTATTTCTTTGGCTTTATTCTTTGATTATTATGGATAAAGTTCCAATCTTTGCTTCAAAAACATGTTCATGCCTTGTTTAAACTCATTGTTGGTGGATATGTTTATTTTTAGAATGTAAAGTTATTTTCTTTATGTTGAAAAGAATAGTTAATATTGATTGTTTCTCCTTTTAACCTTATTCTTTGATTATTATGGATAAAGTTTTGATCTTTATTTTAAAAACGTGTTCATGCCTTGATTAAACTCATTGTTGGTGGATATGTTTGTTTTTAGCATGTAAAGTTATTTCCTTTATGTTGAAAAGAATAGTTAATATTGATTGTTTCGCCTTTTGACCTTATTCTTTGATTATTATGTTTAAAGTTTTGATCTTTGCTCAAAAGACGTACTCATTCCTTGTTTAAATTCATTGTTGGCGGATATGTTTGTTTTTAGCATGTAAAGTTGTTTCTTTTATGTTGGAAAAATAGTTACTATTGTTAGTTTCGCCTTAATAAAATAGTAATTGGTTAAGTCAAGAATTTATCATTTGCTTGCTAATCATTTTAATGTATTTCAAAATCCTCATATAAGAGATGAAATGCTAGCTTTATTTTTCATCCAAGATGTTTATTACTCTTTTGTTCGCATGTTGTCTTGTTAAAATGATGAGAAAGTTCGGACTTTTGTGGATAAATAAAATTATTTAGATATTTTTGAGTCATGCATAGTATGATTGTTGAACGATATTTTACTTTTAGAGATGTTAAACTTTTATTCTAAATTTCTTACTCCCTTTGGATTGTTATATGTGTTCTTTATGTGTGTCAGGACTTGATTCATGTCTCTCTTTGATTCATAATATCAAAAGAGAATTAAATATGTCCTTGAAAGATAAATCATAGGTCGTCACACGTTTTCTCCTAAAATATTGGTTGTAATTTAGATGTATGAATTTTCGTTAATGTCTCCTTAATTAAAATTTAAAGATTCCCTTTCTTAAGAAGTTAGCCTTTATTTTATTTTTTTAATATGAATTAGTGTCTATGTTTGTTCAATTTTAGAAGTCATGGGTATTTTTCTTATTGCCTCATCCCTTTACTTTCGCAAGCTTACATTGTTTGTTCTCACATTAATTCTTTAAATATGACCTTCTTCCTTTTACGTTTATTTATTCTTAATATGAACATAAATCATGAGGCATGTAAGTGGGTGTCTTTTCTTTGTATTTTATCTGTTGACTCTCATTCTTGTTATATGTGTACAAGTGTGCTTATCATTGTCATTCAAAAATTGGTTCTTTATATTTTCTTTTGCTTAGAAATATGTCACTTTTATGTCTTGAACGTATATTAATTTCTTTATCTTTTCTTTGCATGCAAAAAGTGTCTCGAGTCCAAATGGGCCCCTCTCCTCTTGCATTTCGTAATGGGCTAATGAGGCCCACTGTAATGCCCCGAGTCTATTCACTAGATGCCACATGGTGCTTACGATCCAGAAGGACCACAAACTAACCCATGACTGGTACCTGCTGTGAGCACTGAATAGTAATACTGTAATAATGCGGAAGTAAAAGTGAAATGCCATAAGGTTCACAACATTAAAAACCAATACTGAAATACTGATGTAATACTAAAAAGAAAACTGAACCTGTCTGAAATAATCTAGTCTGAAAGCCTCTAACTGTCTGAATGGAGAGTCGATAGGACAAGTCCCCTACTAACTCCAACAACTGAATAAAATGAGTCTACTGAATTACTGAAAAGAATAAATCAATCCTCAAAATGTGATGACTCACCACTGCAGTCGCTGCTCATAATCTGAACTACTAAGTACGATCTGGAGCCCGTGCGTCCGAACCTATGATATGAAACATCATTGCGTAAGAGAAAATGTATGCGTCAGTACTTTGAATATACTGGTATGCTAAGTGAGGTAGGTTGATATACATGGGTTTATATGCATGAGACGATGACTGACTGAATGATATTAACATGACTGAATGAGAGTACATGGATAACTGAAACTACTGTAAATATTAAGCATGCAATACTACGCACATATACCATATTTGGGATCATTCTAAAACTAAAGACTGAGTTTTGATAACTAAGTGAATGATATCTGAGATTTTTGATAATTGAATTACTGATAACTGGGTGACTGTTTCTAATAGTCCTGATTTTGTAGAACTGAACTGAATTCTATACTAAGTCAGGAACTAAAACTGTAACTGTGGGAGTATTCATATAACCGACATACCTCGATATAAGCTGAGTTGGGCTCAAACCTGTAACCCCAGTTGGAAGAGTGTTAGCACCTTGCCAAGGGATACTAACAGGGCTGGGTAAACCCTAATCTGGCAAGAAGACCCATAATTTACATATATGGTTGTGTCAACCCTAGTCTGGCAGGAGGACATCTTACCCTATGCTGGCTACGTAATTCTTTAACGCAGGGATTGCTACTAAGGTTCAAACCCTCTGTTGGCAGGAATGCCCCCATCTCTGGGTTTGATTGGTGCTGAATCCTACTCCCAACTGAAAGGACAGTGAACTGATCACTAGACTGTACTAGGCTTGACTGAACTGTTACTGACTGACTGAACTAGACTGAGTTCACTGAGTTATTTAACTAACTGAATTCTACTATTCATGATGTTACTGAGACTATCCTGTAGATACTATAATTTTAGGTAAATAGCTAGATTATCGGGTATTGAATACCCCCAGGACTCGATAAATCAATACTAATAGAACATAGCAATACTTGAAAATGTGGCAATAGTCAACTGTTCACAATGAAATCATTGAGACATTTCATCAAGCATTTGGAAGTCATGAACTTGTACATGAATAGTAATAAATGCTAACATGTCATAATTACACCATTCAATTCACATAGGCATTCCAACGAACACTTGCAAGGCATAGCTTTAGCATGATAGTAATTTAAACATGTAGTAATGGCATGAGTTCAATATTAGGGTCACCAATGAATCAAAAATGCACAGTTAACTCAATTAAGCATTTCGTCAAACACCTAGGAGACATAATCTTGTATTTGGGCATGAATAACATGTTGATGCATCATGACTACAACCATCAATTCACAATTCAAGGGTTGTGACATAGGGATTACCACAATTTCATACATGACCTTTTATACTCATGAAAACTACAATTAAATCTTGAATTGAAAACCCATACAAATAACATGAACATGAAAATAACCCAATTGATACATGTAATTCATGAAACTACTAACTTGAGATTTTGAAAAGGATTCTTGAACTTCAAGGATGGAAGGAAACCCGAGGATGAACACCTAACATACCTTGGTAATCAAATTCGTGAAAATCGTTGGTTTGTTCTTGAAGCTTGAACTTGAAATTGGATACCCTAGGGTTTTGTTCTTGAGAGTATTTGAGAGAAAGTGATTGATTTTGCTCTTTTGGATGATTAATTTCGTGTTTTGGGGCTGATTAGAAGTGGAGAAAATGACTTAATTACCCCTCTGGACGCAGTATTAAATGAGCAGAAATCGTGTCCAATGATGCGCTGGGTGATGCGCCGCATCGATGGTCGATACGATACTGCAGACTTTTATGGTCTGTGAACACATCAACATGCACCCCATACAAATAGTGCCTCCAAATCTTTAAGGCAAATACTACAACTGCTAACTCCAAATTATGGGTGGGGTAATTCTTTTTGTAAGGTTTAAGCTATCTAGAGGCATAGGCTATGACCTTACCTTTCTGTATTAAAAAACACCCTAAACCAACTCTGGAAGCATCACAATACACAACAAATCCGTCTGAACCATCTAGTAAAGTCAAAACTAAGGTTGTAGTGAGTCAAGTCTTCAACTCCTAAAAACTCTTCTCACAAGAATCTAACCACTGAAACTTGACTTTCGTCTGAGTCAACCTAGACATAGGGGATACAATAGACAAAAATCCCTCAACAAACCTTCAGTAATAGCCAGCCAAACCAAAGAAACTCCTAATATCTGATGGAGAAATGGGTTTGGGCCAGTTTCTCTCTGCTTCGGTCTTTTAAGGATCAACTCTGATGCCATCACCATAAACTATATGACCAAGGAAAGATACTAACTTAGCCAATATTTCCATTTTCTGAATTTGGCGAATAACTGATGGGATCAAAGGGCCTGCAATACTATTCTGAGATGGTCTGCATGATCATGTTCGTTGCGGGAGTAGACAAGAATGTCATCAATGAAGACTATGATGAACATGTCCAAGTACTACTTGAACACTCTATTCATCAAGTTCATGAAGGCTGCTGGGGCATTGGTAAGACAAAATGACATGACTAGGAATTTGAAGTGACCATACCGAGTTCTAAAAGCTATTTTTGGGATGTTACATTCTCTGACTCAGAGTTGATGATAGCCTGATCTGAGGTCTATCTTAAAAAAGTAACTGGCACCCTGAAGTTGGTCAAACAAGTTATCAATTCTAGGAAGTGGGTACTTATTCTTAATGGTGACTTTGTTCAACTAACGATAGTCAATACCTATTCTAAGAGAACCGTCTTTCTTGCACACGAATAGAACTAGTGCACCCCACGGGGAGAAACTGGCCTGATGAATCCCTTATCTAGGAGGTCTTTCAACTATTTTTTTTAATTCTTTAAGTTCAGCTGAAGCCATTCTATATGGAAGAATAAAGATGGACTGAGTGTTAGGAAGAAGATCTATTCCGAAATCAATTTCCCTTTCAGGAGAAACTCCAGAAAGATCTTAGGGAAACACATCTGGAAATTCACATACTACTGAAACTGACTCAAGGTTAGAGGTCTCTAAACTAGAGTCTTTAACTCGAACGAGATGATAGACACACCCCTTAGATATCATTTTTTTTGCTCTAAGGTAGGAAACAAACTGACCCCTGAGTGTTGAGGTACTACCCCTGAGTGCTGAGGTACTACCCCTCCATTTTAGGAAAGGTTCATTTGGGAACTAAAAATAGACAATTCTGTTTTTGCAGTCAACTGAAGCATAGCATCAATGAAGCCAATCCAGGCCGAAAATGACATCGAAATCTGTCATCTCTAACTCTATTAAGTCTGCTGAAGTTACTTTCTGAGATACCATAACTGAACAGTTCCTGTATACCCGTTAGGCTATGATAGATTTACCTACTGGGGCAGAGACTGAGAGGGCTCTGCTAGGATTTCGGGACTAACTCTAAAGTCAACAGCTATATAAGGAGTTACAAAGGACAAAAAATCTCCTGGATCTAGCAAATCATAAACATGTAAATAATAAACTTATAACATACCAGTGACCACTTTAGAAGAATTTTCTCGATTCTATCGGGACTGAAGTGCATAGAGTTTGTTATAAGTTTGCTGGTGGTACTAAAAGCGACACCCTGCTGAGACGGGCAGCCGGACTGAGCTGGGGGACGACTATGCTGACTTTGGGAACCCACCTAAGGACACTCTTTGATTCTATGACCTGTCTTGCCGCACCCAAAACATACATCGCTGCCAGCTCTGCAAATACCCTGATAGTTTCTGCCACGCTTCTGTGAAAGAGAATTTGTTTGGGTACTGCTGATACTACCCTGAGATTTAGAGCGTGGCGCCCTATCCTTATTGCTATTTCTAAATTTGGGCACTGAAGCACTGGGTGAGGACGTAGCTGGAACCGAAGATTTTGGGAGAAACTGGGGACGATTACCACCCTCTGACTTAAGCTGAGCAAAGTTTAAGCTACCTATTCTAGCTCTCTTGTTCTTCCTCTCCTTCTCTTTAGTCTTTTGCTCCTCTATCTGTTGAGCATGGACCATCAACCTAGCTAAGTCCATCTCCTTAATTAGCATCGCGGTCTTACACTCCTTGACCACTCTGTCAGAAACCCCTGACATAAACTTACTCATTTTGGATTGCTATCGGCTACCACATGAGGAGCATATCTGTCTAACTGAGTAAACTGGAGAGAATACTCCTTCATTGTTATGCTGACCTGCTTCAAGTTAATGAATTCCAACAACTTAGCTTTCCTCAACTCCAACGGAAAGAACCTATCTAGAAAGGCAGTAACAAACTCTTCCCATTCTATAGGTCCTGCATCCGCGGCCCTCTCTGCCTTTCACTTCTTGAACCATGAGTGATCCACATCCTACAACTGATATACAACTAACTCAACACTCTCAATATTTGTTACCCCCATAATATCTGTGACTTTTTGTACCATATCAAGTAATTCCTGTAGGACCTCTTCAGACTTAGACGTTGTAAAAGATAGAGGGTTCATTTTGGTGAAGTCTCAAATTTTGGATACAGCAGTATTGGCCATTGGGTTATCCTGAACAACAGCTGGACGTTCATTCTGGGCTTTCACAGAATGAGAAAGAATGGTGAAAGTTGCTCTGAACTCTGCATGAGAAACATGCTCATCCAGGGGATCTGGCTGGACGGGCGGAGGTGCTGGATGGTTTTCCATTATTTTTTCGTTAGTCTTTTTATAAGGAATATTTTGTAAAGGAAGGGAAACTTGAATTAGAAAGAAAGTTTAAGTTGATCTCATGCTCACTCGTACAACATGAATACTGAAAGAAGGAAAACTTTTCCTAAAAATGCCTCATAACCCATTGTCCATAAGTGTGGCGCGCTATACACCCATGCACATGACTCTACTTGATGCGACTTTCAGACTCCCTAGGACTCTTTAGAACCTTAGGCTCTGATACCAAGTTTGTAACGCCCCGAGTCTGTGCCCCGGATGCCACACGGTGCTTATGATTCTAAAGGTCCATAAGCTAACCCATAACTGGTACCTACTGTGAGCACTAAATAGTAATACTATAATAATGTGAAAGTATAACTGAAATGCCATAAGGTTCACAACATTGAAAACTAATACTGAAATACTGATGTAATACTGAAAATAAAATTGAACAACTGTCTGAAATAATCTAGTCTGAAAGCCTCTAACTGTCTGAATGGAGAGTTGATGGGACAAGTCCCCAACTAAATCCAACAACTAAATAAAATGAGTCTACTGAAATACTGAAAAGAATAAATCAATCCTCAAAATGTGATGACTCACCACTGCAGTCGCTGCTCATAATCTGAACTACTAAGTACGATCTAGAGCCCGTACGTCCGAACCTATGATATGAAACATCATAGCGCAAGTGAAAAGGTATGCATCAATACTTTGAATGTACTTTTATGCTAAGTGAGGTAGGCTGATATATATGGGTTTATATACATGAGAAGATGACTGACTGAATAATTTAAACATGACTGAATGAGAGTACATGGATAACTGAAACTATTGTAAATACTGAGCATACAATACTATGCACATATACCATATCTGGGATCATATTGAAACTGAATACTGAGTTCTGATAATTGAGAGAATGACATCTGAGATTTATGATAACTGAATTACTGATAACTGGGTGACTGTTTCTGACAGTTCTGATTCTATAGAACTGAACTGAGTTCTATACTGAGTCTAGAACTGAAAATGTAACTGTGGGAGTGTTCATCTAACCGACATACCCCGATATAAGTTGAGTTGGGTTCAAACCTGTAACCCTAGTTGAAAGGGTGTTAGCACCTTGCCAAGGAATACTAACAGGGCTGGGTAAACCCTAATCTGGCAGGAAGACCCATAATTTATATATATGGTTGTATCAACCCTAGTCTGGAAGGAGGACGTCATACCCTACGCTGGCTACGTAATTCTCTAATGCAGGGATTGCTACTAAGGGTCAAACCCTCTGCTGGCAGGAATGCCCTCATCCCTGGGTACGCTTGGTGCTGAATTCTACTCACAACTGAAAGGACACTGAACTGATTACTAGACTGTACTAGGCTTGACTGAACTGTTACTGATTGTATTGACAAACTGAACTAGACTGAGTTCACTGAGTTATTTAACTAACTGAATTTTACTATTCGTGACGTTACTGAGACCATTCTGTAGCTACATTAATTTTAGGTAAATAGCTAGATTATCGGGTATTGAATACCCCCAAGACTCGATAACATCAATACTAATAGAACATGGCAATACTTGAAAACGTGGCAATAGTCAACTGTTCACAATGCAATCATTGAGACATTTCATCAAGCATTTGGAAGTCATGAACTTGTACATAAATAGGAATACATGCTAACATATCGTAATTACACCATTCAATTCACATAGGCATTCCAACGAACACTTGCAAGGCATAGCTTTAGCATGATAGTAATTTAAACATGTAGTGATGGCATGAGTTCAATACTAGGGTCACTAATGAATCACAAATGCACAATTAACTCAATTAAGCATTTCGTCAAACACCTAGGAGGCATAATCTTGTACTTGGGTATGAATAACATGTTGATGCATCATGGCTACAACCATCAATTCATAATTCAAGGGTTGGTACATGGGGATTACCACAATTTTATACATGGTATCTTATACTCATGAAAACTACAATTAAATCTTGAATTGAAAACCCATACAAACAACATGAACATGAAAACAACCTAATTGATACATTTAATTCATGAAACTATTAACTTGATATTTTAAAAAGGGTTCTTGAACTCCAAGGGTGGAAGAAAATCCAACGATGAACACCTAACATACCTTGGTAATCAAATTCGTAAAAATCGTTGGTGTGTTCTATAAGCTTGAACTTAAAATTAGATGATGTACGGTTTTGTTCTTGAGAGTATTTGAGAGAAAGTGAGTGATTTTGCTCTTTTAGATGATTAATTTCATATTTTGGAGCTGATTAGGAGTGGGGAAAATGACTTAATAACCCCTCTGGACGCGAAATTGAATGAGCAGAAATTGTGCCCAGTGACGCACTGGGCGACGCGCCGCGTCGATGATCGATGCGATAGCCAACGTGATGTGTCGATATCGCATTGGCTCACTAGAATTTGCACTAAAGGCTGGTGAAAATCCTGATCGACATGACGCATCGAGATCGTGTCGATCCACTATTTTAGACTCCCAAACGTGCCTCAAACGACTTCCAAAAAATTCGAAACCCATCCGAGAACACCTACTGACATCCCAGATCATAAATTAATTTACGAATCGACATTTTAAGGTCATAATGATTGAAAATAAAGCCATTGAATTATTAAAGCCAAAAATGATACTAAGTGTCAATACTTAGCTAAAATTTTCTAAGTCTGGGACCTCTTTCACGCTATAAAGGACTGAGTTAGGCTTGGAATTTTACAGGGTCTTACATTCAAGTCTGAAGTTTAAGTTCAAAGTTGATTATTTGGCGTGCGGTTGTAAGAAGATGGAAGAAGAAGGAAAATAGTTCAAAGCCATTAATGATGTTGCTAAGAGACTTGAAAAGTTTCAATTTTTATTATTGCCTTATTTTTATTTACTCATTTATTTATTCATTTATTTGGGGCTTCGAAGACAAAGTTGTAAACTAATACAAGTGAAGCTGATTTTGGACCAAAAGGACTCGAAAATATAGCTTAGGATAGGTTACGGTCCCAATGTCCAATATTTTGATTAAGACAGGTGATGGTGGGCCGAAAGCCCAAATTAGCTTAGGATAAGTTTATTGATTTGGGTCTAATGGCCTAAGTCTTCTAGTTTTCCCCTTCCCCTTTTACGTGGTAGTTGTTATTAATTTGCCTAGACTTAGTTAAATTCCCTACTAAGTCATCAAAATTTATTTTATACTTGTCTGTTTCTTAAAATCACTTTCTTTTCAATAACCAACTTCTCCTTTTCAAAGTTAGTCAAAGGTGGTTTTCAAATAGTGTGGATAACTGTAAGTTAGCGGACATTTTAGGTTCCTTAAAAACATTTCTAAGATATTAATAAGATCTCTTACCCGATATTTTCTTAAAAACCTAAGTCTTTTTCTGTTTTAAAACTTATGATTTTCCTTTAAAGTTTTCTTAATTTCTTTTCAAATAAATTAAGTGGTGACTTTGTTTGTTTCAAAATTTTCTTTAAAGTTTCGAAATAGTTTTGAAAGTTGAAATCAAAGTTTTTCCAACTCTTCGAGTTAAAAAGGGATAAAACAATACTCAAACGTGTTAAATCATATTACTTAAAAGAAAAGGTCTAACTATTCATTTAATATTTATGAGATATTTGTATAAATCATCTATAATCATATATAGAGACTTAAAATTCCTTAGTTACATCTATACCAAAAGATAAAAATAAATGCTATAACAATAACATAATAACAACCTAAAAATATGGATGAATACATATAAAAACCCTTGGACTTTTTGACTTTTTTCGTATTGACACCTCAATTAACCATGTACCTATTGAACCCTTTAATTATTCACAAAGTGTGTAAATTAGACACAATCTGATGATGATGAAATTCTCTCCCTGTCACCTCTCCACCACCACTTCACCACCATATATTTATAATCTACCTTGACCAAATAACTAGAAATTGCAAATTTATATTTTAGACATTAAATTAATGATGAAATGGGTGTGAAAAGTTAGAAAATATATGTAAAAAAAATATCTTTAGGATTGAATTTTTGATAAAATGGATGTGAAAATTTGAGAAAATTTTATATAAGTAAGTGTTGGTGAAGAATGAATTTGGAAAAAGTATTTCAACAGATCGATTGAATTTCAACCAATAAAAAATTGTAATTTCTTTCTCCTTACGTTGCCGGTGTTCATCCACCCATTTCCAATCATGTATGCGTTATTCTTTCATTTTTCATCATTCTATTGAATTTTAATTTTTTCATTCTACCTATTTCTCATCTTTAAGTGGTGAAGATTTTTTAATTTAAGCTTTGACGACGAGATTGCTTCGGTGAAAATTTTGTGTATAAAAGAAACTATTAAAAGAGAATAGAAGAAGAGGAAGACGGGCGACGAAAAAAAATGGTGATTTTCAGAAAAGGGAATGGGGTAGAGTTGGTTGGGAGACAACGGGGAAAGGAATGCTTCAGGGAAGGGAGGGGGGTGGGTAGGCTGCAGTGGGCGTGGGGGTAGGGGCGGTATTAATGTTTTTTTAAATTTAGATTTAACTATATTAAATATTTATTTTTATGATTATTTTAAGTTAAAATTCCACGTGTCTTTATTTGATTTGCCACTTTGCCACATCATTCACGAGTACATTATACACATTTTATGTTTTTGCCACATTAGAAGATTGTGTCTAATTGACACACTTTGTGAATGAATAAAAAATTTAATAGGTACATGGCCTAATTGAGGTGCCAATACGAGAAAAGTTAAAAAGTTCAGGGGCCTTTATATGTATTCAGCCAAAAAATATTAAACTTTTAACATAAATTTTCATGAGATGTTCCAAATACATGATGTGTTTCTCACTTTTTCGAATTCACTAAATTTCACCAGATTTCAGATTATAAATCTTAGTAGGCACTTTCAATTGCAATATTTCATTGAACATCTTGTCTTAATGGATATTTTAAAATTAATGTCGTACCTCCATTTAAGATCTCAAAATTTTACAATTTGACCAATTGTCTGCTTTCCTCTACAAAATAACTAAATTTATATAATAATAATTAATGATTAATAATTTTTGATGCAATTGCTTAATGAAATCAACATATTTGTACAAATTTTTCTTACTTTTCTACATATAATATCATGCAATTTTAATTACTGACTAATAATTTGAAGCGTATAAAAAGGTTATTCGTTGTTGCTATCACATAATAGTTTTATTTTTCAATGTACTTCATGTCAAGCCGTTTATATTATCTGGGAGAAAATTAATCAACACAACAATAATTAAGAAGACAAATATTTGATTTCATTAAGCTAATCAATAAGATATCTTTGAACCTCAAAATTATACGTAAATAAAATCGTGAGCATTGAAATCGTGGGCATTAAAATTTTAAAAAGCTGAACTCTAAAATAAAAAATAAAAAGAGGAGGAGAAAAAGCTACAGTTAATAGTAAAGAGAGTGAATCACAATGGAATGCATCCTATTTATAGGGCTAGTCGACATTGATTTGGATAAAAGAAACTGTAATTTTAAAATTTTAAAATAAGAGATTCTATGAGATTACAATATCTGGTAGGATAAGCTTAAGAGAACTATAAATGAGTTCAAAATACACTATACCACAAATTTTTGTTTCTTATTTACAGATTCATTATCTCTAGTTTCAATAAATTAATAAGGTTATCTCTTTATGTTTCAAACCTTATTTTTTCAATAGTATTTTTGTTATATCTTTTAAATTTAAATTAAAAAGTTTAAAAGGTTACTAAATAACTAAAAAAAATTTACATACTGAAAGAGTATTTTTAATTCAGTTTTGGATATAATCATTATCTTTTCAGCAATTCAAAATTTTATATATTCATTTTAAATTCAAATTTTAAACTTAACCTTTTTACTTATTAATTAATATATATATATTATAATTTAAAATAGTATCTCCAGCATAATCTCTATCATTTTATCTTCATATAAATTCAAAACACCATTTATGTAGGGACAAAATAAAAAGGCTAAAAATCATTTGTTTAGGAATGAAGGAATTATTATTATTATTATTATTATAATTATTATTATTATTATTATTATTATTATTATTATAATATTACTACCACTTCATACTACTGTTACTACTTTTTGTAAATTATTATTATTATTATTGTTGTTGTTGTTGTTGTTGTTTTTGTTGTTGTTGTTATTATTATTATTATTATCACCACACTAATACTATTACTACACACTTTTTTTGTAAGCACTATTCCTACGTACTACTGTTTATTATTAGTAAATCAAATGTATTCAAATATATTTTATAGTATATAAAAGGAATAAATTTATGAAATAGTAAGAGCTTGTTTAGGACTCTTTAATCATAAGTTTCTATTTTTAAGTTAATAATTTTTTTCTCTTTAAAAAGATAATACATTTTCAAATTCAAATATTTAATATCATTTAATTGATTTAGAACTTTTCTATTAAGGAATTCAATTTATAAAAATTATAAATAAATATTATTATTTATTATTATCACAAAGTACTGTACTACTACACCTAATATTTATCATTTTTTATTTATTATTTTTTATTTTTAATTTAATTATTTTTTTACCACTATTATATACACCTCCTCCTCCTATTATTTATTATTATTATTGTTATTGTTATTACTATCTCATCACTATTAGTATTACTATTATGTACTGTCACTACTATTATTATTTATTATTATTATTACTACTACTACTGCCGCACATATTACTTACTATACTACTTACTACTACACGTATTACGAACAATATATTACTTCTATTATTACACATTACGTACTATACTACTACTATTACTATTAATTATTATTATTATTATTATTATTATTATTATTATTATTATTATTATTATTATTATTATTCATTTAGCATTTAATTATATTTCACTCAGATATATTTTACAAAATTAAAACTTTAATAGGGATAAGTTTATAAAAGAGTAAAAGTTTATTTAAAACTCTTCAAAAGGATGGTGTATTTTCAAATTCAAATATTTTCTAATCTTTTAAACCTATTCAAATTTAATCTTCTTAAATTCAAAAATTTTATTACAATACTATCAAGTTTTGTCCTAAAAACTGCCACATGACTTTCTATTCTTCTATCATGTGGCTTCTTGTCTTGTTTTTAGTTTTATTTTTTATATATATATAGATATATAGATTATTATTATTATTACTATTACTATTATTATGTACTACTACTGTTACTATTATTTATTTATTTATTTATTTATTTATTTATATAATGATTATTATTATTCTACTACTGCTTTATAATATCTTGCCACTTGACTTCGTCTTACTTTTAGTTTTGCTTTTTTATACCTATATATAAATAAGAAGTTGTATAGGCTGGCCAAGGCCAGGGAGCGGAGGGCTTGTGACCTTGACCAGGTGAAATGCATCAAAGGAGAAGATGGTACAGTGTTGGTGGAGGATGCTCTCATTAGGGAGAGGTGGCAGTCCTACTTCCATAAACTTTTAAACGACGAGGGGGAAAAAGGTTTCGTGTTGGGGGACTTGGAGAATTTTGAGGAGTGTCGAGATTATGGGTATTGTAGGCATATCAAAGTTGAGGAGGTCAAGGAGCTATTCGCAAGATGAGGCGGGGTAGGGCGACGAGGCCAGACGAGATTTCAGTGGATTTTTGGAAAAACACTAACGGGGCAGGTTTGGATTGGTTGACAAGGTTGTTTAACAGTATTTTTAAGACAACAAAGATGCCTGAAGCGTGGAGATAAAGTACGATGATTCCAGTGTATAAGAACAAGGGAGACATCCAGAGTTGCAATAACTATAGAGGTATTAAGTTGTTGAGTCATACTATGAAGGTTTGGGAAAGGGTGGTAGAGGTGAGGATGAGAAGGATCGTGACGATTTCTGAGAATCAGTTCGGTTTCATGCTAGGTCGCTCAACTACTAAGGCCATTCACCTTGTAAGGAGATTAGTGGAGTAGTTTCGGGAGAGGAAGAAGGACTTGCACATGGTGTTTATTGATCTTGAGAAGACATATGACAGAGTTCTCAGGGAGATTCTGTGGAGGTGCTTAGAGGCTAGAGGGGTGCCTGTGGCGTACACTAGGGCGATTCAGGATATGTATGATGGGGCGAAGACTCGGGTGAGGACGGTAAGTGGAAATTCAAAGCACTTTCCAGTCGTGATAGGGTTACATCAAGGATCGACTCTTAGCCTATTTTTATTTGCCTTGGTGATGGATGTTTTGACGCTACATATTCAAGGGGAGGTGCCTTGGTGTATGTTATTCACATATGATGTGGTTCTGGTTGACGAGACTCGGGGTGGATTTAATGATAAGTTGGAAATGTGGAGGCAGACGCTTGAGTCTAAAGGATTTCGGTTAAGTAGAACCAAAATGGAGTACTTGGAGTGTAAGTTCAGTGATGTGTCTCAGGAGGCTGGAGTGGTTGTGAAGCTGGATTCTCATGCCATTTAGAAGAGGAAGAGTTTCAAGTATCTAGGGTCTATGATTCAGGGCAATGGTGAGATTGACGAGGACGTCACACATTGTATTGGGGCAGGATGGTTGAAATGGAGGCTCGCTTCAGGAGTTCTATGTCATAAGAAGGTTCCTCCGAAGCTTAAAGGTAAGTTCTATAGAGTAGTAGTCCGGCCGGTTATAGTGTATGGAGTAGAGTATTGGCCAATTAAGAACTCCCACATCCAAAAGTTGAAAGTGGTGGAGATGAGAATATTGCGATGGATGTGTAGGCATACCAAGAAAGATAGGGTAAAGAATGAGATTATTCGAGAAAAGGTGGGAATTACCTCGGTGGAGGACAAGATGCGAGAAGTAAGGTTACGTTGGTTCGAGCACGTGATGAGGAGAGGCTTAGATGCTCCTGTGCGGAGGTGTGAGACACTGGTTATAGATGGTTTTAGGCGGGGTAGAGGTAGACCAAAGAAATATTGGAGGAAGGTGATTAGGCATGATATGGAGAAGTTACAACTAACGGAGGACATGACCCTTGATAGGAAGGTGTGGAGGAAGCGGATTAGGGTAGAGGTTAGGGGTGGGAGGGTGTCGGTAATAGTAGGGGTGCACTCCTCGGGGGCTGGAGTTTTTTGTTCGTGGCTGGCGGTGTTAGTTTATTTTGCTTACCATACTAGTTTATATATGTACTTATCTTTTGTGTTTGGTATTCTGTTAGTTTGTCTTGTGTACCATACTAGTTATATACACTTATATTTGGGTTGGTATATGGGTATCGGTCCTAAGCCGGGGGGTCTATCGGAAACAACCTCTCTACTTCTCCTGAGGTAGTGGTATGGTCTACGTACACTCTACCCTCCCCAGACCCCACTAGGTGAGAATACACTGGGTATGTTTTTATTGTTGTTTATTTTATAGCATTTATGTTTTAAAAGAGATACGTTTGGAATAGTAAAAGTCTATTGGAATTCTTCAATTATGGATTTCTAATTTTAAGATAATGAATTTTCTTTTTTCTTTTAAAAAAAAGAATAATGTACTTCAAATTCAAAATTTTAAAATTTGGTAGAATCTTAGAAAGATATGATTCTAAAATGTCATGATTATCTTATCGTTTACATATTTTGAATTAGAAAAAAAAATATTTTTGAAATTAATGATACCAATTAGGAGTTTTCTATAATAAAAATAAATGAAATAAAAAAAGTATTTTAAGTTAATGATATTGATTCTAAAATAATAGTATCAACTTATTTTAGCCTTTTCATATGTTTTACCCTTTTTGTTCTCTTTTATCATTTTTCATTAAAAAAAATGATATAAATTTGTTTTAGGTTTTATATAATTCTTCTTTATTATTATTATTATTATTATTATTATTATTATTATTATTATTACTATTATTATTATTATTATTATTATTATTATAATAATAATAATAATAATATTCTACTTAGTGTTACTTCTTATACTAACTATATTATTACTACTTCTACTACGTAGTACTACTATTACTAACTATTATTTTAATAAAACTTTTACTTTAATTAGTATGTAGATAAATTATATTTAAATATATTTTAGAAGAGATAAGTTTCAAATAGTTAAAGTCTATTAGAACTCTTCAATTAGGGTTTTTATTTTAAGATAATGATTTTTTTTTTTTAAAAAAGGGGATAATGTATTTCGAATTCAAACACTTTATATATATATATATATATACTAGTTTAGTCTACGTGCGTTGCACGTGTGTCATGTTAATATTATTAACTTGAATACTATAAATATTTAAAATTTGGTGTCGAAAATTCACATTGAAGCACGACTAATCTAGATTTAAAGCATGGTAATGGACTGAAATGTTCTAATAATTTAAGTGAATAATATAATTGGGTCTTCTTACTTTCCTTGCTCTACATACTAGAATTTTGACTTAGGCTTCATAGGTCGAAACTATTATGAATTTAAATTTATTCAACATGATTTATTATTCACACCAAATGTATTTGCCTTATTTTATAAATTTAGTGTTCTCTTTGAAGCATGACAATGTAATTAGAGAAGTTGATGAAAAAAAAAAAAAAGCTTCAAGAAACAAAATTCACCTAAAAGTATCAATAAGCGGGAAAGGGAGTCAACGAAACAAGATAAACTATTACTAAAGCAACGGAGTGTCAAAAAAACATGTTAGCTACATACTATTTTACAGATAAATATGTTTTTTCACTAAAATTTCTCAATTAACAATTATCTATCATGAGTACATGACAACTTATTACTCTAAACTTCAAGAACATACAAAAATTTGAGAAAACTTATCTTAAAACACAAGCAAATTTGTCTCTTCAAACATAAATACTGTCAAGATTTCACAAAATACTTCTCAATTAACAATTGTCAATCAAGAATAAATGATAATTTATTATTGCAAACTTCAATAACATGTTAAAATTTTCGAAACTTACCTCAAATTACAAACAAATTTATCTCTTTTAAACATAGGTACTAATAAAATTTCAACTGATAAGAAAATTTTATACCAAAACCTGATTTTCACTAGAAACTTCTCAATTAGCAATTGTGAATCAAAAATATATGGCAGTTTATTATCCTAAACTTCAAGTTTATACTAAAATCACAAACAAACTTCTCAATCAATAATTGTCCATCAAGACGACATTATAATTTATTATTATAAACATCAAGAACATACTAAAATTTTAGAAAACTCACCTCAAATTACAAGTAAATTTGCGTCTCTTCAAACATACATATTACCAAGATTCAAAAAAACTTCTCAATTAACAATTTTTAAAACTATAATTATTATAAACTTCAAGAACATACAAAATTTTTATAAAACTTACCTCAAAGCATAAGCAAATTTATCTCTATAATCAAGATTTTAATTGATTATAATATTCTAGGCTAGGTTTAAATAGACAAACAAAAAAAAAGAATAAATATTTGTTTACTTTCTTTTAAGAATATGGCTCAAACACCAATTTTTTCCTCACATACAAAAATTTAAATTTCTTCCTCTTTCCGCTTCTAAAATTATTATTTTTATTTTGATACATAGTATAAAAGGAGAAGAATTATTAATTCCTACCTAATATTTTGGAGATGTCACGTAAAACATAAATCAAACCGAAAATTTTAAAGAAAAAGTTAACCAGCTCACTCCAAAAATAAAACTCAACCAAGAAAAATTAGGTCCAAAAACAAAAACAATAAGTTTCCCTTTTTTTTTTCGGAAAAAGCCACATACACATGAAAATACAACGTATCACCTTATACTCCTCTTTCACTCTTTCCAAAAAATAATAATTGATAGAGTTGTTAAATATTATAAAGGTAAAATTCTGATTGATTTGAAATTGTTAAATATTATAATTTTTTGTCTTAATTAATTTCAAACTCTACATATTAAGATATAATTAATTGATAATAAATTAAGGAAAATAGTAAAAAATGATTTTGTCTAATGTAGAGTATTTTAACGAGGGACAAAAAGTTCAAGTCACTTTTTAAGTCCTTTACACTTTTAATATATTATTATATACTTCCTCCGTTTCAAATTGAGATGAAACATTGATTAAGAAAAATAATTAATAACATGACTAGTTTATTATTGTACCCCTATTAAATAATGTTTACATTTTAATTTGAAAATAAAGTAATTAAAATATGGAAAAAAAAATTGTGACGGGTAATTTGAGACGTAGGGAGTATATATATAGAGAGATGAGTTTATACTAGCCGCTCTTGTAATATTTCCGTGTGGTGAATAAGGCTGAAGAATATGCAGCAACTTTGGCAGCCTGCAAGGTACAGCCTATACTGTCCGATGGGGATGTGAGTTAACTAATGATTCATACTCTTAAAATTTTATGTTTAGTTATTAATTTTTTCAATTTTGGTATGGCCTAATGTAATATCTACGGAACTTTTGATTGTAATCAGCAGCAACATAAGAGGTTCTGCATTTTGCCTTATTTCATGTTGGAGACAGTTATATAGTTTAGAACAACTTTCTCCAAGCTAGTTTTCTTCTTTTCTCAGTAGTGATAAATAATTATGGTATATACATAACTTATCTGCAAAAATGAGTGATAAATACCAGAAATGCTACCTTTCTGCCACTACATAGAATAACAGCCAGCAGTTGTTTTTTTTCTCCAAGCATTCTACTTGCTTCGGTTTTTTGATGTTTTATTTTTCAGGGTTAAAACTTGACGATTGTTTTTATGTTAAATTTGTAGTTCCTTGATTATCTGATATTTTCTTTTTCGCATATATGAGAAAAAATTATTTGTATATCTGCGTTTCTTAAACCTTTTAAGATCAGACTTCGTAGAATATGAGATCAAACATGGGGATTTTGTGAAGCTTTTTCCCCGTCGATTTCTTTTTCTTTCCTATTTAAGCTTCCTCGGTGTTTTGTTGAAGTGGGAGATTTGTGTTCACAAAGAATAGTGGAAAAAGAAAATCTGAGAAAAGCACATTATCCAAGAAAAAACAAAAACAAATAGGATGTTGGATCAAACATTATATCGAAACACAATTTTTGATGTTGTCTTTCTGAAAATAAAATATGTTACAATAAGGGTTTCCAATCATTTTATTTCTTAGAATTTGGTAACCTAATGGAAGTTACTGGATCTAAGATAAAATAATTTGATCAAGCAAATAGCAACTGGGAGAAGTAAAGCTCTATTTACTTTCACTTGATCTTTTCCCATTATATCTTAATCTATTGTTACTACTCCACACGAGTTTGTTTCATGTCATTTAATTCTTAATTTTTTGTTTCATTGAAACATTTTTCTGTTTAATTATCAAATATGATAACAAGCTTACCATTGCAGTTAATATAGTGAAACTGTCAACATACAAAGAAGATGTTGGCAGTGGGGAAAAACATGGTCATGTGTGAGGCCTAAAGTTGGTGGGATGTTTCATCTAGAACAAAGTTTATTGGATGATCTAGAGGAACAAATTGTTAGTTTTCTTGGACTTGAAGATGAAGTTGATGGCAGAAGTGATAATAGAAAGCATCCATGACCGTTATAGTATGTTCAAAGCATATACAATTATGACTATTAAAACTTCCAAATACATTTAGAGGGCTGGATTGGCAATGGATGACTTGATGTCTATGAAACTGTTATCAAGGGACATGTATCAAAGACTCAGATGTGACTTTCCTGAGATAACTTGGAGAAGATCAGTCTGCAACAACATGAATTTTCATTCTCAAACTAGCTGCACATGTTAAATTATACATAGGAGATAGGCTGGTCCAATGGGGGATGATATCCAAGACGTCGTGTCCGTGTAATCTGGTAGACAAAAGCATCCCACACCACTTTTTTCAATACCAGACTGCTCCTGTGATCTGGGAAAGAATGTTGAATTGGTAAGGAATCAATAGGAATGCAATGTGTTGGCCTGATGAAAGGAGATGGGCAGAAAAACACTTCAAATGCTCTGATGACTTTAGCTGGCTGTGTGTACTGTTTCGCAAGACAGAGACAATGAATTTTTCAGAACAAGGCAAGACCTGCACATGCTATAATCAAGATGTTGATCCAGTAGATCTATTTTATGGGAAGTAGACGACCAAGATTGATAGTACTCATTAAGGTGTCCTACTGCCTTAGATTTAGAAGGTCTTTGTTTCTCCCCAAAACATAAATCTTGATAAAATGGATATATTCAGTTGTTGAATGTCATCTCCCGTGATTTGAATTCCTTTTGTTTGTGAAACAATTTCCTCTTTCGTATAGGCTGTATTTTTTAAAAAAATTGTGCACATGAGAAGGATAATAGAATGCTTGATGTCTTGGAGGAACAGACGAAAAGGAAATATAACGAATAAAGGAAGTAACGAAGGAAAAGATATGTGGAGGGAAACAAAGACAAGTAGTAGAACATATGAGGAAAATGAAGATTCACTTCAAATTGCTTTGTCATTTATTTTTATTTTAACGAATTTTTGTTGGTCTTTTAGACCATTTTATTTAATGGGCAAAATTCAGAAATAGCATACTTAGACCCTTAATTATAAATTTCATAGCAACATTTTCATAATTGCATATTATAGCAACTTTTTATATGTATTTTTGCAAAGTGTTGCTATAAAAATACAAATACAATTGTTTTTACTGCATTAATTATCTGATTTAAATATGGTAATAATTCCATAAATTAATAATTAAAGATTACAATCCCATTAAAAGCTCACTAATCACCCTTTTTCCGTTAACTTCTAACAACCCCGTTCAGATTAAAAAAAATTGTATTATCCACTCACTATATGCGTGATTCTTCAAAAAAAAAAAATCGATTCAAATTTTCAATCGCTAAATGCATGATTCTTCAAAAAAAAAATCAATTCAAATTTTTGTTGAAGCTTCAGATTCGCTGTAATTGAACAATCAAATTCAATTATATTTGTTGTTCTTCAAAAAAAGTTTCGTGAAGTTCAACTATCAACATTACGTTGTTCTCGTTAACACTTTGGAATTTAATTATCTTCTTCGAATTAGTGCTTAAGTGTGATTTCAGGTATTAGATTAGTTTTTTTTTGTTGAGTATATTTTGTTTTTGCCGATCTTTTTTTTAATTTCTCAATTTGTGATGCATTGTCGATTTATTTACTGTTGTCGTATAATCAATTATGAGTATATTGAAATCAGAATTCGATTTTAAGTATGTTCAGTACTTTTTTGAAAACCTAGCAGAACGATTGATCGCAATCAGCTTGATTGTGGTTGTTCAAACTGATGTATTTGGTTGTGTTTGATTCTGATGTTTTTGAATTACAGTGTATGTAAGCTTTAACAGAATCTTCTGAACTCTTGTTATTGTTGGAAACTATTGCTTTGATTATATTTTACTTTAAACACTATCATATGTATTTTTTTAGTGTTTTCGTTGGTTCATATGTATTGGTAGAATAATAAATCGATTGAAATCATTTTGTTCTAGCCGATATAATTCATTTGGTTCTAACTGTTTGTATTTGATTGTAAAAATTCTCATATGTATTTTTGTAGCAGCATTGTTGGTTCATATGTATTGTTAGAAGAATAAAAAAATAGAATTCAGTTTGTTAGATTTGATATAATTGAGTATGTTCAGACTGATGTATTTTATTGTGTTATAATCTGATGTTTTTGAATTTGAGTGTATGTAAGCTCTAACATAATTTTTTCGAACCATTGTTATGGTTGAAAAAAGTTGTTGTGTTAACCAGAAAATCTATAATCCTTATTAGTGTAAATGTATTTTTGAGTTTATTTGATGGTTGTGTTAATTTGTTTGCTATTATAATAAAAAGGTGAGTGTTGTAGCAATTGACATCTGACAAATATGTATGTTTGTTTACTTTATGTAAAATCAATTACAAATGAGAAGCATACCAGTTCTTGTGAAGCACTCCGGTAGATGGATGTATGAAAAAAAACTACGAAGATTACGTCAATGATGCTATACAGTTGAGCACAATAGCATCATTCAATGATGTGCATGATATTTTGGCATGTCACTTAAATGTGGACTTAAATAGGAAACAAATTCTAGTAGAATATCAAATCACTGGTAATACAGGGAAAATACAAATACATAATGATATGGGTTTAAAGGTGCTTGTGTTGCAGAAAAAAGATATTCAAGACATGAACTCATTTCTTTCTTTATATGTAAGCATTTTGGAGAAAGCTGTAGGGAGCAGCTTTGCAAGTTCATCTGTGTGTGTTGCCGAAAGAAGAGACAGAGCTGTGACAACTTACAAACAATATTAAATACATATAACGAAAGAGCTTTGGTGGTATCTGAAGATGCTGCAGCATTAGATGTATTTGAGATGTAGTGTATTTATTTATTCATATTGGCAAAGTTGAACACCTAACATAGGATTTAGATTTGAAATGTATTTTTATCTAATTATCTGATCACTGCATATGTATTTTAACACCGTGTAAGTATTTTTAGGTTATATGTGTTTTTTAACTATCATATGTATTTGTTCATCCATATGTATTTTTAGTTGTATATGTATTTTTTGGGTTAGTTCTCACTGCAACATGTAAAAACTGAACATATAAAACAAGTAAAATTGAACAAATTTTTCACTTACTGTAACATGCAGTTCAATATAAGTTTGCAAAGATACATATTAAACTACATCCATATACCCGTTTGTTACAATATCCAATGTAATAAATCCACAAATCATCATACATTTAGAATTTATGTGACACTAGTTATTCTACTTTGCCTAATAGGCCTCGATGGTGCTTCGAAATCACTATGAGCATTCGCGTCTTGTTTTCGAATATCATAGTCCCACAGTAGTGCAGCATATCTTCTACAGAGTGTGTTGACATGGACATATTTGGTGCCAAACGAGGAAGTTTTCTTGCAATGAATATGTCGTCATGCAACACCTATAAAAAGTAAAACTACAATGTCTTAAACTATAACCAAAATACAATGGTTAAAAAGAACACAACTCACATCAATCCCTAACTACATATCAACATGACATCAATCTATAAATTCATATGTATTATGAACAACAACAAAAAATACAAAAATCATCACTAAAAGCAAAAAACATATGATAACAAAATATCAGCTCTCATGAATCCATAATACATATCATCCTGATATAAAAATACATTTTACACCTGCACCTTATTAAAAAAAACAAAAAGTACATATAACATGTATATGTATTTGAATATGAAAAAAAATACATATCAAATATACTTAAAAATACATTTAGCCACTAAATCTTCATTAGTATCTCACATATGCTAAAATACATATTAACGGCTAAAATTCTCTAAATACATATTAATGGCTTGAAAAAATACATATTAACTGCTTATTAAACATAACCAAAAAAATACATATAAAAAATATTTACAAAGTCAAAAATTATCTCATCTTCAGTGTCTTCTTCGGATTCATCAGCGGAAGAAATCTGAACATCAACATCCTCTTTCCTTACTTCTTCAATTTATTCGACTTTTCTTTTCTTCTCATACTTTTTTTATTTTTTTTCTTTTACTGAATCAATTTTCTTCATCCTTTTACCCTTTTTTAAAATTTCAGTAATCTTTATCGCGTTGTTTCGAAACTTGGACCTAATTTCTTTCAAACTCACAAATTGTTTGGACTGTAAAGGATTTGAAACAACTTTAACTATATTTTCTTGATTTAAACCAAGACTAAACGATGGTACATAATCATAAAACAAATTAGTATTTCGTATATCACTTTTTGATAGTGATTTTACTGTGTGTTCAGCCATTAGAGAGTATTAATCGTAAAAATGAATTTTCTATGAATTTGAATATAAAAAAAAAATTGAAAACGCTAACATGAAATAACTGAGTTAAATAGATACCTGAATTATAGGAACAAAATCGTTTCAGATCTGGTTGAATTTGTGCGAAAGGAAAAAATTGAAAGAAGATTGGGACGCGGAAACAATGATAGAGGCGTGAAAAATGAAAAAAAGATTTTAAAAAAAGGAAATATATGTTGAAAAGCATGAAATAGGGAGAATATGCGCAGTAACTTTTTCTCAGAGTAAAAGTAATTGAGTTTTATTAAAACTAATGTTATTTATGCTACATGGAGTAATTACACAAAACTGTTGCTATTTTTTGTAATTTAACTCTTAAGTATGCTACTCTATGTATTTTTCCCTTTAATAAAAGCCCATTTGCCATGTTTACAAAAATTCAAAGCACAAAAAAGGCATGGATCCAATACAAAATCCAGCCCAAAAATTGGAATCTGAAAGGTTTCCTAATTTTGGTATTAGATAAAAGGCTAATACAAGAGTACTGAGTACTCTTCTTGAAGCTCATCACCGCCTTCAACCATGTTGCCGTAATGTTGCCGATGGAACTCCCAGCTACGTGTCTTCCTCCTTTGGGTGATGTTTTGATTGAATCCATGGCTCCTGTTGCTGTTGCTCTTCTTATTTACTTTACTCTCATCAGGTGCTTGAATCTCTCTTTGACTTGTATTCATTTTTAGCTTCTTCTATAACTTCTTTTGCTCATGTTTATGTGGTCTTGAACACTGTCCAGATTCTCTCCAGTTCACCCAGATGTGAATTCTGTCTGGTGATTGAAGATGCTGGATCTCTTCCCCACTTTTTGATGGAGAATTGATAGCTAGTGTAGTACATCTAGCTTTGCTTAACACAGATCTCATGTCTTCTTCCAGGCATACATTAAAACTTAATCTTCTATGTTGTTTATTCCCTTTACTTGTTGCATGATGACTTGTGAATGATGTTAAAGTTTTATGGTGTAAATATCTGCTATTATCTATCTTCATTGTTGCACTATCCTTCGAGTCTTGATTCAAAGTTGTTGAATTTGGTATTTATCTATGTTTAAGCATTTCCTTGTCTGTGTTAGAAGTTGTTGAAAATCATGATAGTCCTTTTGTCCTTGTGATTCAATAATCTCTTTTGCTAGTGAGTCAACAACTGTGTTTTGTTCCCTGAAAATGTGAGAGATTGTAAAATTAAGGACATGAACAGAATTTCTAATTTCTTCCATAATTTCAGCAACTTCCCAAGGAATTTTCCACTGCTTCAAAATCAAATTTTTAAGGCTTAAAAGAGTCTGTTTCCAGTATAAAATCCTTAAAGTTTACTTCTTGACGGTACTCCAAAGCCTCCTTGATAGCCAAAGCTTTAGCTATAATGATAGTGCAAACCCCCAAACCTTTAGCTCTAGCATAAATCAGGTCACCCTTTTCATCTCTAATACAAAAGCCATAAGAACTCAATCCTGGATTGCCCCTGCTAGCTCTATCTGTATTGCATTTAGCCTGTTCAACTCCTGGCTTTGACCACACCACCTTGTGATAATAGAGCTTAGGTTTGTAAGCTATCGATGCTTCAACTACCTCCGGCCATGTCCATGAATTCATTTTAATCCAAGGAAATAATCTCTTAATCATCTTCTTGATCACCTCCTGTACTTGTACCACCAGCCCTGTAAATGATATGGAACCTCCATGTTTTATGTAATTTCTTCTCCTCCATAATGACCACATAATTATGGCTGGTAATGCTTTAAAAATCCTTGCCAATTTTGGATTGGATTCCTTAATCCACCATGACACAATTGATTACTTTAGTTGCATGTTCTTCATATGTATCCCTGAAAATGAGCAAACTGCCTCCAAAGCTTATTGGCTAAAGAAGCTATTAGTAAAACATGAGTCATTGTCTCCTCTTTTTTAGAGTCACAACACCAGCATCTTGATACCAACTGTATTTTCATTCTCTTTAGATTATCATCAGTTGGAATTCTTCTCATCCACACCCTCCAAAGAAAGAAGTTGTATTTAAAAAACAACCTTTTATTTTAAATGAACTCGTAATCTCTTCTTTTCTCTTTTCTTTTCCTGAAGCAATCCCAGGCAGACTTGATAGTAAAAAACCCATTGGTATTTCTGATTCACGAGGAAGTATCATTTTGAAACCCTTCCACAAGGGGTTTTACTGTTTGCACAATAAGCTCCACCATTTCTTCAGATACAGTTGATAAGAGTAACTGCCTGTCCCAATCTTCATTTTTGATAAAACTTCTAACTTTAATTTTCTCATCTTGAATATTCTTATCTTCCACATAATATAGAGCTCCTTGTTTAGTCCAATTATCATACCAAAAGCTTGAGTTGCCAGCTTTAACTTGCCACCATATATTATGTTCCACCTTTTTTCTCACCAAAATCATTTTTCTCCATACATGAGAGGCTCCAAATCCTTTAGTGGTTAAGGGATGTAATCTTTTACAATACTTATTCCACATAAATGAAACCCAAAGTGAAGAGGTTGAGGTTTTGAATATCCACCAAAGTTTTGCAAATAGGGCTTTAGACATATCATTCAAAGATCTAAATTCCAGTCCTCCTTCATTCCTTGGGTAACACACTGTCTCCCAACTCACCCAATGTTTATTCTTTGCTCTTGTGGCATTACCCCAAAAAAACTTTGCAAAAATCTTGTGAAGCTAATTGATGACACTAACTAGTGGATTCATGGCTGAAAGAGTGTAAATAGGAATGGATTGTACGACATGAGCAATTAAAATGTATTTCCCCCGTAAGAAAGTTATCTATTCTGCCAAGCATGGAGTCTCTTAGTTACCTTCTTGATCAATTCTTCAAAATTCCCTTTGTTCTTTCTTCCATAAAAAATAGGACAACCTAAGTATGTAAAAGGGAATTTACCTTGTCTAATTCCAGTAATCCTCCTTATCTTGTTGCTGACTCTATTAGGAATCTTCTCATGCAAATAAATCAAAAGTTTCTCATGTAAATAAATCAAACTTTTATCAAGGTTAATCATCTGTCCTAAGCCTTCCTCATATCTTCTCAAAACCCCATCATCTTCTTAGTTGAGTAAGTATGTTCAGAGCAAAAAAGAATAGTGTCATCAACATAAGCTAGATGATTTATATCAGGACTCTACTTTGGCATACTATACCCTTTGAATTTTGGGCCATTGAAGAGTTCATTTAAGCTTCTTAAGAGAACCTCAGCTGATATGATAAATAAAGTTGGTGACAATGGATCACCCTGCTTCAAACCCCTTGATGATTGAAAAAAACCATAGGACTGCCCATTCATAAGCACTGAATACCAATTATTACTAACCAACCTCACTACTATATCAATCACTCTTTCGGAAAAAACCAAACCTCTTTAGAACCACCACTAAAATTTTTCAGGAGATCCTGTCATAAGCCTTTGTCATATCCAATTTCACCACAACATTATGAAATTTATTCCTTCTATTTATATCTCTAATAATTTCTTGGGCAAGTAGCACATTTTCAGTGATACTTCTTTCTTTTACAAACCCAGATTGATTATTAGAGATTATGTTTGGAAGCACTTCCACAATTCTCAAGTGAATTACTTTGGAAATTATTTTGTTAACAAAAGTACAAGGACTGATAGGTCTCAGATCACCATAAAGTATTCACCACCTCTTTTTTTGGAATTAAGACTAAATTGGTATGAGTGATATACCTGGGTAATTCACTTTCACTAAAGAAAGCTTTGACTATTTTAGTGATATCTTCCTCAATAATATTTTCCTAGCTCTAAAAAAATTCTCCTGAAAAACCATCTGGTCCACTTGCAAAATCACATGTTTAATCTCCTCCTTATTTGGAATCCTTTCCATTCTTTCATTCTGATCATCTATAATAGATTTGTTTATGCAATTTAGAATTTCATATTGTACAAAGTTCTGGGTTTCCATAAACTTCTCCTTAGAAACATATACTGCCCCCTCTCCAATATTACATGGAGTTGTAATAACATCCCCTTGTCTTGTTTGTATCTCTGCAATCTGTATTTTCCTTCTTCTACCTCTGACATACGAATGAAAAAATTTAGTGTTCCTGTCTTCATTATTAAATCATTTCATCCCAGCCTTTTGTTTCCAAAACTCCCCCTCAATCTTCAACTTTCTTTTTAGATCTGCCTCTGCCTTGCTCAATTCCTCTCTATTTTCAGGGGATGGTTAGATTTTGAATTCAGCTTTCTTAGCCTTTATCACATCCTCAAGAGTTGCAATTTTTTTAAAAGATGTCACCATAAGTCTCTTTATTCCACACCACAAGTGCTCTTTTCACTTTTTTTTAATTTTTCATGCACTATACAAAAAAGGGGATCCCATGATGTTGTCCTTCCAAATATCTTACACTATCTTTTGAAAGTCTTGATGCTTGTTCCAAAAATTTAGGAACCTAAAAGACTTCTTCACCTGAACTTGATCAGTGTTACAAGTAACATGAAAGGGTGCATGATCTAACCCCTGCCTAATCAAATATTGAACTTCATTGTATGGTATTATCTGCAAAAGCTCATTATTAGAAAAAACCTTATCCAATCTTTTAAAAATGCAATCCTTCTGAATTTTGCCATTTTACCGTGTAAATATGCCTTCTGTAAACCGCAATTCATTCAGTGCATAGACAGTTATACACTGAGCAAAATCACTTCGTTTCTTGTTGTGTTACTGGTAGCCCACCCAATTTTTCTGAATCATCTAGACTAGTGTTAAAACCACCTCCAACTAAGAAAGTAACTTGAGTATTCATTGCAATATCTTCCAAATCCTCCTATAATTCTAAACTGTCCAGGCTACTGTATCTAGCATACACAACTGTGATCTTAAAATTTTCATTCCTTCCCCTCAGCTTGTATTCTATTGTCAGTTACTGTATTGAGTCTGTTGAACCCATTTCTTCCCATTTATTATTTCAGAATATCTAAATCTTAGCTAAACTGTTAGCCCTTGCACGAGCTAAACCCAATTTCCTTCTGTAATCTTTCAGTTCTGATGGACTTTGAAAAGGTTCCATTAAAGAAATGTAAGAGTAGTGATGCCTTCTATGTAGGTCTATTAGCCTCTCAAAAGAACTTTGAGTTCTAACAGATCTAATATTCCTAAAAATACTCTATTAATCATTGATCACTAGTGGTTTTAGAACTTGTCTTACTCCTTGTATTAATATGAGATTTGACCGTTGTACTCTTGTGATCCTTCTTGTTTCTCCCTTTTAAGTGACCAATTTTCCTTGGAGACAAATCTCTATCTCGACCAATTTGGTCTATATTTTCTTCCAGATCTGCATCTTCCTCTAGGTCCTGCTTCTTCTGTATTTCTTTCTATGAAAGATGGTGAATTTTGGGAATATTTGTTATCTCTTTGCTTATGTTTCCCTCTTCAGAATTAGCTGTTATCAATTGTCTGTTGTCACTTCTCTGCACATTTATTTTTTTACTGTTGAATTCCATATTTCTTTACTTGATTCAACTGAAAGTTGTTCTTGGTTATCTTTGTTGTATTCCTTTACTGAGCTTTGAGATTCTTCTTCATTTACTTCTCCACTTTCCTTCACACTTCTATTATCACTTTGTGGAGAAGTTATTTCATTGCCCTGTTTTTCTTGATCTTTAGTATTGTAATCTCTTGTTGTCAATATGTTCTGACTCTTTTTCTTCTAAGGCCCCAAAGGTGTTTTTTGTTTCTACTTCCTCCTCAGTTGTAACAGGAACTCTTTGATCCCATCGAATTTCTGGTTTTCCTCTATAAGGTTGATTTACACTTCTCCTCACCTGCCTTTTTTTTTGTTAATGAAATTTCCTTTCACCATCCTTCTTGGATTTTCCTTTGTCTTTATTTGTAACCATGTTTGCTTCGTCCTCTTCTTGATTGTTATTTTTTTGTTCTGATCACTGTTCTCCTCCATCCCTTCTTTTTCTTCTTTGGGATATAACTCTGGATGTATGACATAGCAGCCCTTTTCATTGTGTCCCTAAAGTTTAAATTCTTTACAGTATTTGGGGACATAGTCATATCTAATCTGAATCCATTTCTCTGTAACTTCTTCTGATTTCTTCCTAGCTCATCCCTATATTGATTCTCTTAGGAAACTCTCCAAGTAAGTCTACTTCTACCTTGACTCTAGCACAACTTGGTCTAGTCTTATTCTGTGTAGCTAAATCCACCTGCAAAGGTTTTACTACAGCAGCTGCTAGAGAGAACACAACTTCCTTTGCAAAAAAATTGGGTGGTAGTGAGGGAAAAGAAATTCATGCAATTGAAGTCGCAGTTTTCTTCTTTGGATTAAACATTGGATCCTATTTCAGTGTTCTCATTGGGTAAGACCAATAATTTTTGGTGATGTAAAATTGTGGCTTTGATAACAGATGAACATAATCTTCTATCTTTGTCGCCCTTATCAGAACATATCTATTGCTTAAAATCCCAATATTGACTTCTCCCTTCAAATCATATTGTTTTGGAATTAAGCGCCTTAAATCCTCTATCTCTGGCCAACCGTAAGAAAATTTTTCAATAACAGCATATTGAAGATTCTCATTGACAATCATCTGATTGACCTCTTCCTCCTTCCAAATAATACGTGGTTCCCATGCAAATATGATATTTCTTTCATCGGTATATTTTTGTGAGGTTTACAAGGATTTTGGAAAAGATTAGCAAAAGATGTTTCTGGAGCATCATCAGTAGGTTGACTAGGTTGACCAACCTCCGTCGTTGGAGGCTGGCTGATGGCCGTCATGACCATCAGATTCGGCTAAAAGTCGAGTAGGCAAAGTAGGTTTTCCTATGTTTTCGGAGTGAAAGCGTAAGGTGCAAGTCACTTTCCTTGTTGAAACCCTTTGTCATTTATTTTTTTCATTTTAGTTATTCATTTTTTGGTTTCTTTACCCTTTTCATGTTTTCTTTTATATGAATGGAAGCAAATTTTGAAAAAAGTAAAAGTTAAGAAAGAAAACAAACTATAATTTTAATAAAAAAAATATTATATTTGTTATTTCATCAGTCCACAAAACTAATTTATGTAATGTACAGAAATAATTATATTTTCTATCTCGTTTAATTATACTATTTTTATAGATTCAGTCGAGATAGAAAACTAAATTCATTACCTATAGTTTCTGTACATAATTTATGAATTTACCTAATCTCATTTAAAATGAAAAACAAAAATAGTATAGTAGCACATATAATTTAATGACGTTGAATAATTATACAACCACCAGAATAAAATAGATAAATAAAATAATTTACTTGTATCTATAATCATACTTATAGCATTTACATTTCAAAAAAGAATCTAAGCAACTGAGAATAAAAGATGGTGAGAATTTTATAACCATACTAACTAAGTGTACGTGTTTAGCATGTATCTATCAAATTAATTGATAATAAATATTTATAAAAAGAATAAATTAAAAATCTAAATTATATTATTATTGATATACGAAAACATAGTCTAAACAATAAAATGAAGGAAAACGAACTACAAGAGTATTGAAATATTGACACAACATTGCACTAGGGAAAAATTTAAATATTGACATTACACCTACGAAAGATGAACCATTATAATATCAGAATAAGGAAGGTAAGCATATCATAAGCAACAACGATGATTAATTCCACGAAATGAAACCACACCTGATGGGAGTTCCCTTAAATTATCTCTGATTAAGTGCCTGTTTGGATGGTGGTTTTCCAGGGTATGGAATGGTATGATTACCAAGAAAATCATATTTGTTTTGATTGTTTTCTAAAAGGTATGGTATGGTATCTTTTCATGGTTATCAAACCATGAAATCCCTCAATTTCTAGAGCCACCGATTTGATGGTATCCCATGGTTTTGTTATTTTTTTTCCAATTATATCCTTATATAATATTATCTAATTCTATTTTACCTTTTACCCTATATTACTTCTAACCCTAGAGTGTGTTTGGTATGATGAAAAATATTTTTCATGAAAAATGTTTTCCTGAAAAATAAGTTAGTTTTCTACTTATTTTTTGATGTTTGGTTGGTGAGTGGAAAGTATTTTTCGAAAAATATTTTATGGTGTTTGATTGGTGAGTAGAAAATCTTTTTTAGAAAAATATTTTCTAGTGTTTGGTTGTTGAGTGGAAAAATATTTTTTAGAAAATACTACCAACTGTTAACTAGTATATTACTGCCTCTAGCAACTCAACAATTTGTAAGAACTAATTTAAGCATAGAAAATAATATCAATATCGAGTACTAAAATATTACAAGTCGCTAAAATTTAAGCAACTACTAATTAGCAAGCATAGGAGACACTGTTCAACATTTTGTCAGGACAATCTCAAGATACTACAATAAATAGAAATACAACGGAACGACAAGCTTATTCAACCTTGTGAAACAAGTTTCAAACATAGGTAAGTCTTCCTCTATTCACATGGAAATAACAGTACATTCAACGAACATTGAAAACAGGAGAAAATTCGGACTTCACTATTTTTTATTTCAAGCAGTGAAAAATTAGAACAATTGTAATACCCCGTACTTTTCCTAGCTTAAATTCGTCCCTAGAATATCAAGAATTTTTTTCAAAGATGAATACCATTTATTTAGTGCAGTATTTTAAAGATTTCGACTTTTAATTGTGTGAAAAATTGAATAGGCTTTCCATCGATACCAAATTCGTCCAATTTTGACACTCGGTGAAGAAGTTAGAGCATTTTTAGTAAAACAGTGTGCCACCTGGACTCTCAATGCGTCGCGGAGAAGGCAAACCCCGCAATTGTCAAATTCCAGTGGCCCTCCGCGATAGCCTCGCGTCGCGGAGAAGCCCATTTTTCCAATTGTCCCATTTCAGTGAGACTCCGCGATTCTGGCACGTCACGCCAAGGGCCAAAATGGCAATGCAAGGGGCACCGCGATTGTGGCGCATTGCGGTGAGCGCCCAGTTCCCGTTCGTCCTTTTTCATTGAGCCATCGTGATTATGGCGCGTCGCAGTGGCCAACCAAATCGAGAAAAATATTGCGTTTTTCAGTTCCGACTTGAAAGTTAAAAAGGGTTTTTGGGTTTTTTCCAAGCCCCAGGCCGTGAATAACAGAGAATTTAACCCATTCAAAGCTCATCATGTTCACTTTTCATCTATTCACTCTCAAAAGAAAACCCTAAAGCTCAAACTTTCTCTCCAAGAAATCCAAATTCCTCCATTAATTCTCCAAGGAAACTCAAGATTTAGGGATTCCCAATATAAGAACTCTAAGAATTCATCTTCAAAGCATCAATAGAGATCCAAGATTCAAGTTTTAGTATCTAAGATCATCAATTGAGGTATGTGGGGTTTGAACAAGGATAAATCTTTCATCCTTGTGCCCAAAACTTTATTTTAATTACAAATTTACTGCAATTTATAAGATTTCTCATGAAATTTAAGTTAGGGTTTATACCCAGTATCATTATTTACAAGATTATGAGATTTACCATGATTTAAAAGTTGAATTACATGATTATGTTTATATTTCCACGCATATTGTTGAGATTTCTAGATTTTAAGATGATTTATGAATGTTTACATTACCAAGTATGAATTTTGAGATGTTTTAATATGAGATTGATGCTTGGGTCACTAGACCTCATTTAAAGATTGTTGTTTTAATATTGTTTGTGCTATAAGCATCCCATGACTAGATTATTTTCAGATTTTAGATAAAGAATCCACTTTGTTTCAGAAAACTTGAGATTTAAAGAAAAGCAAAGCATAGTTGGCTTTCTGTAAATCTTTGTGTAAATTTTAAAGTGGAATCCTTAAGATTTTGAGCATGAGATTAGGAGTAGTATTTAGCACCGAGATGGGTAAGTCACTACGGTTTCATACCCCAGAACTACATGCCACTGTAGGTACAGATTTTCAGATTATTTCCACTTCTACGTGGATGACTCAGATTGTTATCACTCAAATTAGATTGTTCTATTTCGATGGCAAGGGTAGAACAACCCTACCTAACGGGGGCCAGTCGTGGGACCCCATGGATGCTCACATAGTGTATGTCGGTTAGAAGAATCTCCCAACAGATGTCCCCCACTCTTCAACAGTTTATTGGTTTAAAGATTTAAGATAAAATCATATGTTTTGGGAGTTATGGTTTTAAGATTTTAAGCCCTAAGATAAAATATTTTTCAGATTTTAGAAAATTATGTATATTTAGCTCACCGTTTTACTCAGATTATTCTTTACAGAAAAATAAGAGTTACAGATTTTAATTTTCAAATTTCAGACTTAGAAGTGAGTCCTTTCTACACTTAGACAGTATGATTTAAAGACAGAGTATTAGCACAACTTTTAGAACTAAATATTATGGCTCACTAGATTTACAAGTATATATGCTTTGTTTCTTATGATTATTATTTTTAGTATTTCATATATTCTAGCTTATGTGAGTCATTTACATTTAGCATGCATTGTTTTACAAATTCGGATGACAATATGATGTTCTACTTATGCATTTCACCCTCATATACTCAGTACATCCTTAAAATACTGATCCACATATACGTCTATGTGCTATATTGTCTCATAATGTAGGTATCAGTTCAGTTGTATCTCGCACACCATATTCAGACAGATTGCAGCTTCCAGTCAGCAGGTGTTGAGTCCTTTTGATTCAAGGGCTCGGTCAGTCATATAGTTTGAGTAGTATTTTATTTTATTTATTTAGTCGTATTGATTTGGGATAGTTGGGGGTCATGTCCCAGCTATCTATAGTCAGTATAGTAGAGGCTTCACAGATGTCAATTAGAGTCAGTTATGTATTTTCAGTCCCTCTTTCAGACCTTACCAGAATGTAAAAGTTGTATTGATATTGTATTTTTTCCAGATTCCATCATTATTATGTTTTTGCACAGTAAACTCAGTCGTTTTATGCATATCATTCAGTTGCTTATGAGTTATGCCAGTAGAAGGGTTAGCTTGGGATCACTTGTGGTCCTAAGCACCGTGTGCGTCTCAAGACAGATTTTCGAGGCATTACAGCAAAGCACAATGAAAAATATTTTTGAATAATGTGAATTTTTTGAGTAATGTGAATTTGAGTGTTGGGGTGGGAGAAGGATGGGGGTGGGGGGCATAAGTCATATCTGTTAGTACTTGCACCTCAAAAATGTCAATTCGAAAAATGACTTTCCTTGGACCATGAGGTAAGTCATTTTCCCTCAAATATAGGAAAATGAGTTATTTTGAAAAATATTTTCCCAATATTTTATTACAACCAAACAAAGAAAAATAGGAAAACATTTTTCAGAAAATATTTTTCATTATACCAACACACACCCCTAATATATTTTTATTTTTAGACTTTTCTGCTCAATCTCTCCTCTACGTTGGTCTCCTCTGGGTTCTTCGTTCTTCCGCCTTCTTCTTTTTCTACGCTCGTTCTTTCGGGTATGTTTTTTAAACTTAACTGCTTATTGTTTTCACATAAAATTCACCATATTTACCTATCAAAGATGTTGTTGAGTTAGAATTGGTGTTTGAAAAACACGCACATACAAGTTGCATATAATTATAATTGCATCAGCTATATAAATAATCTGTAGTTCGTGTCTAAATTGAGGTTATTAGAGCTATCCCAGGTGATTTAGTATTCTTTTCAAATTGAATTTTGGTTGTGTGAGGTATTACACTTCAAAAATTGTCTTTGCTTCACATTATATATCTTTTTAAATAGTAGTAATACACCAATGCATGTAATCAAACCAATATACTAATGAACATTCTCTTCATTATTCTCCAAAAAAGAAAATTTTTTTGGGTATTAGTTTTGATATCTGGAACAAACATATAGTTGTATTAGTTTTGATATCTGGAACAAACATATGTTTACACATATAGTCTTGAAAGCAACAAGAGAGAGCAAGTCATCGTTAGCTTATTGGTTCCGTAGAGAGAAAAATTGTCTACTGATAGAGCAGCCGAAACCCTCTTTGGAAACCTTTTTTCGAGGGTGGTCGTTCAGCAGGATCTGTGGATGGATATGATAAACCCGTTGTTACACCTAGTGCTAATATAAGCAACATGCCTATTCAGGCCACAACTGAATTGCTCAGCTTTTTGAATCATTGCATTTTTTCACATGAATAGTATGGTCCTGTACATGAAGATGGGTGCAGAAAATTTACAAGCTACCACATTGATATTTAGCTTTCTATACTCGGCTCTGAAGGATGTGATGCTGAAGAAAAAGGTGATGATGGAATAGCTCTAAATGAACAAATGAAAGTTAGTCATAGGCGTCTCGGTGAATTTGCCTTGATCTGTTCCATAACCTCCTGTCGCGTTATGTCGCGTCATGCTTTGTCTGATTTAGTTGGAGAATCACTTGTCGAGAAAATCCTGGTTATTGAAAATGGTGCTTTTGCTTACAATGATCTAACTCTTGGTTTACTTGCGCATGTTGTTGCGTGTCTGGTAGATTCTATTGCTCAGTCAATGCAAAATCTATCCCTTTATTTTTTCTCTTTTTGTCTCTATTCATCAGGAAATGAGCTTAAATGAAGAAGTGGGAATTCATATAGACGACACCTACTTTTTGGGGCCTGAGGTGTAGTTGTTGTTGTCGTTGTTGTTTAATTTCTTGCTTAAGTTTCTAGATTTTTGCTGCTATATTTCCTTGTGCCTGCTATATTATTTCTGAATGGTCTTCCACTGCAACTTTTGGAACTGCAGATAAAGATACAAGTAATAGGATTACTGCAGAACGTCTGCTGATCATTGAAGAGATAATAAACGTGGGTGATCATAATATATAAGTAGTTACTGTGGAGTTAGCATCTTTTGTAACACAAAAATTCTCTCTACTTTGTAAATTTTCTCAGCATATGAAATAAGATCAATGATTCTTCAGTAATTCTTCTTTGCATGTGTGTTTGATGCACAATTTAACAGTCGGTGTTTGTACTCCCAGTTTTTTACTAGAATAGATTGTTAAATCCTTAAGAATACACATATACTAAGTGAAATATCCCCAAGGACAGTGTCATTAACACACTTCAAGCTATGAGAAGTTTTTACAGTTTCTATGACCAAGTATTTTTTGTTAGATTTTCAACAATCTTAAGGATATTTTACACTATGAAGAATACCAATTAATTACAAAGAAGATCAATATTACGAGTACGTGTACGAGTGACCGTTTCTTGGTTTCGTGAAGATGACATGTTCTGTTTAAAATTTGCATTCAAAAATCCTTCAATTACAGAGAAGGAAAATCTCTGTCTTTCTTGTAACTTTAATTGGTTTCATCTTTTAATTCTTACTTTGGTTCACAATCTTATTTTTTCTTAATGGTCCAACTTGTTAAAAGCTCGGAGGAATGTTGAACTTTGACAAAGGAAAAATGATAGACGAATATATATGGAGTTGCAGATTTGCTATTGTCTTGTGAACTTTTAGGCATGGAATAAGTGAAAACAAGGAAGAATACTGGAGTTGATTGATCCATCAATAAGAGAAAGAAAATTGTTTTATTAATAATTATTATGAATTTAAAATTTATAATAATTTAAATTTATAATAATTAGGAGTATTTTAGTAAATTTACCTGTTACGATATAGTACCATACCATCAAACCAAACAATAAAACTGTTATTAAACAGCAGGGAACAATACCGTCCATCCAAACATTATATTGTAGTACATTGTACCGTACCATATCATACCATGCCATACCATACCATACCATACCGTACCGTACATTATGAAACTATGACAAACAACCATCCAAACAAAAGTGTAATTCTACGAAATAAAACCACACCTGATAGGAGTTCCCTTAAATTATCTCAAAATATAATAGATGGAAAGGTCAGTAGTAAATGGTTTCATGATATTTGCCTTTTTTTTTTTCTCGGAGTACTACATGAATATGCTATTAATCTTTTTAAGGGGAAGTTTCAAAAATAGCAACTGTTTGGCACAAAATTCACCTTTCATAGCCATATTTTACAATATTATATTTATAGCTGATGTATTCGATTCATATTCATTGTATTTGCTTTTACTCAATAGTATGTATTCATAAAAAATATAAATACATTAATCACATTTTATATTTTCTATTTTTTTATTTTTGAAAAATATGACTGCATTGAATAAAAGCCATGAATGATGACGGAAACATCATAACCGCGCATTGTATTTGTATTTACCATCATTTTTTATTTTATTCTTTTCTCTTTTTTGATTTTTTTTACTTTTTCATTTTTCCTATTTTCATTTTCTTTTTTTTTTTCGATTCTTTCTTTCATTTTTTATATTTTTTTCTTTTTTGTGTTTTTTCTTTTCATCTTCTTTTCTTTTACATTTTTGTTTCTTCCATTTTTGTGTTTTTTCTTTTCATCTTCTTTTCTTTTATATTTTTGTTTCTTCCTTTTTTTGTTTCTTTCTTTTCGTTCTTTTTCTTTTTTTCTTTTCCTATCTCTATCTTCTATTTTTCTTTTTTCTTTTTTTTGTTTGTTTTGTTTTTTGTACCTTTTTTTTCTTTTTTTTTTCTATCTTATATTTTTTGTATTTTTAAAAAATATGTCTACTCGAGTACAAGTCACGAATAATAACAAAAATATCATAATTGCTTATCGTATTTGTACTCACATCATCATTTATATTTTTGAATTTGTTGATATAATTATATTTGTATTTGCATTTTATAGTTCACGCTTGTTTATATATATATGTATGTATGTATGTATATTATAATTTATATTTTATAGTTCACACTTGTATTTTTATGATATAGTTCACATTTGTATTTGTATTTTATAGTTTGTACTTGTATTTGTATGTTATAGTTCGCATTTGTATTTGTATTTTATAGTTCGCACTTGTATCTGTACGTTATAGTTCACATTTGTATTTGTGTAGTTCTAACTTGTATTTATATTTTATAGTTCACATTTGTATTTGTATTTTATAGTTCACACTTGTATTTGTGTTTGGTAGTTCGAACCATTATTTATATTTTATACAATTCACATTAGTATTTTAAAGAATTATTTTGTATTTGTATTTTATAATTGATTGGACATTGTATTTATATTTTGTGATTTTATTTTATTTGTATTTGTTTATTATTTTTTTCGATATACTTGTATTTTTAAAGAACTATTTTGTATTTATATTTGTAAGTTGATCGTATATTGTATTTTTATTTGTAATTTAGTTTATTTCATTTGTTTGTATTTGAATTTGTAGTTGACAATGTCATTTGTATTTTTAAGCAATTTTAAAAGAATTTTTCTTTTTCTTTTCATGAACACTTGTATTTATAAAATGATAAATTAATTATATAAATATAAGTTTTACACTTGCATCAAATGATACACGTTTATACAACTTGAACCATATGCATACAAAATGATACTTACTTATATACAAATACAAATGATAAATTTGAAATACAAATACTAACGATACATTTATATTGAATAACACATTACATATTTATATATTGAGTAAATACATAATTACCCCCCTGATGTTGGCCGAAATTTTCAAAAAGACACCTAAAGTTTGAATTCGACCTATTACCCCACGATTCTTCTTTATTCCGTTGCAAATACACCATTTTGGACCTTTGCGTGTATACACACGTGAAAGGTCTCAAATTTAACTTTTTTGACCAATTAAAAGTTGCCACGTGTAAATAATTAATATATAATTTATATTTTTTTTAAAGAAAAAAAATTAATAAATAATTTATATTTTTTTTAAAGAAAAAAAATTAATATTTATTTATTTTTTAAAATTACTTCATAAATCTATCCATCCACCATTGTCTTCTTCCCCAACTTCTTCTTCATCACCATAACTCAACAACAACATCAATTACAACAACAACATCATCAATTATAACAACAACAACATCAATTCCAGCAGCACCAACATCAATTAAAGCAACAAAAACAACATCATCATTACCATAATTTTAAAAAGAAAAGTTGATGTACAATCTCCATTTTAATGGAGCTTTAAGCTTCATTTTAATGGAGAAAACTGGACCGGGATGGGGGAAGGAGATGTTGGACGGAGTGGGGATGGGAGTAAGGGGTGGGGTGGGGTCATAAATGAAAAAAAAATGAAACTTAAAGCTCCATTTAAATGGAGATTGTACAGGAGCTTTAAGCTCCATTTTAATGGAGCTGGACGCGGGGTGGAGGGGTGGGGGAGGTTGCTGGACGCGGGGGTGGGGGAAGAGGGGGTGGGATGGGATGACAAATTAAATAAAAAGAAAAAATTTATTAAAAAAATAAATAAAATATAAAATTAAATACATTTAACACGTGGCAGCACCTGATTGGTGTGTGTATTCACTCTCTTTGTTGTGACTGAGATTCAGCGATAAATGCTGCATTTGCAACGGATTAAGTAAGAGCCGTGGGGTAATAGGTCGAATTCAAAGTTTAGGTGTATTTTTGAAAATCTCGGCCAACATCAGGGGGGTAATTATGTATTTACTCTTATATATTTAAGACTCAAACTAATACAATTAGTCCATATACTTTTTTGTATACAAATACAAATGATAATTATATACATATTCAAAGTTAAACTATTCAACTATAAATAAGAAATTTATTTTAAATAAATAGTATGATACAAATAAATATAAAATATAAAATATAACAACAACAACAACAATAACAGCTAAGAGAAAAAAAATACAAATAAAAGAAAAAAAAGGAGAAAAAATTAAAAGGAAAAAGAAGAAAAAGAAAAAAGTAGAAAAGCAAAAATATGAACAAATAAGAAAAAACAAAGAAAAAATGATGAAAAAAAATCGAAAAATTGAAAAAGGAGAGTAATAGAAAATAGAGAAAAAGAGACAAAAAATGAGAGAGCTTACGAATTGTACTTAGAGATAATTAATAGGCAAGAGGAGATTATGAATTGTAATTAATTGAAACTTAGGCTAAATAGTATAATTAGGAGCCTATGTTTGTGACAAGGCCCGAACCAAGGTCTTGTCGTAATGGGCAATCCCAAGCCCAATCAGGACCGGGAACCACCTCCATTTTCCAACCCAACCATCATACGCATATCTTGAGTCGGCTGAAGTCCGAACATATAACAAGATAGCGTATCCAACCGTGTAGTGACTTTGGGATAAGTCTATATCCGAGACCAACCCAACCAAGTCCAACCACCCAATAACCTACCAAACAAATGCGGAAACCATAAACCAATACCCCGATAATAAGTCCATGTATGAATATGCATATAACGAAACAATCCATACCATATCAAAGTCCACAATTATCCACACAAAGCCTCTATACTATCCAAAGAATACCTAGTCGGGACATGCCCCCAACCATAGCCAAAACCAAAGTTTATGAAAGACAAGTAATATATAAAGTAACCCGTGACATGAAATAGATGCCTTCCAAATAATGAAATCTCACCACTTCAATCAAACATCGATTGTCCCCGAATCTGATCACTAAGTAGGAGAAGTAGAATGGTCGGTTCCTGCATAGCGTGGGTATACAATCGCCAGTAGACGGGTTAGTTGGTGAACACTAGCATGCACTCAAGATAAGGATAAGATAATGTCATTTATAAAATCAAGTAAAACCATCTATGGTGCATACAATCGTTCATATATATATATATGTATGTATGGTTGTATGCATCATAGATGGTTTTCCTTGGTTTTATAAATGACATTATCTTATCCTTATCCTGAGTATGTGTGTGTGTGTGTGTATATATATATTCATGCCGGGAAAGGGAACCGGGTTTAGCATGCATTTAAATCCTTTATCTGGGATGTGTAGCTTTGTCATCCTAAACCACCCATGGGATATATAGGTTCAGCTCCCCCTGCTGAAAGGGCCCAATGCGTGTAGCGCATGGCTAGGGAATAAACCCTAGGGATGACTAGTACATCCCCAAAAATATAGTATGACATCATGCATACGGTCACCAAGACCAACCTCATATCGACAAATATGAGTTTTCAGTTTTGGTCCCCTTGGGACCTCCACCTTCCGCGGCTTTGCTACACATTCTGCCATTATTGCCCAATTAAAACCAATTTTCAAATAACCAAATCATTATCTATTTATTAACCAAGGTCATTAATATTGGTATTGCCATACCAATCCTTACTTGCAAGTATTATCCATAGCCAACCATATATAGGTTTAAGGGGACTTTCAAGTGCCCTTTCATTTACCATATTAAACCACTTGGGGACTTCCATGTTCCCCACAAACATAAATATTTATACTCTTACCTTTCCAAACCATTTGAACCAATTCCATTAATGCATTAACTTGAGGGATTTCCATGTATCCCGCAAGATTTTCAAAATAGACCAACCATGACCACCAAAACCTTTACCCTTTAAACCATTACAAATCATTTTAGACCATGTCAAGCATTTAAAGAATTTGTATCATTTAAACCATTTAAACCATCCAAAACCATCCAAAACCATTTAGAGTTCCATTACCAACCAAACCATGCAAGAGTCCCAATGAAAGTTCAACAATAGAGTAAAAACATTCTTTGAAGCATTTTATCAAACATGTTGAGGGCATACCTTTACCAAGACCAAAACTAATGCATAAACCACTATAATTAGGGTTACCCAAGATCCATTTGTTAAACCATAACCAACCAATAACAACATATGCAATCCATTACAAAAAATATGTAAGAACATAGTTTAAACCTATACCAAACCATATGCATCAAGACCCCCAACATATATTCTGAAAACCACCATTCATGAATCATAAATCAATGTTTAAAACACAATGAACATGCCTTTAGTTGAAAATAACAACGAGAGAAGGAGTACATGACTTATACAAGAAGATTTACGGAAGAAATATCTACCTTTGAGCCCTTTGAAGAACACATGAAGAAATCCTAGCCTTCAATCTTCAAGAGTGAGTTTGAGAGGGTAATTGAAGTGTTCTAATCATTTAACAAGTGTTATGGAAAGCCACCAAGGGCTATATATCGTGAGGTCATAAGGGTTTTAGGAGTAGGAAATTTCCAAACTAACCTTGACTTAAAATTTAAAATAAGTCACGTCCAGGGTTACGCTCCCCCTTACCATCCGTATCCTACGGTACGAGTGGTACCCCAACTTGTACCCAAGACCATACCAAGATCCTACCTACTGGTTTTTATATGACTCACACCTCCCTAGTCATACCTTAAGGGTATGAGTAGCACCCCCAATCATCCCTACCAACCGTATCTTGGGCAGACTCCACAAGACAACCCCTTAGGCAACATATAACTAGGCCTTACGCACCTCGTATCCCTCTATACTACTCGTACCAAGAGGAGTTGTATCTTGGGAATTATCCAAGCTAAACACACTGCCTAGGGTATGAGTGAAACCTCAATAAAGCCCCTAACTCATATCCAAAGGGTACGAGTGGTATCCTTGAGTCGTACTAAGCTTAGTGAGTCCAAAACCCTGGAAATTTTGCAAGGGTCCAAGACTTGGGGTGTTTCATTCACCCCCACTAGGATCATTCATCCTCGAATGACGGGTAAGGGTAAGGACAAGCATGGGATATCACCTGAACACACACCAAACTTTCCCCCAACCAAAATAGAGGAAAAGAACACAAACCAAGATTAGAAGATCATCACATATCCCAAGCACAATTTACACCCAACACTTTCATTCCGACCTCTAACTAAGTTAGAAAACAAAGATGCAAGAGAAACCATTCCTCACCTTTAACCAAGTTAGAAACCAAGATGTGATAAAGAACATATACCCTATGCACGAGTTTCTGGAAGAACCAACGAGTGTACTTGGACTCTATGTCCACTTCCGCATCCCAAATGACTTTCTCGGGCCATTAGTTCCACCATGGAGCCTTTACCGAAGCCATACCTTATTTGTTCGCAACCGACAAACTTACCAATCCAAGATTCTCTTCGGGACTTCCCCAAAAGAACAAAGAACCTGAGATACCAATACCACCCAAAGGAACCAACCAACCTAGGACCTTCCATACCTCACCCCAAAACAATCCATAAATTACCGGAGGATTGGACTCATAGAAGTCAAATCCAATTCAATGTAGAATTTACTGAGACACATCACTACAACAGATTGAGTCTAGCTATACACTACTTCCATGTTCAAGCCTATCCAATGTTAAAAGGAGTTAACTTAAACCATCGGGCTCTACTCCGTACATTTATCCTGAAACATCACTCCGCTTATATCACTATTATAATATGGGAACCATGAGTAATAGACATGGACAAACCATATCTAACCACTATAACCGAAACCCCCAACCATATCTCAAGTACCCAACACAACTATTGGTATATCTACTAATCACAACATTCAATCCTACGACTTGTATACTCGTGGTATGATCTATCCATCAAAAGATCTAGCACCCTTTACAACCTTCACAAGGTTTTCACCACCCATTCCTTTCCTAACTATTTCCTATGACAATAGCCTTACCTTACCTTCCAAAACCTTAACTCTGGTAGTCACCCTAGACTCTCCCCCACTTAGGGACTTCTACATTCCTTATTTCACAATATCACCACGCTCTCTAATGCCACTACCATCTTAATACAAAAAAATTATTTAAGGAACCGAATTACAAGAATTACCCATGCCACCCAAGGCATGACAAAGACCCCTGAAATAAGACAGGACACCATAGACATGAAGTACATCACAACAACTACCCAAACCATAATAGGAAATCATCCCGACCAAACTATATCGAAAAAGAGTCCTTAAGACTGGACACCAAAAGAAACACAATCACATATACCATGAGTAACTTAACACAAGGTTAAGTCTCATATACAGGGAACAAGGCAAATAAAAAATGTGAACGTTAGTCTTAAGTGCTATAAGAATTCTTGCAACAGTAGTAGAGTACTCTCATAACCGAGAGAGAAGAGTATCATTAGAATATGAGACCCAACCTTTTCTTGATGTCCACCACTAAAAGAGAATGCTAGATAAACCATCAACCTCTAGCCAATTACACCAACAAACACAATTCTCCACTCTAATAGGTATCTCCAAAGATGTATACTAGAGATGCTTGGTTGTCCTAAGGCAAGCTGATAATTTTTTTGACTCGATTTTTGATTTGTTATGTGATAATTATGAGTAAAAGATAGTAATGGGAATATTGAAGGTTCCGTATAGATGATATTACAAATATCTATATATAGGTATCGGTGCATTTGTGTAGGGAATAAAATCAACTAATTAATTGTTTAGACTGATTTCTAGAATCTATGATTGTTATGTTATATGTACCAAGTAATTAAGTTGTTGGTGCTTTGATTACTTATTCGCATGCGGGTGGCATGGGTATTTGATTGCATACCATTGGGGGATGTATTGTGATATGATGAGTTATTACTTATAGTCCTAGTTTGGATTGATACTATGATTATGTTATATTCTGTCATCCTTTCCTCTTCATATACATATGATTATGGTTTTGCCAGCTATTTATCCTTGGACTATGGATAGATCAGGAGGATGAGATTTAATGAGGCACGTTGATATTTGAAAATTCTCTCCATGCCTCTCTAAACAAATTTAGAATTATTTGTTATTAATTACTTGCTCTGTGGCCTTAGAGAGGGATCCATAGGGTGTATTTGGACTTAGAGAGCTCCTCATAGGTCTCATCTATCTATTTCGATACAGTAGGTGTATCCAGGTAGGACAAACATTCATCATATACATCACCATCATATTTACCATTATTTCGTGTGATATGCATTATGTTCGTCATATTCATTTGGTTGATTATTTGGTATAGCAATTGTATATTATACTGTAGCACTGATTGTTGTGCTATTGATGTGAAATTTCATTATTTTTTACTTTAATCTCTATGCTTGGCTATTTAAGGTGATGGACTATATTTTGAATATTGTTGTATTTGTGCACATCTAGACTAGGATGACTTCCTGAGTGAGGTTAATTGGTTATCTTGAATGGTGGGTTTGTTGATTTTACTAAAGCATTGAATTAGAGTTGGTCGATGATGTTGTTGATATTCGTGATTGGTGCTTTCTCCATCTTACGTGCAGGTACTAAGCTATTGGTCCCCATATATTGAGTGATGTCATATTGATGATTATTATAGAGATTCTTGAGGTAGTGACAGATGATCCCAATCAACTTGGACTCTTCTTCTATCCTTGTTTATGCTTTTCTTTTTGCATTTAGACTTCATGATCCTTTTTATTGTATTTAAACTCTTATGTAGAGATTTTTACTGATGCTATCAGACCTAGATTTTATATTGGGTTTTGTATTTACCTTACTTATTAGAGTTGAAGTACTACCTTGAATTTTGGTTTATCATTTTATATCTTCCACTTTAATTTAATTTAGTATATTTATTGTGTTGGGTTTATAGTTTCTTTCTTGCAATGGGTATGATGTTGTCATCATGTCTCAATTTTGAGTAGTAACAGGTTGGTATCAGAGTCCCATGTTCATTAGTCTCACAAGTTCAAGTTGAATCTTGTAGAGGCTTGCGGAACGGTATGAAGATGTTTGTTATCTATCTTTGAGGTGTTGTAGGACTTTAGAAAATTCAATTTCTTAATTTTGTTATCGTGCGTTCTTGGTTTGGTCTAACTCTTAAAAAATTTCCTCATTTTGTTCTCTTACTTGTAATAAGGGCATGCTTTTTTTGCATGCTAATAGTTGAGGGTGACCCAACATGGTATGGTGTAAGGCCTAGATATAAGGAGAGAGTGGTAGACTAACAAGAAGGTTATGTGGCCAGTTTTAGTTTATATCTAGCATTTGGAGACAAATTAAGCAAACTTGTAGTTTAGATTATGTAATTTAGGTCTATTAATATGAAGTTTGAATGATGATTCAGAGAACTTTGTGATCACCTTATCTTCTTTGTAACTTTTAGTAGTGGCAAAGTACATATATGGCATAAACGGTGTCATAGATAGTGTTGGACATTGAGAAATGGTATGATTAAAGGAATAACCAGGTAATAAATATGGTAATTGTGAAGACTATAGTTAAGTAATTTTCCCATCATAAGGATGGGTAACTCAGTGTATGATGAGAAAGAAAATACTTCAACAAAGATTAAAATTTCTAATGCAGTCTTATAGTATGAATGTATCAATAAGGATTCTTCAATTCACTGATGGGATAGGTCCACATATAGTACTTTATGTAAAGGTTAAAGCTATGAAGGATTAGTGGGATCGGGTGTATCATTAAGGATTCGTCAGTTCAGCAATGGGATAGGTACATATAGTAATACTTTAAGGAAAGGTTAGTTATGAAGGACTAGTGGATTAAAAAGAGGATAGATTTCTAAGATTGAGGAAGGATTTAGTATAACTATGTTTGAGGTGGTATGACTACTTTTAGGATTCATGTGAAGGGTACACTTTCTATTTTATGAATCTCTTTGAATGGTTTGAGTTCTATGATACAATGGCCACCGTGGGATATGTGTTTACTTGAATAGAGTCACGAGGCCAGTATACTATCTTTGCTATCAACTGGGGTTTATAAAAAGGTAAATTGACTATGTGTGGAGTAACATGAAGAAGGAATGAAGACCAAGTATTAAGAGTTCTTGAAGGGAGATGGTTGACGGATTGTGGCCAAAAAAGAGAAGTGTCTTTCATGATTGGATTTATAAGATTATGAAAGATATTTCTTTAGCAATGGTCATGTTAATTGTTTGTGTGATAAGAAGACAAGGGTACATATTAATTTTACGCCAGAGATTGAGTGGTTTGTGTAATATATTGTAGTTGCTTGAAGGGTGGAAATATATCATGTCTATGACCTTCGTGCTGGTTATGTTATGGAAAAGTGGTGGATCTAGTGGGATTTCATGAAGTGGTACTGATGAGTGGTAAATTTACCACTCATTGACGCCCAAATTCGTGCACACTACTATGATTAAACGGTGTTTATGAGATAAATTTGTCATTTGAATGCACTAATTCCCATGTTTTGTAGGTATATAGGTTTTGCAGGTATATAGATGATTGGAAGAAAAGAAGTGAAATGATCTAAAAAGAGATAAAAAAGGGAAGAGTTAGTGCAAAAGTTGGAAAAGTATGAGCAAGAACTGACCCTCAGTTACCGCGATCGTAGTCTGAGGGTCATAATCGCGAAGAGTTAAAAATAGTCAAAGTGGCGATCACAATGGGCTCACCGCGATCATGGGAGCTGCGATCGTGATCAATCGCTGGCGATCATGAAGGTATAGAAAATAGCCCAAGGGCAGAAATGTAATTTTTCATAGCTGGTTTCAGTTCTCTATAGGACAAAAACCCTTTCATTTTTTTGGATATCACCAACTAGATTTTGAAGATTTTACTTTGTAAAACCCTACTAAATTGGACAAGAATATTGTGGTTAATTTTCCAATTGAGTTTGGTTGTAACTGAAGTTAAATTGGAGAATACTCTTGCTTGAATCTTCAATGGAAGCATTGAATGATCATTTTGGTATATTTCTTTCCTTAAACTTCATGAGTAGCTAAACATATTTCTTGGGGTTATGTTGGAATAGGGTGCAAATATGTAACGCCCCAAAAATGGGTCCCGAGATGTGACACAATGCTTAGGACCACAAGTGATCCCAAGCTAACCCATGAGCTGGCATACTGATAAGAAACTAATTAAACATGTATATAATGACAGAGTTTACTATGAGGAAACATAACCATGATAGAATCTGAGAAAAATACAATATTGGTACACTTGTACATTCTGATAAAATCTGAAAAAGAGGAACTAAACTACATAACTAACTCTAACTGACATCTGTGAAGCCTCTACTATACTGACTATAGATAGATGGTACATGACCCCAACTATCCCAAATAATACGACTAAATAAATAAAATAAAATACTACTTAAACTATGTGACTGACTCAAGCCTTTGAATTAAGAGGACTTATCACCTGCTGATTGGAAGCTGCAATCTGTCTGAATATGGTATGCGTTCTACAATGAACTGATACCTACATTATGAGACAATGTAGCACATAGACATATATATGGATCAGTACTTTGAGGATGTACTAAGTATATGGGGGTGAATGCATAAGTAAAACATCATCTTATCATCATAATTTATAAAACAATGCATGCTAAATGTAAACGACTCACAGAAGCTGGAGTATCTGAAATACTGAAATATATAGTAATAAGGAGTAAAACACACTTTGTAAATCTCATGAGCCACAACATTTAGTTCTGAAAGATGTACTTGTATTCTCTCTTTAAATCATATTATTTAAGTGTAGAAAGGACTCACTCTTAAATCTAAAATCTTAAGCTAATATCTTTCTGTAAAGCATAATCTAAGTAAAATTTGTGAGCCTTTACACTTAGTTTTTCTAAAATCTTTTTTGTAAATCTTTTTCTTTAACTAGCAGGGAAAATACTTTAAAAATCTTTTTGTAAGGGAAAACACTTATCTTAAGGCTTTAAATCAATAGACTATTTTAAGAGCAGGAGACATCTTTTGAGAGGTTCTTCTAACAGACATACACTGTGTGAGCATCCATGGAGTACCACGTCTGGGCCCCATTAGGTAGGGTTGTTCTACCCTTGCCATCAAAATAGAACTTCTATCTTAAGTGATCACAATCTGAGTCATCCACGTAGAAGTGAGAATAAATTTGAATCCTACATTTGCACGTAGTTCTGGGGTCTGAAACCATAGTAACCTACCCATCTCAGTGCAAAATACTACTCCCATTCTTATGCTCAAAATCTTAAGAAATTCACTTCAAAAATAGCACAAGAGTTTACAAGAAAACCAATTATACTTTTCTTTCTTTAAATCTCAAGTTATCTAAACAAGTGGATTCTTTATCCTAGCTTAGGACCAAAAGGTCAAATCTTTGTCAAAATCTGTGAGTAATCTTATCTGAGGGTGCTCATAGCACAAATAATTTTGAAATAACAATCTTAAATTGGGGCTTAACAGCCCATGCATCAATATCATGTTAAAATATCTAAAAATTCATGCTTGATAATGTAAACACTTATAATTCATCATAAAATCTGGAAATTTCAACAATATGCATGGAAATATAAATATAATCATGTAATTCAACTTCTAAATCATGAAAAATATCATAATCTTTCAAATAATGATAATGGGTATAAACCCTAACTTGAATTTCATGGAAAATCATATAAGTTGCAGTAAATTTGTAATTAAAATAAAGTTTTGGGCACAAGGATGAAGAATTATCCTTTTTCAAACCCCACATACCTCAATTGATGATCTTAGATGCTAAAACTTGAATCCTGGATCTCTATTGGTGCTTTGAAGATAAATTCTTAGAGTTCTTGTATTGGAAATCCTTAATCTTGAATTTCTTTGGAGAATTAATGGAGGAAATTTGGATTTCTTGGAGAAGGAGCTTTGATGATCTAGGATTTTCTTTTGAGAGAAAAGTGATGAAATAAGCATAAAGTGATTTGGTATAAGCTTAATGATGTATTTTGGACGGATTGGGGGCAAGATAATTCACTAAAATATCCTTTTTAAACTCCTAAATGGAACTGAAGAAACGACCCAAAAATCCTGATTTACTGGGCCACCGCGACGCGCCACTATCGCGGTGGCTCACTAGAAAAGGACAAACGGGAACTAGGCTTTCACCACGACGCGCCACAATCGCGGTGCCCCTTGGATTGCCATTTTGGTCCTTGGCGTGACGCTCCAGCATCGCGGAGTCTCACTGGAATAGGACAATTGGGAAAATGGGCTTCTCCACGATGTGGGGCTATCGCAGAGGGCCACTGGAATCTGACAATTATGGATTTTACCTTCTCCGCGATGCGCCAAGTGCCCAGGTAGCACACTGTCAACTTAAAAATTCTCTAACTTCTCAACCGAGGGTTGGATTTAGGTAAACTTCGTATCGATGGAAAGTCTATTCAATTTCCCATGAAATAAACATCTAAAAATCTTGAAAATATCGCATGAAATAAATGGTATTCATCTTTGAAAAAAATTCTTAACATTCTACGGACTAATTTAAGCTAGAAAAAGTATGGGGTATTACAATATCTCCCCCTTGGGAACATTCTTCCTCAAATGTGGCTAATTAGACTGAAATTACTGAGGAATTTGAGGCTATAAGCTATCATGCACAACTGAAATAAACTGTATGACTGAATCCCAACGTAGTGGGCTACTGAACTGATCTGTGAATGCATGAACTTTCATGAAAATAGCTATATGGATGAAATCAAAATGAGAGAATCAACTCAGGGGTAACAATTTCTTTAGGTTGGATCTGATTTCATGAGGAAAAAAATGAGAGGTTTACGACATGAAAACTCGAGGCATTACAAAATATGTCTGGGTTTTTTATTATTAGTGTAGATTCTTGATTAATGGTGTTGGGTTTCACTAATACTTGCTTGTAGAGTGGGAATTTGTGGAGAAAAATCCCAAATTCCCAAAATCTCACATCATCCTTGAAAGAGGGATGTGGGTATGTTCTTGGATCCTATGTCATCCTTGAAAGAGGGATATGGGTGACAAGGTATTTTTGAACAATAATTAGACATTAGCTTATTCCTTTACATTGTCTTAGAAATAAGGGTGGATTGTGAATTTGCTATGTATTGGACATTTTCCTAGAAATAGGGATGCCCAATTGAGGTTTTGGTTGGATTTGTTTGCCACACCCATGAGGTAACCAAAAGGGTCCATGGGTGACATTTTTGGTGTTTGGTTGAATAACTAGCATCAAAACCCCTAACCTAGCCTACCCATATAGTCATTAACTAAAGTTTACATTTGATTTTCATGAATCCATGCATTATCTGCCCCTAGGAAAACATAATCCCAAGACGTCTCATATTGGAATCTTATCTACATTTGTTTCTCTTAATTGGTTGTTTGAGTAGATTTGTTTAAACAACCTTCCATACACCCGATTTTAATTTATGTCTTTCATTTCGTTTACATTACGGGTATACCTTTAGTAGTTTTCAACACCCATAGGATTTGAATATTAATTCCACTCCTCGAGGATTTGACCCCAACTCAAGTTAGGTTATTATATTTAACAACGATCATCTTGTTCATAAATTATGGAGTAAGTTGAGCGTGATCAAGTACTGCTAAGGAAGAGAAAATGATGAATGGGAACAGATATACTCATTAACAAGTATAAAAGGTTTTTACTTAAGGAGCTATCAATTGTTTCACCTATTTGGATAATATAATTTGACATTACATTCAGATTTAAAGAACCAACAAGTTTTAGTAAGGACACTCGAGTGAGGAATCGATCGATAAGAAAAATAATTAAAGTGGTGGATCAATGGTAGGTATTAACAACTTTAGGTTGTAAATTGTATTTCACAGATTTAATTGAGGGCTAGTAATATTAATTGAGACCAAGAGGAGTGAATCAATATTGGAAAGTTTTCAATGGTTACTCTTGCTTAAAAGTGATTACAGATGTTAATAAGGATGAGCGTGTATTAACCAAGTGTTTTACAAGATTAGAACAATGAAATTATGGCGTGAGGTATCATTTTGACGACAAGGTCAATTTTGTGAAATCAGGACTACTTAGTAAATTGGATGAGAAGACTTTATGGTAGTTGTACTTGTGATGTGACTAATTTGGAAGGGTTTTTAGTTAAAGAATTCTAGTAAGGGAAGGAAGGCTTTCAGGTGTCCAGGATTAGCAGTTTATTACTCTTGGATGACTGACTTAATTTGTATGAAAAGACGTATGGTATTTTGAAACACCGGTCAGATAGATCTAAGTGAATCTCCACTTACATTGGTAAAAGTGATTGGAAATAGAGTAGGGCATTTGTAAAATAACTGTAAGTGTATCTATTTAGTCTTGGGAGGTTAAGGGTTCATCTTTAGGAAGTGAGACTTTGTTTTAGAATGGCGTGGTTATTTGGGTCTTGTTAACGTGTTGACTAGATTGGGTGTAAATTGTTCTAGTGTGGTCATAAATGGAAATCTATAAATGTTGAGATCAAGTTTTGTGGTAAGTTCCATGGTGGTGTCGAGTTTGGTAACTAGTAAAAATTCAGATTTCAAATGATGGATATGACAAGATTGGTAGAGAAGTGATTGTTAGTGAGCTAAGGTATACAATTTCATAGAATCCTCAAGGACATAGACTAAGGTTGATTGGTAAAGGGAATTTTCTACATGATTTAGGTCAAAGTTTGGGTTTTCCACGGTGAGGCAATATTTGTGATAGTGGATTATGTTAGTGTATGGATTGGTAAGATAAGAAATGCTTGAGCATCTCAGTTATTGAGGACTTGTGCATGGAAAGGCACTCGGGTTACAGAATTCATTACTTTAAGTTGTTAAAGGGCCTAAGGAAGTATTTCAATCAAAAGTTTTAGTTTAGAGTATGAAGTAATACTCCATAGGCTTTGGATCAAAGAATACAAAATGGTAAGCAAGCTAAGAGAAAGGATAAGAGGCATGTATATTTTAGAGAGTACAAAGTACTCAGTATTGTGTCATAGGTTCGAGTTGAAAAAAGTAAGACAAGATACAAAGATCCGTGGTGCAAAGTTAAAGATTTGTATTATGTATAGATTTCAGCCTTTGAGTTCGAAAAATGACAACGCAAAGTAGAATGGTTTGACAACGACTTTTGTAAGGGTTAGCAGTGTTCTAGAGATTTAATTCATTTATGTGATTATCAATTATATACCGGTGATTTTGTATTTTTACACTAGGTTTGATTATTCACATTATGATAGGTTGCTTACATGTGTATTACCAAAAGGACTTGTGGTTCTATAAGTTTATTATGGATTTTGGGTTGAATGATGTTACCTTATCGATGAAACTACACATGCTATTATATATGGTCTAAGAATTTTTGGGGTTATCAATTATTTTCTCTAAGGTCGACATAAGAATATTATTGTTTGGATAATAGAAGATTTGTATGGAATTGATATCAGTCTCTGGCTCGATAGGTTTATTTCTATGAAACAATACTATCCAACTTGAAATTAGCACTATTAAGCTTGGATAAGGACAACTCTAATAGAAAATACTTAGAATAGGCTTAAAACAAGTGGAGATTCTTTATGGGAAGAGGAAAAGTCATAATTCAAAGTTGTGGAGAGTGGTAATGTACTTTTTATGTGTTTTTGGTACTAATGATGGTTCTGGAACTGTGAATAAAGAATTTTTAAGGTTATGGTTGTCGTGCTCTATTTTTCTCGCGAAAAGCGAGATTCGACATAACAACTCTTTTTAGAAATATTTAAAGAGTGAAGAGTCGCCACCTAACGAATTAAGTTACGTTAGGACACCATTATAGGCTAATTACGAATTAGTTAATTAGTCTACGTCATTAAAAATTTGGGTAAGGATTAAAATTATCTGAAAAGAAAGGTGTTAGACATCTTTCGAGGTCTACAAATGTGATTTCCGGCTAAATTCATACTTTACGTGGGGATTCTACGTGATAAGAAAAGGTCACTTGTTTTACTAACTTAATGTTAAGTGATAAAGTAATAAATAAACAAAACATGTAATCTAATTAATTTTTAAAATACTAATTATCTAAGTGATAAAACAAATAAATATATAAATTAGACAAGCGAGGAGACAGAAGGGACACAATTTATAAAAAACATTTATATTAAATTAGAGAACCTAAACTAACCCAAACAAATAAATATATAAAGTAAAGAAAAGAGATAAAAAAAAATCGCAAAATTGGACAAATGATTTATTTATTTTAATTTGGATCAGCACCCAGATTATTTATCATTACCCGGTCCATTAGCCAGCAACCGAGTAATTACCGATTGACAATGTCGTATGTTGCATTGTTAAAATATGATGGGTTACCATCATCTCCGAATGTCTACCCACCCCTACCTAGGCTGGTTGTTAAGCTTAGAGGCGTTCTAAAAGAAATGATAAAACTAGTGGTACCTAGGATGCCTACCAGTCTCAACTTATTGTCCAAGAGGTGTTGGACTTTTCTACTTTGGATTTGGGTCTAGACAAATAAACTTAGGCTTCCTAGTTAAACTTAAAGCGCGTAAAACACATAGGACAACATTTAGCATATAATAATCTCAAATGACCCTCTTATTTAATTAGGAGATAGTTAAATTGATCGACATACTAAGACGAACAATGATTTATTTTATGTGTTAAACCTATTAGCATGATATCTAAATGATAAACAATTGATGACAAAAGATAATTGTTATTCATTTCAAATAGGTCACAAATTTGTTAGATCAAAAGGCATGTCAAAGTCAAGTAAATATGTTGGTGAATTGATTAACTTCAACATAAAAAAATAAATTAAACATGCTGAAAATTAATCAAAGTACCAAAGGATGTTGTAATAGATGTTTAAATACTGGACACTAATTTAACATATTGGACATTTGTTTTAATTGTTGAAAAATATTATCTAAAATGCCGGAAATTAACTATTGTTGTTGGGAACATTATAAAAATGTTAAGGTCATTTCAATGCTGAAAATTTACGTGCCACTGCTGAAAATTACATTTTGATTTTAGAAAAGTAATCTTTATATTGCGGGGAATTAAAAACATGTTGATTAGTTTAAAGGTTGAAAAGTTAATAAAACACAAAGAAAATTACATGGATATATTGTAAAAATAAAGCCTAAAAATATATTTATTATATGCCAAAAAATTGTGAAACATACATAAAAAATAATTAAACATGTTGTAGATTAAGTTGACATATTCGAACTTAATTTAATAAGAAAAAAGTTAATTAAACTCCTAAAAGCATGATTTTTAGGTGATTAAAATAAGTTTATTATTAAACCTAGAGTAAAGATTTGTCTAAGTGAGAACGAAATCACATAGCCCCCGCTACCCCACAAGTAGTCTCCATTCTTACATCAATAGCACTTATACAAGGCATTATTACAGACTCGAGTGAATAAAAGAAAAAAGAAAAAGAAACTAAATAGCTAAAAACTCTAGGCAACTCTTTGGATACCCGGAGCCAAATCGCATTCTACATACACCTGTCAAGTACAGACAGAGATACCAAGATATGAGAAAAAAAAATCTAAAACGAGTTATGATAGCTCATTTTAAGAACACAAAAAATAGAACAAGGGCATCACATGCATAAGGGTCTGAAACATAATTAAAGTAATATTTATAATTATACGTAATTAACACGAAAGTATTGCATGCATAGTTAAGAAGACTAACCGGTTGATGGTGCTCGATAATAAAAATAAACTTATTAGAAGACAAGGAAAGCAAGGAAAAGTGCAAAGTTTGTCCCTCCGAAGCAATAGCAATAATAAAAATCGTAAAGTGTATATTTTCAAGAGAGAAATTAGATGCTTAAAACTTTCTTTTCTTTGGTAGATGAGAGAATAGAAGAGGAGAAAAGGTGTCTTAACACAAATGAGGGGGGGACTTTATATAGTGAAGAGGTCATAATGGTAAAAGGAAGAAGAATATTTGATGTAATCAATCAAGAGATTTTTCCTTAAATATAAAAATCACACTTGATAATATAAAATCAGTCAAAGTAAATAAAATGAAAGAAAAATATCAATCAATCCAAATTTTCTTTCCAACATGAGTACTAATTAAAGCAAATCATTATGTCACTTAAGAGTATGTAAATTGGACTAAATAAAAGGAAAGAGGAGGATATTAGTTTAGCAAAATCTTTTCATAAGTATGAGAATCAATTAGAATCATTTTTGTATCAAGTAAAATCAGTAAAATTAAAAAGAAAAAAAATTCAATCAATGAAATCTTAAAATATGAGGATCAATTATTCTATCATCAGAGAAGGAAGGAAAATTATATTACCAAGTCATTTATAAAGAAATCAAATAATTTAAGGCAGTGCAAATAACATCAGTTAACAACAATCCCACACAATGAGTTTTTTTGTCAAGTAAAGAGTTGTAGCACCATCTGACATCAACATACCCAGAATTATGATAAATAATAACGATGACTGAATTTGACAAGTCATGGGCATATTAAATACTTTCAATTTCTTCCATGCAAAATTAGGACTAGCACCAATGTTGGTAGAATTTGGAATTTTTAACATATGATAATCTAGATAAGTTAACAAGCTAAAATCACAAGAAATTAAATCAAAAACTTAATCAATCACATAATCTATCAAAAAAGAAAAGAAGGGGTAAAAGACGATTGAAATTTAGACCTAGATTTAAATACAAAATCAAATCCGAGTATGAATTCTCAATTCATAATTTTCATTGAGAGATGGGTCACCAGTGCGGTGGGTTATGGACAGTGGCGGTGTTGGGTCTCGCAGGTGACATTGGGTTCTTTGGAAGGGAGAGAAAGGGGATGGGTTGGTCGACGACGGTGTTGGTTGAAATGGGGAAATGTGGTTAGAAGGCAATTGTCGCCAGTTGGGTGTGTTGTTGCGCTGGTTAGAGAGGGACAACAAAGGGATGAAAGAGAGGTGATGCTTTGTAGGTAACCAGCCGTTCGGTAGCCAGCTCTGACGGCGACGTGGAGGCAGCGGTAGCCGCTAGTTTAGAGAGAGGAAGAAATGAGAGAGAAAAATGGAAGGGTGTTGCGGCTATTTGTTGAATAGTTAGGGTTAGGGTTTTTTGTTAAAATGTAGTGGATGTGAAAACTTGATCTCAGCCGTTGGATCAATCTTTATCAACAGTGAGCTTAAAATGATATAAAAGTGGGTCAAAAATTGAGTTAATTAGAAATTAGTTTGGAATGTTGAAATTGGTCAAATAAATAATTGATTTAGGCTAAAATTTTCATGAACTAAATAGAAAAAAAGTCTAGAATTTAAATGAATTGGGAAATCGAATTGAATTAAGCTACTATTTAATAATGACGTAATAATAACGAGAAAAAATAATAATGTGTCAATATTAAAATAAATTATGCATGTAAAAATTAATGTTACATAAAAATATTGTATAAAATTATCGATAATAATAACAATAACAACAACAATAACAATAATAATAATAATAGACAATGCGTTTGTAAATTATGAGTGTGCATATTTGTGAAAATAATTTAATAATATTAATAAAATTATATAAAATATTATATATATAATTACTTGATAAAATAAATTATATATTTAAAGATCATGAATGTGATACGTCGTTATTTATTTAATATCAAAATAATACCTAAAAAGCATTAATATTTAGAATTAATTATTTTGATTAAAATAACAGCCTAAGAGGAGCATCGGGAGGTCAAAATTGATTGTCAACAGCTTTTCCTTCGTTGCTTGAGAGTAATGAAAGAATTGTCGAGCAACAAAAATTGATGTAGTAGCCAATTTTGTCGACCGAGAGAATAGTTCGTTAGAATAGAAGCAACAAGAGAGTGGTTTTAAAAATAATGAGGCCAAAACTTTTGTTTTTAGTCACCTACATATCTCTGGTCTTACGAGAATCAGGCTGTGTGTAGTTCTAGATTTAGGAATGAATAATATTTCTAAAGATTGTTAATAATAAATGATGGGCATAAACAACGATGTCATGGGTCGATGAGATGGGAGTAAATGGGATTTTGAAAGGTGAAATATGAATAGGTTTAGGATAAAGAAAATTATGTTTTAGAACTGAGAGGAGAATAATTCTAAAATGCATTTTATTTTATCTACCACTAGATAAAAATGGTTAGTACATATAGAAGATTAAACAATGAGGTGAAAACAAACATAATGAAACAATAATGATGAGATAAGATAAGAAAGTGTATCTATCATGAGAGAGAAACGTCTTGCTCATGTAAATTTAAAGAGGCCGTGCTTAATCCACACCATATCAAGTAAAGAAACATCCTTGAATGACGCCAAGACAGTTGTGCTTAGCATGTTCAGTATTAGAAAATAATGTTTGTCTTTGAGTAACCCAATCAACTTTCAGAGGACAATGCTTAGCCTTAGATAGTTTCTTGATAGAGTCATGCTTAACTCCATCAAAATTTTGAAAGCGATGCTTAGCTTCGGACAGTTTCTTAAGAGAGAGTAGTGCTTAACCCAATTAACTTTTCAAGGACAATGTAGCCTCACAGAGTTTCTCGAGAGAGGGTAGTTCTTAACCAAATTAACTTTTCAAGGAAAATTCTTAGCTTCAAAGAGTTCTTGACAGAGTCGTGATTAACTCCATCAAACTTTCAAAATAGTGCTTAGCTTCGGGCAATTTCTCAAAAGAGGGTAGTGCTTAACCTAATTAACTTTTTAAGGACAATACTTAGCCTTAGTTTCTCACGAGAGGGTAATACTTCACCCAATTAAATTTTCAAGGACAATGCTTAAACTTAGAGAGTTCTTGATAGAGTCGTGCTTAACTCCATCGAATTTTTGAAATAATTCTTAGCTTTGGGCAATTTCTTGAGAGAGGGTAGTGCTTAACCCAATTAATTTTTCAAGAGCAATGATTATCCTTAGTTAGTTTCTCAATATAGGGTAGTGCTTAACCCAATTAAATTTTCAAGGACAATGTTTAGCCTCAGAGAGTTCTTGATAGAGTTGTGCTTAACTCCATTCTTCTGTGGTGTACCCTTTTATCCCTGAATGGTAAGTACAAACTTTGGAATTATCAAGTCATTGTGCACATGTATCCATTACAATTGCAGGGATTGGAGTGATATAGCTAGGAACCCTTAACCTCTCATAAAGTTGATCTATTGGCTCATCCAAAGAAGTGTACTGTCTTGGTGGATTTTTCTGACATTTAGCTCGAGGTCTGACGAATGGGTTAGATTGTTGTTTTTAGTGGATTTTGATTAGACAATAGTTGTTGGAATATAATTAGAGGAATTTTAAAGTATGCAGGTTGTGCAAGATATTTGTTAGGAGTATAAGATAGTATGGGGTAATTGTATGTCTTTTTAGGAAATGGATATGACAGTGCTTGATATGTGGGTGTTTGGTATTGAATTGGAGGAGGTGGTGTTTGGTTAATTAGAGGAGCTTTAAGATTTTGTGCAGCCAAGACAATATTTACTTTCTTCATGTTATTGTTCTCACCAACTTGCGAAGTCTTAGTCACTTGCAGCGCCTCCAAATTTATTATCACACCATTTTTTAGGACTCTTCAATTCTCTCACCCAACTTGACAATGTCAAAAAGCTTTTTTTGATCTTCAATAAGCAACATATTTTCATAATATTATGGATCTTGGCCACGCATGAAAAATTCCTTCATTTAATTTTCTTCTAAAAGAGGGAGCAACGCACTTTAAAGCTTCACGTATCCATCTCATTCCATATTCTTGGAATGGTTCTGTAGGTTTATTCTTTAGCTTCTGAATGTAGAACCAATCAGGCGTATTCTTGACATTAAACTCAAATTTTTATATGAAATTAGAGGTCATAATAGTCTATTTTGACTATTTTCTTGCATCTTGTGTGATATATCATGATAAAGCATCTTCAGTGAGACTCCTCATGAATAACATCATAAAAATTTGCTCATTTTTACCAGCTCCAACTAGCTTGTCACAATATAATTTCAAATGGACTTTAGGATCTCCAGTCCCATTATAGAATTCAAATTTAGTAATTTTGTACCCATCTGACAGTTCAACAATAGGGTACATGCACAGGTCATCATAACTTAGTCCTTTCAAGCCCTTACTACATTTCAGCTCTTTCAACCTTTCTACCACGGATTTTATTGAGGTTTTTTTAAGGTTTAAATTTGTATCGGTATTGGATGAATGAGATCATTTTGACATAAATTGGATCTAAAGTATGATTTTTTGGATCAAGTAAATGAGACATATTCATAGTAAATATTGGTGGTATACTGTGGGCATATGATGTTTGAGAATTTAGTGAAACTGGATATGTATAGCATTGTGGTAGACAAGAATGTGGATATGGGTTGTTTTTAGGAAGCATATTTATGTGACTTAAATCGTTTGGGATTTGTGAAATAGGAAGTATTAGTAAAGGATGCTTGTGAATGTGGCATGAGATTTGATGGCGGTTTTACTCTCATCTTGTGTCCCAAGAAGAGTATTCAAAGGAAGGGGTAGATTAAACAAGTTACTGGCTTGTGACAATTCCCCTAGTAATTGAAGGATTGTTTATTCCATTCGTAAGATCATCTCATGGTGCTCATTACTAGTATCATTATCATCTATTTCCTTGTCTTGGTACATAAGCTTAAGAGAAGGAGTCTGCGCCCTCTTAGAATTGATGTGATGGGCGAGAGAATGCATGACTCAATCCTTGGGAGAGGGAAAACAACCATAAAAAATTGCAAAAAAAAAAACACAAAAAAACAAAAATAAAAAATTAGTACATTAGTGACATAATGAAGTAAGAAAACAACCCATAATAAGCACGTTGTTTGACGTTTTCTATTTTAGGAGCCTCTTTTGAGCTAGAGGTAGGCCTAGCGTTATTTGAGAGATAATGAGCCATAAAATAATGCCATTTAATCATTAATAAATTCCAAAATATTAAAAATTTTATTGAACTACATTGTCTAAAAAAAAGTACAAGAAAATCATAAAGAGAGCTAAACTAAATTTTAAAAACCTCTTCTTTTTTGTTCTCTTTCTTGTAGACTTCTAAAAAATAAAGTGTTTGCCCACCCTATGAGCAAATGAAAACACTTAGGAATATTTATCTCTCAAAAAATGTACATAAGTAATGGGGCATTCTGTTACGGGATTATGAAATCTCTTAGGACTTAAGGCCAGGCTTTCTAACATAACACTCTAGGCTTTTTGGGATGTTTATTCCTTACTAAAGGGATAAACGGTTAGGCTCTAGGAATAAGAGTGGTTGCATGACACAGTCCCCTCAAGAGAAAAACTTGAGAGTGGAAAAGCTTATGACTGTCGACGCACTGTTGATCGACCGATTTACAAGGCATTTTCCATAGGGTGTTTTAGGAAAGAACGTCTATGCAACCACACAGCCGTTTGTAAAAAGAAAATAGAGGAGATTCCAAGTGGAGAAAAATATGAGCGGAATGACAGTTTATGAAAAGTCGTAACACATAACACATAGCAAAAATATAATAACATATTCAACAAAATAACACAACACATAGTCCAGTATCAAAGGAAAAAGAAAAAGGGGATGAACATGAAAGGACATGTACAAAAACACATAAAAGGACAGGGAAAAGAGTTAACATGTAGAAAATAAATCATGATGCTAAAAGCAAATAATATTACACAAATATCAAAACAAAATTTCGACAAATAGAGAGAATCTCACATAAAACACAAATTCATAATGATTAGAACCTAAGTATTTTCTATAGAGTCGTCATTCTGTCGTGTCCCATTTTTCTTGCGAAAAGAAGGATTCGATGTGACAACTCTTTTTAGAAATATTTAAAGAGTGAAGAGTCGTCACCTAATGAATTAAGGTACATTATTGTACCATTCTAGACTAATTACGAACTAGTTTATTAGTCTACATCACCAGAAATTTAGATAAGGATTCAAATTACCTCGAAAGAATGGTGTTAAACACCTTTTGGTGTTAAACACCTTTTGAGGTCCACAAATGCGGTTCCCAATCGAATTCATATTTTACGTGAAAATTCTACATGATAAGCAAAAGTCACTCGTTTTACAAACTTAATGTTAACTAAGTAATAAAGTAATGAATAAACAAGACATGTAATCTAATTAATTTTTAAAACACTAATTATCTAAGTGCTAAAACAAATAAATATATAAATTAGACAAGCGAAGAGACAGAAGGGATACAATTTATAACAAAACACTACCCTAAAAAAATAAACTTATAAAGTAAAGAAAAGAGAAAAAAAGATTCGCGAGATTGAACAAAATTTATTTGTTTTAATTTGGATCAACACCCAAATTATTTATAATTATCCGGTCCATTAGCCAGCAGCTGGGCTATTATCGGGTGACAATGTTGTATGTTGCATTGTCAAAATATAGTGGGTTACCATCATCTCCGAATGTCTACCCACCCCCACCCCCACCTAGGCTGGTTGTTAAGCTTAGAGGCGCTCAAAAAGAAAGGATAAAACTAGCGTTTTCTAGGATTCCTACCCATCCCAACTTATCGTCCAAGAGGCGTCGAGCTTTTCTACTTTGAATTTGGGTCTAGACAAATTAACTTAGGTTTCCTAGTTAAACTCAAAGTGCGTAAAATACATAGAACAATATTTAGCATATAATAATCTCAAATAGGTCTCTTGTTTAATTAGGAGACGGTTAAAGTGATTAGCATGCTAAAATGAATAATCATTTATTTTATGTGTTTAAACCTATGAGCAAGATATCTAAATGATAAACAATTGACGACAAAAGATAATTGTTATTCATTTCAAATAGGTCACAAATTTGTTAGATTAAAAGACATGTCAAAGTCAAGTAAATATGTTGGTGAATTAGATTAATTTCAACACAAAAATAAATAAATTAAACATGTTGAAAATTATCCGGAGTACCAAAGAATGAAGCAATATATGTTTAAATACTTAACAATAATTTTACATATTGGACATTTATTTTAAATGCTGAAAATATTATTTTAAATTCCAGAAATTGACTTTTGTTGCTGGGAACACTATAAAAATGTTAAGATAATTCAAGGCTGGAAACTAACGTGCCACTGCTGGAAATTATATGTTAGTTTTAGAAAAGTAATCTTTATACTATTGGGATTAAAAATATGCTGAAAACTAAAATTTAGTTGCTGAAAATTAATTTAGGAATGCTGTAAAATTAGTTTAAAGGTTGAAAAGTTAATAAAACACATAAAAAATTACATGGGCATGTTGTAAAAATAAAGGCTAAAAATATATTTATTATATGCCAAAAATTTGTTAAACATACTAAAAAAATAATTAAACATGTTGTAGATTAAGTTGACATATTCGAACTTAATTTAATAAGGCGAAAGTTAATTAAACTCCTAAAAACATGATTTCTAGGTGATTAAAATAAGTTTATTATTAATCCTAGATTGAAGATTTGCCTAAGTGAGAACGAAATCACATAGCCCCCGCCACCCCACAAGTAGTTTCCATTATTACGTCAATAGCGTTTATACAAGGCATTATTACAGACAGGAATGAATAAAAGAAAGAAGAAAAAGAAATTAAATAGCTAAAAACCCTTGACAACTCTTTGGATACCCGGAGCCAAATCACATTCTAACATACACCTGCCAAGTACAGACATAGGTACCAAAATATGCGAAAAAGAATCTAGAACGACTTATGATAGCTCATTTTAAGAACATAAAATATAGAACAAGGGCATCACATGCATAAGGGTCTGAAACACAATTAAAGTAGGATTTAGAATTATATGAAACTAACATGGAAGTATTGAATACGTAGTTAAGAAGACTAATCGATTGACGGTGCTCGATAATAACAATAAACTCATAAGAAGACAAGGAAAGCAAGGAAAAGTGCAAAGTCTGTCCTTCCGAACCAGTAGCAAAAATACGAATCGTAAAATGTATATTTTCTAGAGAGAAATTAGATGCTTAAAACTTTCTTTTCTTTGGTGGATGAGAGAATAAAAGAGGAGAAAAGGTGTCTGGATACAAATAAGGGGGGCCTTTATATAGTGAAGGGGTCATGATGGTAAAAGGAAGAACAACATTTGATGTAATCAATCAAGAGAATTTTCCTTAAATATAATAATCACACTTGATAATATAAAATCAATGAAAGTAAATAAAAGGAAAGAAAAATATCAATCAATCCAAATTTTCTTTCCAACATGAGTACTAATTAAAGCAAATCATTATGTCACTTAAGAGTATGTAAATTGGCCTAAATAAAAGGCAAGAGAAGGATATTGGTTTAGCAAAATCTTTTCAGAAGTGTGAGAATCAATTACAACCATTTATATATCAAGTAAAATCAGTGAAATTTAAAAAGAAAAAAACAGAATATCCAATAAATGAAATTGTAAAATATGAGGTTCAATTATTCAAATTATAAGATAAGGAAGGAAAATTATATTACCAAGCCATTTATAGAGAAATCAAATAATTTAAGGCAGTGTAAACAACATCAGTCAACAACAATCCCACACAATGAGTTTTTTTTTTCAAGTAAATGTCACGCTTACAACAACTACAAACCCTAATTGTGAAGAACAGAATTATAGAGAAGAAGAAAAAATGAGAGAAAGAGAGAGAGGAAAAGGGAGTGGAAATTTTCATTACCTCAGTTAGTTCAGTACAACAGCTAATAATGCCAACAAAGAGTACAACTAGAGGACACGTATCTAGCAGGTAATAAAAAAATTATAAGGGACTAAACAACAATTACTACAAAAAATACTAAGAGGAATTGTACTAAAATTTTAAACAAAATAGTTAATTAACGGTCATTTCATGACATTCCATCCCCCTTAAAAATGAATGTTGTCCTTCAAATATCAAAGCTGGGAAATTGAGACTTCAGAAAATTGTAATCTTCCCAAGTAGCCTCTTCAGGGAGAAAATTTTCCCATTGTACCAAAACTTGAACAGTTGTTGTATTGTTTATTTTGACGATTCTGCGTTCTAAAATTATAATAGGTTCAGCCAAGGGCTGTCCATCACTGGAGCAGGATAGAGGTTCAATCATTGGGACCACATGAGCTCCTATCTTCTTCTTTAGCTGGGAAATATGAAAAAATGGATAAATTTTTGCCGCTGCAGGTAGCTGCAATTCATATGCCACAAGACTGAGTTTCTTGATTACATTGTAGGGGCCATAGTATTTGGAAGTAAGTTTCAAGTTGCTCCTTAAGGCCACTGATACTTGCCTATAAGGTTGTAGCTTAATATAGACCCAATCTCCAACTTCTAGTTCCCTTTCTGTTCTTTTCCTGTCTGCATAGAATTTCATTCTATGCTGAACTTTTTTTAGATTTTTCTTCAAAACCTTAGCCATCACCTGTCTGTCTTGTATCCATTCATCTACTTCAGCTACTTTAGACAGAGAGATTAACTCAAATGAAAGTTGGGGAGGATCATACCCATACACAATCTTGAATGGAGTCATTTTTATTGCGGTATGGTAATTAGAATTATACCAATACTCATCTAGTTCTAACCACTTACTTCATTCCTTTTTCTTGTGACCACACATACACCTTAGATAGTTTTCCAAGAACTTATTGACCCTCTCAGTCTATCCATCAGTCTGAGAGTGATATGCTGAGCAAAACTTGAGTTCAGTACTAAGGCCTTTGAACAATTCCTTCCAAAACAAAGGAAATCCTTATCTCTATCACTCACTATTATAGTAGGCAATCCATGCAACTTATACATATTTTTCATGAATAGTTTGATTACTTAGACAACATTAAAAGGATGAGTTAGTGACAAGAAGTGTGCATATTTACTAAATCTATCCACAATGACAATGATTGTGTCCTTTTCTTCTGACTTGGGCAAACCTTCAATAAAATCCATAGTGATGTTCTCCCAGGGTCTTGATGGTATGGCAAGAGGTTGCAGTAAACCTGGGTATGCAACTTGTTCATCCTTACTTCTTTGACATACATCACATTCTAATACAACCTTCTGCATATCCTTTATCATAGAAGGCCAGTAAAAAATAAGTTTCATCCTTTGAAGAGAAGCTGAAACACCAGAGTGCCCCTCCAAACCAGATTCGTGCACTCATTGCATTAGTTGTTTCCTCAATCCATTGCAAGTTCCTACCTAAAGTTTTCCTTTGAACCTCAACATACCATTATGTATGGTAATGTTGTTCATAACAGTAGGATCCACATGGGTTTGGACTAGTAATTGAGCAACTTTCTGGTCACCTTTATAGCTGCTCAAGATCTCCTCCATTCACTTGGGTTGCACTTGACTCAAAGTATTGCATTCAACTTTAGTGTAAGCTCTGGACAGTGCATCAGCAACAGTATTCTCTACCCCCTTTTTTATAGTGTATTTCATAACTTGATCCCATTAGCTTAGTTAGACCTTTATGCTGCAAAGAAGTTGAGATTTTCTGGTCCTGCAAAAACTTAAGACTGAAATGGTCAGTTTTAATAATAAAATAGTGAGGGTAGAGGTAGTGCCTCCATCTCTTTACTATCCAAAGCAAGGCAATCAACTCTTTTTCATAAGTTGATAGGCCTTGGTTCTTTTTGCTAAGTACTTGGCTGAGATAAGTAATTGGTTGCTTTCCTTGCATAAGGACATCCCCGATTCCAGTACCACATGCATCCACCTCCATAATAAAGGGTTTATCAAAGTCCAGTAAAGCCAAAACAGGAACAGTGGTCATGTCAATCTTCAGGTTTTGAAATGCTTTAGAAACCTCTTCACTCCAAGCAAAGGCTCCCTTCTTGAGTAAGGATGGTAAAGGTTTGCTGATCAGTGCATAACATCTAACAAACTTCCTGTAATACCCAGTAAGTCCTAGGAATACCCTAAGTTCCTTGAGAGTTCTAGGTTCAGGACACTCAACCATTGCTGAAATCTTGTTTGGATTAGTTCTTACCCCTTCACCAAAGATAATATGCCCCAATTATTCCACTTGTTTTTGTGCAAATTCACACTTTGATCTTTTATAAAACAATTGGTGCTCTTTTAGTAACTGTAAGACAACCTGCAAATGCTTCAAGTGATCCTTTAATGATGCGCTATAGATTAAAATGTCATCAAAAAAAACTAAGACGAACTTCCTGATGTGTGGCTCAAAGACTTGATACATTAAAGATTAAAAAGTAGAAGGAGCATTTGTAAGATCAAATGGCATGACCTTGAATTTCCATAGACCATTATGTGTTCTAAATATTTTCTTATGTTTATCCTCCTCTTTCATCCTCACTTGGTGATATCCTGACCTAAGGTCTATTTTAGAAAACACCTTAGATCCTTTTAACTCATCTAACAGATCCTCTACCATGGGAATTGGATATTTGTTTTTGATGGTTAATGAATTCAGTCTTCTATAATCTACACACAATCTCTAAGTACAATCTTTCTTCTTCACTAGTAATGCAGGGGATGCAAAACAAGAATGGCTTGGCACCACAGTTTGAGAAATTAACATTTCATTAATAATTTTCTCAATTGCATTCTTTTGGTCTAAGGAGTACCTATATGGTCTTAAGCTGAAAGGTTGAGCTCCAGCTTGTAATGAAATTGAGTGATCACAAGTTCTGTGGGGTGGTAATTCCTTAGGTTCCTCAAAAACCTTCTAAGACAAATGAAGTAAAAAATGAACTTCATGCGGGCAATCCTTGTGCCTTGTTCCTTCATGACTGGAATCCACGGTGCACACAACTGTAACACCTCTAAATTTCTGTTTGTTCAATAGTTTAAGTAGTTTCTTCCCCTCAGTAGGTAACAATTTGTGTTCCTCTTGAAACCCCAAAAAAAGTGACCAACCTTTCTTCCTTGAAAAATGACAAACTATGGGGCCTAGTATTGATCACCACTGGTGCAAAAAAATCCACCCAATCCATCCCTAATACCATATCAAAACTACCAACCTTCATAAGTCGTATGTCAACTTAGAAGAGCTTCTCTTGCATCTGCCACTTCAAATTAGGGCATTTACATTGGCGAGCAATATGAAGGTTTCACGGGAAAGATTGCTTGAGCTACCTCAATGTACGTTGTTGGTCTTTTGATTTTAGTTCAACCGGTGTTACAAAAGCTGAATTATTTAGGACCCGGTGACTACGTTTCTGCTCGCTATCACCCTGCTATAAATGTAGTGGGAGTGATTGTTGCTGGTTCGGGATGCGTAGTCACTCAAGGAGGTTACAACACCTTCTCGATTTTGGCAACCATGTCTGAAGCTTTATCTTTCTTTTTTTTATAGTGTTTGTGAGGCCTATATCTGTGGATTACGGGCTATTGCATATGCTTTGTGTCTTGGGGTACTGATTTTCAAATGACGAGACACAAATTTTGACATTTGTGGTTTGCTCAATTATCTGCACCCTTGTCATTGTCGTCATGGTAATCCTTGATATTTTTTGCCCCAGATGCCATAGCAGCTGCTGCGGATTCCGCTTCTGGTTTAGATTCAGGTCTTACCGTATAGTCATGTCATTGTATGAATATTATGTGCATTTATCTATTTACGTTTTGTTGCCATCTTAAAGTGTGCTGGCTAATAGTTAGTTCCTTTTACTGCTGCAAAAACAAGCTTGTTCTTGAAACAAGTACAACACCCTCTTAGTTAAAGTCAACAAGAGTAAAACACAACAACTTGAACACAAATCCAGAAATGCGACAACACAAAGTAATACATCAGAACACAAAAGTTCTCCGATTAGCAAGGCAACTCCTCGGACTCCTTTTTGGGTTGAGGTGTAACACCAGGGACAACGTATGTCATGTATCTGTATATACTTTAACCAAAGCTGAAGCTCAAATCCATGACCCTAACAAACAACTCCCCACACATCAGATAACAAAATATCTGCATTGCTAATACCATACATACGTCTAATTCAGTAATTAATTAATGTTTTGCGTGGGCCATCCTCTTGATTTCATTGCTTATAATTAATAAGAGGATTTATTTTAGTAAATTCTTTTAGTGCACATGTTATCGATATCTGTATTATCAAGTGCATATTTATCACAATTAAATAGGAAGGGAAACTAAAAGATAGTCGTAGATATTCTTAATTGAAAATTATTCTTACTTAGGAATATGTAATTAATTGATTGTATTTTAGGAAATTTTGAAACTTTACACGTATAAAATTTTGTTAAGATTTACAGGAATTAAATAAAGTCATTTTTTATTTTCTTTCAACATTAATATAATGTTAAATTAATCCTTTTCCTCGATTACTATTATATTCTATTAAACTAAATTATATATTTAATTTTAATACAGTGTTAAAAATCATAAATATATTTAATAGATATTAATGTTCAGTCATATTTTTGATGATTAAAGAGTCCTTTTTTTTTAATATGACTCTTTGTTTTCTTATATTCACCCCTATTTTGTTTAGTTTCAAAAGTTAATTAAGAATATTACGTTCCTTATTTCATTTCTTTTTCAATTTATTATTTTATTCATTTCTTTTTCAATTTATTCTTTTATTCTTTTCTTTTTAAATTAATGAAGAGATTATATTCTAACTTATGAAATATACCAAATGTATATTAAATGCTATAATAACTTTACTCACAAAAATGAGTGAACCTTTTTATGTTTAATATTCTTGAAATTGAATCAACTCTGAATTATATGAAAGTTTAGGTCATAATATATCATGTATTAAAATTTAATTTTTTTATAATTTCATAGATATATTATAATAATGAAGACAATTATTTGTAAGATCAATATAATCATCAATAAAAAAACTCATCGATCACTTTGATGTATGTATTCATGAATTACATTAATTACCAGTAGAATTATAATTTTTACCGTATTATAATTAATTACCACTACAATTAGTAAGGTTTAATATTCATCAAATTGTCGTATTCATGAGTTACATTAATTATAACTAGGAGTTGATAATGTCCAAATTTCATTCTTACCTTACGCCAATCAGTGCATGCAAGTCTTGTAGTACGTAGTAATTAGCAGCAACGTGCATGCCACTGGCTATATATATATATATACACGTGTTGTAATTAACCGAAACACTAACGTTTTTATTTTGTTATTAATATTTATGAACTTTACTGGAAGAGAAGTACATTTTATTTTATTGATATGTATGTGTGTGTATATATATACAAGAAAACAAACAACAAATAAGGAAAGAATCAACTAATAAAGAATTGTGATCTTCGATTTCCTAAATAAAAACTGATGTGATATTCTGAGATATGAGAGATCAGTCATTAAATATCTTAGTATCAATCAAGATATATTACTAATAATATCGGTATAAAAAAGAGCAAAGGTACGTAGAGTGATATATGCGTATTATTTTACCATATGACATAAACCCACTCACTCACTTTATTATTTCCTCATTGTTGTACTTTCATCTTCCCTCATTGTGACTACAATGGTGCATAAATCTAGTGAAACAACTCTACTTTACTTTGATGCTCTGTGCTTGCTTGCTAGCCTTTTTTTTCTTACCATTTAGATTGGCGAGCAAGATGAAGGTTTCACGGGCAAGATTGCTTGTTCTACTTCAATGTACGTTATTTGTCTATTGATTTTAGTTGAACCGGTGTTACAAAAGCTCGATTATTTAGGACCCGGTGACTACATTTCTGCTCGCTATCACCCTGCTATAAATGCAGTGGGAGTGATTGTTGCTGGTTGGGGATGCGTAGTCACTCAAGGAGGTTACAACACCTTCTCGATGTTGGCAACCATGTCTGAAGCTTTATCTGTCTTCTTGTTTATAGTGTTTGTGAGGCCTATATCTTTGGATTACGGGCTATTGCTTATGCTTCGTGTCTTGGGGTACTGATTTTCATATGACGAGATACTAATTTCGATATTTATGGTTTGCTCAATTATCTGCACCCTTGTCATTGTCGTCAGGATAATCCTTGATATTTTAGCCTGTGATGCCATAGCAGCAGCTGCGAATTCCGCTTCGGGTCCAGATTCGGATCTTGCAGTATAGTAATGTCATTGTATGAATATTATGTGCATTTATCTATTTACGTTTTGTTTCTATCTCAAAGTGTGCTGATTTATAGTTAGTTTCTTTTTATGCTGCGAAAGCAAGCTTGTTCTTGAAACAAGTGCAGAACCCTCTTAATTAAAGTCAACAAGATTAAAACAAAACAACTTGAACACAAATCCAGAAAGGCGACAACACAAAGTAATACATCAGAACACAAAAGTTCTCCGATTAGCAAGGCAACTCCTAGGACTCCCTTTTGGGTTGAGGTGTAACATCAGGGACAACGTCTGTCATGTATCTGTAGATACTAAAACCAAAGCAAAAGATCAAATCCACGACCCTAACAAACAACTCCCCACACATCAGATAACAAAATACCTGCATCGTTAATCCTACACATACATCTATTTCAGTAATATCATACTATGCTCTGTCCTTGAAGTGGGCAATGAGGATGAAAATAGAAAGATAGGGCCAAGTTCAGAATCCACAAGTAGCAATAGAGATACATCCTCCTCCCCAAACTTCAACACCAGAAACTGATGCCAGACTGAAGCGATTAATTAGCACGGGAATGAACTCAATCATAAACTTCACCTTCGCGTCCACTAACTGAAAAAGTGTGTAGGTGTTCCACTAAATCACATTATAGAACACGACGCCTTCAGTGTATCTAAACCACAATAAACAAATAAAATTAACAACACATATGTATTATTGCTTCAACCAAACCCTAAAGTTGCAGTTTACAATTTCACCAAAAAGTAAGTTGCATGCAAACTGATTTGGACATCACTTCTATTAAAAAGGATGACTCATCCTTGTATGGACTAATTGTGTTCTATACATGCAGAGCTTTAGAGGAAATAAAAATGGACTTCGAAGCAAATCATTACGTATTGCAAGTATGTCCTATATATACCTAATGAAATCCTCTTAAACAGTCTCTTAATACCTACATGATAGAAGGATTCGTCCAATACTAAGGATACCGGCCATAGGGCTCAACTATAACAAGTGAGCGCCAAGTGTGAGCCTTATTGAAAATGGCCTAGCAAACGATCTATCTTTCTAATAAGAGCAAGGATGCAACAGATACACGAAAGGTTTACATCAGTGAAAATGATCCTTGACCATTTTTATTTTGTTCATTGATGTTTCAAAGGCTTAAGAAGATAATATCATGAATATTTCCCACATATGCTGCAATCTATCAATCATAGTTAGAATTTGAATTCCTCTACGGTTCATCGAAACCAATAGGTGATGCCTCAATTTTTCAATCATCTTTGAGAATATGATGGTCATTGAGAGTAATTATGAGGTGCGAATATACTTATTTGACAGACAGTGAATCTTAACACTTATTATCATACATCACCTATTTGATTACTACAATACATGATTATTGATGAACTGTGGGGATAAACTGATGGAATGCAATTACTGACTTCCCTAAAGAAATGATGATCACACTACATGCAGCGACAACTAAAATAAGTAGCATATGCGAACTAAAATTCAAGATTGCTCGAGCGTAACAAGTGTATGCCAACTTCTGAACAATCTAGAAGAAGAACAGTTGTGATCACCAAAATGAGTTGCCTATTGCCTCAAAGGAGGTAGGTCCAAAATAAAAAAAATGTAACAATTTTACCTTTTCCGCAGCTGATATGTTGCCTGCCTCTTCCTTTAGCTTCTCTCTCAGCAAGTGCTCCAACACCGGTAGACATTACCTACCACATGGAAGATATAATTTACAAAATGTATAACATCATTGGAATACTTTATTATCAATGCTGACGATGCAGGGAGAAAAGAGGTAATAAGAATTCCCTGCAAATATTTTCTAGATCACCAAACTTCGATCTATGCAATTGGATGTTAGGTTGTAAAATATATTACAAGAAGTTTCCCTCTGGTTTTTTTCACTGCCAAGAAAGCAGCCTAAAGTAATAAGACAAAAATAACAAAAACTATTACCTTATATTCCAAAATTGATTCGACTTAAATTACTCACCTGCATGCAGTAACACAATAATGCAGTTTTCAGATTTTCAGGGTCGATATATCATTCACTAGGCTTAAATCTTCTTTATTTTATCTTGTTTCTATCAATGGCCTAAACCTGCCTTTATTTCTTTGCCAGAGAAAGTGGCCAAATCACAAATAGATCTCTCAACGTGAGCCTCATTCTATCTAGAGGAAATAGCTTTGTGGATCTGATTGATAAAGTTGTTTTGTCGGTTGATATCCACATGCCCAGTGTGCGGGTAAGGGCTCACCTGTTTTTATATTTTTCACAAAGGAAGGGTATCTGGATCATAGGGTAATATATGGCTGAATGGGTGCCTGTAAATGCCAAAAGAAATCTAGGAGGTATCCTCTAACCTTGTGATAAGAGAGTGACGATGGCATGAACAAATTTAATTGGTGAACGATCTGTGTCCTGTCTCTTTAAGTTTGTCAACAACAATTATCTACGAATTTTTGCAAGTTTATCATGTAGAGTATTCATACCTTGACTGCAACACTAAAAGCTGAATCAACAGTTCTGTTATGCTCGAACATTGTTAAGATGTTTTCAAGGAGAAGCTCTAGATGTTGACGACACTGGAAATGCAAAAAAAGTAACCACTTTTTTCGGTAAACAAAAACAAACCCAGTGTATTCCCATAAAGTGGGGTCTGGGGAGGGTAGAATGTACGCAGTCCATATCGGTACCTCTGAAGAAGTAGAGAGGTTGTTTTCAATAGACCCCCGGCTCAAGATAAAGAATAGTAAACAAGATCGTAATAAAACATGAAACAGGATGGATGGCATAACAGAATAAGAGACGAGAAATAATACAAATAGAAATAAGAGAAATAGAAATAAGAAACAGGAAATAAGGAATAAGACACCCACATAGTAGTACCATACACTCACAAACCAAAGACACCCACCACACCAAACTATCTCGACTAGCTACTCCTCCTATGAACACAGTCCTAGGATTACTAACTTGGCTATACAAAATCTCTCCTAACTACTTTCTATGAATCACCCACACACACTAGCCTTCTACCCTTATACTCGACCTCCACACCTTTCTATATAGGGTCATTTCCTTAGTAAGATGTAACTGTTCCATGTCATGTCTAATCGCCACCCTTCAGTATTTTAGTAAAAAGAGAATTAAAAAAATAACCTCTGAGAGTTTATTGCTATCTCTCTTGGCTTCTTCCTTTCTCCCCTTCTTCTACTTACTGATTCTGTTATTCCTCCACAACTTCATCTGCAAGAAATTTACTGCTATCTTGCCTAATTACTCTATCTGCTAGCATATGCTTACATTAAAAATAAACTTCCAGTCACCTCAACAAATTTAGTATGAATGAAGTTGTTCCATAAGGATTTCCACTAGAAAAAATAGAAGGCTGTATAGTAATCTGCCTTTAATGTAAAGACATCACCAATTATAAATGAATAAAGTTACCAGTAATAATCAACGGACTTACGGGAAGATAAAAAATAGCTTGCTTATTGCACTGCAAGCAGCTGCAGTTGCACCAGTCTAGTCTGTATGTCAATATTCATGGAGACATCAATAAGGAAGAAATATATAGCAGGCATTGGATCGCGCACCTTTAGACCAAGTTTCCAAGTTATCACTTAAAAGAAAAAACATTACTCCTATTATATATCAAAGAAAATTACCCAACACTATTTAAGTGATTTAAACCTTGATGTGAGAGCAAAAAATTAAAATTAGCTCCTATAAGCAATATTTTGGCTATATCACCCTTGCATTAACATATACTAGTAGCTTAGAAGTGAAAACAAATTAAGCTTTAACCTCGAAAATGAAAGTTGCTAAGATTTAAGTAGTAAGAGAAATCTCACCTTCTTTTCTGTCCTTCGCCTTCATCCTTAGCTTGACATCCTCATTTTCATCTTCTTTGATCATCTTCAGCAACCTGTCCAATAAAACGTGACATTATAACAACAACAACATATCCAGTATATTTCCACAAAGTGGTCGTGGTCTGGAGACGGTAAAGTGGACGCAGTCCATACCACTAACACAGACAAAGTAGAGAGAGAGGCTGCTTCTGATAGACCCCTTGGCTCAGGAGGACTAATAACAGAAGAGAAAATATTGGAAAAAACAAACAAAATGAAGTCAGTCACATACCAATAGATAGTTAAAAAAAAAGACATCCACAGATTAATGCTATACACAGCCTATCCAAAAAACACAAACAAGAAATTAAATGAATTTGCTTGAAATAACAAAGATTAAAGCATTTCAGCTGTTGTTGGCAGCACAACAGGCAACTCTATTACCTCAGGTGGTGGTTTGTTTGGTTTTCCAGCAGTATCTTCAGTATCAACTGAACCTCTTACCAGTTCAAGGCCCTCTGAAGTTCCACCAATTGTGTCGATGCTATTAATAACTTCCAGTGCAGACAATGCCGACCTGAAAACCAAAGCAACTAATTTGGACAACTTCAATGGAAGTTCTTTCACCTTTTGCGAGCTCATTATTTGCATCTACAAGTCCTGGAAATAGTAATTTTGGTTTTAGTTCATCAGGAATGTCAACAGTTACTACGGCTAGTATCCAGCCTCAGTGTTCTCTTTTCAGCACTGGAGGTTAGTCACTTGTTAGTGTTCAAACTTCTCTCACTGGATCAGAGAATACCACAGTCTCACAGAGCACTCCTGCTCATTTTGGATCTTCTACTACATTACCAGAAGTGCGAAACGATATCTTTCTCCTCAGTTGGTTCTTCTTCAAGTAATACTGTTTAGTTTCTGCTGCTGCTTCAGCTAGCAACCCCGTTGTCTCCAGCGCTGCTACTTTTGGGAACTTTAGTTTTGGGGCATGTTCTTTAGCCTCATCTATGACGGTTGGTCAGTTCAGTTGGCCCTGGCTGTGGGACAATTTAGCTGGCGTTTTCTTTTGGTGTAGTCCTGCACTGTCCGCAGCCACCTCTGTACTTGCCACTTCCAGTGATGCTACTTCTTCTATGTTTAGTTTTGGTGTTAATTCTTTATCTTCCTCTGCAAAGGCCATCGACACCTCTACCTGCCCTAGCTCTAGCACATATAATTTTGGTGTTTGGGACAAACTTCTTACCTCTCAATGCCTTTCACTTATTATTGAGCCTTTCTATCATGATTCAACAACTGTCACTTTCCTTGATAAGAGTTTTTGACTGATCTCCTATGATTTTATAAATATGTTCATGTATATGAATGTTGTTTTACTGCTTTAGTCTATAGGTGAGTTTGATAATCAAATTTTCTTTCACATATCTATCCCGTCCAATAATTGAACTTAAGTGTGAAATTCAGTTAGATTTTTGATAATTACACTATTGCAGCAAATTCTCGTTCATGGTTGCTGAAGCACGGGCTAGCTACATGGTTTTGGATTCCGAAGAGTCTTCTAGACGTGGGATTAATCTCGTAGAGAGTGCCTCAGACGTGAGTTATGTTCTCAGACAGAGTTAGTATATGTTTAACACCATCCTAGAGTTCCTAAGGTGTGTTATGATTGCAGGGAGGATGGTCATTTTAGTAGGGAGTTCCCTCGGCATTAGTTGGTCAGCCAATTGGAGTCAGGTCATATTTCTCGCTAAGTTAGGGCTTCAGGAGTTTGCTACGACTGCAGAGACATCGGTCATTGGTCCAAAGAGTTTCCCATGCATAGAATTATTAGTCATTCAGATCAGTCTCATAAAGACTGCCTCAGACGTGAGTTGGTTGCTCAGAGAGAGTTAGCATCTGCTTCCCACCATCCTAGAATTCCTAAGGTGTGTTATGATTGTAGGGAGGATGGTCATTTTAGTAGGGAGTGCCCTCGGCATCAGTTGGTCAGCCAATTAGAGTCACCTCACGTTTCTCGCCATGTTAGGGCTTTAGGAGTTTGCTACAACTGCAAAGATATCGGTCATTGGTCCAAAGGGTTTCCCATGCGTGGCATTATTAGTCATTCAGCTCATTCAAATCAGTCTCGTAGAGACTGCCTCAGACGTGAGTTGGTTGCTCAGAGAGAGTTAGCATATGTTTACCGCCATCCTAGAGTTTCTAAGGTGTGTTATGACTTGGTTGTTTTAGTAGGGAGTTCCCTCGGCATCAATTGGTCAGCTAATTAGGGTCAGCTCATATTTCTCGCTAAGTTAGAGCTTTAGGAGTTTGCTACGACTGCAAAGATATCGGTCATTGGTCTAAAGAGTTTCCCATGTGTGGGATTATTAGTCATTCAGCTCATTCAAATCAGTCTCGTAGAGACTGCCTCAGACGTGAGTTGGTTGCTCAGAGAGAGTTAGCATATATTTCCCACCATCCTAGAATTCCTAAGGTATGTTATGATTGCAGGGAGGATGGTCGTTTTAGTAGGGAGTGCCCTTTGCATCAGTTGGTCAACCAATTGTATTCAACTTATTTTTCTTGCTAAGTTAGGGATTCAGGAGTTTGCTACGATTGTAGAGAGATCGGTCATTGGTCCAATGAGTTTCCCATGCGTGGGATTATTAGTCATCCATCTTATTCAGATCAGTCTTCTAGAGACTGCCTCAAACGTGAGTTGGTTTCTCAGAGAGAGTTAGCATATGTTTCCCGCCATCCTAAAGTTCCTAAGGTGTGTTATGAGATGGTCTTTTTAGTAGGGAGTGCCCTCGGCATCAGTTGGTCAGCCAATTGTACTCAAATCATTTTTCTTGCTAAGTTAGGGATTCAGGAGTTTGCTACGATTGCAGAGAGATTGTTCATTGTTCCAAAGAGTTTCCCATGCGTGGGATTATTAACCATCCAGCTCATTCAGATCAGTCTTGTAGAGACTACCTCAGTCGTGAGTAGGTTGGTCAGAGAGAGTTAGCATATGTTTCCTGCCACCCTAGAGTTCCTAAGATGTGTTATGAGATGGTCGTTTTAGTAGGGAGTGTCCTTGGCATCAGTTGGTCATCCAATTATACTCAGCTCATGTTTCTCTCTAAGTTAGGGCTTCAGGAGTTTACTACGACTGCAGAGAGATCGATCATTGGTCCAAAGAGTTTCCCATGCGTGGGATTATTAGTTATCCAGCTCATTCAGTTCAGTCTCGTAGAGACTTCCTCAGACGTGAGTTGGTTGCTCAGAAAGAGTTAGCATATGTTTCCCACCATCCTAGAATTCCTGAGGTGTGTTATGATTGCAGGGAGGATGGTCATTTTAGTAGGGAGTGCCCTCGGCATCAGTTGGTCAGCCAATTGTACTCAGCTCATGTTTCTCGCTAAGTTAGGGATTCAGGAGTTTGCTACGAATGCAGCAAGATCGGTCATTGGTCCAATGAGTTTCCCATGCGTGGAATAATTTTTAGTCATTCAGCTCATTCAGATCAGTCTCGTAGCGTTAGATCCTTTTAGCTATAACGTATTAGATATTCATTTAATTAAACGTAACCTTCTCCAATTTAGTCTTTGTTAGTGTATCTTAATTAAAATATCATTCGTTTAATACCATAAATCATTGTTCTTTTTTGTCAAATTGAACTACTCATAGTCACATCAACATTTTTTCTAATATAAATGAAACTCATTTTGATTGGCATAATTCACTTCACCTAAGAGATTGTTTATTCATTAGTCTCCATTGTTTATTCACCATATGCCATAAACCCACTCACTCACTTTCACATTCCCTCATTGTTGTACTTTCATCTTCCCTCATTGTGACTATAATGGTGCATAAATCCAATGAAACAGTTCTCCTTTACTTTGGTGCTCTGTGATTGCTTGATAGCCTTTTTTTTCTTACAATTTACATTGGCGAGCAAGATGAAGGTTTCAGGGGCAAGATTGCTTGTGCTACCTCAATGTACGTTGTTGGTCTATTGATTTTAGTTCTACCGGTGCTACAAAAGCTTGATTATTTAGGTCCCGGTGACTACGTTTCAGCTCGCTATCACCCTGCTATAAATACAGTGGGAGTGATTGTTGCTGGTTGGGGATGCATAGTCACTCAAGGAGGTTACAACACCTTCCCGATGTTGGCAACCATGTCTGGAGCTTTATCTGTCTTCTATTTTATAGTGTTTGTGAGGCCTATATCTGTGGATTACGAGCTATTGCATATGGTTTACGGCTTGGGGTACCGATTTTCATATGATGAGACACAAATTTCGACATTTGTGGTTCGCTCAATTATCAGCACCCTTGTCATTGTCGTCAGGCTAATACTTGGTATTTTTGCCCGAGATGCCATAGCAGCTGCTGCAGATTCCGCTTCGGGTACAGATTCGGGTCTTTCCGTATAGTCATGTCATTATATGAATACTATGTGCATTTATCTATTTACGTTTTGTTGCCATCTCAATGTGTGCTGATTTATAGTTAGTTCCTTTTACTGCTACAAAAGCAAGCTTGTTCTTGAAACAAGTGCAGCACCCTCTTAGTTAAAGTCAAAAATAGTAAAACACAACAACTTGAACACAAATCCAGAAAGGCGACAACACAAAGTAATACATCAGAACACAAAAGTTCTCCGATTAGCTAGGCAATTCCTCGGACACCCTTTTGGGTTGAGGTGTAACATCAGGGACAACATATGTCATGTATCTGTAGATACTTAAATCAAAGCAGAAGATCAAAGCCATGGCCCTAACAAACAACTCCCCACACACCATATAACAAAATATCTGCATCGCTAATCCCACACATACGTCTAATTCAGTAATTAATTAATGTTTTGCGTGGACCATCCTCTTGATTTCATTGCTTATAATAAATAAGAGGATTTATTTTAGTAAATTCTTTTAGTGCACATGTTAGTGATATCCGTATGATCAAGTGCATATTTATCACAATTAAATAGGAAGGGAAACTAAAAGTTAGTCGTAGATATTCTTAATTGAAAATCATTCTTACTTAGGAATATGTAATTAATTGATTGTATTTTAGGAAATTTTGAAACTTTACACGTATAAAATTTTGTTAACATTTACAGGAATTAAATAAAGTCATTTTTTACTTTCTTTCATCATTAATATAATGTTAAATTAATCCTTTTCCTCGATTACTATTATATTCTATTAAAATAAATTATATATTTAATTTTAATACAGTGTTAAAAATCATAAATATATTTAATAGATATTAATGTTCAGTCATATTCTTAATGATTAAAGAGCCCCTTTTTTTTAATATGACTCTTTGTTTTCTTATATTCACCCCTATTTTGTTTAGTTTCAAAAGTTAATTAAGAATATTATGTTCCTTATTTCATTTCTTTTTGAATTTATTCTTTTATTCTTTTCTTTTTAAATTAATGAAGAGATTATATTCTAACTTATTAAATATACAAAATGTATATTAAATGCGATAATAACTTGACTCAAAAAAATGAGTGAACCTTTTTATGTTTAATATTCTTGAAATTGAATCAAATATGAATTAAATGAAAGTTTAGATCATAATATATCAGGTATTAAAATTGATTTTTTTATAATTTCACAGACATATTATAATAATGAAGACAATTATTTGTAAGATCAATATAATCATCAATAAAAAAACTCATCGATCACTTTGCTGTATGTATTCATGAATTACATTAATTACCAATAGAATTATAATTTATACCGTATTATAATTAATTACCACTAGAATTAGTAAGGATTAATATTCATCAAATAGTCATATTCATGAATTACATTAATTATAACTAAGAGTTGATAATGTCCAAATTTCATTCTTACCTTACATCAATAACTGTATGCATGTCTTGTAGTACGTAGTAATTAACAGCAACGTGTATGCCACTGGCTATATATATATACACACGTGTTGTAATTAACGAAACACTAACGTTTTGATTTCGTTATTAATATTTATGAACTTTACTGGAAGAGAAGTATATTTTATTTTATTGATACGTATGTGTGTGTATATATATACAAGAAAACACACAACAAATAAGGAAAGAATCAACTAATAAAGAATTGTGATCTTCGATCTCCTAAATAAAAACTGATGTGATATTCTGAGATATGGGAGATCAGTCATTAAATATCTTAGTATCAATCAAGATATATTACTAATAATATTGGTATAAAAAAGTGCAATGGTACGTAGAGTGATATATGCGTATTACATTACCATATGTCATAAACCCACTCACTCACTTTCACATTCCCTCATTGTTGTACTTTCATCTTCCCTCATTGTGACTACAATGGTGCATAAATCATATGAAACAGTTCTTCTTTACTTTGATGCTCAGTGCTTGCTTTCTAGCCTTTTTTCTTACCATTTATATTGGCGAGCAAGATGAAGGTTTCACGGGCAAGATTGTTTGTGCTACCTCAATGTACGTTGTTGGTCTATTGATTTTAGTTCAACCGGTGAAACAAAAGCTGGATTATTTGAGACCCAGTGACTACATTTCAGCTCGCTATCACCCTGCTATAAATCTTGTGGGAGTGATTGTTGCTGGTTGGGGATGCGTAGTCACTCAAGGAGGTTACAACACCTCGATTTTGGCAACCATATCTGGAGCTTTATCTGTCATCTTTTTTATAGTGTTTGTGAGGCCTATATATGTGGATTACGAGCTATTGCATATGTTTTGCGGCTTGGGGTACCGATTTTCATATGACGAGACACAAATTTCGATATTTGTGGTTTGCTCAATTATCTGCACCCTTGTTATTGTCGTCAGGCTAATCCTTGATATTTTTGTCCGAGATGCCATATCATCTGCTGCGGATTCTGCTTCCGGTCCAAATTTGGGTCTTGCTGTATAGTCATGTCATTGTATGAATATTATGTGCATTTATCTGTTTTCGTTTTGTTGCCATCTCAAAGTGTGCTGACTTATAGTTAGTTCCTTTTACTGCTACAAAAGCAAGCTTGTTCTTGAAAAAAGTTCAGCACCCTTTTAGTTAAAGTCAACAAGAGTAAAACACAACAACTTGAACACAAATCCAGAAATGCGACAACACAAAGTAATACATCAGAACACAAAAGTTCTCCGATTAGCAAGGCAACTCCTCGGACTCCCTTTTGGGTTGAGGTGTAACATCAGGGACAACGTATGTCATGTATATGTAGATACTTATACAAAAACTGAAGCTCAAAGCCATGACCCTAACAAACAACTCCCCACACACCAGATAACAAAATATCTGCATCGCTAATCCCACACATATGTCTAATTCAGTAATTAATTAATGTTTTGCGTGGACCATCCTCTTGATTTCATTTCATATAATTAATAAGAGGATTTATTTTAGTAAATTCTTTTAGTGCACATGTTAGTGATATTTGTATTATCAAGTGCATATTTATCACAATTAAATAGGAAGGGAAACTAAAAGTTAGTCGTAGATATTCTTAATTGAAAATCATTCTTACTTAGTAATATGTAATTAATTGATTGTATTTTAGGAAATTTTGAAACTTTACGCGTATAAAATTTTGTTAAGATTTACAGGAATTAAATAAAGTCATTTTTTATTTTCTTTCATCATTAATATAATGTTAAATTAATCCTTTTCTTCGATTACTATTATATTCTATTAAAATAAATTATATATTTAATTTTAATACAGTGTTAAAAATCATAAATATATTTAATAGATATTAATGTTCAGTCATATTCTTAATGATTAAAGAGCCCTTTTTTTAATATGATTCTTTGTTTTCTTATATTCACCCCTATTTTGTTTAGTTTCAAAAGTTAATTAAGAATATTACATTCCTTATTTCATTTCTTTTTGAATTTATTCTTTTATTCTTTTCTTTTTAAATTAATGAAGAGATTATATTCTAACTTATGAAATATACAAAATGTATATTAAATGCGATAATAACTTGACTCACAAAAATGAGTGAACCTTTTTATGTTTAATATTCTTGAAATTGAATCAAATATGAATTAAATGAAAGTTTAGATCATAATATATCATGTATTAAAATTGATTTTTGTATAATTTCAAAGACATATTATAATAATGAAGACAATTATTTGTAAGATCAATATAATACTCAATAAAAAAACTCATCGATCACAATGATGTATTTATTCATGAATTACATTAATTACCACTAGAATTATAATTTATATCATATTATAATTAATTACCACTAGAATTAGTAAGGATTAATATTCATCAAATAGTCGTATTCATGAATTACATTAATTATAGCTAGGAGTTTATAATGTCCAAATTTTATTCTTACCTTACATCAATCAGTGCATGCATGTCTTGTAGTACGTAGTAATTAAAAGCAACGTGCATGCCACAGGCTATATATATATATATATACACGTGTTGTAATTAACCGAAACACTAACGTTTTAATTTCGTTATTAATATTTATGAACTTTACTGGAAGAGAAGTATATTTTATTTTATTGATACGTATGTGTGTATATATATATATACAAGAAAACACACAACAAATAAGGAAAGAATCAACTAATAAAGAATTATGATCTTCGATCTCCTAAATAAAAACTGATGTGATATTCTGAGATATGGGAGATCAGTAATTAAATATCTTAGTATCAATAAAGATATATTACTACTAATATTGGTATAAAAAAGAGCAAGGGTACGTAGAGTGATATGTGCATATTATATTACCATATGCTATAAAGCTACTCACACACTTTCACATTCCCTTATTGTTGTACTTTCATCTTCCCTCATTGTGACTATAATGGTGCATAAATCCAAAGAAATAGTTCTCCTTTACTTTGGTGCTCTGTGCTTGCTTGCTAGCCTTTTTTTTCTTACAATTTACATTGGCGAGCAAGATGAAGGTTTCACGGGAAAGATTGCTTGTGCTACCTCAATGTACTTTTTTGGTCTATTGATTTTAGTTCAACCGGAGTTACAAAAGGTGGATTATTTAGGACCCGGTGACTACGTTTTAGCTCGCTATCACCCTGCTATAAATGCAGTGGGAGTGATTGTTGCTGGTTGGGGATGCGTATTCACTCAAGGAGGTTACAACTCCTTCTCGATTTTGTCAACCATATATGGAGCTTTATCTGTCTTTTTAATAGTGTTTTTGAGCCCTATATCTGTGGATTACGGACTATTGCATAAGATTTGCGGCTTGGGGTACCGATTTTCATAGGAAGAAACACATATTTCGATATTTGTGGTTAACTCAATTATCTGCACCCTTGTCATTGTCGTCAGGCAAATCCTTGATATTTTTGCCCGAGATGCCATAGCAGCTGCTGCAGATTCCTCTTCGGGTCCATATTCGGGTCTTGCCGTATAGTCATGTCATTGTATGAATATTATGTGCATTTATCTATTTACGTTTTGTTGTCATCACAAAGTGTGCTGATTTATAGTTAGTTCCTTTTACTACTTCAAAAGCAAGCTTGTTCTTGAATCAATTGAAGCACCCTCTTAGTTAAAGTCAACAAGAGTAAAACACAACAACTTGAACACAAATCCAGAAAAGCGACAACATAAAGTAATACATCAGAACACAAATGTTCTCCGATTAGCAAGGCAACTCCTCGGACACCCTTTTGGGTTGAGGTGTAACATCAGGGACAACGTATGTCATGTATCTGTAGATACTTAAACCAAAGCAGAAGCTCAAAGCCATGACCCTAACAAACAACTCCCCACACACCAGATAACAAAATATTTGCATCGCTAATCCCACTCATACGTCTAATTCAATAATTATTTAATGTTTTGCGTTGACCATCCTCTTGATTTCATTGCTTATAATTAATAAGAGGATTTATTTTAGTAAATTATTTTAGTGCACATGTTAGTGATATCCGTATTATCAATTGCATATTTATCACAATTAAATAGGAAGGGAAACTAAAAGTTAGTCGTAGATATTCTTAATTGAAAATCATTCTTACTTAGGAATATGTAATTAATTGATTGTATTTTATGAAATTTTGAAACTTTACACGTATAAAATTTTGTTATGATTTACAGGAATTAAATAAAGTCATTTTTTATTTTCTTACATCATTAATATAATGTTAAATTAATCCTTTTCCTCGATTACTATTATATTCTATTAAAATAAATTATATATTTAATTTAAATACAGTGTTAAAAATCATAAATATATTTAATAGATATAAATGTTCAGTCATAATCTTGATGATTAAAGAGCCCTTTTTTTTTAAAATGACTCTTTGTTTTCTTATATTCACCCCTATTTTGTTTAGTTTCATAAGTTAATTAAGAATATTACGCTCCTTATTTCATTTCTTTTTGAATTTATTCTTTTATACTTTTCTTTTTAAATTACTGAAGAGATTATATTCTAACTTATGAAATATACCAAATGTCTATTAAATGCGATAATAACTTGACTCACAAAAATGAGTGAACCTTTTTATTAATATTCTTGAAATTGAATCAAATATGAATTAAATGAAAGTTTAGGTCATAATGTAACATTTATTAAAATTGAATTTTTTATAATTTCACAGACATATTATAATAATGAAGACAATTATTTGTAAGTTCAATTTAATCATCAATAAAAAAACTCATCTATCACTTTGATGTATGTATTCATGAATTACATTAATTACCACTCGAATTCATGAATTACATTAATTATAACTTGGAGTTGATAATGTCCAAATTTCATTCTTACCTTACATCAATCATTGCATGCATGTCTTGTAGTACGTAGTTATTAACAACAACGTGCATGCCACTGGCTATATATATATATACACGTGTTGTAATTAACCGAAACTCTAACGTTTTGATTTCATTATTAATATTTATGAACTTTACTGGAAAAGAAGTACATTTTATTTTATTGATACGTATGTGTGTATATATATATACAAGAAAACACACAACAAATAAGGAAAGAATCAACTAATAAAGAATTATGATTTTCTATCTCCTAAATAAAAACTGATGTGATATTCTGAGATATGGGAGATCTGTCATTAAATATCTTAGTATCTATCAAGATATATTACTAATAATATTGCTATAAAAAAGAGCAAGGGTACGTAGAGTGATATATGCGTATTATATTACCATATCCCATAAACCCACTCACTCACTTTCACATTCCCTCATTGTTGTACTTTCATCTTCCCTCATTGTGACTATAATGGTGCATAAATCTAATGAAACAGTTCTCCTTTACTTTGGTGCTCTGTGATTGCTTGCTAGCCTCTTTTTTCTTACAATTTACATTGGCGAGCAAGATGAAGGTTTCACGGACAAGATTGCTTGTGCTACCTCAATATACGTTGTTGGTCTATTGATTTTAGTTCAACCGGTGTTACAAAAGCATGATTATTTAGGACCCGGTGACTACGTTTCTTCTCGCTATCACCCTCTTATAAATGCAGTGGGAGTGATTATTGCTGGTTGGGGATGCGTAGTCACTCAAGGAGGTTACAAAACCTTCTCGATGATGGCAACCATGTCTGGAGCTTTATCTGTCTTCTGTTTTATAGTGTTTGTGAGGCCTATATCTGTGGATTACGAGCTATTGCATATGCTTTACGGCTTGGGGTACCGAATTTAATAGGACGAGACACAAATTTCGACATTTATGGTTTGCTCAATTATCTGCACCCTTGTCATTCTCGTCAGGCTAATCCTTGATATTTTTGCCCGAGATGCCATAGCAGCTGCTGCAGATTCCGCTTCGGGTACAAATTCGGGTCTTGCCGTATAGTCATGTCATTGTATGAATATTTTGTGCATTTATGTAATTACGTTTTGTTGCCATCTCAAAGTGTGCTGATTTATAGTTAGTTCCTTTTACTGCTGAAAAAGCAAGCTTGTTCATGAAACAAGTGCAGCACCCTCTTAGTTAAAGTCAAAAAGAGTAAAACACAACAACTTGAACACAAATCCAGAAAGGCGACAACACAAAGTAATACATCAGAACACAAAAGTTCTCCGATTAGCAAGGCAACTCCTCGGACTCCCTTTTGGGTTGAGGTGTAACATCAGGGACAACGTATGTCATGTATCTGTAGATACTTAAACCAAAGCTGAAGCTCAAAGCCATGACCCTAACAAACAACTCCCCACACACCAGATAACAAAATATCTGCATCGCTAATCCCACACATATATCTAATTCAGTAATTAATTAATGTTTTGCGTAGACCATCCTCTTGATTTCATTTCATATAATTAATAAGAGGATTTATTTTAGTAAATTCTTTTAGTGCACATGTTAGTGATATCCGTATGATCAAGTGCATATTTATCACAATTAAATAGGAAGGGAAACTAAAAGTTAGTCGTAGATATTCTTAATTGAAAATCATTCTTACTTAGGAATATGTAATTGATTGATTGTATTTTAGGAAATTTTGAAACTTTACACGTATAAAATTTTGTTAAGATTTACAGGAATTAAATAAAGTCATTTTTTACTTTCTTTCATCATTAATATAATGTTAAATTAATCCTTTTCCTCGATTACTATTATATTCTATTAAAATAAATTATATATTTAATTTTAATACAATGTTTAAAATCATAAATATATTTAATAGATATTAATATTCAGTCATATTCTTAATGATTAAAGAGCCCCTTTTGTTTTTAATATGACTCTTTGTTTTCTTATATTCACCCCTATTTTGTTTAGTTTCAAAAGTTAATTAAGAATATTACGTTCGTTATTTTATTTATTTTTTAATTTATTCTTTTATTCTTTTCTTTTTAAATTAATGAAGTGATTATATTCTAACTTATTAAATATACAAAATGTATATTAAATGCGATAATAACCTGACTCACAAAAATGAGTGAACCTTTTTATGTTTAATATTCTTGAAATTGAATCAAATATGAATTAAATGAAAGTTTTGATCATAATATATCAGGTATTAAAATTGATTTTTTTGTAATTTCAAACACATATTATAATAATGAAGACAATTATTTGTAAGATCAATATAATCATCAATAAAAAAACTCATCGATCACTTTGATGTATGTATTCATGAATTACATTAATTACCACTAGAATTATAATTTATACTGTATTATAATTAATTACCACTAGAATTAGTAAGGATTAATATTCATCAAATAGTCGTATTCATTAGTTACATTAATTATAACTAAGAGTTGATAATGTCCAAATTTCATTCTTACCATACGTCAATCAGTGTATGCATGTCTTGTAGTACGTAGTAATTAGCAGCAACGTGCATGCCACTGGCTATATATATATATACACGTGTTGTAATTAACCGAAACACTAACGTTTTGATTTCGTTATTAATATTTATGAACTTTACTGGAAGAGAAGTATATTTTATTTTATTGATACGTATGTGTGTGTATATATATACAAGAAAACACACAACAAATAAGGAAAGAATCAACTAATAAAGAATTGTGATCTTCGATCTCCTAAATAAAAACTGATGTGATATTCTGAGATATGGGAGATCAGTCATTAAATATCTTAGTATCAATCAAGATATATTACTAATAATATTGGTATAAAAAAGTGCAATGGTACGTAGAGTGATATATGCGTATTACATTACCATATGCAATAAACCTACTCACTCACTTTCACATTCCCTCATTGTTGTACTTTCATCTTCCCTCATTGTGACTACAATGGTGCATAAATCCAATAAAAAAGTTCTCCTTTACTTTGATGCTCAGTGCTTGCTTTCTAGCCTTTTTTTCTTACCATTTACATTGGCGAGCAAGATGAAGGTTTCACGGGCAAGATTGTTTGTGCTACCTCAATGTACGTTGTTGGCTATTGATTTTATTTCAACCGGTGTAACAAAAGCTGGATTATTTAGGAACCAGTGACTACATTTCAACTCGCTATCACCCTGCTATAAATGTTGTGGGAGTGATTGTTGCTGGTTGGGGATGCGGAGTCACTCAAGGAGGTTACAACACCTTCTCGATTTTGGCAACCATATCTGGAGCTTTATCGGTCATCTTTTTTATAGTGTTTGTGAGGCCTATATCTGTAGATTACGGGATATTGCATATGCTTTGCGGCTTGGGGTACCGATTTTCATATGACGAGACACAAATTTTGATATTTGTGGTTTGCTCAATTATCTGCACCTTTGTTATTGTCGTCAGGCTAATCCATGATATTTTTGTCCGAGATGCCATAGCAGCTGCTGCGGATTCCGCTTCCGGTCCAAATTTGGGTCTTGCTGTATTGTTATGTCATTGTATGAATATTATGTGCCTTTATCTATTTACGTTTTGTTGCCATCTCAAAGTGTGCTGACTTATAGTTAGTTCCTTTTACTGCTGCAAAAGCAAGCTTGTTCTTGAAAAAATTACTGCACCCTCTTAGTTAAAGTCAACAAGAGTAAAACACAACAACTTGAACACAAATCTAGAAATGCGACAACACAAAGTAATACATCAGAACACAAAAGTTCTACAATTAGCAAGGCAACTCCTCGGACTCCCTTTTGGGTTGAGGTGTAACATCAGGGACAACGTTCTGTAGATACTTAAACCAAAGCTGAAGCTCAAAGCCATGACCCTAACAAACAACTCCCCACACACCAGATAACAAAATATCTGCATCGCTAATCCCACACATATGTCTAATTCAGTAATTAATTAATGTTTTGCGTGGACCATCCTCTTGATTTCATTTCATATTATTAATAAGAGGATTTATTTTAGTAAATTCTTTTAGTGCACATGTTAGTGATATTTGTATTATCAAATGCATATTTATCACAATTAAATAGGTAGGGCAACTAAAAGCTAGTCGTACATATTATTAATTGAAAATCATTCTTACTTAGTAAAATGTAATTAATTGATTGTATTTTAGGAAATTTTGAAACTTTACACGTATAAAAGTTTGTTAAGATTTACAGGAATTAAATAAACTCATTTTTTTATTTTCTTTCATCATTAATATAATGTTAAATTAATCCTTTTCCTCGATTACAATTATATTCTATTAAAATAAATTATATATTTAATTTTAATACAGTGTTAAAAATCATAAATATATTTAATAAATATTAATGTTCAGTCATATTCTTAATGATTAAAGAGCCCTTTTTTAAATATGATTCTTTGTTTTCTTATATTCACCCCTATTTTGTTTAGTTTTAAAAGTTAATTAAGAATATTACGTTCCTTATTTCATTTCTTTTTGAATTTATTCTTTTATTGTTTTCTTTTTAAATTAATGAAGAGATTATATTCTAACTTATGAAATATACAAAATGTATATTAAATGCGATAATAACTTGACTCACAAAAATGAGTGAACCTTTTTATGTTTAATATTCTTGAAATTGAATCAAATATGAATTAAATGAAAGTTTAGATCATAATATATCATGTATTAAAATTGATTTTTGTTTAATTTCACAGATATATTATAATAATGAAGACAATTATTTGTAAGATCAATATGATACTCAATAAAAAAACTCATCGATCACTATGATGTATGTATTCATGAATTACATTAATTACCACTAGAATTATAATTTATACCGCATTATAATTAATTACCACTAGAATTAGTAAGGATTAATATTCATCAAATAGTCGTATTAATGAATTACATTAATTTTAGCTAGGAGTTTATAATGTCCAAATTTCATTCTTTCCTTACATCAATCAGTGCATGCATGTCTTGTAGTACGTAGTAATTAAAAGCAACGTGCATGCCACAGGCTATATATATATACACACGTGTTGTAATTAACCGAAACACTAATGTTTTGATTTCGTTATAAATATTTATGAACTTTACTCGAAGAGAAGTATATTTAGTTTTATTGATACGTATGTGTGTGTATATATATATACAAGAAAACTACAACAAATAAGGAAAGAATCAACTAATAAAGAATTGTGATCTTCGATCTCCTAAATAAAAACTGATGTGATATTCTGAGATATGGGAGATCAGTAATTAAATATCTTAGTATCAATAAAGATATATTACTAATAATATTGGTATAAAAAAGAGCAAGGGTACGTAGAGTGATATATGCGTATTATATTACCATATGCTATAAACCCACTCACTCACTTTCACATTCCCTCATTGTTGTACTTTCATCTTCCCTCATTGTGACTATAATGGTGCATAAATCCAAAGAATTAGTTCTCTTTTACTTTGGTGCTCTGTGCTTGCTTGCTAGCCTCTTTTTTCTTACAATTTACATTGGTGAGCAAGATGAAGGTTTCACGGGCAAGATTGCTTGTGCTACCTCAATGTACGTTATTGGTCTATTGATTTTAGTTCAACCGGTGTTACAAAAGCTGGATTATTTAGGACCTGGTGACTACGTTTCAGCTCGCTATCACCCTGCTATAAATTCAGTGGGAGTGATTGTTGCTTGTTGGGGATGCGTAGTCACACAAGGAGGTTACAACACCTTCTCGATTCTGGAAACCATATATGGAGCTTTATATGTCTTTTTTAAAAGTGTTTTTGAGCCCTATATCTGTGGATTACGGGCTATTGCATAAGATTTGCGGCTTGGGGTACCGATTTTCATATGACGAAACACAAATTTCGATATTTGTGGTTTGCTCAATTATCTGCACCCTTGTCATTGTCGCCAGGCTAATCCTTGATATTTTTGCCCGAGATGCCATAGCAGTTGCTGCAGATTCCTCTTCGGGTCCAGATTCGGGTCTTGCCGTATAGTCATGTCATTGTATGAATATTATGTGCATTTATCTATTTACGTTTTGTTGCCATCTCAAAGTGTGCTGATTTATAGTTAGTTCCTTTTACTACTTCAAAAGCAAGCTTGTTCTTGAAACAATTGCAACACCCTCTTAGTTAAAGTCAACAAGAGTAAAACACAACAACTTGAACACAAATCCAGAAAGGCGACAACATAAAGTAATACATCAGAACACAAAAGTTCTCCGATTAGCAAGGCAACTCCTCGGACACCCTTTTGGGTTGAGGTGTAACATCAGGGACAACGTATGTCATGTATCCGTAGATACTTAAACCAAAGCAGAAGCTCAAAGCCATGACCCTAACAAACAACTCCCCACACACCAGATAACAAAATATTTGCATCGCTAATCCCACACATACGTCTAATTCAGTAATTAATTAATGTTTTGCGTGGACCATCCTCTTGCTTTCATTGCATTTAATTAATAAGAGGATTTATTTCAGTAAATTCTTTTAGTGCACATGTTAGTGATATCCGTATTATCAAGTGCATATTTATCACAATTAAATAGGAAGGGAAACTAAAAGTTAGTCATAGATATATTTAATTGAAAATCTTTCTTACTTAAGAATATTAAATTAATTGATTGTATTTTATGAAATTTTGAAACTTTACACGTATAAAATTTTGTTTTGATTTATAGGAATTAAATAAAGTCATTTTTTATTTTCTTACATCGTTAATATAATGTTAAATTAATTCTTTTCCTCGATTACTATTATATTCTATTAAAATAAATTATATATTTAATTTTAATACAGTGTTAAAAATAATAAATATATTTAATAGATATAAATGTTCAGTCATAATCTTGATGATAAAAGAGCCCTTTTGTTTTTAATATGACTCTTTGTTTTCTTATATTCACCCCTATTTTGTTTAGTTTCAAAAGTTAATTAAGAATATTACGATCCTTATTTCAATTCTTTTTGAATTTATTCTTTTATTCTTTTCTTTTTAAATTACTGAAGAGATTATATGCTAACTTATGAAATATACCAAATGTCTATTAAATGCAATAATAACTTGACTCATAAAAATGAGTGAACCTTTTTATTAATATTCTTAAAATTGAATAAAATATGAATTAAATGAAAGTTTAGGTCATAATGTAACATGTATTAAAATTGATTTTTTTATAATTTCACAGACATATTATAATAATGAAGACAATTATTTGTAAGTTCAATTTAATCATCAATAAAAAAACTCATCGATCACTTTGATGTATGTATTCATGAATTACATTAATTACCACTCGAATTCAAGAATTACATTAATTATAACTAGGAGTTGATAATGTCAAAATTTCATTCTTACCCTAAATCAATCAGTGCATGTATGTCTTGTAGTACGTATTAATTAACAGCGACGTGCATGCCAATGGCTATATATATATACACACGTGTTGTAATTAACCGAAACACTAACGTTTTGATTTCGTTATTAATATTTATGAACTTAACTGGGAGAGAAGTATATTTTATTTTATTGATACGTATGTGTGTGTATATATATACAAGAAAACACCCAACAAATAAGGAAAGAATCAACTAATAAAGAATTGTGATCTTCGATCTCCTAAATAAAAACTGATGTGATATTCTGAGATATGGGAGATCAGTCATTAAATATCTTAGTATCAATCACGATATATTACTAATAATATTGGTATAAAAAAGAGCAAGGGTTCGTAGAGTGATATATGTGTATTATATTATCATATGCCATAAACCCACTAACTCACTTTCACATTCCCACATTGTTGTACTTTCATCTTCCCTCATTGTGACTACAATGGTGCATAAATCCAATGAAACAGTTCTCCTTTACCTTGGTGCTCTGTGCTTGCTTCCTAACCTTTTTTTCCTTACCATTTACATTGGCGAGCAAGATGAAGGTTTCACGGGCTAGATTGCTTGTGCTACCTCAATGTACGTTGTTGGTCTATTGATTTTAGTTCAACCGGTGTTACAAAAGCTTGATTATTTAGGACCCGGTGACTACGTTTCTGCTCGCTATCACCGTGCTATAAATGCAGTGGGAGTGATTGTTGATGGTTGGGGATGCGTAGTCACTCAAGGAGGTTACAACACCTTTTCTATTTTGGCAAACATGTCCGGAGCTTTATTTGTCTTATTTTTTATAGTGTTTGTGAGGCCTATATCTGTGGATTACGGGCTATTGCATATGCTTTGCGGCTTGGGGTACCGATTTTCATATGACGAGACACAAATTTTGACATTTGTGGTTTGCTCAATTATCTGCACCCTTGTCATTGTCGTCAGGCTAATCCTTGATATTTTTGCCCGAGATGCCATAGCAGCTGCTGCGGATTCCGCTTTGGGTCCAAATTCGGGTCTTGCCGTATAGTAATGTCATTGTATGAATTTTATATGCATATATCTATTTACGTTTTGTTGCCATCTCAAAGTATGCTGACTTATAGTTAGTTTCTTTTACTGCTGCAAAAGCAAGCTTGTTCTTGAAACAAGTGTAGCACCCTCTTAGTTAAAGTCAACAAGAGTAAAACACAACAACTCGAACACAAATCTAGAATGGCGACTACACAAAGTAATACATCAGAACACAAAAGTTGTCCGATTAGATAGGCAACTCCTCGGACTCTATTTTGGGTTGAGGTGTAACATCAGGGACAACGTATGTCATGTATCTGTAGATACTTAAACCAAAGCTAAAGCTCAAAGCCATGAACCTAACAAACAACTCCCCACACACTAGATAACAAAATATCTGCATCGCTAATCCTACACATACGTCTAATTCAGTAATTAATTAATGTTTTGCGTGGACCATCCTCTTGATTTCATTGCTTATAATTAATAAGAGGATTTATTTTAGTAAATTCTCTTAATGCACATGTTAGTGATATCTGTATTATCAAGTGCATATTTATCAAAATTAAATAGGAAGGGAAACTAAAAGTTAGTCGTAGATATTCTTAATTGAAAATCATTCTTACATAGGAATATGTAATTAAGTAATTGTATTATAAGAAATTTTTAAACTTTACACGTATAATTTTTTTTTTAAGATTTACAGGAATTAAATAAATTCATTTTTTATTTTCTTTCATCATTAATATAATGTTAAATTAATCCTTTTCCTCGATTACTATTATATTCTATTAAAATAAATTATATATTTAATTTTAATACAGTGTTAAAAATCATAAATATATTTAATAGATATAAATGTTCAGTCATAATCTTGATGATTAAAGAGCCTTTTTTTTTTAATATGTCTCTTTGTTTTCTTATATTCACCCCTATTTTGTTTAGTTTCAAAAGTTAATTAAGAATATTACGTTCCTTATTTCATTTCTTTTTGAATTTATTCCTTTATTCTTTTCTTTTTAAATTACTGAAGAGATTATATTCTAAATTATGAAATATACCAAATGTCTATTAAATGCGATAATAACTTGACTCATAAAAATGAGTGAACCTTTTTATTAATATTCTTGAAATTGAATCAAATATGAATTAAATGAAAGTTTAGGTCATAATGTAACATGTATTAAAATTGAATTTTTTATAATTTCACAGACATATTATAATAATGAAGACAATTATTTGTAAGTTCAATTTAATCATCAATAAAAAAACTCATCGATCACTTTGATGTATGTATTCATGAATTAAATTAATTAACACTCGAATACAAGAATTACATTAGTTATAACTAGGAGTTGATAATGTCCAAATTTCATTCTTACCCTAAATCAATCAGTGCATATATGTCTTGTAGTACGTAGTAATTAACAGCGACGTGCATGCCACTGGCTATATATATATTCACACGTGTTGTAATTAACCGAAACACTAACGTTTTGATTTCGTTATTAATATTTATGAACTTAACTGGAAGAGAAGTATATTTTATTTTATTGATACGTATGTGTGTGTATATATATACAAGAAAACACCCAACAAATAAGGAAAGAATCAAGTAATAAAGAATTGTGATCTTCGATCTCCTAAATAAAAACTGATGTGATATTCTGAGATATGGGAGATCAGTCATTAAATATCTTAGTATCAATCACGATATATTACTAATAATATTGGAATAAAAAAGAGCAAGGGTTCGTAGAGTGATATATGCGTATTATATTATCATATGCCATAAACCCACTAACTCACTTTCACATTCCCACATTGTTGTAGTTTCATCTTCCCTCATTGTGACTACAATGGTGTATAAATCCAATGAAACAGTTCTCCTTTACCTTGGTGCTCTGTGCTTGCTTCCTAGCCTTTTTTTTCTTACCATTTACATTGGCGAGCAAGATAAAGGTTTCACGGGCAAGATTGTTTGTGCTACCTCACTTTACGTTGTTCGTCTATTGATTTTAGTTCAACCGGTGTTACAAAAGCTGGATTATTTAGGACCCGGTGACTACGTTTCTGCTCGCTATCACCCTGCTATAAATGCAGTGGGAGTGATTGTTGCTGGTTGGGGATGCGTAGTCACTCAAGGAGGTTACAACACCTTTTCGATTTTGGCAACCATGTTTGGAGCTTTATCTGTCTTCTATTTTTTTGTGTTTGTGAGGCCTATATCTGTGGATTACGGGCTATTGCATATGCTTTGCGGCTTGGGGTACCTATATCTGTAAATTAATCCTTTTCCTCGATTACTATTATATTCTATTAAAATAAATTATATATTTAATTTTAATACAGTGTTAAAAATCATAAATATATTTAATAGATATTAATGTTCAGTCATATTCTTAATAATGATTCAAGAGCCCTTTTTTTTTAAAATGACTCTTTGTTTTCTTATATTCACCCCTATTTTGTTTAGTTTCAAATGTTAATTAAGAATATTACGTTCCTCATTTCATTTCTTTTTGAATTTATTCTTTTATTCTTTTCTTTTAATATTCTTGAAATTGAATCAAATCTGAATTAAATGAATGTTTAGGTCATAATATATCATGTATTTAAATTGAATTTTTTTATAATTTCACAGACATATTATAATAATGAAGACAATTATTTGTAAGATCAATATAATCATCAATAAAAAAACTCATCAATCACTTTGATGTATGTATTCATGAATTACATTAATTACCACTAGAATTATAATTTATACCGTATTATAATTAATTACCACTAGAATTAGTAAGGATTAATATTCATTAAATAGTCATATTCATGAATTACATTAATTATAACTTGGAGTTGATAATGTCCAAATTTCATTCTTACCTTACATCAATCATTGCATACATGTCTTGTAGTACGTAGTTATTAACAGCAATGTGCATGCCACTGGCTATATATATATATACACGTGTTGTAATTAACCGAAACGCTAACGTTTTGATTTCGTTATTAATATTTATGAACTTTACTGGAAGAGAAGTATATTTTATTTTATTGATACGTATGTGTGTATATATATATACAAGAAAACACACAACATATAAGGAAAGAATCAACTAATAAAGAATTGTGATTTTCGATCTCCTAAATAAAAACTGATGTGATATTCTGAGATATGGGAGATCAGTCATTAAATATCTTAGTACCTATCAAGATATATTACTAATAATATTGTTATAAAAAAGAGCAAGGGTACGTACAGTGATATATGCGTATTATATTACCATATGCCATAAACCCACTCACTCACTTTCACATTCCCTCATTGTTGTACTTTCATCTTCCCTCATTGTGACTATAATGGTGCATAAATCCAATGAAACAGTTCTCCTTTACTTTGGTGCTCTGTGATTGCTTGCTAGCCTTTTTTTTCTTACAATTTACATTGGCGAGCAAGATGAAGGTTTCACGGGCAAGATTGCTTGTGCTACCTCAATGTACGTTGTTGGTCTATTGATTTTAATTCAACCGGTGTTACAAAAGCTTGATTATTTAGGACCCGGTGACTACGTTTCTGCTCGCTATCACCCTGCTATAAATGCAGTGGGAGTGATTGGCTCTAGTTGGAGATGCGTAGTCACTCAAGGAGGTTACAACACCTTCTCGATGTTGGCAACCATGTCTGGAGCTTTATCTGTATTCTATTTTACAGTGTTTGTGAGGCCTATATCTATGGATTACGAGCTATTGCATATTCTTTACGGCTTGGGGTACCGATTTTCATATGACAAGACACAAATTTCGACATTTGTGGTTTGCTCAATTATCTGCACCCTTGTCATTGTCGTCAGGCTAATCCTTGATATTTTTGCCTGAAATGCCACAGCATCTACTGTAGATTCCGCTTCGGGTACAGATTCGGGTCTTGCCGTATAGTCATGTCATTGTATGAATATTATGTGCATTTATCTATTTACGTTTTGTTGCCATCTCAAAGTGTGCTAATTTATAGTTAGTTCCTTTTACTGCTGCAAAAGCAAGCTTGTTCTTGAAACAAGTGCAGCACCCTCTTAGTTAAAGTCAAAAAGAGTAAAACACAACAACTTGAACACAAATCCAGAAAGGCGACAACACAAAGTAATCCATCAGAACACAAAAGTTCTCCGATTAGCAAGGCAACTCCTCGGACTGCCTTTTGGGTTGAGGTGTAACATCAGGGACAAGTTATGTCATGTATCTGTAGATACTTAAACCAAAGCTGAAGCTCAAAGCCATGACCCTAACAAACAACTCCTCACACACCAGATAACAAAATATCTGCATCGCTAATCCCACACATACGTCAAATTTAGTAATTAATTAATGTTTTGAGTGGATCATCCTCTTGATTTTATTGCTTATAATTAATAAGACGATTTATTTTAGTAAATTCTTTTAGTGCACTTGTTAGTGATATCCGTATGATCAAGTGCATATTTATCACAATTAAATAGGAAGGGAAACTAAAAGTTAGTCGTAGATATTATTAATTGAAAATCATTCTTACTTAGGAATATGTAATTAATTGATTGTATTTTAGGAAATTTTGAAACTTTACGCGTATAAAATTTTGTTAAGATTTACAGGAATTAAATAAAGTCATTTTTTACTTTCTTTCATCATTAATATAATGTTAAATTAATCCATTTCCTCGATTACTATTATATTCTATTAAAATAAATTATAAATTTAATTTTAATACAGTGTTAAAAATCATAAATATATTTAATAGATATTAATGTTCAGTCATATTCTTTATGATTAAAGAGCCCTTTTTTTTAAATATGACTCTTTGTTTTCTTATATACACCCCTATTTTGTTTAGTTTCAAAAGTTAATTAAGAATATTACGTTCCTTATTTCATTTCTTTCTAAATTTATTCTTTTATTCTTTTCTTTTTAAATTAATGAAGAGATTAAATTCTAACTTATGAAATATACCAAATGTATATTAAATGCGATAATAACTTGACTCACAAAAATGAGTGAACCTTTTTAAGTATAATATTTTTGAAATTGAATCAAATATGAATTAAATGAAAGTTTAGATCATAATGTATCATGTATTAAAATTGATTTTTTTATAATTTCATAGACATATTATAATAATGAAGACAATTATTTGTAAGATCAATATAATCATCAATCAAAAAACTCATCGATCACTTTGATGTATGTATTCATGAATTACATTAATTACCACTAGAATTATAAATTATACCGTATTATAATTAATTACCACTAGAATTAGTAAGGATTAATATTCATCAAATAGTTGTATTCATGAAGTACATTAATTATAACTAGGAGTTGAAAATGTCCAAATTTCATTCTTACCTTACATCAATCAGTGCATGTATGTCTTGTAGTACGTAGTAATTAACAGCAACGTGCATGCCCCTGGCTATATATATATATATACACGTGTTGTAATTAACCGAAACGCTAACGTTTTGATTTCGTTATTATTATTTATGAACTTTACTGGAAGAGAAGTATATTTTATTTTATTGATACGTATGTGTGTATATATATATACAAGAAAACACACAACAAATAAGGAAAGAATCAACTAATAAAGAATTGTGATCTTCGATCTCCTAAATAAAAACTGATGTGATATTCTGAGATATGGGAGATCAGTCATTAAATTTCTTAGTATCAATCAAGATATATTACTAATAATATTGGTATAAAAAAGAGCAAGGGTACATAGAGTGATATATGCGTATTATATTACCATATGCCATAAACCCACTCACTCACTTTCGCATTCCCTCATTGTTGTACTTTCATCTTCCCTCATTGTGACTACAATGGTACATAAATCCAATGAAACAGTTCTCCTTTACTTTGGTGCTCTGTGCTTGCTTGCTAGCCTTTTTTTTCTTACCATTTACATTGGCAAGCAAGATGAAGGTTTCACGGGCAAGATTGCCTGTGCTACCTCAATGTACGTTGTTGGTCTATTAATTTTAATTCAACTGGTGTTACAAAAGCTAGATTATTTAGGACCAGTGACTACGTTTCTGCTCGCTACCACCCTGCTATAAATGCAGTGGGTGTGATTGTTGTTGGTTGGGGATGCATAGTCACTAAAGGAGTTTACAACACCTTCTCAATAATGGCAACCATGTTTGGAGCTTTATTTGTCTTTTTTTTTAATGTGTTTTTGAGGCCTATATCTATGGATTACGGGCTATTGCATATGTTTTGCGGATTGGGTACCGATTTTCATATGACGAGACACATATTTCGACATTTGTTGTTTGCTCAATTATCTGCACCCTTGTCATTGTCGTCAGGCTAATCCTTGATATTTTTGCCCAAGATGCCATAGCAGCTGCTGCGGATTCCGCTTCGTGTCCAAATTCGAGTCTTGCCGTATAGTCATGTCATTGTATGAATATTATGTGCATTTATGTATTTACGTTTTGTTGCCATCTCAAAGTGTCTTGATTTATAGTTATTTCCTTTTACTGCTGCAAAATCAAGCTTGTTCTTGAAACAAGTGCAACACCCTCTTAGTTAAAGTCAACAAGAGTAAAACATAACAACTTGAACACAAATCCAGAAAGGCGACAACACAAAGTAATACATCAGAACACAAAAGTTCTCCGATTAGCAAGGCAACTCCTCGGAATCCCTTTTGGGTTGAGGTGTAACATCAGGGACAACGTATGTCATGTATCTGTAGATACTTAAACCAAAGCAGAATATCAAAGCCATGACCCTAACAAACAATTCCCCACACACCAGATAACAAAATATCTACATCGCTAATCCCACACATACGTCTAATTCAGTAATTAATTAATATTTTGCGTGGACCATCCTCTTGATTTCATTGCTTATAATTAATAAGAGGATTTATTTTAGTAAATTCTTTTAGTGCACATGTTAGTGATATCCGTATTATCAAGTGCATATTTATCACAATTAAATAGGAAGGGAATCTAAAAGTTAGTCGTAAATATTCTTAATTGAAACTCATTCTTACATAGAAATATGTAATTAATTGATTGTATTTTAGGAAATTTTGAAACTTTACACGTATAAAATTTTGTTAAGATTTACAGGAATTAAATAAAGTCATTTTTTATTTTCATTCATCATTAATATAATGTTAAATTAATCCTTTTCCTCGATTACTATTATATTCTATTAAAATAAATTATATATTTAATTTTAATACAGTGTTAAAAATCATAAATATATTTAATAGATATTAATGTTCAGTCATATTCTTGATGATTAAAGAGTCCTTTTTTTTAATATGACTCTTTGATTTTTTATATTCACCCCTATTTTGTTTAGTTTCAAAAGTTAATTAAGAATATTACGATCCTTATTTCATTTCTTTTTGAATTTATTCTTTTATTCTGTTCTTTTTAAATTAATGAAGAGATTATATTCTAACTTATGAAATATACCAAATGTCTATTAAATGCGATAATAACTTGACTCACAAAAATGAGTGAACCTTTTTATGTTTAATATTCTTGAAATTGAATCAAATCTGAATTAAATGAATGTTTAGGTCATAATATATCATGTATTAAAATTGAATTTTTTTATAATTTCACAGACATATTATAATAATGAAGACAATTATTTGTAAGATCAATATAATCATCAATAAAAAAACTCATCAATCACTTTGATGTATGTATTCATGAATTACATTAATTACCACTAGAATTATAATTTTTACCGTATTATAATTAATTATTACTACAATTAGTAAGGATTAATATTCATCAAAAATTCGTATTCATTAGTTACATTAATTATTACTAGGAGTTGATAATTTCCAAATTTCATTCTTACCATACGTCAATCAGTGCATGCATGTCTTGTAGTACGTAGTAATTAGCAGTAACGTGCATGCCACTTGCTATATATATATATACACGTGTTGTAATTAACCGAAACACTAACGTTTTGATTTCGTTAGTAATATTTACGAACTTTACTCGAAGAGAAGTATATTTTATTTTATTGATATATATGTGTGTATATATATATACAAGAAAACACACAACAAATAAGGAAAGAATCAACTAATAAAGAATTGTGATCCTCGATCTCCTAAATAAAAACTGATGTGATATTCTGAGATATGAGAGATCAGTCATTAAATATCTTAGTATCAATCAAGATATATTACTAATAATATTGGTATAAAAAAGAGCAAGGGTACGTAGAGTGATATATGCGTATTATATTACCATAAGCCATAAACCCACTCACTCACTTTCACATTCCCTCATTGTCGTACTTTCATCTTCCCTCGTTGTGACTACAATGGTGCATAAATCCAGTGAAACAACTCTCCTTTACTTTGATGCTTTGTGCTTTCTTGCTAGCCTTTTTTTTCTTACCATTTACATTGTCGAGCAAGATGAAGGTTTCACGGGCAAGATTGCTTGTTCTACTTCAATGTACGTTGTTGGTCTATTGATTTTAGTTGAACCGGTGTTACAAAAGCTCGATTATTTAAGACCCGGTGACTACGTTTCTTCTCGCTATCACCCTGCTATATATGCAGTGGGAGTGATTGTTGCTGGTTGGGGATGCGTAGTCACTCAAGGAGGTTACAACACCTTCTCGATGTTGGCAACCATGTCTGGAGCTTTACTTGTCTTTTTTTTATTGTGTTTGTGAGGCCTATATCTTTGGATCACGGGCTATTGCATATTCTTTCCGGTTTGGGGTACCAATTTTCATATGACGAGATACAAATTTCGATATTTGTGGTTTGCTCAATTATCTGCACCCTTGTCATTGTCGTCAGGATAATCCTTGATATTTTTGCCCGTGATGCCATTGTAGCTGCTGCGAATTCCGCTTCGGGTCCAGATTCGGATCTTGCAGTATAGTAATGTCATTGTATGAATATTAAGTGCATTTATCTATTTACGTTTTGTTGCTATCTCAAAGTGTGTTGATTTATAGTTAGTTTCTTTTACTGCTGCGAAAGCAAGCTAGTTCTTGAAACAAGTGTCGAACGCTCTTAGTTAAAGTCAACAAGATTAAAACACAACCAATTGAACATAAATCCAGAAAGGCGACAACACAAAGTAATACATTAGAACACAAAAGTTCTCTGATTAGCAAGGCAACTCCTCGGACTCCCTTTTGGGTTGAGGTGTAACATCAGGGACAACATATGTCATGTATCTGTAGATACTTAAACCAAAGAAAAAGATCAAAGCCACGACCCTACCAAAAAACTCCCCACACATCAGATAACAAAATACCTGCATCGTTAATCCTACACATACGTCTATTTCAGTAATATCATACTATGCTCTGTGCATGAAGTGGGCAATGAGGATGAAAATAGAAAAATAGGGCCAAGTTCAGAATGCACAAGTAGAAATAGAGATACATCCTCCTCCCCAAACTTCAACACCAGAAACTGATGCTGGACTGAAGCGATTAATTAGCACGGGAATGAACTCAATCATAAACTTCACCTTCGCACCCACTAACTGAAAAAGTGTGTAGGTGTTCTACTAAATCACATTATAGAACACGACGCCTTCAGTGTATCTAAACCACAATAAACAAATAAAATTAACAACACATATGTATTATTGCTGCAACCAAACCCTAAAGTTGCAGTTTACAATTTCACCAAAAAGTAAGTTGCATGCAAACTGATTTGGACATCACTTCTATTAAAAAGGATGACTCATCCTTGTATGGACTAATTCTGTTCTATACATGCAGAGCTTTAGTGGAAAAAATAGTGGACTTCGAAGCAAACCATTACGTATTGCAAGTATGTCCTATATATACCTAACGAAAGCCTCTTAAACAGTTTCTTAATACCTACATGATAGAAGGATTCATCCAAAACTAAAGATACCGTCCATATGGCTCAACTATAACAAGTGAGCGCCAAGTGTGAGCCTTATTGAAAATGGCCTAGCAAACGATCTATCTTTCTAATAAGAGCAAGGACGCAACAACTGCACGAAAGTTCAACATTAGTGCAAATGATCCTTGACCATTTTTATTTTATTCATTGATGTTTCAAAGGCTTAAGAAGATAATATCATGAATATTTCCCACATTTGCTGCAATCTATCAATCATAGTTAGAATTTGAATTCCTCTACGGTTCATCAAAACCAACATGTGATGCCTCAATTTTTCAATCATCTTTGAGAATATGATGGTCATTGAGAGTAATTATGAGGTGGGAATATACTTATTTGACAGACAACGAATCTTAACACTTATTATCATACATCACCTATTTGATTACTACAATACATGATTGTTGATGAACTGCGGGGATAAACTGATGGAATGAAATTACTGACTTCCCTAAACAAATGATGAGCACACTACATGCAGCGACAACTAAAATAAGTAGCATATGCGAACTAAAATTTAAGATTGCTCGAGCGTAACAAGTGTATGCCAACTTCTGAACAATCTAGAAGAAGAACAGTTGTGATCACCAAAACAAGTTGCCTATTGCCTTAAAGGAGGTAGGTCCAAAATAAAAAAATGTAACAATTTTACCTTTTCAGCAGCTGATATGTTTCCTGCCTCTTCCTTCAGCTTCTCTCTCAGCAAATGCTCCAACACCGGTAGACATTACCTACCACATGGAAGACATAATTTACAAAATGTATAACATCATTGGAATACTTCATATTCAATGCTGACGACGCAGGGAGAAAAGAGGTAATATGAATTCCCTGCAAATATTTTCTAGATCACCAAACTTCGATCTATGCAATTGGATGTTAGGTTGTAAAATATATTACAAGAAGTTTCCCTCTGGTGTTTTTCACTTCCAAGAAAGCAACCTAAAGTAATAAGACGAAAATAACAAAAATTATTACCTTATATTCCAAAATTGATTCGACTTAAATTACTCACCTGCATGCAGTAACATAATAATGCAGTTTTCAGATTTTCAGGGTCGATATATCATTCACTAGCCTTAAATCTTCTTTATTTTATCTTGTTTCTATCAATAGCCTAAACCTGCCTTTCTTTCTTTGCCAGAGAAACTGGCCAAATCACTAATAGATCTCTCAACGTGAGCCTCATTCTATCTAGAGGAAATAGCTTTGTGGATCTAATTGATAAAGTTGTTTTTTTGGTTGATATCCACATGCCCAGTGTACGGGTAAGGGCTCACCTATTTTTATATTTTTCATAAGGGAAGGGTATCTGGATCATAGGGTAATATATGGCTGAATGGGTGCCTACAAATGCCAAAAGAAATCTAGGAGATATCCTCTAACCTTGTGATAAGAGAGTGACGATGGCATGAACAAATTTAATTGGCGAACGATCAGTGTCCTGTCTCTTTAAGTTTGTCAACAAGAATTATCTACGAATTTTTGCAAGTTTATCATGTAGAGTATTCATACCTTGACTGCAGCACTAAAAGCTGAATCAGCAGTTCTGTTATGCTCTAACATTGTTGAGATGTTTTCAAGGAGAAGCTCTAGATGTTGACGACACTAGAAATGCAAAAAAAGTAACCACTTTTTTCAGTAAACAACAACAAACCCAGTGTATTCCCACAAAGTGGGGTCTGGGGAGGGTAGAATGTACGCAGTCCATACCGGTACCTCTGAAGAAGTAGAGAGGTTATTTCCGATAGACCCTCGGCTCAAGATAAAGAATAGTAAACAAGATCGTAATGAAACATGAAACGGTATGGATGGCATAACAGAATAAGAGACGAGAAATAATACAAATAGAAATAAGAGAAATAGAAATAAGAAACAGGAAATAAGGAATAAGACACCCACATAGTAGTACCATACACTCACAAACCAAAGACACCCACCACACCAAACTCTCTCGACTAGCTACTCCTCCTATGAACACAGTCCTAGGATTACTAACTTGGCTATAAAAAAGCTCTCCTAACTACTTGCTACGAATCACCCATACATACTAGCCTTCTACCCTTATACTCGACCTCCACACCTTCCTATATAGGGTCATGTCCTCAGTAAGCTTTAACTGTTCCATGTCATGTCTAATCGCCTCCCTTCAGTATTTCAGTAAAAAGAGAATTAAAAAAATAACCTCTGAGAGTTTATTGCTATCTCTCTTGGCTTCTTCCTTTCTCTCCTTCTTCTACTTACTGATTCTGTTATTCCTCCACAACTTCATCTGCAAGAAATTTACTGCTATCTTGTCTAATTACTCTAGCTACTAGCATATGCTTACATTAAAAATAAACTTCCAGTCACCTCAACAAATTTAGTATGAATGAAGTTGTTCCATAAGGATTTCCACTAGAAAAATAGAAGGCTGTATAGTAATCTGCCTTTAATGTAAAGACATCACCAATTATAAATGAATAAAGTTACCAGTAATAATCAACGGACTTACGGGAAGATCAGAAATAGCTTGCTTATTGCACTGCAAGCAGCTGCAGTTGCACCAGTCTAGTCTGTATGTCAATATTCATGGAGACATCAATAAGGAAGAAATATATAGCATGCATTGGATCGCGCACCTTTAGACCAAGTTTCCAAGTTATCACTTAAAAGAAAAAACATTACTCCTATTATATATCAAAGAAAATTACCCAACACTATTTAAGTGATTTAAACCTTGATGTGAGAGCAAAAAATTAAAATTAGATCCTATAAGCAATATTTTGGCTATATCACCCTTGCATTAACATATACTAGCAGCTTAGAAGTGAAAACAAATTAAGCTTTAACCTCGAAAATGAAAGTTGCTAAGATTTAAGAAGTAAGAGAAATCTCACCTTCTTTTCTATCCTTCGCCTTCATCCTTAGCTTGACATCCTCATTTTCATCTTCTTTGATCATCTTCAGCAACCTGTCCAATAAAACGTGACATTATAACAACAACAACATATTCAGTATATTTCCACAAAGTGGCCGGGGTCAGGAGATGGTAAAAGGGACGCAGTCCATACCACTAACACAGACAAAGTAGAGAGAGAGGCTGCTTCTGATAGACCCCTTGGCTCAGAAGGACTAATAACAGGAGAGAAAATATTGGAAAAAACAAACAAAATGAAGTCAGTCACATACCAATAGATAGTTAAAAAAAAATACATCCATAGATTAATGCTATACATAGTCTATCCAAAAAACACAAACAAGAAATTAAATGAATTTGCTTGAAATAACTAAGATTAAAGCATTTCAGCTATTGTTGACAGCACAACAGGAAACTCTATTACCTCAGGTGGTCGTCTGTCTGGTTTTCCAGCAGTATCTTCAGTATCAACTGAACCTCTTACCAGTTCAAGGCCCTCTGAAGTTCCACCAATTGTGTCGATGCTATTAATAACTTCCAGTGCAGACAATGCCGACCTGAAAACCAAAGCAACTAATTTGGACAACTTCAATGTCAGTTCTTTCACCTTTTACGAGCTCATCATTTGCATCTACAAGTCCTGGAAATAGTAATTTTGGTTTTAGTTCATCAGGAATGTCAACAGTTACTACGGCTAGCATCCAGCCTCAGAGTTCTCTTTTCAGCACTGGAGGTTAGTCACTTGTTAGTGTTCAAACTTCTCTCGCTGGATCAGAGAATACCAGAGTCTCACAGAGCACTCCTGCTCATTTTGGATCTTCTACTACATTACCAGAAGTGGGAAATGATATCTTTCTCCTCAGTTGGTTCTTCTTCAAGTAATATTGGCTTAGTTTCTGCTGCTGCTTCAGCTAGCAACCCCATTGGCTCCAGCGCTGCTACTTTTGGGAAATTTAGTTTTGGGGCATGTTCTTCAGCCTCATCTATGACGGTTGGTCAGTTCAGTTGGCCCTGGCTATGGGACAATTCAGCTGGCGTTTGCTTTCGGTGTAGTCCTCCACTGTCCGCAACCACCTCTGCACATGCCACTTCCAGCGATGCTACTTCGTCTATGTTTAGTTTTGGTGTTAATTCTTTATCTTCCTCTACAAAGGTCATCGACACCTCTACCTGCCCTAGCCCTAGCACATATAATTTTGGTGTTTGGGACAAACTTCTTACCTTTCAATGCCTTTCACTTATTATTGAGCCTTGCTATCATGATTCAACAACTGTCACTTTCCTTGATAAGAGTTGTTGACTGATCTCCTGTGATGTTATAAATATGTCCATGCATATGAATGTTGTTTTACTGCTTTAGTCTACAGGTGAGTTTGATAATCAAATTTTCTTTCACATATCTATCCCATCCAATAATTGAACTTAAGTTAGATTTTTGATAATTGCACTATTTCAACATGTGCCCGTTCATGGTTGCTGAAGCACGGGCTAGCTACATGGTTTTGGATTCCAAAGAGTTTTCCAGACGTGGGATTAATCTCGTAGAGAGTGACTCAGACGTGAGTTAGTTTCTCAGACAGAGTTAGTATATGTTTACCACCATCCTAGAGTTCCTAAGGTGTGTTATGATTGCAGGGAGGATGGTTATTTTAGTAGGGACCGCCCTCGGCATCAGTTGGTCAGCCAATTGGAGTCAGCTCATGTTTCTCACTAAGTTAGGGCTTCAGGAGTTTGCTACGACTGCAGAGAGATCGGTCATTGGTCCAAAGAGTTTCCCATGCGTAGAATTATTAGTCATTCAGATCAGTCTCGCAAAGACTACCTCAGACGTGAGTTGGTTGCTCAGAGAGAGTTAGCATATGTTTCCCACCATCCTAGAATTCCTAAGGTGTGTTATGATTGCAGGGAGGATGGTCGTTTTAGTAGGGAGTGCCCTCGGCATCAGTTGGTCAGCCAATTAGAGTCAGCTCATATTTCTCGCCAAGTTAGGGCTTTAGGAGTTTGCTACGACTGCAAAGATATCGATCATTGGTCTAAAAGGTTTCCCATGCGTGGCATTATTAGTCATTCAGCTCATTCAAATCAGTCTCATAGAGACTGCCTCAGACGTGAGTTGGTTGCTCAGAGAGAGTTAGCATATGTTTACCGCCATCCTAGAGTTCCTAAGGTGTGTTATGACATGGTTGTTTTAGTAGGGAGTGCCCTCAGCATCAATTGGTCAGCCAATTGGGGTCAGCTCATGTTTCTCGCTAAGTTAGAGCTTTAGGAGTTTGCTACGACTGCAAAGATATCGGTCATTGGTACAAAGAGTTTCCCATGCGTGGGATTATTAGTCATTCAGCTCATTCAAATCAGTCTCGTAGAGACTGCCTTAGACGTGAGTTGGTTGTTCAGAGAGAGTTAGCATATATTTCCTACCATCCTAGAATTCTTAAGGTATGTTATGATTGCAGGGAGGATGGCAGTTTTAGTAGGGAGTGCCCTCTGCATCAGTTGGTCAACTAATTGTACTCAACTCATTTTTCTTGCTAAGTTAGGGCTTTAGGAGTTTGCTACGATTGCAGAGAGATCGGTCATTGGTCCAAAGATTTTCCCATGTCTAGGATTATTAGTCATCCAGCTCATTCAGATCAGTCTTTTAGAGACTACCTCAAACGTGAGTTGGTTGCTCAGAGAGAGTTAGCATATGTTTCCCGCCATCCTAAAGTTCCTAAGGTGTGTTATGAGATGGTCGTTTTAGTAGGGAGTTCCCTCGGCATCAGTTGGTCAGCCAATTGTACTCAACTTATTTTTCTTGCTAAGTTAGAGCTTCAGGAGTTTGCTACGATTGCAGAGATATCGTTCATTGTTACAAAGAGTTTCCCATGCGTGGGATTATTAGTCATCCAGATCATTCAGATCAGTCTTGTAGAGACTACCCTAGCCGTGAGTTGGTTGGTCAGAGAGAGTTAGCATATGTTGCCCGCCATCCTAGCGTTCCTAAGGTGTGTTATGAGATGGTCATTTTAGTAGGCAGTGTCCTTGGCATCAGTTGGTCAGCCAATTGTACTCAGCTCATGTTTCTCTCTAAGTTAGGGCTTCAAGAGTTTACTACGACTGCAGAGAGATCGATCATTGGTCCAAAGAGTTTCCCATGCGTGGGATTATTAGTCATCCAGCTCATTCAGATCAGTCTCGTAGAGACTTTCTCAGACGTGAGTTGGTTGCTCATAAAGAGTTAGAATATGTTTCCCACCATCCTAGAATTCCTAAGGTGTGTTATGATTGCAGGGAGTATGGTCATTTTAGAAGGGAGTGCCCTCGGCATCAGTTGGTCAGCCAATTGTACTCAGCTCATATTTCTCGCTAAGTTAGGGCTTCAGGAGTTTGCTACAACTGCAGCGAGATCGGTCATTGGTCCAATGATTTTCCCATGTGTGGAATAATTTTTAGTCATTCAGCTCATTCAGATCAGTCTCGTAGCGTTAGATCCTTTTAGCCATAACGTATTAGATATTCATTTAATTAAACGTAACCTTCTCCAATTTAGTCTTTGTTAGTGTATCTTAATTAAAATATCATTCGTTTAATACCATAAATCATTGTTCTTTTTTGTCAAATTGAACTACTCATAGTCACATCAACATTTTTTCTAATATAAATTAAACTCATTTTGATTGGCATAATTCACTTCACCTAAGAGATTGTTTATTCATTAGTCTCCATTCGAGTCACATCACCGCCAGGTGTGATGATCACTTTGTTATGGATCCTTATACGACATTGTAACAACATGCATATCCACAGTATACCTCCACAAAGTGGCCGGATGGGGTCTGGAGACAGTAAAGTGGACGCATTCCATACCACAATCTACACAGACAACGTAGAGATCAGAGGCTTCTTCCGATAGACCCCTTGGCTCAGAGGAACTAATAACAGATCACATGTCAATAGTTAGTTAAAGAAATAATAATTAATGCTATACGTAGTCTATCCAAAAAACACAAACAAGAAGTTAAATGAATTTGCTTGAATTAACAAAGATTAAAGTAAAATTGAATTAATAATACTAAAGGTTTTTGCATGACATCCATATTTCTTTTAATAATTAATGACTTGTCCAAACAAATGGGACAAATAAGCTTTTAGTGCATAAAAGGAAACAAGAAAAAAAAAATTGACATAAAATTTGGAGTGAAATATGGATTTTACTAATTTTAGGCAAAAATTAGGACAAAGAAATTAAGAGAATATTAATAAAAGGGGTAGTGAATCATTTGCCCATCATCCGCTGTCAATTATGGTCAAAATTTATGCTATGTTAATTAAGAATATTATTTTCCTTATTTTTTTCTTTTTAATTTATCCTTTTATTCTTTTTTCTTATTAATTAATGAAGAGAATTATATTCAAACTTATGAAATATATTAAATAAAATATAAGGAAATACATTTTCTTTGTTAGATCTCTTATATGTATGTGAAATGGGGATATTTTATATATTAAAATGAAAATCTCTTATAAAAGTTCGTAAAACTGAAATAAAGAACTGTAATGTACACCAAATAATACAGTCAAGTTCGAAAATAGATTAACAGATATATTTATAAAAAAAACTAATTAAAAGAATTGGAATAATTTTATCTAAAATTAAATATATATTAATAAACTATCTCTCTTTCACCCATTCCCCCCCCCACTCTCTCTCTCTCTCTCTCTCTCTCTCTATATATATATATATATATATATATATATATATATATATATATATATATATATATTTTAATGGACATAAAAATTGTGATTTTTTTAATAAAAGAGCTAATGTTTAATTACAGATAACTTTTATTAACACTAAATTAAATAAATTCATCCAATAATGGAGAAAAGGATAACGTGTCAAAAATTAATTAATTAATTAATGTTTTGCGTGGACCATCCTCTTGATTTCATTGCTTATAATTAATAAGACGATTTATTTTAGTAAATTCTTTTAGTGCACATCTTAGTGATATTCGTATTATCAAGTGCATATTTATCACAATTAAATAGGAAGGGAAACTAAAAGTTAGTCGTAGATATTCTTAATTGAAAATTATTCTTACTTAGGAATATGTAACCAAATGATTGTATTTTTGGAGATTTTGAAACTTTACACGTATAAAATTTCGTTAAGTTTTACAGGAATTAATTAAAGTTATTTTTTATATTATTTCATCATTAATATAATGTAAAATTAATCTTTTTCCTCGATTACTATTATATTCTATTAAAATAAATTATATATTTAATTTTAAAACAGTGTTAAAAATCATAAATATATTTAATAGATATTAATGTTCAGTCATATTCTTGATGATTAAAGAGACGTTTTTTTTTAATATTACTCTTTGTTTTCTTATATTCACCCCTATTTTGTTTAGTTTCAAAAGTTAACCAATCAAATCAAAAGTATCTCTTTGAAATTAATGTTGAGTTTTTTTATTTCCAATCAAATCAAAAGTATCTCAATAAATAATTGGCAAATCAAACTGTCCACATCTTTCGATAAATTACTTAAGTTAAATTCCTTTTTAGAATTAGCAGTATTCTAACTTTCAAAAGTACAATAAATTAAAATTTTATAAAATAGTTAGTTAATTTCCTTCTCCATTACTCTCCAAAAAGTTTTTTATTAAATAATAGAAATAAGTAGCATGGAATGTGAACAATTGGATAGAATAACTAAACGTATAGCAATTTCATTTCTTTTTGAATTTATTCTTTTACTTTTTTCTTTTTAAATTAATGAAGAGATTATATTCTAACTTATGAAATATATTAAATAAAATATAAGGAAATACATTTTATTTCTTAGATCTCTTATATGTATGTGAAATGGGGATATTTTATGTATTAAAATGAAAATCTCTTATAAAAGTTCGTAAAACTGAAATAACGAACTGTAATGTACACCCAATAATACAATCAGGTTCGAAAATAGATTAACAGATATATTTATAAAAAAACTAATTAAAAGCATTGGAATAATTTCATCTAAAATTAAATATATATTGATAAACTATCTCTCTTACGCCCATTCCCCCCGCCTCTCTCTCTTTCTCTCTCTCTCTCTATATATATATATATACATATATATATATATATATACATATATATATATACACACATATATATATATATTTCAATTTTAATGGACATAAAAACGGTGATTTTTTTAATAAAAGAGCTAATGTTTAATTACAGATAACATGTTAAAAATTAAATAAATTCATCCAATAATGGAGAAAAGGATAACGTGTCAAAAATTAATTAATTAATTAATGTTTTGCGTGGACCATCCTCTTGATTTCATTGCTTATAATTAATAAGAAGATTTATTTTAGTAAATTCTTTTTGTGCACATGTTTGTGATATTCGTATTATCAAGTGCATATTTATCACAATATAAATTATAAAAGAAGTTAAATAGGAAGGGAAACTAAAAGTTAGCCGTAGATATTCTTAATTGAAAATAATTATTACTTAAGAATATGTAATCAAATGATTGTATTTTAAGAGATTTTGAAACTTTACACGTATAAAATTTCGTTAAGATTTACAGGAATTAAATAAAGTCATTTTTTATTTACTTTCATTATTAATATAATGCTAAATTAATCCTTTTCCTCGATTACTATTATAGTCTATTAAAATAAATTTTATATTTAATTTTAATTTGGTGTTAAAAATCATAAATATATTTAATAGATATTAATGTTCAGTAATATTCTTGATGATTAAAGAGCCCTTTTTTTTTTAATATGACTCTTTGTTTTCTTATATTCACCCCTATTTTGTTTAATTTCAAAAGTTAATTAAGAATATTACGTTCCTTATTTCATTTCTTTTTGAATTTATTCTTTTAATCTTTTCTTTAAAAATTAATGAAGAGATTATATTCTAACTTATGAAATATACCAAATGTATATTAAATGCGATAATAACTTGACTCAAAAAAATGAGCAAACCTTTTTATGTTTAATATTTTTGAAATTGAATCAAATATGAATTAAATGAAAGTTTAGGTCATAATATATCATGTATTAAAATTGAATTTTTTATAATTTCACAGACATATTATAATAATGAAGACAATTATTTGTAAGATCAATATAATCATAAATAAAAAAACTCATCGATCACTTTGATGTATGTATTCATGAATTACATTAATTACCACTAGAATAATAATTTTTACCATATTATAATTAATTACCACTAGAATTAGTAAGGATTAATATTCATCAAATAGTCGTATTCATGAATTACATTAATTATAACTAGGAGTTGATATTGTCCAAATTTAATTCTTACCATACGTCAATCAGTGTATGCATGTCTTGTAGTACGTAGTAATTAACAGCAACGTGCATGCCACTATATATATATATACACGTGTTGTAATTAACCGAAACACTAACGTTTTGATTTCGTTATAAATATTTATAAACTTTACTGGAAGTGAAGTATATTTTTTTTATTGATATGTATGTGTATATATATATATACAAGAAAACACACAACAAATAAGAAAAGAATCAACTAATAAAGAATGGTGATCTTCGAACTCCTAAATAAAAACTGATACGATATTCTGAGATATGGGAGATCAGTCATTAATATCTTAGTATCAATCAAGATATATTACTAATAATATTGATATAAAAAAGAGCAAGGGTACGTAGAGTGATATATGCGTATTATATTACCATATGCCATAAACCCACTCACTCACTTTAACATTCCCTAATTGTTGTACTCTCATCTTCCATCATTGTAACTACAATGGTGCATAAATCAAATGAAACAGTTCTTCTTTACTTTGGTGCTCTGTGCTTGCTTGCTAGCCTTTTTTTTCTTACCATTTACATTGGCGAGCAAGATGAAGGTTTCACGGGCAAGATTGCTTATGCTACCTCAATGAACGTTGTTGGTCTTTTGATTTTAGTTCAATCGGTGTTACAAAAGCTGGATTATTTAGGACCCGATGACTACGTTTCTGCTCGCTATCACCCTGCTATAAAAGCAGTGGGAATGATTGTTGCTGGTTGGGGATGCATAGTCACTCAAGGAGGTTACAACACCTTCTTGATATTGGCAACCATGTCTGGAGCTTTATCTGTCTTCTTTTTTATAGTGTTTGTGAGGCCTATTTTTGTGGATTACAGGCTATTGCATATGCTTTGAGGCTTGGGGTACCGATTTTCATATGACGAGACACAAATTTAGACATTTGTGGTTTGCTCAATGATCTGCACCATTGTCATTGTCGTCAGGCTAATCCTTGATATTTTTGCCCGAGATGCCATAGAAGCTGCTGCAGATTCCGCTTCGGGTCCAGATTCGGGTTTTGCCATATAGTCATATCATTGTATGAATATTATGTGTATTTATCTATTTACGTTTTGTTGCCATCTCAAAGTGTGTTGATTTATAGTTAGTTCCTTTTACTGCTGCAAAAGCAAGCTTATTCTTAAAACAAGTGTAGCACCCTCTTAGTTAAAGTCAACAAGAGTAAACACAACAACTTGAACACAAATCCAGAAAGGCGACAACACAAAGTAATACATCAGAACACAAAAGTTCTCCGATTAGCAAGGCAACTCCTCGGACTCCCTTTTGGGATAAGGTGTAACATCAGGGACAACGTATGTTATGTATCTGTAGATACTTAAACCAAAGCAGAAGCTCAAAGCCATGACCCTAACAAACAACTTCCCACACACCAGATAACAAAATACCTGCATCGCTAATCCCACACATACGTCTATTTCAATAATTAATTAATGTTTTGCGTGGACCATCCTCTTGATTTCATTGATTATAATTAATAAGAGGATTTATTTTGTAAATTCTTTTAGTGCACATGTTAGTGATATCTGTATTATCAAGTGCATATTTATCACAATTAAATAGGAAGGGAAACTAAAAGATAGTCGTAGATATTCTTAATTGAAAATTATTCTTACTTAGGAATATGTAATTAATTGATTGTATTTTAGGAAATTTTGAAACTTTACACGTATATATTTTGTTAAGATTTACAGGAATTAAATAAAGTCATTTTTTATTTTCTTTCATCATTAATATAATGTTAAATTAATCCTTTTCCTCGATTACTATTATATTCTATTAAAATAAATTATATATTTAATTTTAATACAGTGTTAAAAATCATAAATATATTTAATAGATATTAATGTTCAGTCATATTTTTAATGATTAAAGAGCCCTTTTTTTTAATATGACTCTTTATTTTCTTATATTCACCCCTATTTTGTTTAGTTTCAAAAGTTAATTAAGAATATTACGTTCCTTATTTACTTTATTTTGAATTTATTCTTTTATTCTTTTCTTTTTAAATTAATGAAGAGATTATATTCTAGCTTATGAAATATACCAAATGTATATTAAATGCGATAATAACTTGACTCAGAAAAATTAGTGATCCTTTTTATGTTCAATATTCTTGAAATTGAATCAAATATGAATTAAATGAAAGTTTAGATCATAATATATCATGTATTAAAATAGATTTTTTTTATAATTTCACAGACATATTATAATAATGAAGACAATTATTTGTAAGATCAATATAATCATCAATAAAAAAACTGACCGATCACTTTGATGTATATATTCATGAATTACATTAATTACCACTAGAATTATAATTTATACCGTATTATAATTAATTACCACTGGAATTAGTAAGGATTAATATTCATCAAATAGTCGTATTCATGAATTACATTAATTAAAACTAGGAGTTGATAATGTCCAAATTTAATTCTTATCATACGTCAATCAGTGTATGCATGTCTTGTAGTACGTAGTAATTAACAACAACGTGCATGCCACTATATATATATACACGTGTTGTAATTAACCGAAACACTAACGTTTTGATTTCCTTATTAATATTTATGAACTTTACTGGAAGAGAAGTATATTTTATTTTATTGATACGTATGTGTGTATATATATATACAAGAAAACACACAACAAATAAGGAAAGAATCAACTAATAAAGAATTGTGCTCTTCGAACTCCAAAATAAAAACTGGTGTGATATTCTGAGATATGGGAGATCAGTCATAAAATATCTTAGTATCAATCAAGATATATTACTAATAATATTGGTATAAAGAAGAGAAAAAGTACGTAGAGTGATATATGCGTATTATATTACCATATGCCATAAACCCACACACTCAATTTCACATTCCCTCATTGTTGTACTTTACTATTCCCTCATTGTGACTACAATGGTGCATAAATCCATTGAAACAGTTCTCCTTTACTTTGGTGCTCTGTGCTTGCTTGCTAGCTTCTTTTTTCTTTCCATTTACATTGGCGAGCAAGATGAAGGTTTCATGGGCAAGAATGCTAGTGCTACATCAATGTACGGTGTTGGTCTATTGATTTTAGTTCAACAAGTGTTACAAAAGATCGATTATTTAGGATCCGGTGACTACGTTTTTGCTCGATAACACCCTGCTATAAATGCAGTGGGAGAGATTGTTGCTGGTTGGGGATGCGTAGTCACTCAAGGAGGTTACAACACCTTCTCGATATTGGCAACCATGTCTGGAGCTTTATCTGTCTTCTTTTTTATAGTGTTTGTGAGTCCTATATCTGTGGATTACGGGCTATTGCATATGCTTTGCGTCTTGGCGTGCCGATTTTCATATGACGAGACACAAATTTCGATATTTGTGGTTTGCTCAATTATCTGCACCCTTGTCATTGTCGTCATTCTAATCCTTGATATTTTTTTCCCGAGATGCCATAGCAGCTGCTGCGGATTCCGCTTCGGGTCTAGATTCGGGTCTTTCCGTATAGTTATGTCATTGTATGAATATTATGTGCATTTATCTATTTACGTTTTGTTGCCATCTCAAAGTGTGCTTATTTATAGTTAGTTCCTCTTACTGCTGCAAAAGCAAGCTTGTTCTTGAAACAAGTGCAACACCCTCTTAGTTAAAGTCAACAAGAGTAAAACACAACAACTTGAACAAAAATCCAGAAAGGCGACAACACAAAGTAATACATCAGAACACAAAAGTTCTCCGATTAGCAAGGCAACTCCTCGGACTCCCTTTTGGGTTGAGGAGTAACACCAGGGACAACGTATGCCATGTATCTGTAAATACATAAACCAAAGCTGAAGCTCAAAGCCATGACCCTAAAAAACAACTCCCCACACACCAGATAACAAAATATTTGCATCGCTAATCCCACACATACGTCTAATTCAGTAATTAATTAATGTTTTGTGTGGACCATCCTCTTGATTTCATTGATTATAATTAATAAGAGGATTTATTCTAGTAAATTCTTTTAGTGCACATCTTAGTGATATCCGTATTATCAAGTGCATATTTATCACAATTAAATAGAAAGGGAAACTGAAAATTAGTCGTAGATATTCTTAATTGAAAATCATTCTTACTTAGGAATATGTAATTAATTGATTGTATTTTAGGAAATTTTAAAACTTTACACGTATAAAATTTTGTTAAGATTTACAGGAATTAAATAAAGTCATTATTTATTTTCTTTCATTATTAATATAATGTTAAATTAATCATTTTTCTCGATTACTGTTATATTCTATTAAAATAAATTATATTTTTAATTTTAATACAGTGTTAAAAATGATAAATATGTTTAATAGATATTAATGTTCAGTCATATTCTTAATGATTAAAGAGCCCTTTTTTTTTAATATGACTCTTTGTTTTCTTATATTCACCCCTATTTTGTTTAGTTTCAAAAGTTAATTAAGAATATTACGTTCCTTGTTTCATTTCTTTTTGAATTTATTCTTTTCTTCTTTTCTTTTTAAATTAATGAAGAGATTATATTCTAACTTATGAAATATACCAAATGTATATTAAATGCGATAATAACTTGACTCACAAAAATGAGTGAACCTTTTTATGTTTAATATTCTTGAAATTGAATCAAATATGAATTAAATGAAAGTTTAGATCATAATATATCATGTATTAAAATTGATTTTTTTATTAATTTCACAGACATATTATAATAATGAAGACAATTATTTATAAGATCAATATAATCATCAATAAAAAAACTGACTGATCACTTTGATGTATGTATTCATGAATTACATTAATTACCACTAGAATTATAATTTATACCGTATTTTAATAAATTACCACTGGAATTAGTAAGGATTAATATTCATCAAATAGTCGTATTCATGAATTACATTAATTATAACTAGGAGTTGATAATGTCCAAATTTCATTCTTACCTTACATCAATCAGTGCATGCATATCTTGTAGTACGTATTAATTAACAGCAACGTCCATGCCACTGGCTATATATATATATATATATACACACGTGTTGTAATTAACCGAAACACTAACGTTTTGATTTCGTAATTAACATTTATGAACTTTACTGGAAGAAAAGTATATTTTATTTTATTGATACGTATGTGTGTATATATATATATAACAAAACACACAACAAATAAGGAAAGAATCAACTAATAAAGAATTGTGATCTTCGATCTCCTAAATAAAAACTGATGTGATATTCTGAGATATGGGAGATCAGTCATTAAATATCTTAGTATCAATCAAGATATATTACTAATAATATTGGTATAAAAAAGATCAAGAGTACGTAGAGTGATATATGCGTATTACATTACCATATGCCATAAACCCACTCACTCACTTTCACATTCCCTCATTGTTGTACTTTCATCTTCCATCATTGTGACTACAATGGTGCATAAATCAAATGAAACAGTTCTCCTTTACTTTGGTGCTCTGTGCTTGCTTGCTAGCCTTTTTTTTCTTACTGTGACTACAATGGTGCATAAATCGATATTTGTGGTTTGATCAATTATCTGCACCCTTGTCATTGTCGTCAGGCTAATCGTTATTATTTTTGCACGAGATGTCATAGCAGCTGCTGCGGATTCCACTTCGGATTCAGATTTTGGTCTTGCCGTACAGTCATGTCATTGTATGAATATTATGGGATATATCTATTTACGTTTTGTTGACATCTCAAAGTGTGCTGATTTATAGTTAGTTCCTTTTACTGCTGCAAAAGCAAGCTTGTTCTTGAAACAAGTGCAGCACCCTCTTAGTTAAAGTCAACATGAGTAAAATACAACAAGTTGAACATAAATCCAGAAAGGCGACAACACAAAGTAATACATCAGAACACAAAAGTTCTCCGATTAGCAAGGCAACTCCTCGGACTCCCTTTTGCGTTGAGGTGTAACATCTGGGACAACGTATGACATGTATCTGTAGATACATAAATCAAAAAAGAAGCTCAAAGCCATGACGCTAACAAACAACTCCCCCCACACTAGATAACAAAATATCTGCATCGCTAATCCAACACATACGTCTATTTCAGTAATTAATTAATGTTTTGCGTGGACCATCCTCTTGATTTCAATGCTTATAATTAATAAGAGGATTTATTTTAGTAAATTTTTTTAGTGCGCATGTTAGTGATATCCGTATTATCAAGTGCATATTTATCACAATTAAATAGGAAAGGAAACTAAAAGTTAGTCGTAGATATTTTTAATTGAAAATCATTCTTACTTAGGAATATGTAATCAAATGAATGTATTTTAGGAGATTTTGAAACTTTACACGTATAAAATTTTGATAAGTTTTACAGGAATTAAATAAAGTCATTTTTTATTTTCTTTCATCTTTAACATAACGTTAAATTAATCCTTTTCATCGATTACTACTATATTCTATTAAAATAAATTATATATTTAATTTTAATACAATGTTAAAAATCATAAATATATTTAATAGATATTAATGTTCAGTTATTTTCTTGATGATTAAAGATTCTTTTTTTTTTAATATGACTCTTTGTTTTCTTATATTCACCCCTATTTTGTTTAGTTTCAAAAGTTAATTAAGAATATTGCGTTCCTTATTTCATTTCTTTTTAAATTTATTCTTTTATTCTTTTCTTTTTAAATCAATGAAGAGATTATATTCTAACTTATGAAATATACCAAATATATATTAAATGCGATAATAACTTGACTCACAAAAATGAGTGAACCTTTTTATGTTTAATATTCTTGAATTTGAATCAAATCTGAATTAAATGAAAGTTTAGGTCATAATATATCATGTATTAAAATTGAATTTTTTATAATTTCACAGACATATTATAATAATGAAGACAATTATTTGTAAGATCAATATAATCATCAATAAAAAAACTCATCGTTCACTTTGATGTATGTATTCATGAATTACATTAATTACCACTAGAATTATAATTTTTACTGTATTATAATTAATTACCACTACAATTAGTAAGGATTAATATTCATCAAATTGTCGTATTCCTGAGTTACATTAATTATAACTAGGAGTTGATAATGTCCAAATTTCATTCTTACCTTACGTCAATCAGTGCATGCATTTCTTGTAGTACGAAGTAATTAGCAGGAACGTGCATGCCACTGGCTATATTTATATATACACGTGTTGTAATTAACCGAAACACTAACGTTTTGATTTCGTAATTAATATTTATGAACTTTACTGGAAGAGAAGTATATTTTATTTTATTGATATGTATGTGTGTATATATATATACAAGAAAACACACAACAAATAAGGAAAAAATCAACTAATAAAGTCTTGTGATCTTCGATCTCCTAAATAAAAACTGATGTGATATTCTGAGATATGAGAGATCAGTCATTAAATATCTTAGTATAAATCAAGATATATTTCTAATAATATTGGTATAAAAAAGAGCAAGGGTACGTATAGTGATATATGCGTATTATATTACCAAATGCCATAAACCCACTCACTCACTTTCACATTCCCTCATTGTTGTACTTTCATCTTCCCTCATTGTGACTACAATGGTGCATAAATCAGTGAAACAGCTCTCCTTTACTTTGATGGATTGTGCTTGCTTTCTAGCCTTTTTTTCTTACCATTTACGTTGGCGAGCAAGATGAAGATTTCACGGGCAAGATTGCTTGTTCTACTTCAATGTACGTTATTGGTCTATTGATTTTAGTTGAACCGGTGTTACAAAAGCTAGATTATTTAGGACCCGGTGACTATGTTTCTGCTCGCTCTTACCCTGCTATAAATGCAGTGGGAGTGATTGTTGCTGGTTAGGGATGCGTAGTCACTCAAGGAGGTTACAACACCTTCTCGATGTTGGCAACCATGTCTGGAGCTTTATCTGTCTTCTTTTTTATAGTATTTGTGAGGCCTATATCTTTGGATTATGGGATATTTCATATTCTTTGCGTCTTGGGGTACCTATTTTCATATGACAAGATATAAATTTCGATATTTGTGGTTTGCTCAATTATTTGCACCCTTGTCATTGTCGTCAGGATAATCCTTGATATTTTTTCCCGTGATGCCATAGCAGCTGCTATGAATTCCGCTTAGGGTCAATATTTTGATCTTGCAGTATAGTCATGTCATTGTATGAATATTATGTGCATTTATCTATTTACGTTTTGTTGCTATCTCAAAGTGTGTTGATTTATAGTTAGTTTATTTTACTGCTGCGAAAGCAAGTTTGTTCTTGAAACAAGTGCAGAACCTTCTTAGTTAAAGTCAACAAGAGTAAACACAACAACTTGAACACAAATCCAGAAAGGCGACAACACAATGTAATACATCAGAACACAAAAGTTCTCCGATTAGCAAGGCAACTCCTCGGACTCCCTTTTGGGATGAGGTGTAACATCAGGGACAACGTATGTTATGTATCTGTAGATACTTAAACCAAAGCAGAAGCTCAAAGCCATGACCCTAACAAACAACTTCCCACACACCAGATAACAAAATACCTGCATCGCTAATCCCACACATACGTCTATTTCAATAATTAATTAATGTTTTGCGTGGACCATCCTCTTGATTTCATTGATTATAATTAATAAGAGGATTTATTTTGTAAATTCTTTTAGTGCACATGTTAGTGATATCTGTATTATCAAGTGCATATTTATCACAATTAAATAGGAAGGGAAACTAAAAGATAGTCGTAGATATTCTTAATTGAAAATTATTCTTACTTAGGAATATGTAATTAATTGATTGTATTTTAGGAAATTTTGAAACTTTACACGTATATATTTTGTTAAGATTTACAAGAATTAAATAAAGTCATTTTTTATTTTCTTTCATCATTAATATAATGTTAAATTAATCCTTTTCCTCGATTACTATTATATTCTATTAAAATAAATTATATATTTAATTTTAATACAGTGTTAAAAATCATAAATATATTTAATAGATATTAATGTTCAGTCATATTTTTAATGATTAAAGAGCCCTTTTTTTTTAATATGACTCTTTATTTTCTTATATTCACCCCTATTTTGTTTAGTTTCAAAAGTTAATTAAGAATATTACGTTCCTTATTTACTTTATTTTGAATTTATTCTTTTATTCTTTTCTTTTTAAATTAATGAAGAGATTATATTCTAGCTTATGAAATATACCAAATGTATATTAAATGCGATAATAACTTGACTCAGAAAAATTAGTGAACCTTTTTATGTTCAATATTCTTGAAATTGAATCAAATATGAATTAAATGAAAGTTTAGATCATAATATATCATGTATTAAAATAGATTTTTTTTATAATTTCACAGACATATTATAATAATGAAGACAATTATTTGTAAGATCAATATAATCATCAATAAAAAAACTGACCGATCACTTTGATGTATGTATTCATGAATTACATTAATTACCACTAGAATTATAATTTATACCGTATTATAATTAATTACCACTGGAATTAGTAAGGATTAATATTCATCAAATAGTCGTATTCATGAATTACATTAATTATAACTAGGAGTTGATAATGTCCAAATTTAATTCTTATCATACGTCAATCAGTGTATGCATGTCTTGTAGTACGTAGTAATTAACAACAACGTGCATGCCACTATATATATATACACGTGTTGTAATTAACCGAAACACTAACGTTTTGATTTCCTTATTAATATTTATGAACTTTACTGGAAGAGAAGTATATTTTATTTTATTGATACGTATGTGTGTATATATATATACAAGAAAACACACAACAAATAAGGAAAGAATCAACTAATAAAGAATTGTGCTCTTCGAACTCCAAAATAAAAACTGATGTGATATTCTGAGATATGGGAGATCAGTCATAAAATATCTTAGTATCAATCAAGATATATTACTAATAATATTGGTATAAAGAAGAGCAAAAGTACGTAGAGTGATATATGCGTATTATATTACCATATGCCATAAACCCACACACTCAATTTCACATTCCCTCATTGTTGTACTTTACTATTCCCTCATTGTGACTACAATGGTGCATAAATCCATTGAAACAGTTCTCCTTTACTTTGATGGATTGTGCTTGCTTTCTAGCCTTTTTTTCTTACCATTTACGTTGGCGAGCAAGATGAAGATTTCACGGGCAAGATTGCTTGTTCTACTTCAATGTACGTTATTGGTCTATTGATTTTAGTTGAACCGGTGTTACAAAAGCTAGATTATTTAGGACCCGGTGACTATGTTTCTGCTCGCTCTTACCCTGCTATAAATGCAGTGGGAGTGATTGTTGCTGGTTAGGGATGCGTAGTCACTCAAGGAGGTTACAACACCTTCTCGATGTTGGCAACCATGTCTGGAGCTTTATCTGTCTTCTTTTTTATAGTATTTGTGAGGCCTATATCTTTGGATTATGGGATATTTCATATTCTTTGCGGCTTGGGGTACCTATTTTCGTATGACAAGATATAAATTTCGATATTTGTGGTTTGCTCAATTATCTGCACCCTTGTCATTGTCGTCAGGATAATCCTTGATTTTGTTTCCCGTGATGCCATAGCAGCTGCTATGAATTCCGCTTAGGGTCAATATTTTGATCTTGCAGTATAGTCATGTCATTGTATGAATATTATGTGCATTTATCTATTTACGTTTTGTTGCTATCTCAAAGTGTGTTGATTTATAGTTAGTTTATTTTACTGCTGCGAAAGCAAGCTTGTTCTTGAAACAAGTGCAGAACCTTCTTAGTTAAAGTCAACAAGAGTAAACACAACAACTTGAACACAAATCCAGAAAGGCGACAACACAAAGTAATACATCAGAACACAAAAGTTCTCCGATTAGCAAGGCAACTCCTCGGACTCCCTTTTGGGATGAGGTGTAACATCAGGGACAACGTATGTTATGTATCTGTAGATACTTAAACCAAAGCAAAAGCTCAAAGCCATGACCCTAACAAACAACTTCCCACACACCAGATAACAAAATACCTGCATCGCTAATCCCACACATACGTCTATTTCAATAATTAATTAATGTTTTGCGTGGACCATCCTCTTGATTTCATTGATTATAATTAATAGGAGGATTTATTTAGTAAATTCTTTTAGTGCACATGTTAGTGATATCTGTATTATCAAGTGCATATTTATCACAATTAAATAGGAAGGGAAACTAAAAGATAGTCGTAGATATTCTTAATTGAAAATTATTCTTACTTAGGAATATGTAATAAATTGATTGTATTTTAGGAAATTTTGAAACTTTACACGTATATATTTTGTTAAGATTTACAGGAATTAAATAAAGTCATTTTTTATTTTCTTTCATCATTAATATAATGTTAAATTAATCCTTTTCCTCGATTACTATTATATTCTATTAAAATAAATTATATATTTAATTTTAATACAGTGTTAAAAATCATAAATATATTTAATAGATATTAATGTTCAGTCATATTTTTAATGATTAAAGAGCCCATTTTTTTTAATATGACTCTTTATTTTCTTATATTCACCCCTATTTTGTTTAGTTTCAAAAGTTAATTAAGAATATTACGTTCCTTATTTACTTTATTTTGAATTTATTCTTTTATTCTTTTCTTTTTAAATTAATGAAGAGATTATATTCTAGCTTATGAAATATACCAAATGTATATTAAATGCGATAATAACTTGACTCAGAAAAATTAGTGAACCTTTTTATGTTCAATATTCTTGAAATTGAATCAAATATGAATTAAATGAAAGTTTAGATCATAATATATCATGTATTAAAATAGATTTTTTTTATAATTTCACAGACATATTATAATAATGAAGACAATTATTTGTAAGATCAATATAATCATCAATAAAAAAACTGACCGGTCACTTTGATGTATGTATTCATGAATTACATTAATTACCACTAGAATTATAATTTATACCGTATTATAATTAATTACCACTGGAATTAGTAAGGATTAATATTCATCAAATAGTCGTATTCATGAATTACATTAATTATAACTAGGAGTTAATAATGTCCAAATTTAATTCTTATCATACGTCAATCAGTGTATGCATGTCTTGTAGTACGTAGTAATTAACAACAACGTGCATGCCACTATATATATATACACGTGTTGTAATTAACCGAAACACTAACGTTTTGATTTCCTTATTAATATTTATGAACTTTACTGGAAGAGAAGTATATTTTATTTTATTGATACGTATGTGTGTATATATATATACAAGAAAACACACAACAAATAAGGAAAGAATCAACTAATAAAGAATTGTGCTCTTCGAACTCCAAAATAAAAACTGATGTGATATTCTGAGATATGGGAGATCAGTCATAAAATATCTTAGTATCAATCAAGATATATTACTAATAATATTGGTATAAAGAAGAGCAAAAGTACGTAGAGTGATATATGCGTATTATATTACCATATGCCATAAACCCACACACTCAATTTCACATTCCCTCATTGTTGTACTTTACTATTCCCTCATTGTGACTACAATGGTGCATAAATCCATTGAAACAGTTCTCCTTTACTTTGGTGCTCTGTGCTTGCTTGCTAGCCTCTTTTTTCTTTCCATTTACATTGGCGAGCAAGATGAAGGTTTCATGGGCAAGAATGCTAGTGCTACATCAATGTACGGTGTTGGTCTATTGATTTTAGTTCAACAGGTGTAACAAAAGCTCTATTATTTAGGATCCGGTGACTACGTTTCTGCTCGATAACACCCTGCTATAAATGCAGTGGGAGAGATTGTTGCTGGTTGGGGATGCGTAGTCACTCAAGGAGGTTACAACACCTTCTCGATATTGGCAACCATGTCTGGAGCTTTATCTGTCTTCTTTTTTATAGTGTTTGTGAGTCCTATATCTGTGGATTACGGGCTATTGCATATGCTTTGCGTCTTGGGGTGCCGATTTTCATATGACGAGACACAAATTTCGATATTTGTGGTTTGCTCAATTATCTGCATCCTTGTCATTGTCGTCATTCTAATCCTTGATATTTTTTTCCCGAGATGCCATAGCAGCTGCTGCGGATTCCGCTTCGGGTCTAGATTCGGGTCTTTCCGTATAGTTATGTCATTGTATGAATATTATGTGCATTTATCTATTTACGTTTTGTTGCCATCTCAAAGTGTGCTTATTTATAGTTAGTTCCTCTTACTGCTGCAAAAGCAAGCTTGTTCTTGAAACAAGTGCATCACCCTCTTAGTTAAAGTCAACAAGAGTAAAACACAACAACTTGAACAAAAATCCAGAAAGGCGACAACACAAAGTAATACATCAGAACACAAAAGTTCTCCGATTAGCAAGGCAACTCCTCGGACTCCCTTTTGGGTTGAGGAGTAACACCAGGGACAACGTATGCCATGTATCTATAAATACATAAGCCAAAGCTGAAGCTCAAAGCCATGACCCTAAAAAACAACTCCCCACACACCAGATAACAATATATTTGCATCGCTAATCCCACACATACGTCTAATTCAGTAATTAATTAATGTTTTGCGTGGACCATCCTCTTGATTTCATTGCTTATAATTAATAAGAGGATTTATTCTAGTAAATTCTTTTAGTGCACATCTGAGTGATATCCGTATTATCAAGTGCATATTTATCACAATTAAATAGAAAGGGAAACTGAAAATTAGTCGTAGATATTCTTAATTGAAAATCATTCTTACTTAGGAATATGTAATTAATTGATTGTATTTTAGGAAATTTTAAAACTTTACACGTATAAAATTTTGTTAAGATTTACAGGAATTAAATAAAGTCATTATTTATTTTCTTTCATTATTAATATAATGTTAAATTAATCATTTTTCTCGATTACTGTTATATTCTATTAAAATAAATTATATTTTTAATTTTAATACAGTGTTAAAAATGATAAATATGTTTAATAGATATTAATGTTCAGTCATATTCTTAATGATTAAAGAGCCCCTTTTTTTTAATATGACTCTTTGTTTTCTTATATTCACCCCTATTTTGTTTAGTTTCAAAAGTTAATTAAGAATATTACGTTCCTTATTTCATTTCTTTTTGAATTTATTCTTTTCTTCTTTTCTTTTTAAATTAATGAAGAGATTATATTCTAACTTATGAAATATACCAAATGTATATTAAATGCGATAATAACTTGACTCACAAAAATGAGTGAACCTTTTTATGTTTAATATTCTTGAAATTGAATCAAATATGAATTAAATGAAAGTTTAGATCATAATATATCATGTATTAAAATTGATTTTTTTATTAATTTCACAGACATATTATAATAATGAAGACAATTATTTGTAAGATCAATATAATCATCAATAAAAAGACTGACCGATCACTTTGATGTATGTATTCATGAATTACATTAATTACCACTTGAATTATAATTTATACCGTATTTTAATAAATTACCACTGGAATTAGTAAGGATTAATATTCATCAAATAGTCGTATTCATGAATTACATTAATTATAACTAGGAGTTGATAATGTCCAAATTTCATTCTTACCTTACATCAATCAGTGCATGCATATCTTGTAGTACGTATTAATTAACAGCAACGTCCATGCCACTGGCTATATATATATATATACACACGTGTTGTAATTAACCGAAACACTAACGTTTTGATTTCGTAATTAACATTTATGAACTTTACTGGAAGAAAAGTATATTTTATTTTATTGATACGTATGTGTGTATATATATATATAACAAAACACACAACAAATAAGGAAAGAATCAACTAATAAAGAATTGTGATCTTCGATCTCCTAAATAAAAACTGATGTGATATTCTGAGATATGGGAGATCAGTCATTAAATATCTTAGTATCAATCAAGATATATTACTAATAATATTGGTATAAAAAAGAGCAAGAGTACGTAGAGTGATATATGCGTATTACATTACCATATGCCATAAACCCACTCACTCACTTTCACATTCCCTCATTGTTGTACTTTCATCTTCCCTCATTGTGACTACAATGGTGCATAAATCAAATGAAACAGTTCTCCTTTACTTTGGTGCTCTGTGCTTGCTTGCTAGCCTTTTTTTTCTTACTGTGACTACAATGGTGCATAAATCGATATTTGTGGTTTGATCAATTATCTGCACCCTTGTCATTGTCGTCAGGCTAATCGTTATTATTTTTGCACGAGATGTCATAGCAGCTGCTGCGGATTCCGCTTCGGATTCAGATTCGGGTCTTGCCGTATAGTCATGTCATTGTATGAATATTATGGGATATATCTATTTACGTTTTGTTGACATCTCAAAGTGTGCTGATTTATAGTTAGTTCCTTTTACTGCTGCAAAAGCAAGCTTGTTCTTGAAACAAGTGCAGCACCCTCTTAGTTAAAGTCAACATGAGTAAAACACAACAACTTGAACACAAATCCAGAAAGGCGACAACACAAAGTAATACATCAGAACACAAAAGTTCTCCGATTAGCAAGGCAACTCCTCGGACTCCCTTTTGCGTTGAGGTGTAACATCTGGGACAACGTATGACATGTATCTGTAGATACATAAACCAAAGAAGAAGCTCAAAGCCATGACGCTAACAAACAACTCCCCACACACTAGATAACAAAATATCTGCATCGCTAATCCCACACATACGTCTATTTCAGTAATTAATTAATGTTTTGCGTGGACCATCCTCTTGATTTCAATGCTTATAATTAATAAGAGGATTTATTTTAGTAAATTTTTTTAGTGCGCATGTTAGTGATATCCGTATTATCAAGTGCATATTTATCACAATTAAATAGGAAAGGAAACTAAAAGTTAGTCGTAGATATTTTTAATTGAAAATCATTCTTACTTAGGAATATGTAATCAAATGAATGTATTTTAGGAGATTTTGAAACTTTACACGTATAAAATTTTGATAAGTTTTACAGGAATTAAATAAAGTCATTTTTTATTTTCTTTCATCTTTAACATAACGTTAAATTAATCCTTTTCATCGATTACTATTATATTCTATTAAAATAAATTATATATTTAATTTTAATACAATGTTAAAAATCATAAATATATTTAATAGATATTAATGTTCAGTTATTTTCTTGATGATTAAAGATTCTTTTTTTTTTAATATGACTCTTTGTTTTCTTATATTCACCCCTATTTTGTTTAGTTTCAAAAGTTAATTAAGAATATTGCGTTCCTTATTTCATTTCTTTTTAAATTTATTCTTTTATTCTTTTCTTTTTAAATCAATGAAGAGATTATATTCTAACTTATAAAATATACCAAATGTATATTAAATGCGATAATAACTTGACTCACAAAAATGAGTGAACCTTTTTATGTTTAATATTCTTGAATTTGAATCAAATCTGAATTAAATGAAAGTTTAGGTCATAATATATCATGTATTAAAATTGAATTTTTTATAATTTCACAGACATATTATAATAATGAAGACAATTATTTGTAAGATCAATATAATCATCAATAAAAAAACTCATCGTTCACTTTGATGTATGTATTCATGAATTACATTAATTACCACTAGAATTATAATTTTTACTGTATTATAATTAATTACCACTACAATTAGTAAGGATTAATATTCATCAAATTGTCGTATTCCTGAGTTACATTAATTATAACTAGGAGTTGATAATGTCCAAATTTCATTCTTACCTTACGTCTATCAGTGCATGCATTTCTTGTAGTACGAAGTAATTAGCAGGAACGTGCATGCCACTGGCTATATTTTGTATATACACGTGTTGTAATTAACCGAAACACTAACGTTTTGATTTCGTAATTAATATTTATGAACTTTACTGGAAGAGAAGTATATTTTATTTTATTGATATGTATGTGTGTATATATATATACAATTAAACACACAACAAATAAGGAAAAAATCAACTAATAAAGTCTTGTGATCTTCGATCTCCTAAATAAAAACTGATGTGATATTCTGAGATATAAGAGATCAGTCATTAAATATCTTAGTATAAATCAAGATATATTTCTAATAATATTGGTATAAAAAAGAGCAAGGGTACGTATAGTGATATATGCGTATTATATTACCATATGCCATAAACCCACTCACTCACTTTCACATTCCCTCATTGTTGTACTTTCATCTTCCCTCATTGTGACTACAATGGTGCATAAATCAGTGAAACAACTCTCCTTTACTTTGATGGATTGTGCTTGCTTTCTAGCCTTTTTTTCTTACCATTTACGTTGGCGAGCAAGATGAAGATTTCACCGGCAAGATTGCTTGTTCTACTTCAATGTATGTTATTGGTCTATTGATTTTAGTTGAACCGGTGTTACAAAAGCTAGATTATTTAGGACCCGGTGACTATGTTTCTGCTCGCTCTTACCCTGCTATAAATGCAGTGGGAGTGATTGTTGCTGGTTAGGGATGCGTAGTCACTCAAGGAGGTTACAACACCTTCTCGATGTTGGCAACCATGTCTGGAGCTTTATCTGTCTTCTTTTTTATAGTATTTGTGAGGCCTATATCTTTGGATTATGGGATATTTCATATGCTTTGCGGCTTGGGGTACCTATTTTCATATGACAAGATATAAATTTCGATATTTGTGGTTTGCTCAATTATCTGCACCCTTGTCATTGTCGTCAGGATAATCCTTGATATTTTTTCCCGTGATGCCATAGCAGCTGCTATGAATTCCGCTTAGGGTCAATATTTTGATCTTGCAGTATAGTCATGTCATTGTATGAATATTATGTGCATTTATCTATTTACGTTTTGTTGCTATCTCAAAGTGTGTTGATTTATAGTTAGTTTATTTTACTGCTGCGAAAGCAAGCTTGTTCTTGAAACAAGTGCAGAACCTTCTTAGTTAAAGTCAACAAGATTAAAACACAACAACTTGAACATAAATCCAGAAAGGCGACAACACAAAGTAATACATCAGAACACAAAAGTTCTCCGATTAGCAAGGCAACTCCTCGCACTCCCTTTTGGGTTGAGGTGTAACATCTGGGACAACGTATGTCATGTATCTGTAGATACTTAAACCAAACCAAAAGCTCAAAGCCACGACCTTAACAAACAACTCCCCACACATCAGATAACAAAATACCTGCATTGTTAATCCTACACATACGTCTATTTCAGTAATATCATACTATGCTCTGTGCATGAAGTGGGCAATGAGGATAAAAATACAAAGATAGGGCGAAATTCAGAATCCACAAGTAGCAATAGAGATACATCCTTCTCCCCAAACTTCAACACCAGAAACTGATGCCGGACTGAAGCGATTAATTAGCACGAGAATGAACTCAATCATAAACTTCACCTTCACGCCCACTAACTGAAAAAGTGTGTAGGTGTTCCACTAAATCACATTATAGAACACGACGCCTTCAGTGTATCTAAACCACAATAAACAAATAAAATTAACAACACATATGTATTATTGCTGCAACCAAACCCTAAAGTTGCAGTTTACAATTTCACCAAAAAGTAAGTTGCATGCAAACTGATTTGCACATCACTTCTATTAAAAAGGATGACTCATCCTTGTATGGAATAATTGTGTTCCATACATGCAGATCTTTAGAGTAAATAAAAGTGGACTTCGAAGCAAACCATTACGTATTGCAAGTCTGTCCTATATAAACCTAACGGAATCCTCTTAAACAGTCTCTTAATACCTACATGATAGAAGGATTCGTCCAATACTAAAGATACCGGCCATAGGGCTCAACTATAACAAGTGAGCGCCAAGTGTGAGCCTTATTGAAAATGGCCTAGCAAACGATCTATCTTTCTAATAAGAGCAAGGACGCAACAGTTGCACGCAAGGTTTACATTAGTGCAAATGATCCTTGACCATTTTTATTTTGTTCATTGATGTTTCAAAGGCTTAAGAAGATAATATCATGAATATTTCCCACATATGCTGCAATCTATCAATCATAGTTAGAATTTGAATTCCTCTACGGTTCATCGAAACCAACAGGTGATGCCTCAATTTTTCAATCATCTTTGAGAATATGATGGTCATTGAGAGTAATTATGAGGTGGGAATATACTTATTTGACAGACAACGACTCTTAACACTTATTATCATACATCACCTATTTGATTACTACAATATAAATTATAAAAGAAGTTAAATAGGAAGGGATACTAAAAGTTAGTCGTAGATATTCTTAATTGAAAATCATTCTTACTTTGGAATATGTAATCAAATGATTGTATTTTAAAAGATTTTAAAACTTTACACGTATAAAATTTCGTTAAGATTTACAGGAATTAAATAAAGTCATTTTTTATTTACTTTTATTATTAATATAATGCTAAATTAATCCTTTTCCTCAATTACTATTATATTCTATTAAAATAAATTTTATATTTAATTTTAATATAGTGTTAAAAATCATAAATATATTTAATAGATATTAATGTTCAATCATATTTTTGATGATTAAAGAGCCCTATTTTTTAATATGACTCTTTGTTTTCTTATATTCACCCCTATTTTGTTTAGTTTCAAAAGTTAATTAAGAATATTACGTTCCTTATTTCATTTCTTTTTGAATTTATTCTTTTAATCTTTTCTTTTTAAATTAATGAAGAGATTATATTCTAACTTATGAAATATACCAAATGTATATTAAATGCGATAATAACATGACTCAAAAAAATGAGCAAACCTTTTTATGTTTAATATTCTTTAAATTGAATCAAATATGAATTAAATGAAAGTTTAGGTCATAATATATCATGTATTAAAATTGAATTTTTTATAATTTCACAGACATATTATAATAATGAAGACAATTAGTTGTAAGATCAATATAATCATAAATAAAAACACTCATCGATCACTTTGATGTATGTATTCATGAATTACATTAATTACCATTAGAATTATAATTTTTACCATATTATAATTAATTACCACTAGAATTTGTAAGGATTAATATTCATCAAATAGTCGTATTCATGAATTACATTAATTATAACTAGGAGTTGATAATGTCCAAATTTAATTCTTACCATACGTCAATCAGTGTATGCATGCCTTGTAGTACATAGTAATTAACAACAACGTGCATGCCACTATATATATATACATGTGTTGTAATTAACCGATACACTAACGTTTTGATTTCGTTATTAATATTTATAAACTTTACTGGAAGAGAAGTATATTTTATTTTATTGATATGTATGTGTATATATATATATATACAAGAAAACACACAACAAATAAGGAAAGAATCAACTAATAAAGAATGGTGATCCTCGATCTCCTAAATAAAAACTGATGTGATATTCTGAGATATGAGAGATCAGTCATTAATATCTTAGTATCAATCAAGATATATTACTAATAATATTGGTATAAAAAAAGAGCAAGGGTACGTAGAGAGATATATGCATATTATATTACCATATGCCATAAACCCACTCACTCACTTTAACATTCCCTCATTGTTGTACTTTCATCTTCCCTAATTGTGACTACAATGGTGCATAAATCAAATGAAACAGTTCTCTTTTACTTTGGTGCTCTGTGATTGCTTGCTAGCCTTTTTTTTCTTACAATATACATTTGCGAGCAAGATGAAGGTTTCACGGGCAAGATTGCTTGTTCTACCTCAATGTACATCGTTGCTCTATTGATTTTAGTTCAACCGGAGTTACAAAAGCTTGATTATTTAGGACCCGGTGACTACGTTTCTGCTCGCTATCACCCTGCTATAAATGCAGTGGGAGTGATTGTTGCTGGTTGGGGATGCGTAGTCACTCAAGGAGGGTACAACACCTTCTCGATGTTGGCAACCATGTCTGGAGCTTTATCTTTCCTCTGTTTTATAGTGTTTGTGAGGCCTATATCTGTGGATTACGAGCTATTACATATGCTTTACGGCTTGGGGTACCGATTTTCATATGACGAGACACAAATTTCGACATTTGTGGTTTGCTCAATTATCTGCACCCTGGTCATTGTCGTCAGGCTAATCCTTGATATTTTTGCCCGAGATGCCATAGCACCTGCTGTATATTCCTCTTCGGGTACAGATTCAGGTCTTGCTGTATAGTCATGTCATTGTATGAATATTATGTGCATTTATCTATTTACGTTTTGTTGCCATCTCAAAGTGTGCTGATTTATAGTTAGTTCCTTTTACTGCTGCAAAAGCAAGCTTGTTTTTGAAACAAGTGCAACACTCTCTTAGTTAAAGTCAACAAGATTAAAACACAACAACTTGAACAAAAATCCAGAAAGGCGACAACACAAAGTAATACATCAGAACACAAAAGTTCTCCGATTAGCAAGGCAACTCCTCGGACTCCCTGTTGGGTTGAGGTGTAACATCAGGGACAACGTATGTCATGTATCTGTAGATACTTAAACGAATGCAGAAGCTCAAAGCCATGACCCTAACAAACAACTCCCCACACAACAGATAACAAAATATCTGCATCGCTAATCCCACACATACGTTAAATTCAGTAATTAATTAATGTTTTGCGTGGACCATCCTCTTGATTTCATTACTTATAATTAATATGAGGATTTATCTTAGTTAATTCTTTTAGTGCACATGTTAGTGATATCCGTATGATCAAGTGCATATTTATCACAATTAAATAGGAAGGGAAACTAAAAGTTAGTCGTAGATATTCTCAATTGAAAATCATTCTTACTTAGGAATATGTAATTAATTGATTGTATTTTAGGAAATTTTGAAACTTTACACGTATAAAATTTTGTTAAGATTTACCGGAATTAAATAAAGTCATTTTTTATTTTCTTTCATCATTAATATAATGTTAAATTAATCCTTTTCCTCGATTACTATTATATTCTATTAAAATAAATTATATATTTAATTTTAATCCAGTGTTAAAAATCATAAATATATTTAATAGATATTAATGTTCAGTCATATTCTTGATGATTAAAGAGCCCTTTTTTTTTAATATGACTCTTTGTTTTCTTATATTCACCCCTATTTTGTTTAGTTTCAAAAGTTAATTAAGAATATTACGTTCCTTATTTCATTTCTTTTTGAAATATACCAAATGTATATTAAATGCGATAATAACTTGACTCACCAAAATGAGTGAACCTTTTTAAGTTTAATATTCTTGAAATTGAATCAAATATGAATTAAATGAAAGTTTAGATCATAATATATCATGTATTAAAATTGATTTTTTTATAATTTCATAGACATATTATAATAATGAAGACAATTATTTGTAAGATCAATATAATCATCAATAAAAAACTCATCGATCACTTTGATGTATGTATTCATGAATTACATTAATTACCACTAGAATTATAAATTATACCGTATTATAATTAATTACCACTAGAATTAGTAAGGATTAATATTCATCAAATAGTCGTATTCATGAATTACATTAATTATAACTAGGAGTTGATAATGTCCAAATTTCATTCTTACCTTACATCAATCAGTGCCTGTATGTCTTGTAGTACGTAGTAATTAACAGCAATGTGCATGCCACTGGCTATATATATATATATATACACGTGTTGTAATTAACCGAAACGCTAACGTTTTGATTTCGTTATTAATATTTATGAACTTTACTGGAAGAGAAGTATATTTTATTTTATTGATACGTATGTGTGTATATATATATACAAGAAAACACACAACAAATAAGGAAAGAATCAACTAATAAAGAATTGTGATCTTCGATCTCCTAAATAAAAACTGATGTGATATTCTGAGATATGAGAGATCAGTCATTAAATATCTTAGTATCAATCAAGATATATTACTAATAATATTGGTATAAAAAAGAGCAAGGGTACGTAGAGTGATATATGCGTATTATATTACCATATGCCATAAACCCACTCACTCACTTTCACATTCCCTCATTGTTGTACTTTCATCTTCCCTCATTGTGACTACAATGGTGCATAAATCCAATGAAACAGTTCTCCTTTACTTTGGTGTTCTGTGCTTTCTTTCTAGCCTCTTTTTTCTTACCATTTACATTGGCGAGCAAGATGAAGGTTTCACGGGCAAGATTGCTTGTGCTACCTCAATGTATGTTGTTGGTCTATTGATTTTAGTTCAACCAGTGTTACAAAAGATAGATTATTGAGGACCCGGTGACTACGATTCTGCTCGCTACCACCCTGCTATAAATGCAGTAGGAGTGATTGTTGTTGGTTGGGGATGCGTAGTCACTCAAGGAGGTTACAACACCTTCTCGATGATGGCAACCATGTTTGGAGCTTTATCTGTCTTGTTTTTTATAGTGTTTTTGAGGCCTATATCTGTGGATTACGGGCTATTGCATAAGTTTTGCGGCATGGGGTACCGATTTTCATATTACGAGACACATATTTCGACATTTGTGGTTTGCTCAATTATCTGCACCCTTGTCATTGTCGTCAGGATAATCCTTGATATTTTTTCCCGAGATGCCATAGCAGCTGCTGCGGATTCCTCTTCGTGTCCAAATTCGAGTCTTGCCGTATAGTCATGTCGTTGTATGAATATTATGTGCATTTATTTATTTACATTTTGTTGTCATCTCAAAGTGTGCTGATTTATAGTTATTTCCTTTTACTGCTGCAAAAGCAAGCTTGTTCTTGAAACAAGTGCAACACCCTCTTAGTTAAAGTAAACAAGAGTAAAACATAACAACATGAACACAAATCCAGAAAGGCAACAACACAAAGTAATACATCAGAACACAAAAGTTCTCCGATTAGCAAGGCAACTCCTCGGACTCCCTTTTGGGTTAAGGTGTAACATCAGGGACAACATATGTCATGTATCTGTAGATACTTAAAACAAAGAAGAATATCAAAGCCATGACCCTAACAAACAACTCCCCACACACCAGATAACAAAATATCTGCATCGCTAATCCCACACATACGTTTAATTCAGTAATTAATTAATGTTTTGCGTGGACCATGCTCTTGATTTCATTGCTTATAATTAATAAGAGGATTTATTTTAGTAAATTCTTTTAGTGCACATGTTAGTGATATCCGTATTATCAAGTGCATATTTATCACAATTAAATAGGAAGGGAAACTAAAAGTTAGTCGTAGATATACTTAATTGAAAATCATTCTTACATAGGAATATGTAATTAATTGATTGTATTTTATGAAATTTTTAAACTTTACACGTATAAAATTTTGTTAATATATCATTCTTTAATCATTAATATAATGTTAAATTAATCATTTTCCTCGATTACTATTATATTCTATTAAAATAAATTATATATTTAATTTTAATACAGTGTTAAAAATCATAAATATATTTAATAGATATTAATGTTCAGTCATATTCTTGATGATTAAAGAGTCCTTTTTTTTTAATATGACTCTTTGTTTTCTTATATTCACCCCTATTTTGTTTAGTTTCAAAAGTTAATTAAGAATATTACGTTCCTTATTTCATTTCTTTTTGAATTTATTCATTTATTCTTTTCTTTTATAATTAATGAAGAGATTATATTCTAACTTATGAAATATACCAAATGTCTATTAAATGCGATAATAACTTGACTCACAAAAATGAGTGAACCTTTTTATGTTTAATATTCTTGAAATTGAATCAAATATGAATTAAATGAAAGTTTAGGTCATAATATATCATGTATTAAAATTGAATTTTTTAGAATTTCACAGACATATTATAATAATGAAGACAATTATTTTTGAGATCAATATAATCATCAATAAAAAAACTCATCGATCACTTTGATGTATGTATTCATGAATTACATTAATTACAACTAGAATTATAATTTTTACCGTATTATAATTAATTACCACTACAATTAGTAAGGATTAATATTCATCAAATTGTCGTATTCATGAGTTACATTAATTATAACTAGGAGTTGATAATGTCCAAATTTCATTCTTAGCATACGTCAATCAGTGCATGCATGTCTTGTAGTACGTAGTAATTAGCATTAACGTGCATGCCACTGGCTATATATATATACACATGTTGTAATTAACCGAAACACTAACGTTTTGATTTCGTTATTAATATTTATGAACTTTACTCGAAGAGAAATATATTTTATTTTATTGATATATATGTGTGTATATATATATACAACAAAACACACAACAAATAAGGAAAGAATCAACTAATAAAGATTTGTGATCTTCGATCTCCTAAATAAAAACTGATGTGATATTCTGAGATATGAGAGATCAGTCATTAAATATCTTAGCATCAATCAAGATATATTACTAATAATATTGGTATAAAAAAGAGCAAGGGTACGTAGAGTGATATATGCGTATTATATTACCATATGCCATAAACCCACTCACTCACTTTCACATTCCCTCATTGTTGTACTTTTATCTTCCCTCATTGTGACTACAATGGTGCATAAATCCAGTGAAACAGCTCTCCTTTACTTTGATGCTCTGTGTTTTCTTGCTAGCCTCTTTTTTCTTACCATTTACATTGGCGAGCAAGATGAAGGTTTCACGGGCAAGATTGCTTGTTCTACTTCAATGTACGTTGTTGGTCTATTGATTTTAGTTGAACCGGTGTTACAAAAGCTCGATTACTTAGGACCCGATGACTACGTTTCTTCTCGCTATCACCCTGCTATAAATGCAGTGGGAGTGATTTTTGCTGGTTGGGGATGCGTAGTCACTCAAGGAGGTTACAACACCTTCTCGATGTTGGCAACCATGTCTGGAGCTTTACTTGTCTTTTTTTTATTGTGTTTGTGAGGCCTATATCTTTGGATCATGGGCTATTGCATATTCTTTCCGGTTTGGGGTACCAATTTTCATATGACGAGATACAAATTTCGATATTTGTGGTTTGCTCAATTATCTGCACCCTTGTCATTGTCGTCAAGATAATCCTTGATATTTTTGCCCGTGATGCCATTGCAGCTGCTGCGAATTCCGCTTCGGGTCCAGATTTGGATCTTACAGTATAGTAATGTCATTGTATGAATATTAAGTGCATTTATCTATTTACGTTTTGTTGCTATCTCAAAGTGTGCTGATTTATTGTAAGTTTCTTTTACTGCTGCGAAAGCAAGCTTGTTCTTGAAACAAGTGCCGAACCCTCTTAGTTAAAGTCAACAAGATTAAAACACAACAACTTGAACACAAATCCAGAAAGGCGACAACACAATGTAATACATCAGAACACAAAAGTTCTCCGATTAGCAAGGCAACTCCTCGGACTCCCTTTTGGGTTGAGGTGTAACATCAGGGACAACATATGTCATGTATCTGTAGATACTTAAACCAAAGCAAAAGATCAAAGCCACGCCCCTACGAAACAACTCCCCACACATCAGATAACAAAATACCTGCATCGTTAATCCTACACATACGTCTATTTTAGTAATATCATACTATGCTCTGTCCATGAAGTGGGCAATGAGGATGAAAATAGAAAAATAGGGCCAAGTTCAGAATCCACAAGTAGAAATAGAGATACATCCTCCTCCCCAAACTTCAACACCAGAAACTGATGCCGGACTGAAGCGATTAATTAGCACGGGAATGAACTCAATCATAAACTTCAACTTCGCGCCCACTAACTGAAAAAGTGTGTAGGTGTTCCACTAAATCACATTATAGAACACGACGCCTTCAGTGTATCTAAACCATAATAAACAAATAAAATTAACAACACATATGTATTATTGCTGCAACCAAACCCTAAAGTTGCAGTTTACAATTTCACCAAAAAGTAAGTTGCATGCAAACTGATTTGGACATCACTTCTATTAAAAAGGATGACTCATCCTTGTATGGACTAATTGTGTTCCATACATGCAGAGCTTTAGAGGAAATAAAAGTGGACTTCGAAGCAAACCATTACGTATTGCAAGTATGTCCTATATATACCTAACGAAATCCTCTTAAACAGTCTCTTAATACCTACATGATAGAAGGATTCGTCCAATACTAAAGATACCGGCCATAGGGCTCAACTATAACAAGTGAGCGCCAAGTGTGAGCCTTATTGAAAATGTCCTAGCAAACGATCTATCTTTCTAATAAGAGCAAGGACGCAACAACTGCACGGAAGGTTTACATCATTGCAAATGATCCTTGACCATTTTTATTTTGTTCATTGATGTTTCAAAGGCTTAAGAAGATAATATCATGAATATTTCCCACATTTTCTGCAATCTATCAATCATAGTTAGAATTTGAATTTCTCTACGGTTCATCGAAACCAACAGGTGATGCCTCAATTTTTCAATCATCTTTGAGAATATGATGGTCATTGAGAGTAATTATGAGGTGGGAATATACTTATTTGACAGACAACGAATATGAACACTTATTATCATACATCACCTATTTGATTACTACAATACATGATTGTTGATGAACTGCGGGGATAAACTGATAGAATGCAATTACTGACTTCTCTAAACAAATGATGAGCACACTACATGCAGCGACAACTAAAATAAGTAGCATATGCAAACTAAAATTTAAGATTGCTCGAGCGTAACAAGTGTATGCCAACTTCTGAACAATCTAGAAGAAGAACAGTTGTGATCACCAAAACGAGTTTCCTATTGCCTCAAAGGAGGTAGGTCCAAAATAAAAAAATGTAACAATTTTACCTTTTCAGCAGCTGATATGTTGCCTGCCTCTTCCTTCAGCTTCTCTCTCAGCAAATGCTCCAACACCGGTAGACATTACCTACCACATGGAAGACATAATTTACAAAATATATAACATCGTTGGAATACTTCATTATCAATGTTGACGATGCAGGGAGAAAAGAGGTAATAAGAATTCCCTGCAAATATTTTCTAGATCACCAAACTTCGATCTATGCAATCTGATGTTAGGTTGTAAAATATATTACAAGAAGTTTCCCTCTGGTGTTTTTCACTGCCAAGAAAGCAGCCTAAAGTAATAACACAAAAATAACAAAAACAATTACCTTATATTTCAAAATTGATTCGACTTAAATTACTCACCTGCATGCAGTAACACTATAATGCAGTTTTCAGATTTTCAGGGTCGATATATCATTCACTAGCCTTAAATCTTCTTTATTTTATCTTGTTTCTATCAATAGCCTAAACCTGCCTTTATTTCTTTGCCAGAGAAAGTGGCCAAATCACTAATACATCTCTCAACGTGAGCCTCATTCTATCTAGAGGAAATAGCTTCGTGGATCTAATTGATAAAGTTGTTTTGTTGGTTGATATCCACATGCCCAGTGTACGGGTAAGGGCTCACCTATTTTTATATTTTTCATAAGGGAAGGGTATCTGGATCATAGGGTAATATATGGCTGAATAGGTGCCTACAAATGCCAAAAGAAATCTAGGAGATATCCTCTAACCTTGTGATAAGAGAGTGACGATGGCATGAACAAATTTAATTGGCGAACGATCAGTGTCCTGTCTCTTTAAGTTTGTCAACAAGAATTATCTACGAATTTTTGCAAGTTTATCATGTAGAGTATTCATACCTTGACTGCAGCACTAAAAGCTGAATCAGCAGTTCTGTTATGCTCTAACATTGTTGAGATGTTTTCAAGGAGAAGCTCTAGATGTTGACGACACTAGAAATGCAAAAAAAGTAACCACTTTTTTCAGTAAACAACAACAAACCCAGTGTACTCCCACAAAGTGGGGTCTGGGGAGGGTAGAATGTACGCAGTCCATACCGGTACCTATGAAGAAGTAGAGAGGTTATTTCCGATAGACCCCCGGCTCAAGATAAAGAATAGTAAACAAGATCGTAATGAAACATGAAACGGTATGGATGGCATAACAGAATAAGAGACGAGAAATAATACAAATAGAAATAAGAGAAATAGAAATAAGAAACAGGAAATAAGGAATAAGACACCCACATAGTAGTACCATACACTCACAAACCAAAGACACCCACCACACCAAACTCTCTCGACTAGATACTCCTCCTATGAACACAGTCCTAGGATTACTAACTTGGCTATACAAAAGCTCTCCTAACTACTTGCTACGAATCACCCATACACACTAGCCTTCTACCCTTATACTCGACCTCCACACCTTCATATATAGGGTCATGTCCTCAGTAAGCTGTAACTGTTCCATGTCATGTCTAATCGCCGCCCTTCAGTATTTCAGTAAAAAGAGAATTAAAAAAATAACCTCTGAGAGTTTATTGCTATCTCTCTTGACTTCTTCCTTTCTCTCCTTCATCTACTTACTGATTCTGTTATTCCTCCACAACTTCATCTGCAAGAAATTTACTGTTATCTTGCCTAATTACTCTAGCTGCTAGCATATGCTTACATTAAAAATAAACTTCCAGTCACCTCAACAAATTTAGTATGAATGAAGTTGTTCCATAAGGATTTCCACTAGAAAAATAGAAGGTTGTATAGTAATCTGCCTTTAATGTAAAGACATCACCAATTATAAATGAATAAAGTTACCAGTAATAATCAACGGACTTACGGGAAGATCATAAATAGCTTGCTTATTGCACTGCAAGCAGCTGCAGTTGCACCAGTCTAGTATGTATGTCAATATTCATGGAGACATCATAAGGAAGAAATATATAGCAGGCATTGGATCGCGCACCTTTAGACCAAGTTTCCAAGTTATCACTTAAAAGAAAAAACATTACTCCTATTATATATCAAAGAAAATTACCCAACACTATTTAGGTGATTTAAACCTTGATGTGAGAGCAAAAAATTAAAATTAGCTCCTATAAGCAATATTTTGGCTATATCACCCTTGCATTAACATATACTAGCAGCTTAGAAGTGAAAACAAATTAAGCTTTAACCTCGAAAATGAAAGTTGCTAAGATTTAAGTAGTAAGAGAAATCTCACCTTCTTTTCTGTCCTTCGCCTTCATCCTTAGCTTGACATCCTCATTTTCATCTTTTTTGATCATCTTCAGCAACCTGTCCAATAAAACGTGACATTATAACAACAACAACATATCCAGTATATTTCCACAAAGTGGCCGGGGTCTGGAGACGGTAAAGTGGAAGTAATCCATACCACTAACACAGACAAAGTAGAGAGAGAGGTTGCTTCTGATAGACCCCTTGGCTCAGGAGGACTAATAACAGGAGAGAAAATATTGGAAAAAACAAACAAAATGAAGTCAGTCACATACCAATAGATAGTTAAAAAAAAGACATCCACAGATTAATGCTATACACAGCCTATCCAAAAAACACAAACAAGAAATTAAATGAATTTGCTTGAAATAACAAAGATTAAAGCATTTCAGCTGTTGTTGGCAGCACAACAGGCAACTCTATTACCTCAGGTGGTCGTCTGTCTGGTTTTCCAGCAGTATCTTCAGTATCAACTGAACCTCTTACCAGTTCAAGGCCCTCTGAAGTTCCACCAATTGTGTCGATGCTAGTAATAACTTCCAGTGCAGACAATGCGGACCTGAAAACCAAAGCAACTAATTTGGACAACTTCAATGGCAGTTCTTTCACCTTTTGCGAGCTCATCATTTGCATCTACAAGTTCTGGAAATAGTAATTTTGGTTTTAGTTCATCAGGAATGTCAACAGTTACTACGGCTAGCATCCAGCCTCAGAGTTCTCTTTTTAGCACTGGAGGTTAGTCACTTGTTAGTGTTCAAACTTCTCTCGCTGAATCAGAGAATACCACAGTCTCACAGAGCACTCCTGCTCATTTTGGATCTTCTACTACATTACCAGAAGTGGGAAATGATATCTTTCTCCTCAGTTGGTTCTTCTTCAAGTAATACTGGCTTAGTTTCTGATGCTACTTGATAACGCTCAATCTACAGCTCTCGTAGGAGTGTAAAGCGGTCGTTAGCAAATATAGAACCCAACCTGGGTTGGGTGTCGATCCCACAGGGAATAGCTTGGCCAACAAGTAAGCAAGATTACTAAACTTTTGATGCAAGTCTCGTAAAAAGGGGGGATTGTAATGTGTCACCAAAACAATTAAATAAAAGCTGAAAATAGCAAAGTAAAAGAGAAAGATTGTTACGTAAGTTGTAAACAATGAGAATTGAGGCGTTGGGGTTATGTCCACCTTCTGAGGTATACGTCTCTATTGGCTATGAGTGTGTAGAATTCTGACATGCAATTGCTTATAGAGGATTGTAGTCGATGGTAAATCCAAGCGTCTCTCGACCTAAACAAGGACTATTTCACTTTAACTCTCTCGAGCTTAAAGCGTGTCTAATGGTACGAATTCTCCAAGAGGTTAGTCCAGTTACGGCACTAGCTTTTTAATAGGAAAGGGTGTCCTACTACCTTAACATTATCTCTTTTCCAGAGAAATAACTTTTCTCTCGAACAAGTTAAATGTTAGACTGGCGTATTCTTGCGTTTGCAACCGCAAAGAATTTAGATTAAGATGAAGAGAATAATGATATAAGCAATATACGTGCCTTGAACTCACAAACTCACAGCAATAGATAGTAACTCATTCGGCTTCCATAACCCCAACAGAGAAGTTTAGTTACCCATGAATGCGAAGGAAATCATGATTGACATTGTTATTATAGCACTATATTGAGTAATGGCGTGTAGATCAAGTGATAGGCGTGAGGCGTGATTCCTTAGCAAGTAACGATTCTCTTGTTGTGGAGTTTTAAGAATAGAAGAGTAGAAGAAGAAAAATAGAATTAATGGAAAGATTAGAAGAATTGTAGAGTAATAGAATTGAATTGTAAGACGAGAAGTTAAGAAGATGTTCTTAAAATCTCTAGCATGATAGGGTATTTATAATACCCATATCCTACTCCTACTAAGCTAATGAAATAAATAACCAAATCCTACTAGACTAATGAAATCCTTAACCCAAATGTACTAGGTTAAGGTAACATTATCATAATCCACATAAAATAATGAAATACATAACCTAATTGTACTAGGTTAATGTATCATTGTCAAAATCCAGCTTTGTGTCTGTAAGTCCCCAAAGTCTTCAGAAATATTGTTTTAGCCCGGGACAGATTTTCCATGCAGCAGTTTTGGTCCTTAGGCGTGTAAACTTTCTTCCCTTCCTTTGTGAGCTTTCTTTTGTGCCAAGTAAGCCATAAAATGCTGATTTTTGCATCATTTATACCTGAAACTTTACTAATCATGTTCGTTAGCTCTCTTACAGGAAAAAGGACTAAAAGTGCATGAAATATATAATTTGCTCTCAAAACTAGGCTAAAATATGGGCAAAATATATTGATATAGGCGTGTAAATCCGCCTATCATCAACACCCCACACTTAGAGCTTTGTTCGTCCTCGAACAACATATCATGTCCTTCTACACATCAACTTAGGGTTTTTACAGAAACAACACAAAACATTCTTCAAGACAAGCACAATAATTATCAACAAAGAGTAGCTTTCCGATTATAAGTAGAAACAGTTTAACCTCTAGCATAGACTCGTGATGGTGATCGACTCGCATGCAAACGTTAAGGTGCATGGAATCATATACAACTATCCAAAACTCATCAACCATGTGTGTCTCACAATATAGTACCCATAATCACTCACAAATATAGCATATTTTTCAAACATGGGTATCAAAATATCCTAGCTCTCACTCTCACAAAGAGTTCATATGTAGCGACTGATGACCATAGGCTTGCCCTTAATGTAATACTTTACTAAATGTTGGAATGTTAAGATTAGGATCAAGTAGGTCTTTTTATGGTTGTAATGTAGGCTAAGGGACGGGTAGGACTATTTTGGCCAAGAATAGTGACTATGTTCCTAAGCGCTTTAATACATCACATTGTATCATTGACACTTTTTTCTTTCAACCTTTCTTCTTTCTTTTGTTCTACCACCCTTGTTCTCCTCTTTTTAATTTTAAGCACAACTCACTTTTCAGCTTTCTTTTCCTTTTTCTTTTCACAACATACCTCTTATGCTAGCATTTTTTTTTTCATAACACATTCAAGAACCATTCCAATTTATAGTATTATACTCACCCAATTTCCTTTTATGTTGTCACATGACTTTTTCACTTTAAAGAACTTAGGGATCTTGGGATCAAATTACGGTCTTGAAAGAAATGGATTAGGCTTACATACAAGGTTGTCAAAGAAATAGGCTAAAGGCTCAAAAGGGTTAACTAGGATGATGTTCATGGGTAGGTAAAACCGAAGGTAAACATGTATAGGTTGCCAAAGAAATGCCTAAATCATATCCTAAACTTACACTCCTTATTTTCGCTTTGCATACATACCAGGCAAGTTCTAGCATCAGCCACATACATAGAATATACTATTATCTCACACACACAAGGCACATGGTCGACTTGATTGGAAGTAATATAGACTCTCGACCCAACAAGTGAAGGAATTGAATCACACAATATCACATATTGAGTCACAACTAGAGCCTAAACGTCTCAATAGTCACAATTTTAGCACATACTCTTGTTATAATCTCATGCTGCCTATCAAAATAATTTCATGCGAAGCTAAAAAAAAAATTTAACTACTAAAAAAAAACAAAACGAAACAAAAATGAAACAAAAGCAAACAAACATAGATGCGAATAGAGAAGTATAGCATGCAATACCACCACCCCACACTTAGTCGGGACACTGTCCTCAGTGGAAAATAAATACGAGGAACCTGGTTGGTCGGACTTATCCTCTATGTCTGGGGTCATACCCCTTGCATTGGAATCATCATCAGAGTCGTCATCCTCAGAAGTTCCTCATAATTATCCCACTTAATTCCAAGCGTGAGTCGAGGTATTTGCAGCGAAGAGGGTTCTCCTTGGTCCTTGCGACTTCTCTTTTTGCCCTTTTGGGAGGTGGTAGCCTTCTCCTTGCCTTGTCTCGCTTTAGTTGCCATTGTACCTGAGACTAGAAATAGTGTTAGTGGTAGCACAATATCAATGGATACAATCTATGCACAAGCAGTAGGGGTACCACCCCACACTTAGTTTTGTTGACACAAATCAGTGAAGTGAAAGTGGTCGATTACTCAGATTTCGTCGACATACATTTTAGGAGTTGTATTCCGGCAAGAAAATCAGTGATGTATCACTACTTGCAGCCATTGCATTACTTTCATGTTAGATATAAAAACACTACTACATAGGAGTTACCACATAATATAGTTACTTTCAACAATCACAACCTCCTATGTCGGCAGGCACTATAAGTCTTATCCCGATGAACGGGATAGCCTAACATGTAAGTATCCAAGTAGCAATTTTAAACAATGTTCAAGACTATAGCAATTCCGCAAATAGTATAACAATGCTATTAAAACCAAATTCAAGTCAGAGACAAGTCATGATGATTCTAACGTATACGTTCACTCACATGATTTTGCATTAACATTCCAAACACATGAACTTCACCAACAATCTTTCAATATGTAGCAATTTATAATAGACATAGCAACGTAGTACTTACGAGAAATAAATGAAGAATAAGAGAGTACTTACTTGCTTGAAGCTTTTGGAGGTGGTTTTGTGAATTGGAAGAGCAAAAAAGAAAATATTGAGAGGATTTGGATGAATATGCGGAACCTTTAGGTCACTTTGAAATGTGTTGTAAAACTAAGTCCCCTTTATATAGGAAGAGAATGGGTCGGGTTATGACCCACTTACAATCGGTTTTGGAGACAAAAATCCCACATATGCGGCGCATAATGCTTGGCATAGATATGACATATGCGGCACATTGTCTATAGCATAATGGGACATATGCGCCGCATAGTGTATGGCATATGAGATACTGAGACCAAATGCCATAGCATAGGCGGCGCATAGTCAAAAGCATACCTAGGAATAGGCGGCGCATAGTGTATAGCACACTAGATTCCGAGACCTTAGGCTATAGGATAGGTTGTGCATCATTCGTGGCCTAGTTTTACCAAGGCCTAGCCTTCCTCGAAGCCTATTTTGGCGTGAGAAAGGCTCAATCCATAGCCTTATGCATCACCCTTCCTAACTTACCAACTTTACCATACAATGCGTCCAAATCGTCAATTGAAATCAATCTCATCGTTGACTACTTCTTGCACCTATATTTGCTCAAACAAATGAAAATGATTAGTATGATGGGTTGCCTTCCATCTAGCGCCTTATTTATTGTCGTGGCTCGACATAGTTACCTCGAGTACTCAGACTTCGTCGAGGTAAATGGTGGATCGTTTTCTGAAAGGATTTAGATGACAATAAGGCTTACTTGTAGGCATGCAATCTTCTTCGAGAAGACTCATACGTCTCCCCGGAGGGTCACCAATTATATCATCAATAGTCCAAACCATAGCTCTCATGTATCTCTTCAGAGCAGAGATGAGAGCCTCTACGTGCTGTTTACTTAAATCATCCGCACTCACCGGAAGTATTTTTATACTTTCCAAGAACACATACCTTAGATAATTGGGGAGCTCTTTCGATTCTAGCATTGGTGGCTCTTCAAGGGAGGTCTTCGCTGTAGGTGAAGGTTGATTCTTAAGATCACGGTCCGGTTGCTTAGGAGTATGGGAATAGGACTCTATTTCTGTTAGAGCACCCATAAGTTCTTCATAATCTTCATCGTCCTCATGCTCAACCTTCAGCAGCGCAGCAGACAATGGCTCAACAGTAAGTTGTTTCTCTACAGATAATGCTTTCTTATCTTCATAATGAACATCATCTACAGAGAACACATCCATATCTTTTGGCTGCTTCATCGCTTTGCACAAATCAAAATGAATCACTTCGTCATTCATTCGAAATAAAAGCTCATTATCTCTCATGTCAATAAGCACACTTCCTGTTGCAAGGAAAGGACGTCCCAAGATTATGGGAACTTCAGAATCCACCTCGCAATCCAAAATCACAAAGTCTGCAGGAAAGATGAAGGAAGAAACCTTCACCAACACATCATTCAAGATACCCACAGGTCATTTTACCGACCTATCAGCCATCACGAGCCTCATATTGGTTGGTGTCGGATCGCCTAACCCCAACTTCTTGTAGACGGATAGTGGCATCAAATTGATGCTAGCACCCAGATCGCACAATGCCTTAGCAAAATTCATAGATCCAACCGTGCAAGGAATAGTGAAAGCACCAGGGTCTGCCTTCTTCTGTACCAAGGACCTTGTGGCAATTGCACTGCAATGATGAATATTATCTGTCGGCTCATAGCTTACTGCCCGCTTCTTTGTCAACAGGTCCTTCATGAATTTAGCATACCCAGGCATTTGTTCAAGTTCCTCGACCAACGGAACATTAATAGTCAGCTGCTTTAACATCGTCATGAATTTGCTGAACCTTGTATCATCTACCTGCTTCTTCAATCTTTGAGGAAAAGGTGGTGGTGGATATGGAATTGTTTTCTCCACGGCTTTCTTCTCCTCTTGCTTCCGAATTTTGGTAGTTTCAGGCTGCAACCTACTAGGGGTGACGTCATGGACGTCTTGGTCAGCTTCTATGGCATCATCATCTTCCTTATTTTTGGCCACTTGCTTGCTTTTTGCTGAAGGTTCCAGCACCTTACCGCTTCTGGTAGTGATGGCCATGCATGACCCATCATTCCTTGGGTTTTGCACAGTATCGCTAGGTAGAGTGCCAGCCTTTCTTTGATTGAGTGTTGCTGACAGTTGGCTCAATTGCTGCTCTATTTGCTTGATTGAAGTGGAATGAGAATCAACTAGTTGTTTCATAGAGGACAAATCATTAATTACCTCAGTAACTCCCGCGCTTGTTGCTTCCACTCCTTTCAATAATTTAGCCATCATGTCTTACATACTTCCAGAATTAGATGTGGTGGTATCACGTCTACCAGGGGGAACGTACAAACCACTCTTTTCATTCTTGTTCTTCCAACTACCTTGGGCCATGTTTCCAGATTTACCATAATAGTTCCGACCTTGGTTTCCTTGGGTATTCCCTTGGAAACCCCCTTGATTGTTCAAGTAGTTGGCCTCTTCTTCCGAATCAGATTCGTCTCTTCCTTTTAGCGCCACAGCTTTCACTTTTTTGGTCTTCCCTGATAATAAATGCTTTGTAAGAAGATCCATCTGTGTTTTCATGTGCGCCATATCTTGATCACGTTCTTCTTGTCTTCTTCTTTGGTCTGCAGTCATGCCTATAGATAAAGTGGGGCTTGCTACCTCGGAATCCTTGGTATGCCAAGCTCTACTTTGTTTCGTCATGCGATCTAGCATATTGCTTGCTTGACCAAAGGTGAGGTCCATAAAAGATCCTCCAGCTGCATTGTCCACCACTGGCTTAGTTATTGAATTCAAGGCTCTATACAATATCTCCATGAGGTGAACATTAGTCATGTGATGGTTTGGTCATCTCGCTAGCTTTGTCTTGAACCTCTCCCATGTTTCATGGAGAGCTTCAGTGGGAAGCTGACGAAAGTTGCTGATTTCATCTCTCAATTGTGCTCTTTTGGATGGCGGAAAGAATCTTTCGAGGAAAGCGTCTCTCAATTGCCTCCAATTTGTAATAGAATCAAGAGTCAGCCCATTCAACCATAGAGTTGCCTCTCCAGACAGAGACAATGGAAATAAGCGTAACCGAATTGCATTCTGACCAACGCCAAGATTGTCAAACGACTTACATGTAGAAATAAAGTTGATGAGATGCATATTCGGATCATCGCCTGCTAATCCACCAAATAATCCCTTGAGTTTCAATAACTGAATCATGGTGCTCGTGATGTTGAACTTGGCTCCGGGGGCTAATGGCGGAAGAATAATGGCTCCTGTGGCACCAGCTCCATCAAGATCATCATCATCATCGTCGAAAACTGGCTACATAGGTTGGCGATCATGTCTATACCGAGCTTGTCGACCTCTTCTGTTGGCAGGTGTTACGATTTCAGCATCACGCCTAGGGTTTAGTAACTCGTCATCACCTAAATCCTCATCGCCAGGATTTGGTGCTCGTGCAGGGTTATCAATGTTCTGCTGTTGAACCTGGGCTGCGGCAAGGGCAGCCAATCTTGCTTGTTCCTGTTGAGCAGCCATCCTTGCGATTTCATCTTGTGCTTACATTCTACCAATGCGTTGTGGTTCAGGATTGATTGGTAATAACGGTTGACCAGAACTTCGAGTATGGGGCATGCACTAAAATAAAATCCTGCAGTAGACAAAAACCAAAACTAAAAGTAAAAGTACGAGAATCTTTGACCAAAGGGTCTAGTAATTTTCACGAACTTAATTGACACTTGTATTCCCCGGCAACGGCGTCAATTTTTGATAACGCTCAATCTACAGCTCTCGTAGGAGTGTAAAGCGGTTGTTAGCAAATATAGAACCCAACCTGGGTTGGGTGTCGATCCCACAGGGAATAGCTTGGCCAACAAGTAAGCAAGATTACTAAACTTTTGGTGCAAGTCTCGTAAAAAGGGGGGATTGTAATGTGTCACCAAAACAATTAAATAAAAGCTGAAAATAGCAAAGTAAAATAGAAAGATTGTTACGTAAGTTGTAAACAATGAGAATTGAGGCGTTGGGGTTATGTCCACCTTCTGAGGTATACGTCTCTATTGGCTATGAGTGTGTAGAATTCTGACATGCAATTGCTTATAGAGGATTGTAGTCGATGGTAAATCCAAGCGTCTCTCGACCTAAACAAGGACTATTTCACTTTAACTCTCTCGAGCTTAAAGCGTGTCTAATGGTACGAATTCTCCAAGAGGTTAGTCCAGTTACGTCACTAGCTTTTTAATAGGAAAGGGTGTCCTACTACCTTGACATTATCTCTTTTCCAGACAAATAACTTTTCTCTCGAACAAGTTAAATGTTAGACTGGCGTATTCGTGCGTTTGCAACCGCAAAGAATGTAGATTAAGATGAAGAGAATAATGATATAAGCAATATACGTGCCTTGAACTCACAAACTCACAGCAATAGATAGTAACTCATTCGGCTTCCATAACCCCAACAGAGAAGTTTAGTTACACATGAATTCGAAGGAAATCACGATTGACATTGTTATTATATCACGATATTGAGTAATGGCGTGTAGATCAAGTGATAGGCGTGAGGCATGATTCCTTAGCAAGTAACGATTCTCTTGTTGTGGAGTTTTAAGAATAGAAGAGTAGAAGAAGAAAAATAGAATTAATGGAAAGATTAGAAGAATTGTAGAGTAATAGAATTGAATTGTAAGACGAGACGTTAAGAAGATGTTCTTAAAATCTCTAGCATGATAGGGTATTTATAATACCCATATCCTACTCCTACTAAGCTAATGAAATAAATAACCAAATCCTACTAGACTAATGAAATCCTTAACCCAAATGTACTAGGTTAAGGTAACATTATCATAATCCACATAAAATAATGAAATACATAACCTAATTGTACTAGGTTAATGTATCATTGTCAAAATCCAGCTTTGTGTCTGTAAGTCCCCAAAGTCTTCAGAAATGTTGTTTTAGCCCGGGACAGATTTTCCATGCAACAGTTTTGGTCCTTAGGCGTGTAAAATTTCTTCCCTTCCTTTGTGAGCTTTCTTTTGCGTCAAGTAAGCCATAAAATGCTGATTTTTGCATCATTTATACCTGAAACTTTACTAATCATGTTCGTTATCTCTCTTACAGGAAAAAGGACTAAAAGTGCATGAAATATATAATTTGTTCTCAAAACTAGGCTAAAATATGGGCAAAATATATTGATATAGGCGTGTAAATCCGCCTATCATCACTACTTCAGCTAGCAACCCCGTTGTCTCCAGCGCTGCTACTTTTGGGAACTTTAGTTTTGGGTCAGTTCAGTTGGCCCTGGCTGTGGGACAATTCAGCTGGCGTTTGCTTTTGGTGTAGTCCTGCACTGTCCGCAGCCACCTCTACACTTGCCACTTCCAGCGATGCTACTTCTTCTATGTTTAGTTTTGGTGTTAATTCTTTATCTTCCTCTACAAAGGCCATCGACACCTCTACCTGCCCTAGCCCTAGCATATATAATTTTTGTGTTTGGGACAAACTTCTTACCTTTCAATGCCTTTCACTTATTATTGAGCCTTTCTGTCATGATTCAACAACTGTCACTTTCTTTGATAAGAGTTGTTGACTGATCTCCTATGATGTTATAAATATGTCCATGCATATTAATGTTGTTTTACTGCTTTAGTCTATAGGTGAGTTTGATAATCAAACTTTCTTTCACATATCTATCCCATCCAATAATTGAACTTAAGTGTGAAATTCAGTTAGATTTTTTATAATTGCACTATTGCAGCATGTGCCCGTTCATGGTTGCTGAAGCACGGGCTAGCTACATGGTTTTGGATTCCAAAGAGTTTTCCAGACGCGGGATTAATCTCGTAGAGCGTGCCTCAGACGTGAGTTAGTTGCTCAGACAGAGTTAGTATATGTTTACCACCATCCTAGAGTTCCTAAGGTTTCTTATGATTGCAGTGAGGATGGTCATTTTAGTAGGGAGTGCCCCCGGCATCAGTTGGTCAGCCAATTGGAGTCAGCTCTTGTTTCTCACTAAGTTAGGGCTTCAGGAGTTTGATACGACTGCAGAGAGATCGGTCATTGGTCCAAAGAGTTTCCCATGCGTAGAATTATTAGTTATTCAGATCAGTCTCATAAAGACTACCTCAGATGTGAGTTGGTTACTCAGAGAGAGTTAGCATATGTTTCCCACCATCCTAGAATTCCTAAGGTGTGTTATGATTGCAGGGATGATGGTCGTTTTAGTAGGGAGTGACCTCGACATCAGTTGGTCTGCCAATTAGAGTCAGCTCACATTTCTTGCCAAGTTAGGGCTTTAGGAGTTTCTACGACTGCAAAGATTTCGATTATTGGTCCAAAAGGTTTCCCATGCGTGGCATTATTAGTCATTCAGCTTATTCAAATCAGTCTCATAGAGACTGCCTCAGACGTGAGTTAGTTTCTCAGAGAGAGTTAGCATATGTTTACCGCCATCCTAGAGTTCCTAAGGTGTGTTATGACATGGTCGTTTTAGTAGGGAGTGCCCTCAGCATCAATTGGTCAGCCAATTGGGGTCAGCTCATGTTTCTCGCTAAGTTAGAGCTTTAGGAGTTTGCTACGACTGCAAAGATATCGGTCATTGGTCCAAAGAGTTTCCCATGCGTGGGATTACTAGTCATTCAGCTCATTCAAATCAGTCTCGTAGAGACTGCCTCAGACGTGAGTTGGTTGCTCAGAGAGAGTTAGCATATATTTCCCACCATCCTAGAATTCCTAAGGTATGTTATGATTGCAGGGAGGATGGCCGTTTTAGTAGGGAGTGCCCTCTGCATCAGTTGTTCAACTAATTGTACTCAACTCATTTTTCTTGCTAAGTTAGGGCTTCAGGAGTTTGCTACGATTGCAGAGAGATCGGTCATTGGTCCAAAGATTTTCCCATGTCTGGGATTATTAGTCATCCAGCTCATTCAGATAAGTCTTTTAGAGACTGCCTCAAACGTGAGTTGGTTGCTCAGAGAGAGTTAGCATATGTTTCCCGCCATCCTAAAGTTCCTAAGGTGTGTTATGAGATGGTCGTTTTAGTAGGGAGTGCCCTCGGCATCAGTTGGTCAGCCAATTGTACTCAACTCATTTTTCTTGCTAAGTTAGGGCTTCAGGAGTTTGCTACGATTGCAGAGAGATCGTTCATTATTCCAAAGAGATTCCCATGCATGGGATTATTAGTCATCCAGCTCATTCAGATCAGTCTTGTAGAGACTACCTCAGCCGTGAGTTGGTTGGTGAGAGAGAGTTAGCATATGTTTCCCGCCATCCTAGCATTCCTAAGGTGTGTTATGAGATGGTCGTTTTAGTAGGCAGTGTCCTTGGCATCAGTTGGTCAGCCAATTGTACTCAGCTCTTGTTTCTCTCTAAGTTAGGGCTTCAAGAGTTTACTACGACTGCAGAGAGATCGATCATTGGTCCAAAGAGTTTCCCATGCGTGGGATTATTAGTCATCCAGCTCATTCAGATCAGTCTCGTAGAGACTTCCTCAGACGTGAGTTGGTTGCTCAGAAAGAGTTAGCATATGTTTCCCACCATCCTAGAATTCCTAAGGTGTGTTATGATTGCAGGGAGTATGGTCATTTTAGAAGGGAGTGCCCTCGGCATCAGTTGGTCAACCAATTGTACTCAGCTCATGTTTCTCGCTAAGTTAGGGCTTCAGGAGTTTGCTACAACTGCGGCAAGATCGGACATTGGTCCAATGAGTTTCCCATGCGTGGAATAATTTTTAGTCATTCAGCTCATTCAGATCAGTCTCGTAGCGTTAGATCCTTTTAGCCATAACGTATTAGATATTCATTTAATTAAACATAACCTTCTCCAATTTAGTCTTTGTTAGTGTATCTTAACTAAAATATCATTCATTTAATACCATAAATCATTGTTCTTTTTTGTCAAATTGAACTACTCATTGTCACATCAACATTTTTTCTAATATAAATTAAACTCATTTTGATTGGCATAATTCACTTCACCTAAGAGATTGTTTATTCATTAGTCTCCATTTGAGTCACATCACCGCCAGGTGTGATGATCACTTTGTTATGGATCCTTATACGACATTATAACAACATGCATATCCACAGTATACCTCCACAAAGTGCCCGTATGGGGTCTGGAGACATTAAAGTGGACGCATTCCATACCACAAACGACACAGACAAAGTAGAGATCAGAGGCTGCTTCCGATAGACCCCTTGGCTCAGAAGAACTAATAACAGATCACATGTCAATAGTTAGTTAAAGAAATAATAATTAATGCTATACATAGTCTATCCAAAAAACACAAACAAGAAGTTAAATGAATTTGCTTGAACTAACAAAGATTAAAGTAAAATTGAATTAATAATACTAAAGGACTTTGCATGACATCCATATTTCTTTTAATAATTAATGACTTGTCCAAACAAATGGGACAAATAAGCTTTTAGTGCATAAAAGGAAAAAAAAAATTGACATAAAATTTGGAGTGAAATATGGATTTTACTAATTTTAGGCAAAAATTAGGACAAAGAAATTAAGAGAATATTAATAAAAGGGGTAGTGAATCATTTTCCCATCATCCGCTGTCAATTATGGTCAAAATTTATGCTATGTTAATTAAGAATATTATTTTCCTTATTTTTTTCTTTTTAATTTATCCTTTTATTCTTTTTTCTTATTAATTAATGAAGAGAATTATATTCAAACTTATGAAATATATTAAATAAAATATAAGGAAATACGTTTTCTTTGTTAGATCTCTTATATGTATGTGAAATGGGGATATTTTATATATTAAAATGAAAATCTCTTATAAAAGTTCGTATAACTGAAATAAAGAACTGTAATGTACACCAAATAATACAGTCAGGTTCGAAAATAGATTAACAGATATATTTATAAAAAAACTAATTAAAAGCATTGGAATAATTTTATCTAAAATTAAATATATATTAATAAACTATCTCTCTTTCGCCCATCCCCCCCTCTCTCTCTCTCTCTATATATATATATATATATATATATATATATATATATATATATATATATATTAATGGACATAAAAATTGTGATTTTTTTAATAAAAGAGATAATGTTTAATTACAGATAACTTTTATTAACACTAAATTAAATAAATTCATCCAATAATGGAGAAAAGGATAACGTGTCAAAAATTAATTAATTAATTAATGTTTTGCGTGGACCATCCTCTTGATTTCATTGCTTATAATTAATAAGACGATTTATTTTAGTAAATTCTTTTAGTGCACATCTTAGTGATATCCGTATTATCAAGTGCATATTTATCACAATTAAATAGGAAGGGAAACTAAAAGTTAGTCGTAGATATTCTTAATTGAAAATTATTCTTACTTAGGAATATGTAACCAAATGATTGTATTTTTGGAGATTTTGAAACTTTACACGTATAAAATTTCGTTAAGTTTTACAGGAATTAATTAAAGTCATTTTTTATATTATTTCATCATTAATATAATGTTAAATTAATCTTTTTCCTCGATTACTATTATATTCTATTAAAATAAATTATATATTTAATTTTAAAACAGTGTTAAAAATCATAAATATATTTAATAGATATTAATGTTCAGTCATATTCTTGAAGATTAAAGAGACGTTTTTTTTAATATTACTCTTTGTTTTCTTATATTCACCCCTATTTTGTTTAGTTTCAAAAGTTAACCAATCAAATCAAAAGTATCTCTTTGAAATTAATGTTGAGTTTTTTTATTTTCAATCAAATCAAAAGTATCTCAATTAATAATTGGCAAATCAAACTGTCCACATCTTTCGATAAATTACTTAAGTTAATTTCCTTTTTAGAATTAACAGTATTCTAACTTTCAAAAGTACAATAAATTAAAATTTTATAAAATAGTTAGTTAATTTCCTCCTCCATTACTCTCCAAAAAGTTTTTTATTAAATAATAGAAATAAGTAACATGGAATGTGAACAATTGGATAGAATAACTAAACGTATAGAAATTTCATTTCTTTTCGAATTTATTCTTTTACTTTTTTCTTTTTAAATTAATGAAGAGATTATATTCTAACTTATGAAATATATTAAATAAAATATAAGGAAATACATTTTCTTTCTTAGATCTCTTATATGTATGTGAAATGGGGATATTTTATGTATTAAAATGAAAATCTCTTAGAAAAGTTCGTAAAACTGAAATAAAGAATTGTAGTGTACACCCAATAATACAATCAGGTTCGAAAATAGATTAACAGATATATTTATAAAAAAACTAATTAAAAGCATTGGAATAATTTCACCTAAAATTAAATATATATTGATAAACTATCTCTCTTTCGCCCATTCCCCCCCCCCTCTCTCTCTTTCTCTCTCTCTCTCTCTCTCTCTCTCTCTATATATATATATATATATATATATATATATATATATATATATATATATACATATATATATATATATATATATTTCAATTTTAATGGACATAAAAACGGTGATTTTTTTAATAAAAGAGCTAATGTTTAATTACAGATAACATGTTAAAAATTAAATAAATTCATCCAATAATGGAGAAAAGGATAACGTGTCAAAAAATAATTAATTAATTAATGTTTTGAGTGGACCATCCTCTTGATTTCATTGCTTATAATTAATAAGAAGATTTATTTTAGTAAATTCTTTTTGTGCACATGTTTGTGATATCCGTATTATCAAGTGCATATTTATCACAATATAAATTATAAAAGAAGTTAAATAGGAAGGGAAACTAAAAGTTAGCCGTAGATATTCTTAATTGAAAATCATTCTTACTTAAGAATATGTAATGAAATGATTGTATTTTAAGAGATTTTGAAACTTTACACGTATAAAATTTCGTTAAGATTTACAGGAATTAAATAAAGTCATTTTTTATTTACTTTCATTATTAATATAATGCTAAATTAATCCTTTTCCTCGATTACTATTATATTCTATTAAAATAAATTTTATATTTAATTTTAATTTGGTGTTAAAAATCATAAATATATTTAATAGATATTAATGTTCAGTCATATTCTTGATGATTAAAGAGCCCTTTTTTTTTTTTTAATATGACTCTTTGTTTTCTTATATTCACCCCTATTTTTTTAGTTTGAAAAGTTAATTAAGAATATTACGTTCCTTATTTCATTTCTTTTTGAATTTATTCTTTTAATCTTTTCTTTTTAAATTAATCAAGAGATTATATTCTAACTTATGAAATATACCAAATGTATATTAAATGTGATAATAACTTGACTCAAAAAAATGAGCAAACCTTTTTATGTTTAATATTCTTGAAATTGAATCAAATATGAATTAAATGAAAGTTTAGGTCATAATATATCATGTATTAAAATTGAATTTTTTATAATTTCACAGACATATTATAATAATGAAGACAATTATTTGTAAGATCAATATAATCATAAATAAAAAAACTCATCGATCACTTTGATGTATGTATTCATGAATTACATTAATTACCACTAGAATAATATTTTTTACCATATTATAATTAATTACCACTAGAATTAGTAAGGATTAATATTCATCAAATAGTCGTATTCATGAATTACATTAATTATAACTAGGAGTTGATAATGTCCGAATTTAGTTCTTACCATACGTCAATCAGTGTATGCATGTCTTGTAGTACGTAGTAATTAACAGCAACGTGCATGCCACTATATATATACACGTGTTGTAATTAACCGAAACACTAACGTTTTGATTTTGTTATTAATATTTAAAAACTTTACTGGAAGAGAAGTGTATTTTATTTTATTGATATGTATGTGTATATATATATATACAAGAAAACACACAACAAATAAGGAAAGAATCAACTAATAAACAATGGTGATCTTCGATCTCCTAAACAAAAACTGATGCGATATTCTGAGATATGGGAGATCAGTCATTAATATCTTAGTATCAATCAAGATATATTACTAATAATATTGGTATAAAAAAGAGCAAGGGTACGTAGAGTGATATATGCGTATTATATTACCATATGCCATAAACCCACTCACTCACTTTAACATTCCCTAATTGTTGTACTTTCATCTTCCCTCATTGTAACTACAATGGTGCATAAATCAAATGAAACAGTTCTCCTTTACTTTGGTGCTATGTGCTTGCTTGCTAGCCTTTTTTTTCTTACTATTTACATTGGCAAGCAAGATGAAGGTTTCACGGGCAAGATTGCTTGTGCTACCTTAATGTAAGTTGTTGGTCTTTTGATTTTAGTTCAATCGGTGTTACAAAAGATGGATTATATAGGACCTGGTGACTACGTTTCTGCTCGCTATCACCCTGCTATAAAAGCAGAGGGAATGATTGTTGCTGGTTGGGGATGCGTAGTCACTCAAGGAGGTTACAACACCTTCTTGATATTGGCAACCATGTCTGGAGCTTTATCTGTATTTTTTTTATAGTGTTTGTGAGGCCTAAATCTGTGGATTACAGACTATTGCATATGCTTTGCGGCTTGGGGTACCGATTTTCATATGACGAGACACAAATTTCGACATTTGTGGTTTGCTCAATTATCTGCACCCTTGTCATTGTCGTCAGGCTAATCCTTGATATTTTTGCCCGAGATGCCATAGAAGCTGCTGCAGATTCCGCTTCGGGTCCAGATTCGGGTCTTGCCGTATAGTCATGTCATTGTATGAATATTATGTGCATTTATCTATTTACGTTTTGTTGCCATCTCAAAGTGTGCTGATTTATAGTTAGTTCCTTTTACTGTTGCAAAAGCAAGCTTGTTCTTGAAACAAATATAGCACCCTCTTAGTTAAAGTCAACAAGAGTAAAACACAACAACTTGAACACAAATCTAGAAAGGCAACAACACAAAGTAATACATCAGAACACAAAAGTTCTCCGATTAGCAAGGCAACTCCTCGGACTCCCTTTTGGGTTGAGGTGTAACATCAGGGACAACGTATGTCATGTATCTGTAGATACTTAAACCAAAGCTGAAGGTCAAAGCCATGACCCTAAAAAACAACTCCCCACACAACAGATAACAAAATATCTACATCGCTAATCCCACACATACGTCAAATTCAGTAATTAATTAATGTTTTGCGTGGACCATCCTCTTGATTTCATTGCTTATAATTAATAAGAGGATTTATTTTAGTAAATTCTTTTAGTTCACATGTTAGTGATATCCGTATGATCAAGTGCATATTTATCACAATTAAATCGGAAGGGAAACTAAAAGTTAGTCGTAGATATTCTTAATTGAAAATCATTCTTACTTAGGAATATGTAATTAATTGATTGTATTTTAGGAAATTTTGAAACTTTACACGTATAAAATTTTGTTATGATTTACAGGAATTAAATAAAGTCATTTTTTATTTTCTTTCATCATTAATATAATGTTAAATTAATCCTTTTCCTCGATTACTATTATATTCTATTAAAATAAATTATATGTTTAATTTTAATACAGTGTTAAAAATCATAAATATATTTAATAGATATTAATGTTCAGTCATATTCTTGATGATTAAAGAGCCCTTTTTTTTAATATGACTCTTTGTTTTCTTATATTCACCCCTATTTTGTTTAGTTTCAAAAGTTAATTAAGAATATTACGTTCCTTATTTCATTTCTTTTTGAATTTATTCTTTTATTCTTTTCTTTTTAAATTACTGAAGAGATTAAATTCTAACTTATGAAATATACCAAATGTATATTAAATGCGATAATAACTTGACTCACAAAAATGAGTGAACCTTTTTATGTTTAATATTCTTGAAACTGAATCAAATATGAATTAAATGAAAGTTTAGATTATAATATATCATGTATTAAAATTTATTTTTTTTATAATTTCACAGACATATTATAATAATGAAGACAATTATTTGTAAGATCAATATAATCATCAATAAAAAAACTCACCGATCACTTTGATGTATGTATTCATGAATTACATTAATTACCACTAGAATTATAATTTATACCATATTATAATTAATTACCACTAGAATTAGTAAGGATTAATATTCATCAAATAGTCGTATTCATGAATTACATTAATTATAACTAGGAGTTGATAATGTCCAAATTTAATTCTTACCATACGTCAATCAGTGTATGCATGTCTTGTAGTACGTAGTAATTAACAGCAACGTGCATGTCACTATATATATATACACGTGTTGTAATTAACGGAAACACTAACGTTTTGATTTTGTTATTAATATTTATGAACATTACTGGAAAAGAAGTATATTTTATTTTATTGATACGTATGTGTGTATATATATACAAGAAAACACACAACAAATAAGGAAAGAATCAACTAATAAAGAATTGTGATCTTCGATCTCCAAAATAAAAACTGATGTGATATTCTGAGATATGGGAGATTAGTCATAAAATATCTTAGTATCAATCAAGATATATTACTAATAATATTGGTATAAAAAAGAGCAAGAGTACGTAGTGTGATATATGCGTATTATATTACCATATGCCATAAACCCACTCACTCACTTTCACATTCCCTCATTGTTGAACTTTACTCTTCCCTCATTGTGACTACAATGGTGCATAAATCCAATGAAACAGTTCTCCTTTACTTTGGTGCTCTGTGCTTGCTTGCTAGCCTCTTTTTTCTTACCATTTACATTGGCGAGCAAGATGAAGGTTTCACGGGAAAGATTGTTTGTGCTACCTCAATGTACGGTGTTGGTCCATTGATTTTAGTTCAACCGGTGTTACAAAAGCTGGATAATTTAGGACCCGGTGACTACGTTTCTGCTCGATAACACCCTGCTATAAATGCAGTGGGAGTGATTGTTGCTGGTTGGGGATGCGTAGTTACTCAAGGAGGTTACAACACCTTCTCGATATTGGAAACCATGTCTGGAGCTTTATCTGTCTTATTTTTTATAGTCTTTGTGAGGCCTATATCTATGGATTAGGGGCTATTGCATATGCTTTGCGTCTTGGGGTACCGATATTCATATGCCGAGAAACAAATTTCGACATTTGTGGTTTGCTCAATTATCTGCACCCTTGTCATTGTCGTCATTCTAATCCTTGATATTTTTTTCCCGAGATGCCATAGCAGCTGCTGCGGATTCCTCTTCGGGACCAGATTCGTGTCTTGCCATATAGTCATGTCATTGTATGAATATTATGTGCATTTATCTATTTACGTTTTGTTGCCATCTCAAAGTGTGCTGATTTATAGTTAGTTCCTTTTACTGCTGCAAAAGCAAGCTTGTTCTTGAAACAAGTGCAACACCCTCTTAGTTAATGTCAATAAGAGTAAAACACAACAACTTGAACACAAATCCAGAAAGACGACAACACAAAGTAATACATCAGAACACAAAAGTTCTCCGATTAGCAAGGGAACTCCTCGGACTCCCTTTTGGGTTGAGGAGTAACATCAGGGACAACGTATGCCATGTATCTGTAAATACTTAAACCAAAGATGAAACTCAAAGCCATGACCCTAACAAACAACTCCCCACACACCAGATAACAAAATATTTGCATCGCTAATCCCACACATACGTCTAATTCAGTAATTAATTAATGTTTTGCGTGGACCATCCTCTTGATTTCATTGTTTATAATTAATAAGATGATTTATTCTAGTAAATTCTTTTAGTGCACATGTTAGTGATATCTGTATTATCAAGTGCATATTTATCACAATTAAATAGGAAGGGAAACTAAAAATTAGTCGTAGATATTCTTAATTGAAAATCATTCTTACTTAGGAATATGTAATTAATTGATTGTATTTTAGGAAAATTTAATCCTTTACATGTATAAAATTTTGTTAAGATTTACAGGAATTAAATAAAGTCATTATTTATTTTATTTCATCATTAATATAATGTTAAATTAATCATTTTCCTCGATTACTATTATATTCTAATAAAATAAATTATATATTTAATTTTAATACAGTGTTAAAAATCATAAATATATTTAATAGATATTAATGTTCAGTCATATTCTTAATGATTAAAGAGCCTTTTTTTTTAATATGACTCTTTGTTTTCTTATATTCACCCCTATTTTGTTTAGTTTGAAAAGTTAATTAAGAATATTACGTTCCTTATTTCATTTCTTTTTGAATTTATTCTTTTATTCTTTTCTTTTTAAATTAATGAAGAGATTATATTCTAACTTTTGAAATATACCAAATGTATATTAAATGCGATAATAACTTGACTCACAAAAATGAGTGAACCTTTTTATGTTTAATATTCTTGAAATTGAATCAAATATGAATTAAATGAAAGTTTAGATCATAATATATCATGTATTAAAATTGATTTTTTTATAATTTCACAGACATATTATAATAATGAAGACAATTATTTGTAAGATCAATATAATCATCAATAAAAAAACTCATCGATCACTTTGATGTATGTATTCATGAATTACATTAATTACCACTAGAATTATAATTTATACCGTATTATAATTAATTACCACTAGAATTAGTAAGGATTAATATTCATCAAATGGTCGTATTCATGAATTACATTAATTATAACTAGGAGTAGATAATGTCCAAATTTCATTCTTACCTTACATCAATCAGTGCATGCATGTCTCGAAGTACGTAGTAATTAACAACAACGTGCATGCCACTCGTTATATATATATACACGTGTTGTAATTAACCGAAACACTAACGTTTTGATTTCATTATTAAAATTTATGAACTTTACTGGAAGAGAAGTATATTTTATTTTATTTATAAGTATGTTTGTATATATATATACAAGAAAACACACAACAAATAAGGAAACAATCAACTAATAAAGAATGGTGATCTTCGATCTCCTAAACAAAAACTGATGCGATATTCTGAGAAATGGGAGATCAGTCATTAATATCTTAGTATCAATCAAGATATATTACTAATAATATTGGTATTAAAAAGAGAAAGGGTACGTAGAGTGATATATGCGTATTACATTACTATATGCCATAAATCCACTCACTCACTTTCTCATTCCCTCATTGTTGTACTTTACTCTTCCCTCATTGTGACTACAATGGTGGATAAATCCAATGAAACAGTTCTCCTTTACATTGGTGCTCTGTTCTTTCTTGCTAGCCTCTTTTTTCATACCATTTACATTAGCGAGCAAGATGAAGGTTTCACAGGCAAGATTGCTTGTGCTACCTCAATGTACGTTGTTGGTCTATTGATTTTAGTTCAACCGGTGTTACAAAATCTAGATTATTTAGGACCTGGTGACTACGTTTCTGCTCGCTATCACCGTGCTATAAATGCAGTGGGAGTAATTGTTGCTGGTTGGGGATGCGTAGTCACTCAAGCAGGTTACAAAACCTTCTCGATTTCGGCAACCATGTCTGGAGCTTTATCTTTCTTATTTTTTATAGTGTTTTTGAGGCCTATATCTGTGTATTACGGGCTATTGCATATGCTTTGCGTCTTGGGGTACTGATTTACATATGACGAGACACAAATTTCGACATTTGTGGTTTGCTCAATTATCTACATCATTTTCATTGTCGTCAGGCTAATCCTTGATATTTTTTCCCGAGATGCCATAGCAGCTGCTGCGGATTCCGCTTCAGGTCCAAATTCGGGTCTTGCCGTATAGTCATGTCATTGTATGAATATTATATGCATTTATCTATTTACATTTTCTTGCCTTCTCAAAGTGTGCTGACTTATAGTTAGTTCCTTTTACTGCTGCAAAAGCAAGATTGTTCTTGAAACAAGTGCAACACCCACTTAGTTAAAGTCAACAAGAGTAAAACACAACAACTTGAACACAAATCCAGAAATGCGACAACACAAAGTAATACATCAGAACACAAAAGTTCTCCGATTAGCAAGGTAACTCCTCGGACACCCTTTTGGGTTGAAGTGTAACATCAGGGACAACGTATGTCATGTATCTGTAGATACTTAAACCAAAGCTGAAGCTCAAAGCCATGACCCTAACAAACAACTCCCCACACACAAGATTACAAAATATATGCATCGCTAATCCCACACATACGTCTAATTCAGTAATTAATTAATGTTTTGCGTGGACCATCCTCTTGATTTCATTGCTTATAATTAATAAGAGGATTTATCTTAGTAAATTCTTTTAGTGCACATGTTAGTGATATCTGTATTATCAAGTGCATATTTATCACAATTAAATAAGAAGGGAAACTAAAAGTTAGTCGTAGATATTCTTAATTGAAAATCATTCTTACTTAGGAATATGTAATTAATTGATTGTATTTTAGGAAATTTTAAAACTTTACACATTTAATTTTTTTTTAAGATATACAGGAATTAAATAAAGTCATTTTTTATTTTCTTTCATCATTAATATAATGTTAAATTAATCCTTTTCCTCGATTACTATTATATTCTATTACAATAAATAATATATTTAATTTTAATACAGTGTAAAAAATCATAAATATATTTAGTAGATATTAATATTCAGTCATATTCTTAATGATTAAAGAGCCCTTTTTTTTAATATGACTCTTTGTTTTCTTATATTCACTCTTATTTTGTTTAGTTTCAAAAGTTAATTAAGAATATTACGTTCCTTATTTCATTTCTTTTTGAATTTATTCTTTTATTCTTTTCTATTAAAATTAATGAAGAGTTTATATTCTAACTTATGAAATATACTAAATGTATATTAAATGCGATAATAACTTGACTTACAAAAATGAGTGAACCTTTATATGTTTAATATTCTTGAAATTGAATCAAATATGAGTTCAATGAAAGTTTAGATCATAATATATCATGTATTAAAATTGATTTTTTTATAATTTCACAGACATATTATAATAATGAAGACAATTATTTGTAAGTTCAATATAATCATCTATAAAAAAACTCATCGATCACTTTGATGTATGCATTCATGAATTGCATTAATTACCACTAGAATTATAATTTATACCGTATTATAATTAATTACCACTAGAATTAGTAAGGATTAATATTCATCAAATAGTCGTATTCATGAATTAAATTAATTATAACTAGGAGTTGATAATGTCCAAATTTCATTCTTACCTTACATCAATCAGTGCATGCATGTCTTGTAGTACGTAGTAATTAACAGCAACGTGCATGCCACTGGCTATGTATATATATACACGTGTTGTAATTAACCGAAACTCAAACGTTTTGATTTCGTTATTAATATTTATGAACTTTACTGGAAGCGAAGTATATTTTATTTTATTGATATGTATGTGTGTATATATATGTACAAGAACACACACAACAAATAATGAAAGAATCAACTAATAAAGAATTGTGATCTTCGATCTCCTAAATAAAAACTGATGTGATATTCTGAGATATGGGAGATCAGTCATTAAATATCTTAGTATCAATCAAGATATATTACTAATAATATTGATATAAAAAAGCGCAAGAGTACGTAGAGTGATATATACATATTACATTACCATATGCCATAAACCCACTCACTCACTTTTACATTCCCTCATTGTTGTACTTTCATCTTTCCTCATTGTGACTACAATGGTGCATAAATCCAATGAAACAGTTCTCCTTTACATTGGTGCTCTGTGCTTGCTTGCTAGCCTTTTTTTCTTACTATTTACAATGGCGATCTATATGAAGATTTCACAGGCAAAATTGTTTGTGCTATCTCAATGTACGTTATTGGTCTATTGATTTTAGTTCAACCGGTGTTACAAAAGATGGATTATTTAGGACCCAGTGACTACGTTTCAGCTCGCTATCACTCTGCTATAAATGCAGTGGGAGTGATTGTTGCTGGTTGGGGATGCGTAGTCACTCAAGGAGGTTACAACACCTTCTCGATTTTGGCAACCATATCTGGAGCTTTATCTGTCTTCTTTTTAATAGTGTTTGTGAGGCCTATATCTGTGGATTACGTGCTATTACAAATGCTTTATGGCTTGGGGTACCGATTTTCATATGACGAGACACAAATTTCGATATTTGTGGTTTAGCTCAATTATCTACACCCTTGTCATTGTCGTCAGGCTAATCCTTGATATTTTTGTCCGAGATGCCATAGCAGCTTCTGCGGATTCCGCTTCGGGTCCAAATTCGGGTCATGCCGTATAGTCATGTCATTGTATGAATATTATGTGCATTTATCTATTTACGTTTTGTTGCCATCTCAAAGTGTGCTGACTTATAGTTAGTTCCTTTTACTGCTGCAAAAGCAAGCTTGTTCTCGAAACAAGTGCAGAACCCTCTTAGTTAAAGTCAACAAGAGTAAAGCACAACAACTTGAACACAAATCCAGAAATGCGACAACACAAAGTAATACATCAGAACACAAAAGTTCTCCGATTAGCAAGGCAACTCCTCGGACTCTCTTTTGGGTTGAGCTGTAACATCAGGGACAAGGTATGTCATATATCTATAGATACTTAAACCAAAGATGAAGCTCAAAGCCATGACCCTAACAACAAACTCCCCACACACCAGATAACAAAATATCTTCATCGCTAATCCCACACATACGTCTAATTCAGTAATTAATTAATGTTTTGCGTGGACCATCCTCTTGATTTCATTGCTTATAATTAAAAAGAGGATTTATTTTAGTAAATTCTTTTAGTGCACATGTTAGTGATATTTTGTATTATCAAGTGCATATTTATCACGATTAAATAGGAAGGGAAACTAAAAGTTAGTCGTAGATATTCTTAATTGAAAATCATTCTTACTTAGGAATATGTAATTAATTAATTGTATTTTATGAAATTTTGAAACTTTACACGTATAAAATTTTGTTAAGATTTACAGGAATTAAATAAAGTCATTTTTTATTTTCTTTCATCATTAATATAATGTTAAATTAATCATTTTCCTCGATTACTATTATATTCTATTAAAATAAATTATATATTTAATTTTAATACAGTGTTAAAAATCATAAATATATTTAATAGATATTAATGTTCAGTCATATTCTTAATGATTAAAGAGCCCTTTTTTTAATATGACTCTTTGGTTTCTTATATTCACCCCTACTTTGTTTAGTTTCAAAAGTTAATTAAGAATATTACGTTCCTTATTTCATTTCTTTTTGAATTTATTCTTTTATTCTTTTCTTTTTAAATTAATGAAGAGATTATATTCTAACTTATGAAATATACCAAATGTATATTAAATGCGATAATAACTTGACTCACAAAAATGAGTGAACCTTTTTATGTTTAATATTCTTTAAATTGAATCAAATATGAATTAAATGAAAGTTTAGATCATAATATATCATGTATTAAAATTGATTTTTTTTATAATTTCACAGACATATTATAATAATGAAGACAATTATTTGTAAGATCAATATAATCATCAATAAAAAAACTCATAGATCACTTTGATGTATGTATTCATGAATTACATTAATTACCACTAGAATTATAATTTATACCGTATTATAATTAATTACCACTTTAATTAGTAAGGATTAATATTCATCAAATAGTCGTATTCATGAATTACATTAATTATAACTAGGAGTTTATAATGTCCAAATTTCATTCTTACCTTACATCAATCAGTGCTTACATGTCTTGTAGTAAGTAGTAATTAACAATAACGTGCATGCCACTGCCTATATATATATATATATATATATACACGTGTTGTAATTAACCGAAACACTAACATTTTGATTTCGTTATTAATATTTATGAACTTTACTGGAAGAGAAGTATATTTTATTTTATTGATATGTATGTGTGTATATATATACAAGAAAACACACAACAAATAAGGAAAGAATCAACTAATAAAGTTTTATGATCTTTGATCTCCTAAATAAAAACTGATGTGATATTCTGAGATATGAGAGATCAGTCATTAAATATCTTAGTATCAATCAAGATATATTACTAATAATATTGGTATAAAAAAGAGCAAGGGTACGTAGAGTGATATATACGTATTATATTACCATATGCCATAAACCCACTCACTCACTTTCACATTCCCTCATTGTTGTACTTTCATCTTCCCTCATTGTGACTACAATGGTGCATAAATCCAATGAAACAGCTCTCCTTTACTTTGATGCTCTGTGCTTGCTTGCTAGCCTCTTTGTTCTTACCATTTACATTGGCGAGCAAGATGAAGGTTTCACGGGCAAGATTGCTTGTTCTACTTCAATGTACGTTGTTGATCTATTGATTTTAGTTGAACCGGTGTTACAAAAGGTCGATTATTTTGGACCCGGTGACTACGTTTCTGCTCGCTATCACCCTGCTATAAATGCAGTGGGAGTGATTGTTGTTGGTTGGGGATGCGTAGTCACTCAAGGAGGTTACAACACCTTCTCAATGTTGGAAACCATGTCTGGAGCTTTATCTGTCTTCTTTTTTATAGTGTTTGTGAGGCCTATATCTTTGGATTACGGGCTATTGCATATGCTTTGCGGGTTGGGGTACCGATTTTCATATGACGAGATACAAATTTTGATATTTGTGGTTTGCTCAATTATCTACACCCTTGTTATTATCATCAGGATAATCCTTGATATTTTTGCCTGTGATGCCATAGCAGCTACTGCGAATTCCGCTTCGGGTATAGATTCGGATCTTGCAGTATAGTCATGTCATTGTATGAATATTATGTGCATTTATCTATTTACGTTTTGTTGCTATCTCAAAGTGTGCTGATTTATAGTTAGTTTCTTTTACTGATGCGAAAGCAAGCTTGTTCTTGAAACAATTGCAGAACCCTCTTAGTTAAAGTCAACAAGATTAAAACACAACAACTTGAACACAAATCCAAAAAGGCAACAACACAAAGTAATACATCAGAACACAAAAGTTCTTCGATTAGCAAGGCAACTCCTCCGACTCCCTTTTGGGTTAAGGTGTAACATCAGGGACAACGTATGTCATGTATCTATAGAAACATAAACCAAAGCAAAAGCTTAAGGCCACAACCCTAACAAACAGCTCCCCACAAATCAGATAACAAAATACCTGCATCATTAATCCTACACATACGTCTATTTCAGTAATATCATACTATGCTCTGTGCATAAAGTGGGCAATGAGGATGAAAATAGAAAGATAGGGCCAAGTTCAGAATCCACAAGTAGAAATAGAGATACATCCTCCTCCCCAAACATCAACACCAGAAACTGATGTTGGACTGAAGCGATTAATTAGCACGGGAATGAACTCAATTATAAACTTCACCTTCGCGCCCACTAACTGAAAAAGTGTGTAGGTGTTCCACTAAATCACATTATAGAACACGACGCCTTCAGTTTATCTAAACCATAATAAACAAATAAAATTAACAACACATAAGTATTATTGCTGCAACCAAACCCTAAAGTTGCAGTTTACAATTTCACCAAAAAGTAAGCTGCATGCAAACTGATTTGGACATCACTTCTATTAAAAAGGAAGACTCATCCTTGTATGGACTAATTGTGTTCCATACATGCAGAGCTTTAGAGGAAATAAAAGTGGACTTCGAAGCAAACCATTACGTATTGCAAGTATGTCCTATATATACCTAAAATAATCCTCTTAAACTGTCTCTTAATACCTATATGATAGAAGGATTCGTCCAATACTAAAGATACCGGCCATAGGGCTCAACTATAACAAGTGAGCGCCAAGTGTGAGCCTTATTGAAAATGGCCTAGCAAACGATCTATCTTTCTAATAAGAGCAAGGACGCAACAGCTGCACGAAAGGTTTACATCAGTGCAAATGATCCTTGACCATTTTTATTTTTTTCATTGATGTTTCAAAGGCTTAAGAAGATAATATCATGAATATTTACCACATATGCTGCAATCTATCAATCATAGTTAGAATTTGAATACCTCTATGGTTCATCGAAACCAACAGGTGATGCCTCAATTTTTCAATCATCTTTGAGAATATGATGGTTATTGAGAGTAATTATGAGGTGGGAATATACTTATTTGATAGACAACGACTCTTAACACTTATTATCATACATCACCTATTTGATTACTACAATACATGATTGTTGATGAACTGCGGGGATAAACTGATGGAATGCAATTACTGACTTCCCTAAAGAAATGATGAGCACACTACATGCAGCGACAACTAAAATAAGTAGCATATGCAAACTAAAATTCAAGATTGCTCGAGCGTAACAAGTGTATGCCAACTTCTGAACAATCTAGAAGAAGAACAATTGTGATCACCAAAACGAGTTGCCTATTGCCTTAAAGGAGGTAGGTCCAAAATAAAAAAATGTAACAATTTTACCTTTTCAGCAGCTGATATGTTGCCTGCCTCTACCTTCCGCTTCTCTCTCAGCAAGTTCTCCAACACCGGTAGACATTACCTACCACATGGAAGACATAATTTACAAAATGTATAACATCATTGGAATACTTCATTATCAATGCTGACGATGCAGAGAGAAAAGAGGTAATAAGAATTCCCTGCAAATATTTTCTAGATCACCAAACTTCGATCTATGCAATTGGATGTTAGGTTGTAAAATATATTACAAGAAGTTTCCCTCTGGTATTTTTCACTGCCAAGAAAGCAGCCTAAAGTAATAAGACAAAAATAACAAAAACTATTACCTTATATTCCAAAATTGATTCGACTTAAATTACTCACCTGCATGCAGTAACACAATAATGCAGTTTTCAGATTTTCAGGGTCGATATATCATTCACTAGCCTTAAATCTTCTTTATTTTATCTTGTTTCTATCAATAGCCTAAACCTGCCTGTATTTCTTTGCCAGAGAAAGTGGCCAAATCACTAATACATCTCTCAACGTGAGCCTCATTCTATCTAGAGGAAATAGCTTCGTGGATCTAATTGATAAAGTTGTTTTGTTGGTTGATATCCACATGCCCAGTGTACGGGTAAGGGCTCACCTATTTTTATATTTTTCACAAGGGAAGGGTATCTGGATCATAGGGTAATATATGGCTGAATGGGTGCCTGTAAATGCCAAAAGAAATCTAGGAGATATCCTCTAACCTTGTGATAAGAGAGTGACGATGGCATGAACAAATTTAATTGGCGAACGATCAGTGTCCTGTCTCTTTAAGTTTGTCAACAACAATTATCTACGAATTTTTGCAAGTTTATCATGTAGAGTATTCATACCTTGACTGCAGCACTAAAAGCTGAATCAGCAGTTCTGTTATGCTCTAACAATGTTGAGATGTTTTCAAGGAGAATCTCTAGATGTTGACGACACTGGAAATGCAAAAAAAGTAACCACTTTTTTCAGTAAACAACAACAAACCCAGTGTATTCCCACAAAGTGGGGTCTGGGGAGGGTAGAATGTACGCAGTCCATATCGGTACCTCTGAAGAAGTAGAGAGGTTGTCTCCGATAGACCCCCGGCTCAAGATAAAGAATAGTAAACAAGATCGTAATGAAACATGAAACGGGATGGATGGAATAACAGAATAAGAGACGAGAAATAATACAAATAGAAATAAGAGAAACAGAAATAAGAACAGGAAATAAGGAATAAGACACCCACATAGTAGTACCATACACTCATAAACCAAAGACACCCACCACACCAAACTCTCTCGACTAGCTACTCCTCCTATGAACACAGTCCTAGGATTACTAACTTGGCTATACAAAAGCTCTCCTAACTACTTGCTACGAATCACCCACACACACTAGCCTTCTACCCTTATACTCGACCTCCACACCTTCCTATATAGGGTCATGTCCTCAGTAAGCTGCAACTGTTCCATGTCATGTCTAATCGCCGCCCTTCAGTATTTCAGTAAAAAGAGAATTAAAAAAATAACCTCTGAGATTTTATTGCTATCTCTCTTGGCTTCTTCCTTTCTCTCCTTCTTCTACTTACTGATTCTGTTATTCCTCCACAACTTCATCTGCAAGAAATTTACAGCTATCTTGCCTAATTACTCTAGTTGCTAGCATATGCTTACATTAAAAATAAACTTCCAGTCACCTCAACAAATTTAGTATGAATGAAGTTGTTCTATAAGGATTTCCACTAGAAAAAATAGAAGGCTGTATAGTAATCTGCCTTTAATGTAATGACATCACCAATTATAAATGAATAAAGTTACCAGTAATAATCAACGGACTTACGGGAAGATCAGAAATAGCTTGCTTATTGCACTGCAAGCAGCTGCAGTTGCACCAGTCTAGTCTGTATGTCAATATTCATGGAGACATCAATAAGGAAGAAATATATAGCAGGCATTGGATCGTGCACCTTTAGACCAAGTTTCCAAGTTATCACTTAAAATCAAAAACATTACTCCTATTATATATCAAAGAAAATTACCCAACACTATTTAAGTAATTTAAACCTTGATGTGAGAGCAAAAAATTAAAATTAGCTCCTATAATCAATATTTTGGCTATATCACCCTTGCATTAACATATACTAGCATCTTAGAAGTGAAAACAAATTAAGCTTTAACCTCGAAAATGAATGCTGCTAAGATTTAAGCAGTAAGAGAAATCTCACCTTCTTTTTTGTCGTTCGTCTTCATCCTTAGCTTGACATCCTCATTTTCATCTTCTTTGATCATCTTCAGCAACCTGTCCAATAAAACGTGACATTATAACAACAACAACATATCCAGTATATTTCCATAAAGTGGCCGGGGTCTGGAGACGGTAAAGTGGACGTAGTCCATACCACTAACACAGAAAAAGTAGAGAGAGAGGCTGTTTCTGATAGACCCCTTGGCTCAGGAGGACTAATAACAGGAGAAAAAATATTAGAAAAAACAAACAAAATGAAGTCATTCACATACCAATAGATAGTTAAAAAAAAGACATCCACAGATTAATGTTATACACAGCCTATCCAAAAAACACAAACAAGAAATTAAATGAATTTGCTTGAAATAACAAAGATTAAAGCATTTCAGCTGTTGTTGGCAGCACAACAGGCAACTCTATTACCTCAGGTGGTGGTCTGTCTGGTTTTCCAGCAGTATCTTCAGTATCAACTGAACCTCTTACCAGTTCAAGGCCCTCTGAAGTTCCACCAATTGTGTCGATGCTGTTAATAACTTCCAGTGCAGACAATGCCGACCTGAAAACCAAAGCAATTAATTTGGAAAACTTCAATGGCAGTTCTTTCACCTTTTGCGAGCTCATCATTTGCATCTACAAGTCCTGGAAATAGTAATTTTAGTTTTAGTTCATCAGGAATGTCAACAGTTACTACGGCTATCATCCAGCCTCAGAGTTCTCTTTTCAGCACTGGAGGTTAGTCACTTGTTAGTGTTCAAACATCTCTCGCTGGATCAGAGAATACCACAGTCTCACAGAGCACTCCTGCTCATTTTGGATCTTCTACTACATTACCAGAAGTGGGAAACGATATCTTTCTCCTCAGTTGGTTATTCTTCAAGTAATACTGGCTTAGTTTCTGCTGCTGCTTCAGCTAGCAACCCCGTTGTCTCCAGCGCTGCTACTTTTGGGAACTTTAGTTTTGGGGCATGTTCTTCAGCCTCATCTATAACGGTTGGTCAGTTCAGTTGGCCCTGGCTGTGGGATAATTCAGCTGGCGTTTGCTTTTGGTGTAGTCCTGCACTGTCCGCAGCCACCTCTTCACTTGCCACTTCCAGCGATGCTAATTCTTCTATGTTTAGTTTTGGTGTTAATTCTTTATCTTCCTCTGCAAAGGCCATCGACACCTCTACCTGCCCTAGCCCTAGCACATATAATTTTGGTGTTTGGGACAAACTTCTTACCTTTTAATGACTTTCACTTATTATTGAGCCTTTCTATCATGATTCAACAACTGTCACTTTCCTTGATAAAAGTTGTTGACTGATCTCCTATGATGTTATAAATATGTGCATGTATATGAATGTTGTTTTACTGCTTTAGTCTATAGGTGAGTTTGATAATCAAATTTTCTTTCACATATCTATCCCGTCCAATAATTGAACTTAAGTGTGAAATTCAGTTAGATTTTTGATAATTGCACTATTGCAGCATGTGTCTATTCATGGTTGCTGAAGCACGGGCTAGCTACATGGTTTTGGATTCCAAAGAGTTTTCCAGACGTGGGATTAATCTCGTAGAGAGTGCCTCAGACGTGAGTTAGTTGCTCAAAAAGAGTTAGTATATGTTTACCACTATCCTAGAGTTCCTAAGGTGTGTTATGATTGTAGAGAGAATGGTCATTTTAGTAGGGAGTGCCCTCGGCATCAGTTGGTCAGCCAATTTGAGTCAGCTCATGTTTCTCGCTAAGTTAGGGCTTCAGGAGTTTGCTACGACTGCAGAGAGATCGGTCATTGGTCCAAAGAGTTTCCCATGCGTAGAATTATTAGTCATTCAGATCAGTCTCATAAAGACTACCTCAGACATGATTTGGTTGCTCAGAGAGAGTTAGCATATGTTTTCTACCATCCTAGAATACCCAAGGTGTGTTATGATTGCAGGGAGGATGGTCGTTTTAGTAGGGAGTGCCCTCGGCATCATTTGGTCATCCAATTAGAGTCAGCTCGTGTTTCTCGCAAAGTTAGGGCTTTAGGAGTTTGCTACGACTGCAAAGATATCGGTCATTGGTCCAAAGGGTTTCCCATGCGTGGCATTATTAGTCATCCAGCTCATTCAAATCAGTCTCGTAGAGACTGCCTCAGACGTGAGTTGGTTTCTCAGAGAAAGTTAGCATATGTTTACCGCCATCCTAGAGTTCCTAAGGTGTGTTATGACATGGTTGTTTTAGTAGGGAGTTCCCTCGGCATCAATTGGTCAGCCAATTGGGGTCAGCTCATATTTCTCGCTAAGTTAGAGCTTTAGGAGTTTGCTATGACTGCAAAAATATCGGTCATTGGTCCAAAGATTTTCCCTTGCGTGGGATTATTAGTCATTCAGCTCATTTAAATTAGTCTCGTAGAGACTGCCTCAGATGTGAGTTGGTTGCTCAGAGAGAGTTGGCATATATTTCCCACCATCCTAGAATTCCTAAGGTATGTTATGATTGCAGGGAGGATGGTCGTTTTAGTAGGGAGTGCCCTCTGCATCAGTTGGTCAACCAATTGTACTCAACTCATTTTTCTTGCTAAGTTAGGGCTTCAGGAGTTTGCTACGATTGCAGAGAGATCGGTCATTGGTCCAAAGAGTTTCCCATGCATGGGATTATTAGTCATCCAGCTCATTCAGATCAGTCTTTTAGAGACTGCCTCAAACGTGAGTTGGTTGCTCAGAGAGAGTTAGCATATGTTTCCTGCCATCCTAAAGTTCCTAAGGTGTGTTATGAGATGGTCGTTTTAGTAGAGAGTTCCCTCGGCATCAGTTGGTCAGCCAATTGTACTCAACTCATTTTTCTTGCTAAGTTAGGGCTTCAGGAGTTTGCTACGACTGCAGAGAGATCGTTCATTGTTCCAAAGAGTTTCCCAAGCGTGGGATTATTAGTCATCCAGCTCATTCAGATCAGTCTTATAGAGACTACCTCAGCCGTGAGTTGGTTGGTCGGAGAGAGTTAGCATATGTTTCCCGTCATCCTAGAGTTCCTAAGGTGTGTTATTAGATGGTCGTTTTAGTAGGGAGTGTCCTTGGCATCAGTTGGTCGGCCAATTGTACTCAGCTCATGTTTCTCTCTAAGTTAGGGCTTCTGGAGTTTACTACGACTGCAGAGAGATCGATCATTGGTCCAAAGAGTTTCCCATGCGTGGGATTATTAGTCATCCAGCTCATTCAGATCAGTCTCGTAGAGACTTGCTCAGACGTGAGTTGGTTATTCAGAAAGAGTTAGCATATGTTTCCCACCATCCTAGAATTCCTAAGGTGTGTTCTGATTGCAGGGAGGATGGTCATTTTAGTAGGGAGTGCCCTCGACATCAGTTGGTCAGCCAATTGTACTCAGCTCATGTTTCTCGCTATGTTAGGGCTTCAGGAGTTTGCTACGACTGTAGCGAGATCGGTCATTGGTCCAATGAGTTTCCCATGCGTGGAATAATTTTTAGCCATTCAGCTCATTCAGATCAGTCTCGTAGCGTTAGATCCTTTTAGCCATAACGTATTAGATATTCATTTAATTAAACGTAACCTTCTCTAATTTAGTCTTTGTTAGTGTATCTTAATTAAAATATCATTCGTTTAATACCATAAATCATTGTTCTTTTTTGTCAAATTGAACTACTCATAGTCACATCAACATTTTTTCTAATATAAATTAAACTCATTTTGATTGGCATAATTCACTTCACCTAAGAGATTGTTTATTCATTAGTCTCCATTCGAGTCACATCACCGCCAGGTGTGATGATCACTTTGTTATGGATCCTTATACGACATTATAACAACATGCATATCCACAGTATACCTCCACAAAGTGGTTGGATGGGGTCTGGAGACAGTAAAGTGGATGCATTCCATACCACAAACGACACAGACAAAGTAGAGATCAGAGGCTGCTTCCAATAGACCCCTTGGCTCAGAAGAACTAATAACAGATCACATGTCAATAGTTAGTTAAAGAAATAATAATTAAAGCTATACATAGTCTATCCAAAAAACACAAACAAGAAGTTAAATGAATTTGCTTGAACAAACAAAGATTAAAGTAAAATTGAATTAATAATACTAAAGGACTTTGCATGACATCCATATTTCTTTTAATAATTAATGACTTGTCCAAACAAATGGGACAAATAAGATTTTAGTGCATAAAAGGAAAAAAGAAAATAAAATTGACATAAAATTTGGAGTGAAATATGGATTTTACTAATTTTAGGCAAAAATTAGGACAAAAAATTAAGATAATATTAATAAAAGGGGTAGTGAATCACTTGCCCATCATCCGCTGTCAATTATGGTCAAAATTTATGCTATGTTAATTAAGAATATTATTTTCCTTATTTTTTTCTTTTTAATTTATCCTTTTATTCTTTTTGTCTTATTAATTAATGAAGAGAATTATATTCAAACATATGAAATATATTAAATAAAATATAAGGAAATACATTTTCTTTGTTAGATCTCTTATATGTATGTGAAATGGGGATATTTTATATATTAAAATGAAAATCTCTTATAAAAGTTCGTAAAACTGAAATAAAGAACTGTAATGTACACCAAATAATAAAGTCAGGTTCGAAAATAGATTAACATATATATTTATAAAAAAACTAATTAAAAGCATTGGAATAATTTTACCTAAAATTAAATATATATTAATAAACTATCTCTCTTTCGCCCATCCTCCCCCCCCCCTCTCTCTCTCTCTCTCTATATATATATATATATATATATACATATATATATATATATATTTTAATGGACATAAAAATGGTGATTTTTTTAATAAAAGAGCTAATGTTTAATTACAGATAACTTTTATTAACACTAAATTAAATAAATTCATCCAATAATGGAGAAAAGGGTAACGTGTCAAAAATTAATTAATTAATTAATGTTTTGCGTGGACCATCCTCTTGATTTCATTGCTTATAATTACTAAGATGATTTATTTTAGTAAATTCTTTTAGTGCACATCTTAGTGATATCCGTATTATCAAGTGCATATTTATCACAATTAAATAGGAAGGGAAACTAAAAGTTAGTCGTAGATATTCTTAATTGAAAATTATTCTTACTTAGGAATATGTAACCAAATGATTGTATTTTGGAGATTTTGAAACTTTACACGTATAAAATTTCGTTAAGTTTTACAGGAATTAATTAAAGTCATTTTTTATATTATTTCATCATTAATATAATGTTAAATTAATCCTTTTCTTTGATTAATATTATATTCTATTAAAATAAATTATATATTTAATTTTAAAACAGTGTTAAAAATCATAAATATATATAATAGATATTAATGTTCAGTCATATTCTTGATGATTAAAGAGACGCTTTTTTTTTAATATTACTCTTTGTTTTCTTATATTCGCCCCTATTTTGTTTAGTTTCAATAGTTAATTAAGAATATTACGTTCCTCATTTCATTTTTTTTTGAATTTATTCTTTTATTCTTTTCTTTTTAAATTAATGACGAGATTATATTCTAACTTATGAAATATACCAAATGTATATTAAATGTGATAATAACTTGACTCACAAAAATGAGTGAACCTTTTTATGTTTAATATTCTTGAAATTGAATCAAATATGAATTAAATGAAAGTTTAGATCACAATATATCATGTATTAAAATGGATTTTTTTATAATTTCACAGACATAGTATAATAATGAAGACAATTATTTGTAAGATCAATATAATCATCAATAAAAAAACTCATCGATCACTTTGATGTATGTATTCATGAATTACATTAATTACCACTAGAATTATAATTTATACCGTATTATAATTTATTACCACTAGAATTAGTAAGGATTAATATTCATCAAATAGTCGTATTCATGAATTACATTAATTATAACTAGGAGTTTATAATGTCCAAATTTCATTCTTACCTTACATCATTCAGTGCATGCATGTCTTGTAGTACGTAGTAATTAACAGCAACGTGCATGCCACTGGCTATATATATATATATATACGTGTTGTAATTAACTGAAATACTAACGTTTTGATTTTGTTATTAATATTTATTAACTTTACTGGAAGAGAAGTATATTTAATTTTATTGATACGTATGTGTGTATATATATATACAAGAAAACACACAACAAATAAGGAAAGAATCCACTAATAAAGAATTGTGATCTTCGATCACCTAAATAAAAACTGATGTGATATTCTGAGATATGGGAGATCAGTCATTAACTATCTAAGTATAAATCAAGATATATTACTAATAATATTGGTATATAAAAGAGAAAGGGTACGTAGAGTGATATATCCGTATTATATTACCATATGCCATAAACCCACTCACTCACTTTCACATTCCCTAATTGTTGTACTTTCATCTTCCCTCATTGTGACTACAATGGTGCATAAATCCAATGAAATAGATCTCCTTTACGTTGGTGCTCTGTGCTTGCTTGCTAGCCTCTTTTTTCTTACAATTTACATTGGCGAGCAAGATGAAGGTTTCACGGGCAAGATTGCTTGTGCTACCTCAATGTACGTTGTTGGTCTATTGATTATAGTTCAACCAGTGTTACAAAAGCTTGATTATTTAGGACCCGGTGACTACGTTTCTACTCCTATCACCCTGCTATAAATGCAGTAGGAGTGATTGATGGTGGTTGGGGATGCGTAGTCACTCAAGGAGGTTACAATACCTTCTCGATGTTGGCAACCATGTCTGGAGCTTTATCTGTCTTTTTTTTTATAGTGTTTGTGAGGCCTATATCTGTGGATTATGGGCTAATGCATATGCTTTACTGCTTGGGGTACCGATTTTCATATGACGAGACACAAATTTCGACATTTGTCGTTTGTTCAATTATCTGCACCCTTGTCATTGTCGTCAGGCTAATCCTTGATATTTTTGGCCGAGATGCCATAGCAGCTGTTGCGGATTCCGCTTTGGTTCCAGATTCGGGTCTTGTCGTATAGTCATGTCATTGTATGAATATTATGTGCATTTATCTATTTACGTTTTGGTGCCATCTCAAAGTGTGGTGATTTAAAGTTAGTTCCTTTTACTGCTGCAAAAGCAAGCTGGTTCTTGAAATAAGTGCAGCACCCTCTTAGTTAAAGTCAACAAGAGTAAACCACAACAACTTGAACACAAATCCAGAAATGCGACAACACAAAGTAATACATCAGAACACAAAAGTTCTCCGATTAGCAAGGCAACTCCTCGGACACCCTTTTGGGTTGAGGTGTAACATCAGGGACAACGTATGTCAAGTATCTGTAGATACTTAAACCAAAGCATAATCTCAAAGCCATGGCCCTAACAAACAACTCCCCACACACGATATAACAAAATATCTACATCGCTAATCCCACACATACGTCTAATTCAGTAATTAATTAATGTTTTGCGTGGACCATCCTCTTGATTTCATTGCTTATAATTAATAAGAGGATTTATTTTAGTAAATTCTTTTAGTGCACATGTTAGTGATATCCGTATTATCAAGTGCATATTTATCACAATTAAATAGGAAGGGAAACTAAAAGTTAGTCGTAGATATTCTTAATTGAAAATCATTCTTACTTAGGAATATGTAATCAAATGATTGTATTTTAGGAGAGTTTGAAACTTTACACGTATAAAATTTCGTTAAGTTTAACAGGAATTAAATAAAGTCATTTTTTATTTTCTTTCATCATTAACATAATGTTAAATTAATCCTTTTCCTCGATTACTATTATATTCTATTAAAATAAATTATATATTTAATTTTAATACAGTGTTAAAAATCATAAATATATTTAATAGATATTAATGTTCAGTCATATTCTTGATGATTAAAGAGATGTTTTTTTTTTATATGACTCTTTGTTTTCTTATATTCACCCCTAGTTTGTTTAGTTTCAAAAGTTAATTAAAAATATTACGTTCATTATTTCATTTCTTTTTGAATTTATTCTTTTATTCTTTTATTTTTAAATTAATGAAGAGATTATATTCTAACTTATGAAATATACCAAATGTATATTAAATACGATAATAACTTGACTCACAAAAATGAGTGAACCTTTTTATGTTTAATATTCTTGAAATTGAATCAAATATGAATTAAATGAAAGTTTAGATCATAATATATCATGTATTAAAATTAATTTTTTTTATAATTTCACAGATATATTATAATAATGAAGACAATTATTTGTCAGATCAATATAATCATCAATAAAAAAACTCATTGATCACTTTGATGTATGCATTCTTGAATTACATTAATTACCACTAGAATTATAATTTATACCGTATTCTAATTAATTACCACTAGAATTAGTAAGGATTAATATTCATCATATAATCGTATTGATGAATTACATTAATTATAACTAGGAGTTGATAATGCCCAACTTTCATTCTTACCTTACATCAATCAGTGAATGCATGTCTTGTAGTACGTAGTAATTAACATCAACGTGCATGCCACCGGCTATATATATATATACACGTGTTGTAATTAACCGAAACACTAACGTTTTTATTTCGTTATTAATATTTATGAACTTTACTGGAAGAGAAGTATATTTTATTTTATTGATACGTATGTGTGTGTATATATATACGAGAAAACAGACAACAAATAAGGATAGAATCAACTAATAAAGAATTGTGATCTTCGATCTCCTAAATAAAAACTGATGTGATATTCTGAGATATGGGAGATCAGTCATTAAATATCTTAGTATCAATCAAGATATATTACTAATAATATTTGTATAAAAAAGAGCAAGGGAACGTAGAGTGATATATACGTATTATATTACCATATGCCATAAACCCACTCACTCACTTTCACATTCCCTCATAATTGTACTTTCATCTTCCCTCATTGTGACTACAATGGTGCATAAATCCAATGAAACAGTTCTTCTTTACTTTGGTACTCTGTGCTTGCTTGCTAGCCTTTTTTTTCTTACAATTTACATTGGCGAGCAAGATGAAGATTTCACGGGCAAGATGGCTTGTGCTACCTCAATGTACGTTGTTTGTCTATTGATTTTAGTTCAACCGGTGTTACAAAAGCTGGATTATTTAGGACTCGGTGACTACCTTTCTGCTCGCTATCACCCTGCTATAAATGCAGTGGGAGTGATTGTTGTTGGTTGGGGATGCGTAGTCACTCAAAGAGGTTACAACACCTTCTCGATTTTGGCAACCATGTATGGAGCTTTATCTGTCTTCTTTTTTATAGTGTTTTTTAGCCCAATATCTGTGGATTACGGGCTATTGCATAAGCTTTGCGGCTTGGGGTACCGATTTTCATATGACGAAAATCATATTTCGACATTTGTGGTTTGCTCAATTACTTGCACCTTTATCATTGTCGTCAGGCTTATCCTTGATATTTTTGCCCGAGATGCCATAACAGCTGCTGCGGATTCCGCTTCGGGTCCTGATTCGGGTCTTGCCGTATAGTCATGTCATTGTGTGAATATTATGTGCATTTATCTATTTACGTATATTGATGGCCCTAACAAACAACTCCCCACACACCATATAACAAAATAACTGCATCACTAATCCCACACATACGTCTAATTCAGTAATTAATTAATGTTTTGCGTGGACCATCCTCTTGATTTCATTGCTTATAATTAATAAGAGGATTTATTTTAGTAAATTCTTTTTGTGCACATGTTAGTGATATCCGTATTATCAAGTGCATATTTATCACAATTAAATAGGAAGGGAAACTAAAAGTTAGTCGTAGATATTCTTAATTGAAAATCATTCCTACTTAGGAATATGTAATTAGTTGATTGTATTTTAGGAAATTTTGAAACTTTACACGTATAAAATTTTGTTACGATTTACCGGAATTAAATAAAGTCATTTTTTATTTTCTTTCATCATTAATATAATGTTAAATTAATCCTTTTCCTCGATTACTATTATATTCTATTAAAATAAATTATATATTTAATTTTAATACAATTTTAAAAATCTTAAATATATTTAATAAATATTAATGTTCAGTCATATTCTTGATGATTAAAGAGACCTCTTTTTTTTTTTTAATATGACACTTTGTTTTCTTATATTCACCCCTATTTTGTTTAGTTTCAAAAGTTAATTTAGAATATTACGTTCCTTATTTCATTTCCTTTTGAATTTATTCTTTTATTCTTTTATTTTTAAATTAATGAAGAGATTATATTCCAACTTATGAAATATACCAAATGTCTATTAAATGCGATAATAGTTTGACTCGCAAAAATGAGTGAAACTTTTTATTAATATTCTTTAAATTGAATCAAATATGAATTAAATGAAAGTTTAGATCATAATATATCATGTATTAAAATTGAATTTTTTATAATTTCACAGACATATTATAATAATGAAGACAATTATTTGTAAGATCAATATAATCATCAATAGAAAAACTCATCGGTCACTTTGATGTATGTATTCATGAATTACATTAATTACCACTAGAATTATAATTTATACCGTATTATAATTAATTACCACAAGAATTAGTAAGGATTAATATATATTAAATAGTCGTATTCATGAATTACATTAATTATAACTAGGAGTTGATAATGTCCAAATTTCATTCTTACCTTACATCAATCAGTACATGCATGTCTTGTAGTACGTAGTAATTAACAACAACGTGCATGCCACTGGCTATATATATATATACACGTGTTGTAATTAACCGAAACACTAACGTTTTGATATCGTTATTAATATTTATGAACTTTACTGGAAGAGAAGTAGATATTATTTTATTGATACGTATGTGTGTATATATATATACAAGAAAACACACAACAAATAAGGCAATAATCAACTAATAAAGAATTGTGATTTTCCATCTCCTAAATAAAAACTGATGTGATATTCTGAGATATGGGAGATCAGTCATTAAATATCTTAGTATCAATCAAGATATATTACTAATAATATTGGTATAAAAATGAGTAAGGGTACGTAGAGTGATATATGTGTATTATATTACCATATGTCATAAACCCACTCACTCACTTTCACATTCCCTCATTGTTGTACCTTCATCTTCCCTCATTGTGACTACAATAGTGCATAAATCCAATGAAACAGTTCTCCTTTACTTTGGTGCTCTGTGCTTGCTTGCTAGCCTCTTTTTTCTTACAATTTACATTGGCGAGAAAGATGAAGGTTTCATGGGCAAGATTTCTTGTGCTACCTCAATGTACGTTGTTGGTCTATTGATTTTAGTTCAACCAGTGTTACAAAAGCTTGATTATTTAGGACCCGGTGACTACGTTTCTGCTCGCTATCACCCTTCTATAAATTCAGTGGGAGTGATTGTTGCTGGTTGGGGATGCGTAGTCACTCAAGAATGTTACAACACCTTCTCGATGTTGGAAACCATGTCTGGATCTTTATCTTTCTACTTTTTATAGTGTTTGTGAGGCCTATATCTGTGGATTATGGGCTATTGCATATGCTTTGCGGCTTGGGGTAATGATTATCATATAACGAGACACAAATTTCTACATATGTGGTTTGCTCAATTATCTGCACCCTTGTCATTGTCGTCAGGATAATCCTTGATATTTTTGCCCGAGATGCCATAGCAGCTGCTGCAGATTCCGCTTCGGGTCCAGATTCGGGTCTTGCCGTATAGTCATGTCATTGTATGAATATTATGTGCATTTATCTATTTACGTTTTGTTGCCATCTCAAAGTGTGCTGATTTATAGTTAGTTCCTTTTACTGTTGCAAAAGCAAACTTGTTCTTGAAACAAGTGCAACACTCTCTTAGTTAAAGTCAACAAGAGTAAAACACAACAACTTGAACAAAAATCCAGAAAGGCGAGAACACAAAGTAATACATTAGAACACAAAAGTTCTGTGATTAGCAAGGCAACTCCTCGGACTCCCTTTTGGGTTGAGGTGTAACATCAGGGACAACGTATGTCATGTATCTGTAGATACTTAAACCAAAGCTGAAGCCAAAGCCATGACCCTAACAAATAACTCCCCACACACCAGATAACAAAATATCTGCATCGCTAATCATACACATACGTCTAATTCAGTAATTAATTAATGTTTTGCGTGGACCATCCTTTTGATTTCATTGCTTATAATTAATAAGAGGATTTATTTTAGTAAATTCTTTTAGTGCACATGTTAGTGATATCCGTATTATCAAGTGCATATTTATCACAATTAAATAGGAAGGTAAACATAAAGTTAGTCGTAGATATTCTAAATTGAAAATCTTTCTTACTTAGGAATATGTAATTAATTGATTGTATTTTAGGAAATTTTGAAACTTTACACGTATAAAATTTTGTTAAGATTTACAGGAATTAAATAAAGTCATTTTTTATTTTCATTCATCATTAATATAATGTTAAATTAATCATTTTCCTCAATTACTATTATATTCTATTAAAATAAATTATATATTTAATTTTAATACAGTGTTAAAATTTATAAATATATTTAATAGTTATTAATGTTCAGTCATATTCTTGATGATTAAAGAGCCCTTTTTTTTAATATGACTCTTTGTTTTCTTATATTCACCCCTATTTTGTTTAGTTTCAAAAGTTAATTAAGAATATTACGTTCCTTATTTCATTTATTTTTGAATTTATTCTTTTATTCTTCTCTTTTTAAATTAATGAAGAGATTATATTCTAACTTATGAAATATACCAAATGTCTATTAAATGCAATAATAACTAGACTCACAAAAATGAGTGAACCATTTTACGTTTAATATTCTTGAAATTGAATCTAATATGAATTAAATGAAAGTTTAGTTCATAGTATATCAGGTATTAAAATTGAATTTTTTATAATTTCACAGACATATTATAATAATGAAGACAATTATTTGTAAGATCAATATAATCATCAATAAAAAAACTCATCGATCACTTTGATGTATGTATTCATGAATTACATTAATTACCACTAGAATTATAATTTATACCGTATTATAATTAATTACCACAAGAATTAGTAAGGATTAATATATATTAAATAGTCGTATTCATGAATTACATTAATTATAACTAGGAGTTGATAATGTCCAAATTTCATTCTTACCTTACATCAATCAGTACATGCATGTCTTGTAGTACGTAGTAATTAACAACAACGTGCATGCCACTGGCTATATATATATATACACGTGTTGTAATTAACCGAAACACTAACGTTTTGATATCGTTATTAATATTTATGAACTTTACTGGAAGAGAAGTAGATTTTATTTTATTGATACGTATGTGTGTATATATATATATACAAGAAAACACACAACAAATAAGGCAATAATCAACTAATAAAGAATTGTGATTTTCGATCTCCTAAATAAAAACTGATGTGATATTCTGAGATATGGGAGATCAGTCATTAAATATCTTAGTATCAATCAAGATATATTACTAATAATATTGGTATAAAAAAGAGTAAGGGTACGTAGAGTGATATATGCGTATTATATTACCATATGCCATAAACCCACTCACTCACTTTCACATTCCCTCATTGTTGTACCTTCATCTTCCCTCATTGTGACTACAATAGTGCATAAATCCAATGAAACAGTTCTCCTTTACTTTGGTGCTCTGTGCTTGCTTGCTAGCCTTTTTTTTCTTTCAATTTACATTGGCGAGAAAGATGAAGGTTTCACGGGCAAGATTGCTTGTGCTACCTCAATGTACGTTGTTGGACTATTGATTTTAGTTCAACCAGTGTTACAAAAGCTTGATTATTTAGGACCCGGTGACTACGTTTCTGCTCGCTATCACCCTTCTATAAATGCAGTGGGAGTGATTGTTGCTGGTTGGGGATGCGTAGTCACTCAAGGAGGTTACAACACCTTCTCGAGGTTCGAAACCATGTCTGGATCTTTATCTGTCTTCTTTTTTATAGTGTTTGTGAGGCCTATATCTGTGGATTACGGGCTATTGCATATGCTTTGCGGCTTGGGGTAATGATTATCATATGACTTGACACAAATTTGGACATATGTGGTTTGCTCAATTATCTGCACCCATGTCATTGTCGTCAGGATAATCCTTGATATTTTTGCCCGAGATGCCATAGCAGCCGCAGCAGATTCCGCTTCGGGTCCAGATTCGGGTCTTGCCGTATAGTCATGTCATTGTATAAATATTATGTGCATTTATCTATTTACGTATTGTTACCATCTCAAAGTGTGTTGATTTATAGTTAGTTCCTTTTACTGCTGCAAAAGCTAACTTGTTCTTGAAACAAGTGCAACACTCTCTTAGTTAAAGTCAACAAGAGTAAAACACAACAACTTGAACACAAATCCAGTAAGGCGGCAACACAAAGTAATACATCAAAACACAAAAGTTCTGTGATTAGCAAGGCAACTCCTCGGACTCCCTTTTGGGTTGAGGTGTAACATCAGGGACAACTTATGTCATGTATCTGTAGATACTTAAACCAAAGCTGAAGCTCAAAGCCATGACCCTAACAAATAACTCCCCACACACCAGATAACGAAATATCTGCATCGCTAATCATACACATACGTCTAATTCAGTAATTAATTAATGTTTTGCGTGGACCATCCTCTTGATTTCATTGTTATAATTAATAAGAGGATTTATTTTAGTAAATTATTTTAGTGCACATGTTAGTGATATCCGTATTATCAAGTGCATATTTATCACAATTAAATAGGAAGGGAAACTAAAAGTTAGTCGTAGATATTCTAAATTGAAAATCATTCTTACTTAGGAATATGTAATTAATTGATTGTATTTTAGGAAATTTTAAAAATTTCCACGTATAAAATTTTGTTAAGATTTACTGGAATTAAATAAAGTCATTTTTTATTTTCTTTCATCATTAATATAATGTTAAATTAATCCTTTTCCTCAATTACAATTATATTCTATTAAAATAAATTATATATTTAATTTTAATACAGTGTTAAAAATTATAAATATATTTAATAGATATTAATGTTCAGTCATATTCTTGATGATTAAAGAGCCCTTTTTTTTTACTATGACTCTTTGTTTTCTTATATTCACCCCTATTTTGTTTAGTTTCAAAAGTTAATTAAGAATATTACGTTCCTTATTACATTTATTTTTGAATTTATTCTTTTATTCTTTTCTTTTTAAATTAATGAAGAGATTATATTCTAACTTATGAAATATTCCAAATGTCTATTAAATGCGATAATAACTTGACTCACAAAAATGAGTGAACCTTTTTACGTTTAATATTCTTGAAATTGAATCTAATATGAATTAAATGAAAGTTTAGTTCATAGTATATCATGTATTAAAATTGAATTTTTTTATAATTTCACAGACATATTATAATAATGAAGACAATTATTTGTAAGATCAATATAATCATCAATAAAAAAACTCATCGATCACTTTGATGTATGTATTCATGAATTACATTAATTACCACTAGAATTAGTAAGGATTAATATATATTCAATAGTCGTATTCATGAATTACATTAATTATAACTAGGAGTTGATAATGTCCAAATTTCATTCTTACCTTACATCAATCAGTACATGCATGTCTTGTAGTACGTAGTAATTAACAACAATGTGCATGCCACTGGCTATATATATATATATACACGTGTTGTAATTAACCGAAACACTAACGTTTTGATTTCGTTATTAATATTTATGAACTTTACTGGAAGAGAAGTAGATTTTATTTTATTGATACGTATGTGTGTATATATATATACCAGAAAACACACAACAGATAAGGCAATAATCAACTAATAAAGAATTGTGATTTTCGGTCTCCTAAATAAAAACTGATGTGATATTCTGAGATATGGGAGATCAGTCATTAAATATCTTAGTATCAATCAAGAAATATTACTAATAATATTGGTATAAAAAAGAGTAAGGGTACGTAGAGTTATATATGCGTATTATATTACCATATGCCATAAACCCACTTACTCACGTTCACATTCCCTCATTGTTGTACCTTCATCTTCCCTCATTGTGACTACAATAGTGCATAAATCCAATGAAACAGTTCTCCTTTACTTTGGTGCTCTTTGCTTGCTTGCTAGCCTCTTTTTTCTTACAATTTACATTGGCGAGAAAGATGAAGGTTTGACAGGAAAGATTGCTTGTGCTACCTTAATGTACGTTGTTGGTCTATATTTTTTAGTTCAACCAGTGTTACAAAAGCTTGATTATTTAGGACCCGGTGACTACGTTTCTGCTCGCTATCACCCTTCTATAAATGCAGTGGGAGTGATTGTTGCTGGTTGGGGATGCGTAGTCACTCAAGGAGGTTACAACACCTTCTCGATGTTGGAAACCATGTCTGGATCTTTATTTGTCTTTTTTTTTATAGTGTTTCTGAGGCCTATATCTGTGGATTACGGGCTATTGCATATGCTTTGCGGCTTGGGGTAACGATTATCATATGACTTGACACAAATTTCTACATATGTGGTTTGCTCAATTATCTGCACCCTTGTCATTGCCGTCAGGATAATCCTTGATATTTTTGCCCGAGATGCCATAGCAGCCGCTGCAGATTCCGCTTCGGGTCCAGATTCGGGTCTTGTCGTATAGTCATGTCATTGTATGAATATTATGTGCATTTATCTATTTACGTTTTGTTGCCATCTCAAAGTGTGCTGATTTATAGTTAGTTCCTTTTACAGCGGCAAAAGCAAACTTGTTCTTGAAACAAGTGCAACACTCTCTTAGTTAAAGTCAACAAGAGTAAAACACAACAACTTGAACACAAATCCAGAAAGGCGACAACACAAAGTAATACATCAGAACACAAAAGTTCTCTGATTAGCAAGGCAACTCCTCGGACTCCCTTTTGGGTTGAGGTGTAACATCAGGGACAACGTATGTCATATATCTGTAGATACTTAAACCAAAGCTGAAGCTCAAAGCCATGACCTTAACAAATAACTCCCCACACACCAGATAACAAAATATCTGCATCGCTAATCATACACATACGTATAATTCAGTAATTAATTAATGTTTTGCGTGGACCATCCTCTTGATTTCATTGTTATAATTAATAAGAGTATTTATTTTAGTAAATTATTTTAGTGCACATGTTAGTGATATCCGTATTATCAAGTGCATATTTATCACAATTAAATAGGAAGGGAAACTACAAGTTAGTCTTAGATATTCTAAATTGAAAATCATTCTTACTTAGGAATATGTAATTAATTGAGTGTATTTTAGGATATTTTGAAACTTTAAACGTATAAAATTTTGTTAAGATTTACAGGAATTAAATAATGTGATTTTTTATTTTCTTTCATCATTAATATAATGTTAAATTAATCCTTTTCCTCAATTACTATTATATTCTATTAAAATAAATTATATATTTAATTTTAATACAGTGTTAAAAATTATAAATATATTTAATAGATATTAATGTTCAGTCATATTCTTGATGATTAAAGAGCCCTTTTTTTTAATATGACTCTTTGTTTTCTTATATTCACCCCTATTTTGTTTAGTTTCAAAAGTTAATTAAGAATATTACGTTCCTTATTTCATTTCTTTTTGAATTTATTCTTTTATTATTTTCTTTTTAAATTAATGAAGAGATTATATTCTAACTTATGAAATATACCAAATGTCTATTAAATGCGATAATAACTTGACTCACAAAAATGAGTGAACCTTTTTACGTTTAATATTCTTGAAATTGAATCTAATATGAATTAAATGAAAGTTTAGTTCATAGTATATCATGTATTAAAATTGAATTTTTTTATAATTTCACAGACATATTATAATAATGAAGACAATTATTTGTAAGATCAATATAATCATCAATAAAAAAACTCATCGATCACTTTGATGTATGTATTCATGAATTACATTAATTACCACTAGAATTATAATTTATACCGTATTATAATTAATTACCACAAGAATTAGTAAGGATTAATATATATTAAATAGTCGTATTCATGAATTACATTAATTATAACTAGGAGTTGATAATGTCCAAATTTCATTCTTACCTTACATCAATCAGTACATGCATGTCTTGTAGTACGTAGTAATTAACAACAATGTGCATGCCACTGGCTATATATATATATATATATATACACGTGTTGTAATTAACCGAAACACTAACGTTTTGATTCCGTTATTAATGTTTATGAACTTTACTGAAAGAGAAGTAGATTTTATTTTATTGATACGTATGTGTGTATATATATAAACAAGAAAACACACAACAGATAAGGCAATAATCAACTAATAAAGAATTGTGATTTTCGATCTCCTAAATAAAAACTGATGTGATATTCTGAGATATGGGAGATCAGTCATTAAATATCTTAGTATCAATCAAGATATATTACTAATAATATTGGTATAAAAAAGAGTAAGCGTACGTAGAGTTATATATGCGTATTATATTACCATATGCCATAAACCCACTCACTCACTTTCACATTCCCTCATTGTTGTACCTTCATCTTCCCTCATTGTGACTACAATAGTGCAAAAATCCAATGAAACAGTTCTCCTTTACTTTGGTGCTCTGTGCTTGCTTGCTAGCCTTTTTTTTCTTACAATTTACATTGGCGAGAAAGATGAAGGTTTCACGGGAAAGATTGCTTGTGCTACCTCAATGTACGTTGTTGGTCTATTGATTTTAGTTCAACCAGTGTTACAAAAGCTTGATTATTTAGGACCCGGTGACTACGTTTCTACTCGCTATCACCCTTCTATAAATGCAGTGGGAGTGATTATTGCTGGTTGGGGATGCGTAGTCACTCAAGGAGGTTACAACACCTTCTCGATGTTGGAAACCATGTCTGGATCTTTATCTGTCTTATTTTTTATAGTGTGTGTGAGGCCTATATCTGTGGATTACGGGCTATTTCATATGCTTTGCGGCTTGGGGTAATGATTATCATATGACGAGACACAAATTAGCACCAGAATTAGTAAGGATTAATATTCATCAAATAGTCGTATTCATGAATTACATTAATTATAACTAGGAGCTGATAATGTCACAATTTCATTCTTACCTTACGTCAATCAGTGCATGCATGTCTTGTAGTATGTAGTAATTAACAGCAACGTGCATGCCACTGGCTATATATATATATACATACGTGTTGTAATTAACCGTAACACTAACGTTTTGATTTCGTTATTAATATTTATGAACTTTACTGGAAGAGAAGTATATTTTATTTTAATGATATGTATGTGTGTATATATATATACAAGAAAACACACAACAAATAAGGAAAGAATCAACTAATAAAGAATTATGATCTTCGATCTCTTAAAAAAAAACATATGTGATATTCTGAGATATCGGAGATCAGTCATTAAATATCTTAGTATCAATCAAGATATATTACAAATAATATTGGTATAAAAAAAAGCAAGGGTACGTAGAGTGATATATGTGTATTATATTACCATATGCCATAAACCCACTCACTCACTTTCACATTCCCTCATTGTTGTACTTTCATCTTCCCTCATTGTGACTACAATGGTGAATAAATCTAATGAAATAGTTCTTCTTTCCTTTGATGCTCTGTGCTTGCTTGCTAGTCTTTTTTTTTACCATTTACATTGGCGAGCAAGATGAAGGCTTCACGGGCAAGATTGCTTGTTCTACTTCAATGTACGTTTTTGGTCTATTGATTTTAGTTCAACCGGTGTTACAAAACCTCGATTATTTAGGACCCGGTGACTACGTTTCTGCTCGCTACCACCTTGCTATAAATGCAGTGGGAGTGATTGTTGTTGGTTGGGGATGCGTAGTCACTCATGAAGGTTACAACACCTTCTCGATGTTGGCAACTATGTCTGGAGCCTTATCTGGCTTCTTTTTTATAGTGTTTGTGAGGCCTATATCTGTGGATTACGGGCTATTGCATATGCTTTGCCGCTTGGGGTACAGATTTTCATATGGCGAGACACAAATTTCGATATTTGTGGTTCTCTAAATTATCTGCACCCTTGTCATTGTCGTCAGGATAATCCTTGATATTTTTGCCTGAGATGCCATAGCAGCTGCTGCGGATTCCGCTTCGGATTCAGATTCGGGTCTTGCCGTATAGTCATGTCATTATATGAATATTATGTGCATTTATCTATTTACGTTTTGTTGCCATCTCAAAGTGTGCTGATTTATAGTTATTTCCTTTTACCGTGCAAAAGCAAGCTTGTTCTTGAAACAAGTGCAGCACCCTCTTAGTTAAAGTCAACAAGAGTAAAACACAACAACTTGAACACAAATCCAGAAAGGCAATAAAACTAAGTAATACATCAGAACACAAAAGTTCTCCGATTAGCAAGGCAACTCCTCGGACTGCCTTTTGGGTTGAGGTGTAACATCTGGGACAACGTATGTCATGTATCTGTAGATACATAAATCAAAGAAGAAGATCAAAGCCATGACGCTAACAAACAACTCCCCACATACTAGATAACAAAATATCTATATCGCTAATCCCACACATACGTCTATTTCAGTAATTAATTAATATTTTGCGTGGACCATCCTCTTGATTTCATTGCATATAATTAATAAGAGGATTTATTTTAGTAAATTCTTTTAGTGCGCATGTTACTGATATCCGTATTATCAAGTGCATATTTATCACAATTAAATAGGAAGGGAAACTAAAAGGTAGTCGTAGATATTCTTAATTGAAAATCATTCTTACTTAGGAATATGTAATCAGATGATTGTCTTTTAGGAGATTTTTAAACTTTACATGTATAAAATTTCTCTATGTTTTACAAGAATTAAATAAAGTCATTTTTTATATTCTTTCATCATTAACATAATGTTAAATTAACCCTTTTCATCGATTACTATTATATTCTATTAAAATAAATTGTATATTTAATTTTAATACAGTGTTAAAAATCATAAATATATTTAATAGATATTATTGTTCAGTCATATTCTTGATGATTAAAGAGTCCTTTTTTTTAATATGACTCTTTGTTTTCTTATATTCACCCCTATTTTGTTTAGTTTCAAAAGTTAATTAAGAATATTACGTTCCTTATTTCATTTCTTTTTGAATTTATTCTTTTATTCTTTTCTTTTTAAATTTATGAAGAGATTATATTCTAACTTATGAAATATACCAAATGTCTATTAAATGCGATAATAACTTGACTCACAAAAATGAGTGAACCATTTTACGTTTAATATTCTTGAAATTGAATCTAATATGAATTAAATGAAAGTTTAGTTCATAGTATATCATGTATTAAAATTGAATTTTTTATAATTTCACAGACATATTATAAAAATGAAGACAATTATTTGTAAGATCAATATAATCATCAATAAAAAAACTCATCGATCACTTTGATATATGTATTCATGAATTACATTAATTACCACTAGAATTATAATTTTTACCGTATTATAATTAATTACCACTACAATTAGTAAGGATTAATATTAATCAAATTGTTGTATTCATGAGTTACATTAATTATAACTAGGTGTTGATATTGTCCAAATTTCATTCTTACCTTACGTCAATCAGTGCATGCATGTCTTGTAGTACGTAGTAATTAGCAGCAACGTGCATGCCACAGACTATATATATATTTACACGTGTTGTAATTAACTGAAACACTAACGTTTTGATTTCATTATTAATATTTATGAACTTTACTGGAAGAGAAGTATATTTTATTTTATTGATATGTATGTGTGTGTATATATATACAAGAAAACACACAACAAATAAGGCAATAATCAACTAATAAAGAATTGTGATCTTCGATCTCCTAAATAAAAACTAATGTGATATTCTGAGATATGACAGATCAGTCATTAAATATCTTAGTATCAATCAAGATATATTACTAAGAATATTGGTATAAATAAGAGCAAGGGTACATAGAGTGATATATGCGTATTATATTACTATATGCCATAAACCCACTCACTCACTTTCCTATTCCCTCATTGCTGTACTTTTATCTTCCCCCATTATAAATACAATGGTGCATAAATCCAGTGAAACAGCTCTCCTTTACTTTGATGCTCTGTGCTTGCTTGCTAGCCTCTTTTTTCTTACCATTTACATTGGCGAGCAAGATGAAGGTTTCACGGGCAAGATTGCTTGTTCTACTTCAATGTACGTTGTTGGTCTATTGATTTTAGTTGAATCGGTGTTACAAAATCTCTATTATTTAGGATCCGGTGACTACGTTTCTGCTCGCTATCACCCTTCTATAAATGCAGTGGGAGTGATTGTTGCTGGTTTGGGATGCGTAGTCACTCAAGGAGGTTACAACACCTTCTCGATGTTGGAAACCATGTCTGGAGCTTTATCTGTCTTCTTTTTTATAGTGATTGTGAGGACTCTATCTTTGGATTACGGGCTATTGCATATGCTTTGTGTCTTGGGGTACCGATTTTCATATGACGAGATACAAATTTCTATATTTGTGGTTTGCTCAATTATCTGCACCCTTGTCATTGTCGTCAGGATAATCCTTGATATTTTTGCCCGTGATGCCATAGCAGCTGCTATAAATTCCACTTCGGGTCCAGATTCGGATCTTGCAGTATAGTCATGTCATTGTATGAATATTATGTGCATTTATCTATTTACGTTTTGTTGCTATCTCAAAGTTTGCTAATTTATAGTTAGTTTCTTTTACTGCTGCGAAAGCAAGCTTGTTCTTGAAACAAGTGCAGAACCCTCTTAGTTAAAGTCAACAAGATTAAAACACAACAACTTGAACACAAATCCAGAAAGGCGATAACACAAAGTAATACATCAGAACACAAAAGTTCTCCGATTAGCAAGGTAACTCCTCGGACTCCCTTTTGGGTTGAGGTGTAACATCAGGGACAACGTATGTCATGTATCTGTAGATACTTAAACCAAAGCAAAAACTCAAAGCCACGACCCTAACAAAAAACTCCCCACAGATCAGATAACAAAATACCTGCATCATTAATCCTACGCATACGTCTATTTCAGTAATATCATACTATGCTCTGTGCATGAAGTGGGCAATGAGGATGAAAATAGAAAGATATGGCCAAGTTCAGAATCCACAAGTAGCAATAGAGATTCATCCTCCTCCCCAAACTTCAACACCAGAAACTGATGTCGGACTGAAGCGATTAATTAGCACGGGAATGAACTCAATTATAAACTTCACCTTCGCGCCCACTAACTGAAAAAGTGTGTAGGTGTTACACTAAATCACATTATAGAACACGACGCCTTCAGTGTTTCTAAACCACAATAAACAAAAAAAATTAACAACACATATGTATTATTGCTGAACCAAACCCTAAAGTTGCAGTTTACAATTTCACCAAAAAGTAAGCTGCATGCAAACTGATTTGGACATCACTTCTATTAAAAAGGATGACTCATCCTTGTATGGAACACCTGTATGGACTAATTATGTTCCATACATGCAGAGCTTTAGAGGAAATAAAAGTGGACTTCGAAGCAAACCATTACGTATTGCAAGTATGTCCTATATATACCTAACGAAATCCTCTTAAACAGTCTCTTAATACCTACATGATAGAAGGATTCGTCCAATACTAAAGATACCGGCCATAGGGCTCAACTATAACAAGTGAGCGCCAAGTGTGAGCCTTATTGAAAATGGCCTAGCAAACGATCTATCTTTCTAATAAGAGCAAGGACGCAACAACTGCACGAAAGGTTTACATCAGTGCAAATGATCCTTGACCATTTTTATTTTGTTCATTGATGTTTCAAAGGCTTAAGAAGATAATATCATGAATATTTCCCACATATGCTGCAATCTATCAATCGTAGTTAGAATTTGAATTCCTCTACGGTTCATCGAAACCAACAGGTGATGCCTCAATTTTTCAATCATCTTTGAGAATATGATGGTCATTAAGAGTAATTATGAGGTGGGAATATACTTATTTGACAGACAACGACTCTTAACACTTATTATCATACATCACCTATTTGATTACTACAACACATTATATAATTTAATGGACATAAAAATGGTGATATTTTTAATAAAAGAACTAATGTTTAATTACAGATAACTTTTATTAACACTAAATTAAATAAATTCATCCAATAATGGAGAAAAGGATAACGTGTCAAAAATTAATTAATTAATTAATGTTTTGTGTGGACCATCCTCTTGATTTCATTGCTTATAATTAATAAGACGATTTATTTTAGTAAATTCTTTTAGTGCACATGTTAGTGATATCCGTATTAACAAGTGCATATTTATCACAATTAAATAGGAAGGGAAACTAAAAGTTAGCCGTAGATATTCTTAATTGAAAATTATTCTTACTTAGGAATATGTAACCAAATGATTGTATTTTTGGAGATTTTGAAACTTTACACGTATAAAATTTCGTTAAGTTTTACAAGAATTAATTAAAGTCATTTTTTATATTATTTCATCATTAATATAATGTTAAATTAATCCTTTTCCTCGATTACTATTATATTTTAATAAAATAAATTAAATAATTAATTTTAAAATAGTGTTAAAAATCATAAATATATTTAATAGATATTAATGTTCAGTCATATTCTTGATGATTAAAGAGACATTTTTTTTTAAATATTACTCTTTGTTTTCTTATATTCACCCCTATTTTGTTTAGTTTCAAAAGTTAACCAATCAAATCAAAAGTATCTCTTTGAAATTAATGTTGAGTTTTTTATTTCCAATCAAATCAAAAGTATCTCAATTAATAATTGGCAAATCAAACTGTCCACATCTTTCGATAAATTACGTAAGTTAATTTCCCTTTTAGAATTAGCAGTATTCTAACTTTCAAAAGTACAATAAATAAAAATTTTATAAAATATTTAGTTAATTTCCTCCTCCATTACTCTCCAAAAAGTTTTTTATTAAATAATAGAAATAAGTAGCATAGAATGTGAACAATTGGATAGAATAACTAAACGTATAGCAATTTCATTTCTTTTTGAATTTATTCTTTTACTCTATTCTTTTTAAATTAATGAAGAGATTATATTCTAACTTATGAACTATATTAAATAAAATATAAGGAAATACATTTTCTTTCTTAGATCTCTTATATGTATGTGAAATGGGGATATTTTATGTATTAAAATGAAAATCTCTTATAAAAGTTCGTAAAGCTGAAATAAAGAACTGTAATGTACACCCAATAATACAATCAGGTTCGAAAATAGATTAACAGATATATTTATAAAAAAACTAATTAATAGCATTGGAATAATTTCACCTAAAATTAAATATATATTGATAAACTATCTCTCATTCGCCCATTCCTCCCCCCCCCCCCTCTCAATTTTAATGGACATAAAAACGGTGATTTTTTTAATAAAAGAGCTAATGATTAATTACAGATAACATGTTAAAAATTAAATAAATTCATCAAATAATGGAGAAAAGGATAACGTGTCAAAAATTAATTAATTAATTCATGTTTTGAGTGGACCATCCTCTTGATTTCATTGCTTCTAACTAATAAGAAGATTTATTTTAGTAAATTCTTTTTGTGCACATGTTTGTGATATCCGTATTATCAAGTGCATATTTATCACAATATAAATTATAAAAGAAGTTAAATAGGAAGGGAAACTAAAAGTTAGTCATAGATATTCTTACTTGAAAATCATTCTTACTTAGGAATATGTAATCAAATGATTGTATTTTAAGAGATTTTGAAACTTTACACGTATAAAATTTCGTTAAGATTTACAGGAATTAAATAAAGTCATTTTTTATTTACTTTGATTATTAATATAATGCTAAATTAATCATTTTCCTCGATTACTATTATATTCTACTAAAATAAATTTTATATTTAATTTTAATACAGTGTTAAAAATCATAAATATATTTAATAGATATAAATGTTGAGTCATATTCTTGATGATTAAAGAGCCCTTTTTTTTAATATGACTCTTTGTTTTCTTATATTCACCCCTATTTTGTTTAGTTTCAAAAGTTAATTAAGAATATTACGCTCCTTATTTCATTTCTTTTTGAATTTATTCTTTTAATCTTTCCTTTTTAAATTAATGAAGAGATTATATTCTAACTTATGAAATATACCAAATGTATATTAAATGCGATAATAACTTGACTCAAAAAAATGAGCAACCCTTTTATGTTTAATATTCTTGAAATTGAATCAAATATGAATTAAATGAAAGTTTAGGTCATAATACATCATGTACTAAATTGAATTTTTTATAATTTCACAGACATATTATAATAATGAAGATAATTATTTGTAAGATCAATATAATAATAAATAAAAAAACTCATCGATCACTTGATGTATGTATTCATGAATTACATTAATTACCACTAGAATTATAATTTTTACCATAATATAATTAATTACCACAAGAATTAGTAAGGATTAATATTCATCAAATAGTCGTATTCATGAATTACATTAATTATAACTAGGAGTTGATAATGTCCAAATTTAATTCTTACCATACGTCAATTAGTGTATTCATGTCTTGTAGTACGTAGTAATTAACAGCAACGTGCATGCCACTATATATATATAAACGTGTTGTAATTAACCGAAACACTAACGTTTTGATTTCGTTATTAATATTTATAAACTTTACTGGAAGAGAAGTATATTTTATTTTATTGATATGAATGTGTATATATATATATACAAGAAAACACACAACAAATAAGGAAAGAATCAACTAATAAAGAATGGTGATCTTCGATCTCCTAAATAAAAACTGATGTGATATTCTAAGATATGGGAGATCAGTCAATAATATCTTAGTATCAATCAAGATATATTACTAATAATACTGGTATAAAAAGGAGCAAGGGTACGTAGAGTGATATATGTGTATTATATTACCATATGCCATAAACCCACTCACTCACTTTAACATTCCCTCATTGTTGTACTTTCATCTTCCCTCATTGTGACTACAATGGTGCATAAATCCAATGAAACAGTTCTCCTTTACTTTGGTGCTCTGTGCTTGCTTGCTAGCCTCTTTTTTCTTACCATTTACATTGGCGAGCAAGATGAAGGTTTCACGGGCAAGATTGTTTGTGCTACCTCAATGTACGTTGTTGGTCTATTGATTTTAGTTCAATCGGTGATACAAAAGATGGATTATTTAGGACCCGGTGAATACGTTTCTGCTCGCTATCACCCTGCTATAAAAGCAGTGGGAGTGATTGTTGCTGGTTGGGGATGCGTAGTCACTCAAGGAGGTTACAACACCATCTTGATATTGGCAACCATGTCTGGAGCTTTATCTGTCTTCTTTTTTATAGTGTTTGTGAGGTCTATATCTGTGGATTACGGGCTATTGCATATGCTTTGCAGCTTGGGGTACCGATTTTCATATTATGAGACACAAATTTCAACATTTATGGTTTGCTCAATTATCTACACCCTTGTCATTGTCGTCAGGCTAATCATTGATATTTTTGCCCGAGATGCCATAGCAGCTGCTGCGGATTCCGCTTCGGGTACAGATTAGGGTCTTTCCATATAGTCATGTCATTGTATGAATATTATGTGCATTTATCTATTTACGTTTTGTTGCCATCTCAAAGTGTGCTGATTTATAGTTAGTTCCTTTTACTATTGCAAAAGCAAACTTGTTCTTAAAACAATTGCAGCACCCTCTTAGTTAAAGTCAACAAGAGTAAAACACAACAACTTGAACACAAATCCAGAAAGGCGACAACACAAAGTAATACATCAGAACACAAAAGTTCTCCGATTACCAAGGCAACTCCTCGGACTCCATTTTGGGTTGAGGTGTAACATCAGGGACAACGTATGTCATGTATCTGTAGCTACTTAAACCAAAGTAGAAGCTAAAAGCCATAACCCTAACAAACAACTCCCCACACACCAGATAACAAAAAACCTGCAACGCTAATCCCACACATACATCTATTTCAATAATTAATTAATATTTTGTGTGGACCATCCTCTTGATTTAATTGCTTATAATTAATAACAGGATTTATTTTAGTAAAATCTTTTAGTGCACATGTTAGTGATATCTGTATTATCAAGTGCATATTTATCATAATTAAATAGGAAGGAAACTAAAAGTTAGTCGTAGATATTCTTTATTGAAAATCATTCTTACATAGGAATATGTAATCAAATGATTGTATTTTAGGGGATTTTGAAACATTACACGTATAAGATTTTGTTAAGTTTAACAAGGAATTAAATAAAGTCATTTTTTATTTTCTTTCATCATTAACATAATGTTAAATTAATCCTTTTCCTCGATTACTATTATATTCTATTAAAATTAATTATATATTTAATTTTAATACAGTGTTAGAAATTATAAATATATTTAATAGATATTAATGTTCAGTCATATTCTTGATGATTAAAGAGCCCTTTTTTTAATATGATTCTTTGTTTTCTTATATTCACCCCTATTTTGTTTTGTTTCAAAAGTTAATTAAGAATATTACGTTCCTTATTTCATTTCTTTTTGAATTTATTCTTTTATTCTTTTCTTTTTAAATTAATGAAGAGATTATATTCTAAGTTATGAAATATACCAAATGTATATTAAATGCGATTATAACTTGACTCACAAAAATGAGTGAACCTTTTTATGTTTAATATTCTTGAAATTGAATCAAATATGAATTAAATGAAAGTTTAGGTCATAATATATCATGTATTAAAATTGATTTTTTTATAATTTCACAAACATATTATAATAATGAAGACAATTATTTGTAAGATCAATATAATCATCAATAAAAAAACTCATCGATCACTTTGATGTATGTATTCATGAATTACATTAATTACCACTAGAATTATAATTTATACCGTATTATAATTAATTACCACTAGAATTAGTAAGAATTAATATTCATCAAATAGTCGTATTCATGAATTACATTAATTAAAACTAGGAGTTGATAATGTCAAAATTTCATTCTTACCTTACGTCAATCAGTGCATGCATGTCTTGTATTACGTAGTAATAAACAGCAACGTGCATGCCACTGGCTATATATATATATATACACGTGTTGTAATTAACCGAAACACTAACGTTTTGATTTCGTTATTAATATTTATAAACTTTACTGGAAGAGAAGTATATTTTATTTTATTGATATGAATGTGTATATATATATATATACAAGAAAACACACAACAAATAACGAAAGAACCAACTAATAAAGAATTGTGATCTTCGATCTCCTAAATAAAAACTGATGTGATATTCTGAGATATGGGCGATCAGTCATTAAATATTTTAGTATCAATCAAGATATATTACTAATAATATTGGTATAAAAAAGATCAAGGGTACGTAGAGTGATATATCCGTATTATATTACCATATGCCATAAACCCACTAACTCACCTTCACATTCCCTCATTGTTTTACTTTACTCTTCCCTCATTGTGACTACAATGGTGCATAAATCCAATGAAACAGTTCTCCTTTACTTTGGTGCTCTGTGCTTGCTTGATAGCCTCTTTTCTCTTTCCATTTACATTGGCGAGCAAGATGAAGGTTTCACGGGCAAGATTGTTTGTGCTACCTCAATGTACGTTGTTGGTCTATTGATTTTAGTTCAACCGGTGTTACAAAAGATGGATTATTTAGGACCCGCAGACTACATTTCTGCTTGCTATCACCCTGTTATAAATGTAGTGGGAGTGATTGTTGCTAGTTGGGGATGCGTAGTCACTCAAGGAGGTTACAACACCTTCTCGGTTTTGGCAACCATGTCTGGAGCTTTATCTTTCTTCCTTTTTATAGTGTTTGTGAGGCCTATATCTGTGGATTACGAGCTATTGCATATGTTTTACGTCTTGGGGTACCGATTTTCCTATGACGAGACATAAATTTCGACATTTGTGGTTTGCTCAATTATCTGCACCCTTGTCATTGTCGTCATGGTAATCCTTGATATTTTTTGCCCGAGATGCCATAGTAGCTGTTGTGGATTCCGCTTCGGGTCCAGATTCGGGTCTTGCCGTATAGTCATGTCTTTGTATGAATATTATGTGCATTTATCTATTTACATTTTGTTTCCATCTCAAAGTGTGCTGACTTATAGTTAGTTCCATTTACTGATGCAAAAGTAAGCTTGTTCTTGAAACAAGTGCAGCACCCTCTTAGTTAAACTCAACAAGAGTAAAACACAACAACTTGAACACAAATCCAGTAATGCGACAACACAAAGTAATACATCAGAACACAAAAGTTCTCCGAGTAGCAAGGCAACACCTCGGACTCCCTTTTGGGTTGAGGTGTAACACCAGGGACAACGTATGTCATGTATATGTAGATACTTAAACCAAAGCTGAAGCTCAAAGCCATGACCCTAACAAACAACTCCCCACACACCAGATAACAAAATATCTGCATCGCTAATACCATACATACGACTAATTCAACAATTAATTAATGTTTTACGTGGACCATCCTCTTGATTTCATTGCTTATAATTAATAAGAGGATTTATTTTAGTAAATTCTTTTAGTGCACATGTTAGTGATATCTGTATTATCAAGTGCATATTTATCACAATTAAATAGGAAGGAAAACTAAAAGATAGGCGTAGATATTCTTAATTGAAAATTATTCCTACTAACGAATATGTAATTAATTGATTGTATTTTAGGAAATTTTGAAACTTTACACTTATAAAATTTTGTTAAGGTTTACAGGAATTAAATAAAGTCATTTTTTATTTTCTTTCATCATTAATATAATGTTAAATTAATCCTTTTCCTCGATTACTATTATATTCTATAAAAATAAATTATATATTTAATTTTAATACAGTGTTAAAAATCATAAATATATTTAATCGATATTAATGTTCAGTCATATTCTTAATGATTAAAAAGACCCCTTTTTTTTAATATGACTCTTTGTTTTCTTATATTCACCCCTATTTTGTTTAGTTTCAAAAGTTAATTAAGAATATTACGTTCCTTATTTCATTTTTTTTGAATTTATTCTTTTATTCTTTTCTTTTTAAATTAATGATGAGATTATATTCTAACTTATGAATTATACCAAATGTATATTAAATGCGATAATAACTTGACTCACAAAAATGAGTGAAACTTTTTATGTTTAATATGCTTGTAATTGAATCAAATATGAATTAAATGAAAGTTTAGATCATAATATATCATGTATTAAAATTGAATTTTTTATAATTTCACAGACATATTATAATAATGAAGACAATTATTTGTAAGATCAATATAATCATCAATAAAAAAACTCATCGATCACTTTGATGTATGTATTCATTTATTACATTAATTACCACTAGAATTATAATTTATACCGTATTATAATTAATTACCACTAGGATTAGTAAGGATTAATATTCATCAAATAGTCGTATTCATGAATTACATTAATTATAACTAGGAGTTGATAATGTCCAAATTTCATTCTTACCTTACATCAATCAGTGCATGCATATCTTGTAGTACGTAGTAATTAACAGCAACGTGCATGCCACTTGCTATATATATATACACGTGTTGTAATTAACCGAAACACTAACGTTTTGATTTCGTTATTAACATTTATGAACTTTACTGGATGAGAAGTATATTTTATTTTATTGATACGTATGTGTGTATATATATGTACAAGAAAACACACAACAAATAAGGAAAGAATCAACTAATAAGGAATTGTGATCTTCGATCTCCTAAATAAAAACTGATGTGATATTCTGAGATATGGGAGATCATTCATTAAATATCTTAACATCAATCAAGATATATTACTAATAATATTGGTATAAAAAAGAGCAAGGGTACGTAAAGTGATATATGCGTATTACATTACCATATGCCATAAACCCACTAACTCACTTTCACATTCCCTCATTGTTGTACTTTCATCTTCCGTCATTGTGACTACAATGGTGCATAAATCCAATGAAATAGTTCTCCTTTACTTTGATGCTCTGTGCTTGCTTGCTAGCTTCTTTTTCTTACCATTTACATTGGCGAGCAAGATGAAGGTTTCACGGGCAAGATTGTTTGTGCTACTTCAATGTACGTTGTTCGTCTATTGATTTTAGTTCAACCGGTGTTATAAAAATTAGATTATTTAGGACCCAGTGACTATGTTTCTGCTCGCCATCACCCTGCTATAAATGCAGTGGGATTGATTGTTGCTGGTTGGGGATGCGTAGTCACTCAAGGAGGTTACAACACCTTCTCGATTTTGGCAACCATGTCTAGAGATTTATCTGTCTTCTTTTTTATAGTGTTTGTGAGGCCTATACCTGTGGATTACGGGCTATTGCATATGCTTTGCGGCGTGGGATACCGATTTTCATATGACGAGACACAAATTTCGATATTTGGGGTTTGCTCAATTATCTGCACCCTTGTCATTGTCGTAAGGCTAATCCTTGATATTTTTTACCGAGTTTCCATAGCAGCTGCTGCGGATTCCGCTTCGGGTTCAAATTTGGGTCTTGCCGTATAGTCATGTCATTGTATGAATATTATGTGCATTTATCTATTTACGTTTTGTTGCCATCTGAAAGTGTGCTGACTTATAGTTAGTTTCTTTTACTGCTGCAAAAGCAAGCTTGTTCTTGAAACAAGTGCAGCACCCTCTTAGTTAAAGTCAACAAGAGTAAAATACAACAACTTGAACACAAATCTAGAAATGCGACAACACAAAGTAATACATCAGAACACAAAAGTTCTCCGATTAGCAAGGCAACTCCTCGAACTCCCTTTTGGGTTTAAGTGTAGCATCTGGGACAACGTATGTCATGTATCTGTAGATACTTAAACCAAACCTGAAACTCAAAGCCATGACCCTAACAAAAAACTCCCCACACACCAGATAACAAAATATCTGCATCGCTAATCCCACATATACATCTAATTCATTTATTAATTAATGTTTTTCGTGGACCATCCTCTTTATTTCATTGCTTATAATTAATAAGAGGATTTATTTTAGTAAATTCTTTTAGTGCACATGTTAGTGATATCTGTATTATCAAGTGCATATTTATCACAATTAAATAGGAAGGGAAACTAAAAGTTAGTCATAGATATTCTTAATTGAAATCATTCTTACTTAGGAATATGTAATTAATTGATTTTATTTTTGGAAATTTTAAAACATGACACGTAGAAAATTTTGTTAAGATTTACAGGAATTAAATAAAGTCATTTTTTATTTTCTTTCATCATTAATATAATGTTAAATTAATCCTTTTCCTCGATTACTATTATATTCTATTAAAATAAATTATATATTTAATTTTAATACAGTGTTAAATATAATAAATATATTTAATAGATATTAATGTTCAGTCTTATTCTTGATGATTAAAGCGCCCTTTTTTTTAATATCACTCTTTGTTTTCTTATATTCACCCCTATTTTGTATAGTTTCAAAAGTTAATTTAGAATATTACGTTCCTTATTTCATTTCTTTTTGAATTTATTCTTTTATTATTTTCTTTTTAAATTAATGAAGAGATTATATTCTAACTTATGAAATATACCAAATGTATATTAAATGCGATAATAACTTGACTCAAAAAAATGAGCAACCCTTTTATGTTTAATATTCTTGAAATTGAATCAAATATGAATTAAATGAAAGTTTAGGTCATAATACATCATGTACTAAATTGAATTTTTTATAATTTCACAGACATATTATAATAATGAAGATAATTATTTGTAAGATCAATATAATAATAAATAAAAAAACTCATCGATCACTTGATGTATGTATTCATGAATTACATTAATTACCACTAGAATTATAATTTTTACCATAATATAATTAATTACCACAAGAATTAGTAAGGATTAATATTCATCAAATAGTCGTATTCATGAATTACATTAATTATAACTAGGAGTTGATAATGTCCAAATTTAATTCTTACCATACGTCAATCAGTGTATTCATGTCTTGTAGTACGTAGTAATTAACAGCAACGTGCATGCCACTATATATATATAAACGTGTTGTAATTAACCGAAACACTAACGTTTTGATTTCGTTATTAATATTTATAAACTTTACTGGAAGAGAAGTATATTTTATTTTATTGATATGAATGTGTATATATATATATACAAGAAAACACACAACAAATAAGGAATGAATCAACTAATAAAGAATGGTGATCTTCGATCTCCTAAATAAAAACTGATGTGATATTCTAAGATATGGGAGATCAGTCAATAATATCTTAGTATCAATCAAGATATATTACTAATAATACTGGTATAAAAAGGAGCAAGGGTACGTAGAGTGATATATGTGTATTATATTACCATATGCCATAAACCCACTCACTCACTTTAACATTCCCTCATTGTTGTACTTTCATCTTCCCTCATTGTGACTACAATGGTGCATAAATCCAATGAAACAGTTCTCCTTTACTTTGGTGCTCTGTGCTTGCTTGCTAGCCTCTTTTTTCTTACCATTTACATTGGCGAGCAAGATGAAGGTTTCACGGGCAAGATTGTTTGTGCTACCTCAATGTACGTTGTTGGTCTATTGATTTTAGTTCAATCGGTGATACAAAAGATGGATTATTTAGGACCCGGTGAATACGTTTCTGCTCGCTATCACCCTGCTATAAAAGCAGTGGGAGTGATTGTTGCTGGTTGGGGATGCGTAGTCACTCAAGGAGGTTACAACACCATCTTGATATTGGCAACCATGTCTGGAGCTTTATCTGTCTTCTTTTTTATAGTGTTTGTGAGGTCTATATCTGTGGATTACGGGCTATTGCATATGCTTTGCAGCTTGGGGTACCGATTTTCATATTATGAGACACAAATTTCAACATTTATGGTTTGCTCAATTATCTACACCCTTGTCATTGTCGTCAGGCTAATCATTGATATTTTTGCCCGAGATGCCATAGCAGCTGCTGCGGATTCCGCTTCGGGTACAGATTAGGGTCTTTCCATATAGTCATGTCATTGTATGAATATTATGTGCATTTATCTATTTACGTTTTGTTGCCATCTCAAAGTGTGCTGATTTATAGTTAGTTCCTTTTACTATTGCAAAAGCAAACTTGTTCTTAAAACAATTGCAGCACCCTCTTAGTTAAAGTCAACAAGAGTAAAACACAACAACTTGAACACAAATCCAGAAAGGCGACAACACAAAGTAATACATCAGAACACAAAAGTTCTCCGATTACCAAGGCAACTCCTCGGACTCCATTTTGGGTTGAGGTGTAACATCAGGGACAACGTATGTCATGTATCTGTAGCTACTTAAACCAAAGTAGAAGCTAAAAGCCATAACCCTAACAAACAACTCCCCACACACCAGATAACAAAAAACCTGCAACGCTAATCCCACACATACATCTATTTCAATAATTAATTAATATTTTGTGTGGACCATCCTCTTGATTTAATTGCTTATAATTAATAACAGGATTTATTTTAGTAAAATCTTTTAGTGCACATGTTAGTGATATCTGTATTATCAAGTGCATATTTATCATAATTAAATAGGAAGGAAACTAAAAGTTAGTCGTAGATATTCTTTATTGAAAATCATTCTTACATAGGAATATGTAATCAAATGATTGTATTTTAGGGGATTTTGAAACATTACACGTATAAGATTTTGTTAAGTTTAACAGGAATTAAATAAAGTCATTTTTTATTTTCTTTCATCATTAACATAATGTTAAATTAATCCTTTTCCTCGATTACTATTATATTCTATTAAAATTAATTATATATTTAATTTTAATACAGTGTTAGAAATTATAAATATATTTAATAGATATTAATGTTCAGTCATATTCTTGATGATTAAAGAGCCCTTTTTTTAATATGATTCTTTGTTTTCTTATATTCACCCCTATTTTGTTTTGTTTCAAAAGTTAATTAAGAATATTACGTTCCTTATTTCATTTCTTTTTGAATTTATTCTTTTATTCTTTTCTTTTTAAATTAATGAAGAGATTATATTCTAAGTTATGAAATATACCAAATGTATATTAAATGCGATTATAACTTGACTCACAAAAATGAGTGAACCTTTTTATGTTTAATATTCTTGAAATTGAATCAAATATGAATTAAATGAAAGTTTAGGTCATAATATATCATGTATTAAAATTGATTTTTTTATAATTTCACAAACATATTATAATAATGAAGACAATTATTTGTAAGATCAATATAATCATCAATAAAAAAACTCATCGATCACTTTGATGTATGTATTCATGAATTACATTAATTACCACTAGAATTATAATTTATACCGTATTATAATTAATTACCACTAGAATTAGTAAGAATTAATATTCATCAAATAGTCGTATTCATGAATTACATTAATTAAAACTAGGAGTTGATAATGTCAAAATTTCATTCTTACCTTACGTCAATCAGTGCATGCATGTCTTGTATTACGTAGTAATAAACAGCAACGTGCATGCCACTGGCTATATATATATATATATACACGTGTTGTAATTAACCGAAACACTAACGTTTTGATTTCGTTATTAATATTTATAAACTTTACTGGAAGAGAAGTATATTTTATTTTATTGATATGAATGTGTATATATATATATATACAAGAAAACACACAACAAATAACGAAAGAACCAACTAATAAAGAATTGTGATCTTCGATCTCCTAAATAAAAACTGATGTGATATTCTGAGATATGGGAGATCAGTCATTAAATATTTTAGTATCAATCAAGATATATTACTAATAATATTGGTATAAAAAAGATCAAGGGTACGTAGAGTGATATATCCGTATTATATTACCATATGCCATAAACCCACTAACTCACCTTCACATTCCCTCATTGTTTTACTTTACTCTTCCCTCATTGTGACTACAATGGTGCATAAATCCAATGAAACAGTTCTCCTTTACTTTGGTGCTCTGTGCTTGCTTGATAGCCTCTTTTCTCTTTCCATTTACATTGGCGAGCAAGATGAAGGTTTCACGGACAAGATTGTTTGTGCTACCTCAATGTACGTTGTTGGTCTATTGATTTTAGTTCAACCGGTGTTACAAAAGATGGATTATTTAGGACCCGGTGACTACATTTCTGCTTGCTATCACCCTGTTATAAATGTAGTGGGAGTGATTGTTGCTAGTTGGGGATGCGTAGTCACTCAAGGAGGTTACAATACCTTCTCGGTTTTGGCAACCATGTCTGGAGCTTTATCTTTCTTCCTTTTTATAGTGTTTGTGAGGCCTATATCTGTGGATTACGAGCTATTGCATATGTTTTACGTCTTGGGGTACCGATTTTCCTATGACGAGACATAAATTTCGACATTTGTGGTTTGCTCAATTATCTGCACCCTTGTCATTGTCGTCATGGTAATCCTTGATATTTTTTGCCCGAGATGCCATAGTAGCTGTTGTGGATTCCGCTTCGGGTCCAGATTCGGGTCTTGCCGTATAGTCATGTCTTTGTATGAATATTATGTGCATTTATCTATTTACATTTTGTTTCCATCTCAAAGTGTGCTGACTTATAGTTAGTTCCATTTACTGATGCAAAAGTAAGCTTGTTCTTGAAACAAGTGCAGCACCCTCTTAGTTAAACTCAACAAGAGTAAAACACAACAACTTGAACACAAATCCAGTAATGCGACAACACAAAGTAATACATCAGAACACAAAAGTTCTCCGAGTAGCAAGGCAACACCTCGGACTCCCTTTTGGGTTGAGGTGTAACACCAGGGACAACGTATGTCATGTATATGTAGATACTTAAACCAAAGCTGAAGCTCAAAGCCATGACCCTAACAAACAACTCCCCACACACCAGATAACAAAATATCTGCATCGCTAATACCATACATACGACTAATTCAACAATTAATTAATGTTTTACGTAGACCATCCTCTTGATTTCATTGCTTATAATTAATAAGAGGATTTATTTTAGTAAATTCTTTTAGTGCACATGTTAGTGATATCTGTATTATCAAGTGCATATTTATCACAATTAAATAGGAAGGAAAACTAAAAGATAGGCGTAGATATTCTTAATTGAAAATTATTCCTACTAACGAATATGTAATTAATTGATTGTATTTTAGGAAATTTTGAAACTTTACACTTATAAAATTTTGTTAAGGTTTACAGGAATTAAATAAAGTCATTTTTTATTTTCTTTCATCATTAATATAATGTTAAATTAATCCTTTTCCTCGATTACTATTATATTCTATAAAAATAAATTATATATTTAATTTTAATACAGTGTTAAAAATCATAAATATATTTAATCGATATTAATGTTCAGTCATATTCTTAATGATTAAAAAGACCCTTTTTTTTAATATGACTCTTTGTTTTCTTATATTCACCCCTATTTTGTTTAGTTTCAAAAGTTAATTAAGAATATTACGTTCCTTATTTCATTTTTTTTGAATTTATTCTTTTATTCTTTTCTTTTTAAATTAATGATGAGATTATATTCTAACTTATGAAATATACCAAATGTATATTAAATGCGATAATAACTTGACTCACAAAAATGAGTGAAACTTTTTATGTTTAATATTCTTGTAATTGAATCAAATATGAATTAAATGAAAGTTTAGATCATAATATATCATGTATTAAAATTGAATTTTTTATAATTTCACAAACATATTATAATAATGAAGACAATTATTTGTAAGATCAATATAATCATCAATAAAAAAACTCATCGATCACTTTGATGTATGTATTCATTTATTACATTAATTACCACTAGAATTATAATTTATACCGTATTATAATTAATTACCACTAGGATTAGTAAGGATTAATATTCATCAAATAGTCGTATTCATGAATTACATTAATTATAACTAGGAGTTGATAATGTCCAAATTTCATTCTTACCTTACATCAATCAGTGCATGCATATCTTGTAGTACGTAGTAATTAACAGCAACGTGCATGCCACTTGCTATATATATATACACGTGTTGTAATTAACCGAAACACTAACGTTTTGATTTCGTTATTAACATTTATGAACTTTACTGGATGAGAAGTATATTTTATTTTATTGATACGTATGTGTGTATATATATGTACAAGAAAACACACAACAAATAAGGAAAGAATCAACTAATAAGGAATTGTGATCTTCGATCTCCTAAATAAAAACTGATGTGATATTCTGAGATATGGGAGATCATTCATTAAATATCTTAACATCAATCAAGATATATTACTAATAATATTGGTATAAAAAAGAGCAAGGGTACGTAAAGTGATATATGCGTATTACATTACCATATGCCATAAACCCACTAACTCACTTTCACATTCCCTCATTGTTGTACTTTCATCTTCCGTCATTGTGACTACAATGGTGCATAAATCCAATGAAATAGTTCTCCTTTACTTTGATGCTCTGTGCTTGCTTGCTAGCTTCTTTTTCTTACCATTTACATTGGCGAGCAAGATGAAGGTTTCACGGGCAAGATTGTTTGTGCTACTTCAATGTACGTTGTTCGTCTATTGATTTTAGTTCAACCGGTGTTATAAAAATTGGATTATTTAGGACCCAGTGACTATGTTTCTGCTCGCCATCACCCTGCTATAAATGCAGTGGGATTGATTGTTGCTGGTTGGGGATGCGTAGTCACTCAAGGAGGTTACAACACCTTCTCGATTTTGGCAACCATGTCTAGAGATTTATCTGTCTTCTTTTTTATAGTGTTTGTGAGGCCTATATCTGTGGATTACGGGCTATTGCATATGCTTTGCGGCGTGGGATACCGATTTTCATATGACGAGACACAAATTTCGATATTTGGGGTTTGCTCAATTATCTGCACCCTTGTCATTGTCGTAAGGCTAATCCTTGATATTTTTTACCGAGTTTCCATAGCAGCTGCTGCGGATTCCGCTTCGGGTTCAAATTTGGGTCTTGCCGTATAGTCATGTCATTGTATGAATATTATGTGCATTTATCTATTTACGTTTTGTTGCCATCTGAAAGTGTGCTGACTTATAGTTAGTTTCTTTTACTGCTGCAAAAGCAAGCTTGTTCTTGAAACAAGTGCAGCACCCTCTTAGTTAAAGTCAACAAGAGTAAAATACAACAACTTGAACACAAATCTAGAAATGCGACAACACAAAGTAATACATCAGAACACAAAAGTTCTCCGATTAGCAAGGCAACTCCTCGAACTCCCTTTTGGGTTTAAGTGTAGCATCTGGGACAACGTATGTCATGTATCTGTAGATACTTAAACCAAACCTGAAACTCAAAGCCATGACCCTAACAAAAAACTCCCCACACACCAGATAACAAAATATCTGCATCGCTAATCCCACATATACATCTAATTCATTTATTAATTAATGTTTTTCGTGGACCATCCTCTTTATTTCATTGCTTATAATTAATAAGAGGATTTATTTTAGTAAATTCTTTTAGTGCACATGTTAGTGATATCTGTATTATCAAGTGCATATTTATCACAATTAAATAGGAAGGGAAACTAAAAGTTAGTCATAGATATTCTTAATTGAAATCATTCTTACTTAGGAATATGTAATTAATTGATTTTATTTTTGGAAATTTTAAAACATGACACGTAGAAAATTTTGTTAAGATTTACAGGAATTAAATAAAGTCATTTTTTATTTTCTTTCATCATTAATATAATGTTAAATTAATCCTTTTCCTCGATTACTATTATATTCTATTAAAATAAATTATATATTTAATTTTAATACAGTGTTAAATATAATAAATATATTTAATAGATATTAATGTTCAGTCTTATTCTTGATGATTAAAGCGCCCTTTTTTTTAATATCACTCTTTGTTTTCTTATATTCACCCCTATTTTGTATAGTTTCAAAAGTTAATTTAGAATATTACGTTCCTTATTTCATTTCTTTTTGAATTTATTCTTTTATTATTTTCTTTTTAAATTAATGAAGAGATTATATTCTAACTTATGAAATATACCAAATGTATATTAAATGCGATAATAACATGACTCACAAAAATGAGTGAACCTTTTTATGTTTAATATTCTTGAAACTGAATCAAATATGAATTAAATGAAAGTTTAGATCATAATATATCATGTATTAAAATTGATTTCTTAATAATTTCACAGACAAATTATAATAATGAAGACAATTATTTGTAAGATCAATATAATCATCAATAAAAAAACTCATCGATCACTTTGATGTATGTATTCATGAATTTCATTAATTACCACTAGAATTATAAATTATACCGTATTATAATTCATTACCACTAGAATTAGTAAGGATTAATATTCATCAAATAGTCGTATTAATGAATTACATTAATTATAACTAGGAGTTGATAAAGCCCAAATTTCAATTTTACCTTACTTCAATCAGTGCATGCATGTCTTGTAGTACGTAGTAATTAACAGCAACGTGCATGCCACTGGCTATATATATATACACACGTGTTGTAATTAACTGAAACACTAACGTTTTGATTTCGTTATTAATATTTATGAACTTTACTGGAAGAGAAGTATCTTTTATTTTATTGATACGTATGTGTGTATATATATATAAAAGAAAACACACAACAAATAAGGAAAGAATCAACTAATAAAGAATTGTGATATTCGATCTCCTAAATAAAAACTGATGTGATATTCTGAGATATGGGAGATCAGTCATTAAATATCTTAGTATCAATCAAGATATATTACTAATAATATTGGTATAAAACAGAGCAAGGGTACGTAGAGTGATATATGTGTATTACATTACCATATGCCATAAACCCACTCACTCACTTTCACATTCCCTCATTGTTGTACTTTCATCTTCCCTCATTGTGACTACAATGGTGCATAAATCCAATGAAACAGTTCTCCATTACTTTGGTGCTCTGTGCTTGCTTGCTAGCCTCTTTTTTCTTACAATTTACATTGGCGATCAAGATGAAGGTTTCGCGGGCAAGATTGCTTGTGCTAGCTTAAGGTACTTTGTTGGTCTATTGATTTTAGTTCAACCGGTGTTTCAAAAGCTTTATTATTTAGGACCCGGTGACTATATTTCTGCTCGCTGTCACCCTTCTATAAATGCAGTGGGAGTGATTGTTGCTGGTTGGGGATGCGTAGTCACTCAAGGAGGTTACAACACCTTCTCGATGTTGGCAACCATGTCTGGAGCTTTATCTGTCTTCTTTTTTATTGTGTTTGTGAGGCCTATATCTGTGGATTACGTGCTATTACATATGGTTTACGGCTAGGGGTACCTATTTTCATATGACGAGACACAAATTTTGACTTTTTTTGTTTGCTCAATAATCTACACCCTTGTCATTGTCGTCAGGATAATCCTTGATATTTCTGCCCGAGATGCCATAGTAGCTCCTGCAGATTCCACTTCGGATACAGATTTGGGTCTTGCCGTATAGTCATGTCATTGTATGAATATTATGTGCATTTATCTATTTACGTTTTGTTGTCATCTTAAAGTGTGTTGATTTATAGTTAGTTCCTTTTACTGCTGCAAAAGCAAACTTGTTCTTGAAACTAGTGCAACACTCTCTTAGTTAAAGTCAACAAGAGTAAAACACGACAACTTGAACACAAATCCAGAAAGGCGACAACACAAAGTAATACATCAGAACACAAAAGTTCTCCGATTACCAAGGCAACTCCTCGGAATCCCTTTTGGATTGAGGTGTAACATCAGGGACAACGTATGTCATGTATCTGTAGATACTTAAACCAAAGCTGAAGCTCAAAGCCATGACCCTAACAAACAACTCCCCACACACGAGATAACAAAATATCTGCATCGCTAATCCCACACATACGTCTAATTCAGTAATTAATTAATGTTTTGTGTGGACCATCCTCTTGATTTCATTGCTCATAATTAATAAGAGGATTTATTTTAGTAAATTCTTTTAGTGCACATGATAGTGATATCCGTATTATCAATTGCATATTTATCACAATTAAATAGGAATGAAAACTAAAAGTTAGTCGTAGATATTCCTCAATTACTATTATATTCTATTAAAATAAATTATATATTTAATTTTAATACAGTGTTAAAAATCATAAATATATTTAATAGATATTAATGTTCAGTCATATTCTTGATGATTAAAGAGCCCTTTTATTTTAATATGACTCTTTGTTTTCTTATATTCACCCCTATTTTGTTTAGTTTCAAAAGTTAAATAAGAATATTACGTTCCTTATTTCATTTCTTTTTGAATTTATTCTTTTATTCTTTTCTTTTTAAATTAATGAAGAGATTATATTCTATCTTATGAAATATACCAAATGTATATTAAATGCGATAATAACTTGACTCACAAAAATGAGTGAACCTTTTTATGTTTAATATTCTTGAAATTGAATCAAATATGAATTAAATAAAAGTTTAGATCACAATATATCATTTATTAAAATTGATTTTTTTATAATTTCACAGACATATTATAATATTGAAGACAATTATTTGTCAGATCAATATAATCATAGATAAAAAAACTCATCGATCACTTTGATGTATGTATTCATGAATTACATTAATTACCACTAGAATTATAATTTATACCGTATTATAATTAATTACCACTAGAATTAGTAAGGATTAATATTCATCAAATAGTCGTATTCAAGAATTACATTAATTATAACTAGGAGATGATAATGTCCAAATTTCATTCTAACCTTACATCAATCAGTGCATGCATGTCTTGTAATACGTAGTAATCAACAGCAACGTGCATGCCACTGGCTATATATATATATATATACACGTGTTGTAATTAACCGAAACACTAATGTTTTGATTTTGTTTTTAATATTTATGAAATTTACTGGAAGAGAAGTATATTTTATTTTCTTGATACGTATGTGTGTATATATATATACAAGAAAACACACAACAAATAAGGAAAGAATCAACTAATAAAGAATTGTGATCTTCGATCTCCTAAATAAAAACTGATGTGATATTCTGAGATATGGGAGATCAGTCATTAAATATCGTATTATCAATCAAGATATATTACTAATAATATTGGTATAAAAAAGAGCAAGGGTACGTAGAGTGATATATTCGTATTATATTACCATATGCCATAAACCCAATCACTCACTTTCACATTCCCTCATTGTTGTACTTTCATCTTCCCTCATTGTGACTACAATGGTGCATAAATCCAATGAAACAGTTCTCCATTACTTTGATGCTCGGTGCTTGCTTTCTAGCCTTTTTTTTCTTAAAATTTACATTGGCGAGCAATATAAAGGTTTCGCGGGCAAGATTGTTTGTGCTACCTCAATGTACGTTGTTGGTCTATTGATTTTAGTTCAACCGGTGTTACAAAAGCCTGATTATTTTGTACCCGGTGACTACGTTTCTACTCGCTATCACCCTGCTATAGATGCAGTGGGAGTGATTGTTGCTGGTTGGGGAACCCTAGTCACTCAAGGAGGTTACAACACCTTCTCGATGTTGGCAACCATGTCTGGAGCTTTCTCTATCTAATTTTTTATAGTGTTTGTTAGGCCTATATCTGTGGATTACGGGCTATTGCATATGCTTTACGGCTTGGGGTACCGATTTTCATATAAGGAGACACAACTTTCGAAATTTGTGGTTTGCTCAATTATCTGCACCCTTGTCATTGTCGTCAGGATTATCCTTGATATTTTTGCCCGAGATGCCATAGCAGCTGCTGCAGATTCCGCTTCGGGTCCAGATTCGGGTCTTGCCGTATAGATATTTCATTGCATGAATACTATGTGCATTTATCTATTTACGTTTTGTTGCCATCTCAAAGTGTGCTGATTTATAGTTAGTTCCTTTAACTGCTGCAAAAGCAAGCTTGTTCTTGAAACAAGTGCAGCACCCTCTTAGTTAAAGTCAACAAGATTAAAACACAACAACTTGAACACAAATCCAGAAAGGCGAGAACACAAAGTAATACATCAGAACACAAAAGTTCTCCGATTACCAAAGCAACTCCTCGGACTCCTTTTTGGGTTGAGGTGTAACATCACGGACAACGTATGTCATGTATCTGTAGATACTTAAACAAAAGCTGAAGCTCAAAGCCATGACCCTAACAAACAACTCCCCACACACCAGATAACAAAATAACTGCATCGCTAATCCCACACATACGTCTAATTCAGTAATTAATTAATGTTTTGCATGGACCATCCTCCTGATTTCATTGCTTATAATTAATTAGAGGATTTATATTAGTATATTATTTTGGTGCACATGTTAGTGATATCCGTATTATCAAGTGCATATTTATCACAATTAAATAGGAAGGGAAACTAAAAGTTAGTCGTATATATTCTTAATTGAAATCATTCTTACTTAGGAATATGTAATTAATTGATTGTATTTTAGGAAATTTTGAAACTTTACACGTATAAAATTTTGTTAAGATTTACAGGAATTAAATAAAGTCATTTTTTATTTTCTTTCATCATTAATAAAATGTTAGATTAATCCTTTTCCTCGATTACTATTATATTCTATTAAAATAAATTATATATTTAATTTTAATACAGTGTTAAAAATCATAAATTTATTTAATAGATATTAATGTTCAGTCATATTCTTTATGATTAAAGAGCCCTTTTTTTTAATATGACTTTTTATTTTCTTATTTTCACCCCTATTTTGTTTAGTTTCAAAAGTTAATTAAGAATATTACGTTCCTTATTTCATTTATTTTTTGAATTTATTCTTTGATTCTTTTTTCTTTTTAAATTAATGAAGAGATTATATTCTAACTTATGAAATATACCAAATGTCTATTAAATGCGATAATAACTTGACTCACAAAAATGTGTGAACCTTTTTATGTTTAATATTCTTGAAATTGAATCAAATATGAATTAAATGAAAGTTTAGATAATAATATATCATGTATTAAAATTGATTTTTTTTATAATTTCACAGATATATTATAATAATGAAGACAATTATTTGTAAGATCAATATAATCATCAATAAAAAAACTCAACGATCACTTTGATGTATGTATTCATGAATTACATTAATCACCACTAGAATTATAATTTTTACCGTATTATAATTAATTACCACTAGAATTAGTATGGATTAATATTCATCAAATAGTCGTATTTATGAATTACATTAATTATAACTAGGAGTTGATAATGTCCAAATTTCATTCTTACCTTACATCAATCAGTGCATGCATGTCTTGTAGTACGTAGTAATTAACAGCAACGTCCATGCCACTGGCTATATATACATATATACACGTGTTGTAATTAACCGAAACACTAACGTTTTGAGTTCATATTAATATTTATAAACTTTACAGGACGAGAAGTATATTTTATTTTATTGATACGTATGTGTGTATATATATATACAAGAAAACACACAACAAATAAGGAAAGAATCAACTAATAATGAATTGTGATCTTCGATCTCCTAAATAAAAACTGATGTGATATTCTGAGATATGGGAGATCAGTCATTAAATTTCTTAGTATCAATCAAGATATATTACTAATAATATTGGTATAAAAAAAAGCAAGGGTACGTAGAGTAATATATGCGTATTATATTACCATATGCCATAAATCCACTCACTCACTTTCACATTCCCTCATTGTTGTACTTTCATCTTCCCTCATTGTGACACAATGGTGCATAAATCCAATGAAACAGTTCTCCTTTACTTTGGTGCTCTGTGCTTGCTTGCTAGCCTCTTTTTTCTTACAATTTACATTGGCGAGCAAGATGAAGGTTTCACGGGCAAGATTGCTTATGCTACCTCAAGGTACGTTGTTGGTCTATTGATTTTAGTTTAACCGTTGTTACAAAAGCTAGATTATTTAGGACCCGGTGACTACGTTTTTTCTCGCTATCACCCTGCTATAAATGCAGTGGGAGTGATTGTTGCTGGTTGGGGATGCGTAGTCACTCAAGGAGGTTACAACACCTTCTCAATGTTGGCAACCATGTCTTAAGCATTATTTGTCTTGTTTTTTATAATGTTTGTGAGGCCTATATTTTTGGATTACGGGCTATTGCATAAGCTTTGCCGCTTGGGGTACCGATTTTCATATGACGAGACACATATTTCGACATTTGTGGTTTGCTCAATTATCTGCACCCTTGTCATTGTCGTCAGGCTAATCCTTGATATTTTTGCCCAAGATGCCATAGCAGCTGCTGCGGATTCCGATCCGGGTCCAGATTCGGGTCTTGCCGTACAGTCATGTCATTGTATGAATATTATGTGCATTTATCTATTTACGTTTTGTTGCCATCTCAAAGTGTGCTGATTTATAGTTAGTTCCTTTTACTGCTGCAAAAGCAAGCTTGTTCTTGAAACAAGTGCAACACCCTCTTAGTTAAAGTCAACAAGAGTAAAACACAACAACTTGAACACAAATCCAGAAAGGCGACAACACAAACTAATACATCAGAACACAAAAGTTCTCCGATTAGCAAGGCAACTCCTCGGACTCCCTTTTGGGTTGAGGTGTAACATCTAGGACAACGTATGTCATGTATCTGTAGATACTTAAACCAAAGCAGAAGCTCAAAGCCATAACCCTAATAAACAACTCCCCACACACCAGATAACAAAATATCTGCATCGCTAATCCCATACATACGTCTAATTCAGTAATTAATTAATGTTTTGCGTGGACCATCCTCTTGATTTCATTGCTTATAATTAATAAGAGAATTTATTTTAGTAAATTCTTTTAGTGCACATGTTAGTGATATCCGTATTATCAAGTGTATATTTATCACAATTAAATAGATAGGGAAACTAAAAGTTAGTCGTAGATATTCTCAATTAAAAATCATTCTTACTTAGGAATATGTAATTAATTGATTGTATTTTAGGAAATTTAGAAACTTTACACATATAGCATTCTTTTAAGATTTACAGGAATTAAATAAAGTTATTTTTTATTTTCTTTCATTATTAATATAATGTTAAATTAATCCTTTTCCTCGATTACTATTATATTCTATTAAAATAAATTATATATTTAATTTTAATACAGTGTTAAAAATCATAAATATATTTAATAGATATTAATGTTCAGTCATATTCTTGATGATTAAAGAGTCCTTTTTTTTTAATATGACTCTCTGTTTTCTTATATTCACCCCTATTTTGTTTAGTTTCAAAAGTTAATTAAGAATATTACGTTCCTTATTTCATTTCTTTTAGAATTTATACTTGTATTCTTTTATTCTTTTTTCTTTTTAAATTAATGAAGCGATTATATTCTAACTTATGAAATATACCAAATGTCTATTGAATGCGATAATAACTTGACTCACAAAAATGAGTGAACCTTTTTATGTTTAATATTCTTGAAATTGAATCAAATATGAATTAAATGAAAATTTAGATCATAATATATCATGTATTAAAATTGATTTTTTTATAATTTCACAGACATATTATAATAATGAAGACAATTATTTGTAAGATCAATATAATCATCAATAAAAAAACGGATCGATCACTTTGATGTATGTATTCATGAATTACATTAATTACCACTAGAATTATAATTTTTACCGTATTATAATTAATTACCACTAGAATTAATAAGGATTAATATTCATCAAATAGTCGTATTCATGAATTACATTAATTATAACTATGAGTTGATAATGTCCAAATTTCATTCTTACCTTACATCAATCAGTGCATGCATGTCTTGTAGTACGTAGTAATTAACAGCAACGTGCATGCCACTGGCTATATATATATATATATATATATATATATATATATATATATACGTGTTGTAATTAACAGAAACACTAACGTTTTTATTTCATATTAATATTTATAAACTTTACTGGAAGAGAAGTATATTTTATTTTATTGATACGTATATGTGTATATATATATATACAAGAAAACACACAATAAATAAGGAAATAATCAACTAATAAAGAATTGTGATCTTCGATCTCCTAAATAAAAACTGATGTGATATTCTGAGATATGGGAGATCAGTCATTAAATTTCTTAGTATCAATCAAGATATATTACTAATAATATTGGTATAAAAAAGAGCAAGGGTACGTAGAGTGATACATGCATATTATATTACCATATGCCATAAACCCACTCACTCACTTTCACATTCCCTCATTGTTGTACTTTCATCTTCCCTCATAGTTACTACAATGGTGCATAAATCCAATGAAACAGTTCTCCTTTGCTTTGGTGCTCTGTGCTTGTTTGGTAGCCACTTTTTTCTTACAATTTACATTGGCGAGCAAGATGAAGGTTTCACGGGCAAGATTGCTTGTGCTACCTCAATGTACGTTGTTGGTCTATAGATTTTAGTTCAACCGGTGTTGCAAAAGCTAGATTATTTAGGACCCGGTGACTACGTTTCTGCTCGCTATCACCCTGCTATAAATTAAGTGGGAGTGATTGTTGTTTGTTGGGGATGCTTAGTCACTCAAGGAGGTTACAATACCTTCCCGATGTTGGCATCTATGTATGGAGCTTTATCTGTCTTCTTTTTTGTAGTGTTTGTGAGGCCTATATCTTTGGATTACGGGTTATTGCATATGCTTTTCCGTTTGCGGTACCGATTTTCATATGGCGAGACACAAATTTTTATATTTGTGGTTTGCTCAATTATCTGCACCCTTGTCATTGTCGTCAGGCTAATCCTTGATATTTTTGTCCGAGATGCCATAGCAGCTGCTGCAGATTCCTCTTCGGATTCAGATTCGGGTCTTGCCGTATAGTCATGTCATTGTATGAATATTATGTGCATTTAACTATTTACGTTTAGATGACATCTCAAAGTGTGCTGATTTATAGTTAGTTCCTTTTACTGCTGCAAAAGCAAGCTTGTTCTTGAAACAAGTCCAGCACCCTCTTAGTTAAAGTTAATAAGAATAAAACACAACAACTTGAACACAAATCCAGAAAGGCGACAACACAAAGTAATACATCAAAACACAAAAGTTCGCCGAAAAGCAAGGCACCTCCTCGGACTCCCTTTTGGGTTGAGGTGTAATATCTGGGATAACGTATGCCATGTATCTGTAGATACTTAAACCAAAGCAGAAGCTCAAAGCCATGACGCTAACAAACAACTCTCCACACACTAGATAACAAAATATCTGCATCGCTAATCCCACACATACATCTATTTCAGTAATTAATTAATGTTTTGCGTGGACCATCCTCTTGATTTTATTGCTTTTAATTAATAAGAAGATTTATTTTAGTAAATTCTTTTAGTGCGCATGTTAGTGATATCCATATTATCAAGTGCATATTTATCACAATTAAATAGGAAGGGAAATTAAAAGTTAGTCGTAGATATTCTTAATTGAAAATCATTCTTACTTAGGAATATGTAATCAAATTATTGTATTTTAGGAGATTTTGAAACTTTACACGTATAAAATTTCGTTAAGTTTTACAATAATTAAATAAAGTCATTTTTTATATTCTTTCATCATTAACATAATGTTAAATTAATCCTTTTCATCGATTACTATTATATTCTATTAAAATGAATTATATATTTAATTTTAATACAGTGTTAAAAATCATAAATATATTTAATAGATATTAATGTTCAGTCATATTCTTGATGATTAAAGAGTCCTTTTTTTTTAATATGACTCTTTGTTTTCTTATATTCACCCCTATTTTGTTTAGTTTCAACAGTTAATTAAGAATATTACGTTCCTTATTTCATTTCTTTTTGAATTTATTCTTTTATTCTTTTCTTTTTAAATTTATGAAGAGATTATATTCTAACTTATGAAATATACCAAATGTATATTAAATGCGATAATAACTTGACTCACAAAAATGAGTGAACCTTTTTTATGTTTAATATTCTTGAAATTGAATCAAATCTGAATTAAATGAAAGTTTAGGTCATAATATATAATGTATTAAAATTGAATTTTTTATAATTTCACAGACATATTATAATAATGAAGACAATTATTTGTAAGATCAATATAATCATCAATAAAAAAACTCATCGATCACTTTGATGTATGTATTCATGAATTACATTAATTACCACTAGAATTATAATTTTTACCGTATTATAATTAATTACCACTACAATTAGTAAGGATTAATATTCATCAAATTGTCGTATTTATGAGTTACATTAATTATAACTAGGAGTTGATAATGTCCAAATTTCATTCTTACCTTACGTCAATCAGTGCATGCATGTCTTGTAGTACGTAGTAATTAGCAGCAACGTGCATGCCACTGGCTTTATATATATATACACGTGTTGTAATTAACCGAAACACTAACGTTTTGATTTCGTTATTAATATTTATGAACTTTACTGAGAGAGAAGTATATTTTATTTTATTTTATTGATATGTATATGTGTATATATATACAAGAAAACACACAAAAAATAAGGAAAAAATCAACTAATAAAGAATTGTGATCTTCGATCTCCTAAATATAAACTGATGTGATATTCTGAGATATGAGAGATCAGTCATTAAATATATTAGTATCAATCAAGATATATTACTAATAATATTGGTATAAAAAAGAGCAAGGGTACGTAGAGTGATACATGCGTATTATATTACCATATGCCATAAACCAACTCACTCACTTTCACATTCCCTCATTGTTGTACTTTCATCTTCCCTCATTGTTACTACAATGGTGCATAAACCAGTGAAACAACCCTCCTTTACTTTGATGCTCTGTGCTTGCTTTCTAGCCTCTTTTTTCTTACCATTTACATTGGCGAGCAAGATGAAGGTTTCACGGGCAAGATTGCTTGTTCTACTTCAGTGTACGTTGTTGGTCTATTGATTTTAGTTGAACCGGTGTTACAAAAGCTCGATTATTTAGGACCCGGTGACTACATTTTTGCACGCTATCACCCTGCTATAAATACAATGGGAGTGATTGTTGCTGGTTGGGGATGCGTAGTCACTCAAGGAGGTTACAACACCTTCTCGATGTTGGCAACCATGTCTGGAGCTTTGTCTATCTTCCTTTTTATAGTGTTTGTGAGGCCTATATCTTTGGATTACGGGCTATTGCATATGCTTTGCGGCTTGGGGTACTGATTTTCATATGATGAGATACAAATTGCGATATTTGTTATTTGCTCAATTATCTGCACCCTTGTCATTGTCTTCAGGATAATCCTTGATATTTTTGCCCGTGATGCCATAGCAGCTGCTGCGAATTCCGCTTCAAGTCCAGATTCGGATCTTGCAGTATAGTCATGTCATTGTATGAATATTATGTGCATTTATCTATTTACGTTTTGTTGCTATCTCAAAGTGTGCTGATTTATAGTTAGTTTCTTTTTCTACTGCAAAAGCAAGCTCGTTCTTGAAACAAGTGCAGAACCCTCTTAGTTAAAGTCAACAAGATTAAAACACAAAAACTTGAACACAAATCCAGAAAGGCGACAACACAAAATAATACATCAGAACACAAAAGTTCTCCGATTAGCAAGGCAACTCCTTGGACTCTCTTTTGGGTCAAGGTGTAACATCAGGGACAACGTATGTCATGTATCTGTAGATACTTAAACCAAAGAAAAATCTCAAAGCCACGACCCTAACAAACAACTCCCCACGCATCAGATAACAAAATACCTGCATCGTTAATCCTACACATACATCTATTTCAGTAATATCATACTACGTTCTGTGCATGAAGTGGGCAATGAGGATGAAAATAGAAAGATAGGGCCAAGTTCAGAATCCACAAGTAGAAATAGAGATACATCCTCCTCCCCAAACATCAACACCAGAAACTAATGTCGGACTGAAGCGATTAATTAGCACGGGAATGAACTCAATCAGAAACTTCACCTTCGCACCCACTAACTGAAAAAGTGTGTAGGTGTTATACTAAATCACATTATAGAACACGACGCCTTCAGTGTATCTAAACCACAATAAACAAATTAAATTAACAACTCATAAGTATTATTGCTGCAACCAAACCCTAAAGTTGCAGTTTACAATTTCACCAAAAAGTAAGCTGCATGCAAACTGATTTGGACATCACTTCTATTAAAAAGGATGACTCATCCTTGTATGGACTAATTGTGTTCCATACATGCAGAGCTTTAGAGGAAATAAAAGTGGACTTCGAAGCAAACCATTACGTATTGCAAGTATGTCCTATATATACCTAACGAAATCCTCTTAAACAGTCTCTTAATACCTACATGATAGAAGGATTCGTCCAATACTAAAGATACCGGCCATAGGTCTCAACTATAACAAGTGAGCGCCAAGTGTGAGCCTTATTGAAAATGGCCTAGCAAACGATCTATCTTTCTAATAAGAGCAAGGACGCAACAGCTGTACGAAAGGTTTACATCAGTGCAAATGATCCTTGACCATTTTTATTTTTTTCATTGATGTTTCAAAGGCTTAAGAAGATAATATCATGAATATTTCCCACATATGCTGCAATCTATCAATCATAGTTTGAATTTGAATTCCTCTACAGTTCATCGAAACCAACAGGTGATGCCTCAATTTTTCAATCATCTTTGAGAATATGATGGTCATTGAGAGTAATTATGAGGTGGGAATATACTTATTTGACAGACAACGACTCTTAACACTTATTATCATCCATCACCTATTTGATTCCTACAATACATGATTGTTGATGAACTGCGGGGATAAACTGATGGAATGCAATTACTGACTTCCCTAAAGAAATGATGAGCACACTACATGCAGCGACAACTAAAATAAGTAGCATATGCGAACTATAATTCAAGACTGCTCGAGCGTAACAAGTGTATGCCAACTGCTGAACAATCTAGAAAAAGAACAGTTGTGATCACCAAAATGAGTTGCCTATTGCCTTAAAGGTGGTAGGTCCAAAATAAAAAAATATAACAATTTTACCTTTTCAGCAGCTGATATGTTGCCTGCCTCTTCTTTCAACTTCTCTCTCAGCAAGTGCTCCAACACCGGTAGACATTACCTACCACAAGGAAGACATAATTTACAAAATGTATAATATCATTGGAATACTTCATTATCAATGCTGACGATGCAGGGAGAAAAGAGGTAATAAGAGTTGTTAGGGCATAAGAAGTTTTGATGATAGATAGATGAATGAAATATGTTGTGCAAAGCTGGTCCATACAAGTGAAACTGCTTCGGACATATGGAGTGCATATTATTACATAAAACTGTCAACACATAGATAAGCAAAGGATGTTCACACGGCTATATGAAGATAATTGGAGCAGTTAGAGTTTGAGTAGATCAAGAAGTCTACAAGGCAGAAGGATAAAGCAATAGAGTCCTACTCAATTTAGAAGAAGTAGAGATGGTTACAACAAGGAGTGAGTTACTTGAAAGAGTCCTACATAAGATACAAGTAAAGAAGAAAAAGGACTGTATTTGAGGGAGAATATATAGACGACAAGATACATTCAAATAACTCACTCATGCACTGATAAGAAAATCAACAATCAGCAAAATCGTTCACCAACTTGAAGAAGAACCTAGTTCTTACTTAGTATGTTTTAGACTGCTTGTAATAGGAAGGTTCTTGTGTTGTAATGAGTAAATTGTTATAGTCTCAGTATTCTATAAACTGAGTTAGGAATCACGTCTTCAATTTAGGGAACTCAAAGACTTGGGAACACTTATCTTGGGAAGATTTGTGTTTTTGTAGTAATAGGAGTTAGAAGTTTTAATTCCTTGTTTACAAGAAGTCTTGTAATTTTATTGACTGTTGAGTCTCAAAGTTATAGTGAAGATTGAGGTTAAATCATGTAGAGGTACACGTCGTCATTTTTTACACCTTTTTGAGCCGGGTGTTTTCCAAGTATTTACTGTGTTCAGTTTTTACTTCTGTGAACCACGTATACTTACTTGTTCCACAGATAAGCAATCAGTAGAGATCATACTTTATCAAGTGGTATCAGAGTCAATTATCTTAAATAAGGTTTTCACCTAAGATCAGATCATTATGATGAATTCCGCACCTCCTATTGGTCATAATAAAGGTCAATCCACTACTAGACCCCCACTCTTTGATGGTACTCATTTCATCTGGTGGAAAGCCAGGATGGAGATGTTTATTCAAGGAGAAGACTATGAATTATGGGATAGGATTAATGAAGGTCCTACTATCCCTATGAAGATACAAAATGGTGTGCAAGTCAAGAAAATAAGGAGTGAGTTTACTGTTGATGATCTTTTGGCTTTAAAGAAAAATGCTAAGGCAAAGAATATCCTAGTCTGTGGTCTATGACCTACTGAATACAATAGAATATCTAACTGTACCACTGCTAAGAAAATATGGGATGCCTTAGTAAATGCCCATGAAGGTACCTCTCAGGTAAGGAAATTCAGGATCTCTCTCCTTTTTACTGAATATGAAGAATTTAAGATGAAGGAAAATGAATCCTTACATGATATGATGACAAGACTTACTACTCTAAAAAATGAGTTAACCTCTTTGGGAAAAGTCATCACTAAAGAAGAACAAGTAGAGAAGGTTCTGATGGTGCTACCAAAGTCAAAATGGAATGTTAAAGTCACTGTAATCAGGGAAGCAAATAAGGATCTCACAGGTATGACTTTGGATGAACTAGTAGGGAATTTAAGAACCTATGAAATTGAAGTTGATGACATTAAGGAACAGAAGGCTTCTGAAAAAATCTTGTCCTTGAAGGCTTCTAATAGTGATGAAGAGATTGAACTGGATAAGGAACAAATTGCCTTCATAACAAAAAATTTTAGCAAGTTTTTTAAGAAGAAGAAAGGAAAAGGTAGCAAGAAGCGTTCCAATGACAATCCTCAAATAATGTTGACAAAGAAAATTGCACTCTCAAGGAACAAATTACACTTCTTGAGTCCTCAAATAATGATCTTAAGTCTGAAATCCTTAAACTGACTCTCACTGACCATGGGAAAAAGGCCATAAGTAAAGAACAAGAAAATGCTGAACTTGAGTTAACTAAGTACAAACAAGAATGCTATGACTTGACTGAAAAGATGTATAAGATGAGTCAAGAGATAGCAAGATTAAAATTGGATCTAGAAAAGTCAAACAGATGGACAAATTCTTCAAGAATCGTTCATCAGCTTGGTAAAAGAAATCAAAATAAAAAAGCAAGCTTGGGTTTTTATAAAGAAGCAGCAAGCTTGGGTTTTTATAAAGAAGCTGATAATCTTCAAGACTTATGCTATATTTGTGGAAATCTTGGACATCCTACTACTGAATGTCCTATGGCTGCTAAAAGCAGATATCGAAGTCTGAACCTGGCAACCAAACTTTCTCAGACTAAGAAAACAAGCACTAAAATTAGTCTGAGAAACAAGTCAGTCTACTTGCTTCCTGCTTGGACTAGAAGGAATTTAATTCATTCTTTTACTAACAAAACAGGACCCAAGCTTGTCTGGGTTCCTAAGTCTAACCATTGATTTCTTGTGCAGGAGAAAGTGAAGGGAAACAAAAGGCACTGGTACATAGATAGTGCTTGCTCAAGACATATGACTGGTGACAAGTAAAAGTTCTTTTCACTCTCCAAAATAGATGGTGAGGGAGTCTCTTTTGGAAATGGAAAAAGGGGAATCATAACTGGAGTTGGAAAAATTGGCTCATCTGAGTCAAAAGCTGTGGAGGATGTTTATCTTGTGGCAGGACTGAAGCATAACCTGCTAAGCATTTCACAATTGTGTGATAAAGGTAATAAAGTAATTTTCACTGCTGCAGGTGTTAAAGTCAAAAAGATGGAAACCAAATAAGTTGTGCTTACTGCAAGGAGATACAGGAATGTATACAAAGCAGACATAATGGCAATACCAGGACCTGAGTTGACTTGTCTAAGTGCAATAGAAACTGATCCCCTCCTTTGGCACAGAAGACTTGGACATGCAAGTCTGAAACAACTGAACATACTTTCCTCCAAAGACATGGTATTGGGACTATCCAAGACCAAGTTTAAGGAAGAAAAGTTATGTAGTGCGTGTTTAAGGGGAAAGTAGGTAAAATCCTCTTTCAAGTCAAAGAACCATGTTAGCACTACCAAATGTCTTAACCTGGTTCATATGGACTTGTGTGGACCAATGAGACAACAAAGCAGAGGTGGAAAAAGTATATTTTTGTAATTTTTGATGATTATTCCAGGTTCACCTGGACTTTGTTTCTAGCCTCTAAAGAAGATTCCTTTGATGTCTTTGAAATCTTCATTAAGAAAATAGAAAAGAAACTGGGAACTTCATTAGTTTCCATAAGGTCTGACCATGGAACAAAATTTGAGAATGCAAAATCCTTAGATTTTTGTTCATCAAATGGAATAGATCATAACTTCTCATCTCCTAGAACTACACACCAAAATGGAGTGGTGGAAAGGAAGAACAGAACCTTGGTAGATATGGCTAGAACAATGATGCTTACAACAAATGTTGCCAAAAACCTATGGGATGAGGCAATAAGTACTGCAGCATATATCACAAACAGATGCATAATCAAAACCTTGTTAGAAAAGACTCCCGATGAATTACTAAAAGGTAGAAAGCCTAACATTTCTCACTTTAGAACTTTTGGTTGCAAATGTTTCATACATAATAATGGTAAGGATAATTTGGGAAAATTTGATGTCAAAAGTGATGAGGGAATCTTTTTAGGTTATTCACTTCATAGTAAGGCTTACAGAGTTTTAAACAGCAAAACTAACTGTGTTGAAGAAAGCATGCATGTGATTTTTGATGAGTTTTGTGTTAAGACTAACCTGCAGGAAGAAAGCGACACTGAGGAACAGGTTACACAACATGTTCCATCGACTGAAGCAGTCAAACTTGGGGGCACTTTCACAGGGGGAACTGAAGCTGAAGGCACAGTGTTAGGGGGAACTGAGCCATCAACTGCTTCACATCAGAACATTAGCAGTGATCCAAGCAGCTCACTAGGCTTGATCCCAAAAGGATGCAAGTATCAAGGTTCGCACTACATTGAGAATGTACTTACTAATCTCACTTCTGGAATCACCACAAGATCTGGATTGAGAAGTATGTGTGCATTCAAGGCATTCCTGTCAGAAATAGAGCCAAAGAAAGTAAGTGAAGCATTGTTTGATGTTGATTGGATCATAGTCATGCAGGATGAATTGAATCAGTTTGAGAGAAGCAAAGTATGGCATTTAGTTTTTCTTCCAAAAGATAGATTAGTCATTGGGACTAAATGGGTGTACAGAAATAAAGTTGATGAGCATGGAATAGTCACAAGAAACAAGGCAAGACTGGTGGTTCAAGGATACAACCAAGAAGAAGAAATTAACTTTGATGAGACTTTTGCTCCTGTAGCAAGACTTGAAGCCATAAGATTGTTGGTTGCTTTTGCCTCATACATGGAGTTTATTTTGTACCAGATGGATGTGAAGAGTGAATTCCTAAATGGCATTCTCAAAGAAGAGGTTTATGTGAAGCAACCTCCAGGATTTGAAAGAAGAGAGTTTCCAGATCATGTGTACAAGCTGGATAAGGCTTTGTATGGGTTGAAATAAGCACCAAGGGTTTGGTATGAGAGATTATCAAAGTTTCTGCTGGAGCATGGACACACCAGAGGTAAAATTAACAATACCCTTTTCTTAAAAACTAATGAAAAGGATTTGTTAGTTGTGCAGGTGTATGTGGATGACATTATTTTTGTCTCAACCAACATGAATATGACTCATGACTTTGCTAAACTCATGAGTTATGAGTTTGAAATGAGCATGATGGGGGAGTTGAATTACTTCCTGGGTCTTTAAATAAAAAAGTCAGCATCAGGAACAATGATCCATCAACAAAAGTATGTCAAAGAGCTTCTCAAGAAATTCTCCATGGAGGAAACTAAAGAAATAAGTACTCTCATTTCCACTTCCACAAAACTTGATCTGGATGAAACAGGTTCTGATGTAGAACAAAAACTGTATAGAGGTATGATAGGGTCCTTATTGTATCTCACAGCAAGCAGACCTGACATTGTGTTTAGAGTAGGACTTTGTGCAATGTTTCAAGCTAATCCAATAGAATCCCATCTGAAGTTTGTAAAAAGAATCTTCAGATATTTGAAAGGAACTAGTGATTTTGGGTTGTGGTATCCCAAAGGTAGTAACTTTAGTTTGGTAGGATACTCTGATGCTGATTATGCAAGATATTTGGTGGACAAAAAAATCACTATAGGTATGGCACACTTCTTAGGATCATGTTTGATTACCTGGTCCATAAAGAAGCAAAATTCAGTAGCTTTGTCTACTGCTGAGGCTGAATACGTTGTTGCTGGGTCATGCTATGCTCAATTGTTATGGATCTAACAACAACTTCTGTATTTTGGGGTAGATGTAGGTTGTGTTCCTATCTTTTGAGATAATACAAGTGCTATAAACATAGCCAAAAATCCTGTCCAACATAAAAGAACTAAGCATATTGATATCTGTCATTACTTTCTTCGAGACAATGTTGAAAAAGGAAATATATCAATTATGTTTTGTTCAACTGAGGAACAAATTGCTGACATATTCACTAAGGCTTTGAGTAGGGAACACTTTGAAAAAATTAGGTTAGCATTGGGGATGATTAAAATTGTAAAAATCTCCTATAATGATTGACTAGAATATGCTATGCCTGAGTGATTGTTGATTAATTCAGTCTTACACATTTAGTTGTGTGTCCTAATTCCAAGATTTAAAGTAATGTGATATATCTATGTGTTTTTTTTAGATAGATGGATCACCAAGGCAAGAGTGGTCATAGACTAATCAAACACAGGTATGATTATAGTTGGTTACTCAGAGAGAGTTAGCATATGTTTTCTGCCATCTGAGATTTCCTAAGGTGTGTTATGAGATGGTCGTTTTAGTAGGGAGTGCCCTCGGCATCAGTTGGTCAGCCAATTGTACTCAGCTCATTTTTCTTGCTAAGTTAGGGCTTCAGGAGTTTGCTACGACTACAGAGAGATCGATCATTGGTCCAAAGAGTTTCCCACGGGTGGGATTATTAGTCATCCAGCTCATTCAGATCAGTCTCGTAGAGACTGCCTCAAATGTGAGTTGGTTGCTCAGAGAGAGTTAACATATGTTTCCCACCATCCTAGAGTTCCTAAGGTGTTTTATGAGATGGTCATTTTAGTAGGGAGTGACCTCGGCATCAGTTGGTCAACCAATTGTACTCAGCTCATTTTTCTTGATAAGATAGGGCTTCAGGAGTTTGCTACGACTGCGGAGAGATCGGTCATTGGTCTAAAGAGTTTCCCATGCGTAGGATTATTAGTCATCCAGCTCATTCAGATCAGTCTCATAGAGACTGCCTAAGACGTGAGTTGGTTGCTCAAAGAGAGTTAGCATATGTTTCCCGCCATCCTAGAGTTCCTAAGGGGTGTTATGAGATGGTCGTTTTAGTAGGGAGTGCCCTCGGCATCAGTTGGTCATCCAATTGTACTCTGCTTATGTTTCTCGCTAAGTTAGGGCTTCAGGAGTTTACTACGACTGCAGAGAGATCGGTCATTGGTCCAAAGAGTTTTCCATGCGTGGGATTATTAGTCATTCATCTCATTCAGATCAGTCACGTAGAGACTGCCTCAGACGTGAGTTTGTTGCTCAAAGAGAGTTAGCATATGTTTCCCACCATCCTAGAATTCCTAAGGTGTGTTATGATTGCAGGGAGGATGGTCCTTTTTAGTAGGGAGTGCCCTCGGCATCAGTTGGTCAGCCAATTATACTCAACTCATGTTTCTCGCTAAGTTAGGGCTTCAGGAGTTTGCTACGATTGCAGAGAGATCAATCATTGGTTCAAAGAGTTTCCCATGCGTGGAATAATTATTAGTCATTCAGCTCATTCAGATCAGTCTCGTAGCGTTAGATCCTTTTACCCATAACGTATTAGATATTCATTTAGTTAAACGTAACCTTCTCCAATTTAGTCTTTGTTAGTGTATCTTAATTAAAATATCATTCGTTTAATCTCATAAATCATTGTTCTTTTTTGTCAGATTGAACTACTCATAGTCACATCAACATATCTTCTAAAATAAATTAAACTCATTTTGATTGGCATAATTCACTTCATCTAAACATGAATTAATATGTAATTCAGATAGTTTCTAGAGTAATCTTGTCAAGTTATTTTTTTTTCGGTAGAAGAAAGGACACTTTCATAGGCTAAAGGTCATGTAAAAATACCGTATGTGATCCATGGATCTGTTTGATTCAACTTAGAAAATAGATGATTATTTCATTAGTCTCCATTATTTCATTAGTCTCCATTCGAGTCACATCACCGTCAGGTGTGATGATCACTTTGTTATGGAGGCTTATACGACATTATAACAACATGCATATCCACAGTATACCTCCACAAAGTGGCCGGACGGGGTCTGGAGACAGTAAAGTGGACGCATTCCACACCACTAACGCCACAGACAAAGTAGAGATTAGAGGTTGCTTCCGATAGACCCCTTGGCTCAGGAGGACTAATAACAGATCACATGTCAATAGTTAGTTAAAGAAACAAGACATCCACATATTAATAATTAATGCTATACATAGTCTATCCAAAAAAAACAAACAAGAAGTTAAATGAATTTGCTTGAACTAACAAAGATTAAAGTAAAAATGAATTAATAATACTAAAGGACTTTGCATGACATCCATATTTCTTTTAATAATTAATGACTTGTCCAAACAAATGGGACAAATAAGCTTTTAGTGCATAAAAGGATAAAAGAAATAAAAAAAATTGACATAAAATTTGGAGTGAAATATGGATTTTACTAATTTTAGGAAAAAATTAGGACAAAGAAATTAAGAGAATATTAATAAAAGGGGTAGTGAATCATTTGCCCATCATCCGTTGTCAATTATGGTCAAAATTTATGATATGTTAATTAAGAATATTATTTTCCTTATATTGTTTCTTTTTAATTTATCCTTTTATTCTTTTTTCTTATAAATTAATGAAGAGAATTATATTCTAACTTATGAAATATATTAAATAAAATATAAGGAAATACATTTTCTTTCTTAGATCTCTTATATGTATGTGAAATGGGGATATTTTATATATCAAAATGAAAATCTCTTATATAAGTTCGTAAAACTGAAATAAAGAATTGTTATGTACACCAAATAATACAGCCAGGTTCGAAAATATATTAACAAATATATTTATAAAAAAACTAATTAAAAGCATTGGAATAATTTTACCTAAAATTAAATATATATTAATAAACTCTCTCTCTTTCGCCCATCCCCCCCCCCCCCCCGCTCTCTCTCTCTCTCTCTATATATATATATATATATATATATATTCTACTTTTAATGGACATAAAAACGGTGATTTTTTTAATAAAAGAGCTAATGTTTAATTACAGATAACTTTTATTAACACTAAATTAAATAAATTCATCCAATAATGGAGAAAGGGATAACGTGTCAAAAACTAATTAATTAATTAATGTTTTGCATGGACCATCCTCTTGATTTCATTGCTTATAATAAGAGGATTTATTTTAGTAAATTCTTTTAGTGCACATGTTAGTGATATCCGTATTATCAAGTGCATATTTATCACAATTAAATAGGAAGGGAAACTAAAAGTTAGTCGTAGATATTCTTAATTGAAAATCATTCTTACTTAGGAATATGTAACCAAATGATTGTATTTTAGGAGATTTTGAAACTTTACACGTATAGAATTTCGTTAAGTTTTACAGGAATTATATAAAGTCATTTTTTATTTTCTTTCATCATTAATATAATGTTAAATTAATCCTTTTCCTCGATTACTATTATATTCTAATAAAATAAATTATATATATATAATTATAAAATAGTGTTAAAAATCATAAATATATTTAATAGATATTAATGTTCAGTCATATTGTTGATGATTAAAGAGCCATTTTTTTTAATATGTCTCTTTGTTTTCTTATATTCACCCCTATTTTGTTTAGTTTCAAAAGTTAACCAATCAAATCAAAAGTATCTCTTTTAAATTAATAATGAGTTTTTTTATTTCCAATCAAATCAAAAGTATCTCAATTAATAATTTGCAAATCAAACTGTCCACATCTTTCGATAAATTACTTAAGTTAATTTCCTTTTTAGAATTAGCAGTATTCTAACTTTCAAAAGTACAATAAATTAAAACTTTCTAAAATATTTAGTTAATTTCCTCCTCCATTACTCTTTAAAAAGTTTTTTATTAAATAATAGAAATAAGTAGCATGGAATGTGAACAATTGGATAAAATAACTAAACGTATAGCAATTTCATTTCTTTTTTAATTTATTCTTTTATTCATTTCTTTTTAAATTAATGAAGAGATTATATTCTAACTTATGAAATATATTAAATAAAATATAAGGAAATACCTTTTCTTTCTTAGATCTCTTATATGTATGTGAAATGGGGATATTTTATGTATTAAAATGAAAATCTCTTATAAAAGTATGTAAAACTGGACTAAAGAACTGTAATGTACACCAAATAATACAATCAGGTTTGAAAATAGATAAACAGATATATTTATAAAAAAACTAATTAAAAGAATTGGAATAATTTCACCTAAAATTAAATATATATTAATAAATTATCTCTCTTTCGCCCATCCCCCCCCCTCTCTCTCTCTCTCTCTCTATATATATATATATATATATATATATATATATATATATATATATTCTAATTTTAATAGACATAAAAATGGTGATTTTTTTAATAAAAGAGCTAATGTTTAATTACAGATAACTTTTATTAACACTAAATTAAATAAATTCTTCCAATAATGGAGAAAAGGATAACGTGTCAAAAATTAAGTAACTAATTAATGTTTTGCGTGGACCATCCTCTTGATTTCATTGCTTATAATTAATAAGAGGATTTATTTTAGTAAATTCTTTTAGTGCACATGTTAGTGATATCCGTATTATCAAGTGCATATTTATCACAATATAAATTATAAAAGAAGTTAAATAGGAAGGGAAACTAAAAGTTAGTCGTAGATATTCTTAATTGAAAATCATTCTTACTTAGGAATATGTAATCAAATGATTGTATTTTAGGAGATTTTGAAACTTTACACGTATAAAATTTTGTTAAGTTTTACAGGAATTAAATAAAGTCATTTTTTATTTTCTTTCATCAGTAATATAATGTTAAATTAATCCTTTTCCTCGATTACTAATATATTCAATTAAAATAAATTAGATATTTAATTTTAAAACAGTGTTAAAAATCATAAATATATTTAATAGATATTAATGTTCAGTCATATTGTTGATGATTAAAGAGCCTTTTTTTTAATATGACTCTTTGTTTTCTTATATTCACCCCTATTTTGTTTAGTTTCAAAAGTTAATTAAGAATATTACGTTCCTTATTTCATTTCTTTTTGAATTTATTCTTTTATTCTTTTCTTTTTAAATTAATGAAGAGATTATATTCTAACTTATAAAATATACCAAATGTATATTAAATGCGATAATAACTTGACTCACAAAAATGAGTGAACCTTTTTATGTTTAATATTTTTGAAATTGAATCAAATATGAATTAAATCAAAGTTTAGGTCATAATATATCATGTATTAAAATTGAATTTTTTATAATTTCACAGACATATTATAATAATGAAGACAATTATTTATAAGATCAATATAATCATCAATAAAAAAACTCATCGATCACTTTGATGTATGTATTCATGAATTACATTAATTACCACTAGAATTATAATTTTTACCATATTATAATTAATTACCACTAGAATTAGTAAGGATTAATATTTATCAAATAGTCGTATTCATGAATTACATTAATTATAACTAGGAGTTGATAATGTCCAAATTTCATTCTTACCTTACATCAATCAGTGCATGCATGTCTTGTAGTACGTAGTAATTAACAGCAACGTGCATGCCACTGGCTATATATATATATACACGTGTTGTAATTAACCAAAACACTAACGTTTTGATTTCATATTAATATTTATAAACTTTACTGGAAGAGAAGTATATTTTATTTTATTGATACGTATGTGTGTGTATATATATACAAGAAAACACACAACAAATAAGGAAAGAATCAACTAATAAAGAATTGTGATCTTCGATCTCCTAAATAAAAACTGATGTGAAATTCTGAGATATGGGAGATCAGTCATTAAATATCTTAGTATCAATCAAGATATATTACTAATAAAATTGGTATAAAAAAGAGCAAGGGTACAGAGAGTGATATATGCGTAATATATTACCATATGCCATAAACCCACTCACTCACTTTCACATTTGCTCATTGTTGTACTTTCATCTTCCCTCATTGTAACTACAATGGTACATAAATCCAATGAAACTGTTCTCCTTTACTTTGGTGCTCTGTGCTTCTTGATAGCCTTTTTTTTCTTACCATTTACATTGGCGAGCAAAATGAAGGTTTCACGGACAAGATTGTTTGTGCTACTTCAATGTACGTTGTTGGTCTATTGATTTTAGTTCAACCCGTGATACAAAAGCTCGATTATTTAGGACTCGGTGAATACGCTTCTGCTCGTTATCACCCTGCTCTAAATGTAGTGGGAGTGATTGTTGCTGGTTGGGGATGCGTAGTCACTCAAGGAGGTTACAACACCTTCTCGATGTTGGCAATCATGTCTGGAGCTTTATATGTCTTCTTTTTTATAGTGTTTGTGAGGCCTATATCTGTGGATTACGGGCTATTGCATATGCTTTGTGTCTTGGGGTACCGATTTTCATATGACGAGACACAAATTTCGACATTTGTGGTTTGCTCAATTATCTGCACCCTTGTCATTGTCGTCAGGCTAATCCTTGATATTTTTGTCCGAGATGCCATAGCAGCTGCTGCGGATTCTGCTTCGGGTCCAGATTCGGGTCTTGCCGTATAGTCAAGTCATTGTATGAATATTATGTGCATTTATCTTTTTACGTTTTGTTGTCATCTCAAAGTGTGCTGATTTATAGTTAGTTCATTTTACTGCTGCAAAAGCAAGCTTGTTCTTGAAACAAGTGCAGCAACCTCTTAGTTCAAATCAACAAGACTAAAACAACAACTTGAACACAAATCCAGAAAGGCGACAACACAAAGTAATACATCAGAACACAAAATTTCTCCGATTAGCAAGGTAACTCCTCGGACTCCCTTTTGGGTTGAGGTGTAACATCAGGGACAACGTATGTCATGTATCTGTAGATACTTAAACCAAAGAAGAAGCTCAAAGCCATGACACTAACAAACAACTCCCCATACACCAGATAACAAAATACCTGCATCGCTAATCCCACACATACGTCTATTTCAGTAATTAATTAATATTTTGTGTGGACCATCCTCTTGATTTCATTACTTATAATTAATAAAAGAATTTATTTTAGTAAATTCTTTTAGTGCACATGTTAGTGATATCTGTATTATCAAGTGCACATTTATCACAATTAAATAGGAAGGGAAACTAAAAGTTAGTCGTAGATATTCTTAATTGAAAATCATTCTTACTTAGGAATATGTAATCAAATGATTGTATTTTAGGAGATTTTGAAACTTTACACGTATAAAATTTTGTTAAGATTTACAGGAATTAAATAAAGTCATTTTTTATTTTCTTTCATCATTAATATAATGTTAAATTAATCATTTTCCTCGATTACTAATATATTTTATTAAAATAAATTATATATTTAATTTTATTACAGTGTTTAAAATCATAAATATATTTAATAGATATTAATGTTCAGTCATATTGTTGATGATTAAAGAGTCCTTTTTTTTTAATATGACTCTTTGTTTTCTTATATTCACCCCTATTTTGTTTAGTTTCAAAAGTTAACCAATCAAATCAAAAGTATCTCTTTGAAATTAATGTTGAGTTTTTTATTTTCAATCAAATCAAAAGTATCTCAATTAATAATTTGCAAATCAAACTGTCCACACCTTTCGATAAATTACTTAATTTAATTTTCTTTTTAGAATTAGCAGTATTCTAACTTTAAAAAGTACAATAAATTAATATTTTATAAAATATTTAGTTAATTTCCTCCTCCATTACTCTCCAAATAGTTTTTTATTAAATAATAGAAATAAGTAGCATGGAATGTGAACTGTTGGATAGAATAACTAAACGTATAGCAATTTAACTACCCTTCAGTAAGATTTGTGCTATGTTAATTAAAAATATTACGTTCCTTATTTCATTTCTTTTTGAATTTATTCTTTTATTCTTTTCTTTTTAAATTAATGAAGAGATTATATTCTAACTTATGAAATATACCAAATGTATATTAAATGCGATAATAACTTGACTCACAAAAATGAGTGAACCTTTTTATGTTTAATATTCTTGAAATTGAATCAAATATGAATTAAATGAAAGTTTAGGTCATAATATATCATGTATTAAAATTGAATTTTTTATACTCTCACAGACATATTATAATAATGAAGACAATTATTTGTAAGATCAATATAATCATCAATAAAATAACTCATCGATCACTTTGATGTATGTATTCATGAATTACATTAATTACCATTAGAATTATAATTTTTACCATATTATAATTAATTACCACTAGAATTAGTAAGGATTAATATTCATCAAATAGTCGTATTCATGAATTACATTACTTATAACTAGGAGTTGATAATGTCCAAATTTCATTCTTACCTTATGTCAATCAGTGCATGCATGTCTTGTAGTACGTAGTAATTAACAACAACGTGCATGCCACTATATATATATATACACGTGTTGTAATTAACCGAAACACTAATGTCTTAACACTTATTATCATCCATCACCTATTTGATTCCTACAATACATGATTGTTGATGAACTACGGGGATAAACTGATGGAATGCAATTACTGACTTCCCTAAAGAAATGATGAGCACACTACATGCAGCGACAACAAAAATAAGTAGCATATACGAACTAAAATTCAAGACTGCTCAAGCATAACAAGTGTATGCCACTTGCTGAACAATCTAGAAGAAGAATAGTTGTGATCACCAAAACGAGTTGCCTATTGCCTCAAAGGAGGTAGGTCCAAAATAAGTTTGTCAATAGCAATTATCTACGAATTTTTGCAAGTTTATCATGTAGAGTATTCATACCTTGACTGCAGCACTAAAAGCTGAATCAGCAGTTCTGTTATGCTCGAACATTGTTGAGATGTTTTCAAGGAGAAGCTCTAGATGTTGATGACACTGGAAATGTAAAAAAAGTAACCACTTTTTTCAGTAAACCACAACAAACCCAGTGTATTCCCACAAAGTGGGGTCTAAAGAGGGTAGAATGTACGCAGTCCATACCGGTACCTCCGAAGAAGTAGAGAGGTTGTTTCCAATAGACCCCCGGCTCAAGATAAAGAATAGTAAACAAGGTCGTAATAAAACCTGAAACGGGATGGATGGCATAACAGAATAAGAGACTAGAAATAATACAAATAGAAATAAGAGAAATAGAAATAAGAAACAGGAAATAAGAAATAAGACACCCACATAGTAGTACCATACACTCACAGACCAAAGACACCCACCACACCCAAACTCTCTCGACTAGCTACTCCTCCTATGAACACAGTCCTAGGATTACTAACTTGTCTACACAAAAGCTCTCCTAACTACTTGCTACGACTCACCCACACACACTAGCCTTCTACCCTTATACTCGACCTCCACACCTTCCTATATAGGGCCATGTCCTCAGTAAGCTGTAACTGTTCCATCTCATGTCTAATCTCCTCCCTCCAGTATTTCAGTAAAAAGAGAATTAAAAAAATAACCTCTGAGAGTTTATTGCTATCTCTCTTAGCTTCTTCATTTCTCTCATTCTTCTACTGACTGATTTTGTGATTCCTCCACAACTTCATCTGCAAGAAATTTACTGCTATCTTGCCTAATTACTCTAGCTGCTAGCATATGCTTACATTAAAAATGAACTTCCAGTCACCTCAACAAATTTAGTATGAATGAAGTTGTTCCATAAGGATTTCCACTAGAAAAAATAGAAGGTTGTATAGTAATCTGCCTTTAATGTAAAGACATCGCCAATTATAAATGAATAAAGTTACCAGTAATAATCAACGGACTTACGGGAAGATCAGAAATAGCTTGCTTATTGCACTGCAAGCAGCTGCAGTTGAACCAGTCTAGTCTGTATATCAATATTCATGGAGACATCAATAAGGAAGAAATATATAGCAGGCATTGGATCATGCACCTTTAGACCAAGTTTCCAAGTTATCACTTAAAAGCAAAAACATTACTCCTATCATATATCAAAGAAAATTACCCAACACTATTTAAGTGATTTAAACCTTGATGTGAGAGCAAAAAATTAAAATTAGCTCCTATAAGCAATATTTTGGCTATATCACCCTTGCATTAACATATACTAGCAGCTTAGAAGTGAAAACAAATTAAGCTTTAACCTTAAAAATGAAAGTTTCTAAGATTTAAGTAGTAAGAGAAATCTCACCTTCTTTTCTGTCCTTCGCCTTCATCCTTAGCTTGACATCCTCATTTTCATCTTCTTTGATCATCTTCAGCAACCTGTCCAATAAAACGTGACTTTATAATAACAACAACATATCCAGTATATTTCCACAAAGTGGCCGGGGTCTGGAGACGGTAAAGTGGACGCAGTCCATACCACTAACACAGACAAAGTAGAGAGAGAGGCTGCTTCCGATAGACGCCTTGGCTCAGGAGGACTAATAACAGGAGAGAAAATATCGGAAAAAACAAACAAAATGAAGTCAGTCACATACTAATAGATAGTTAAAGAAACAAGACATCCACAGATTAATGCTATACACAGCCTATCCAAAGAACACAAACAAGAAATTAAATGAATTTTCTTGAAATAACAAATATTAAAGCATTTCAGCTGTTGTTGGCAGCACAACAGGAAACTCTATTACCTCAGGTGGTGGTCTGTCTGATTTTGCAGCAGTATCTTCAGTATCAACTGAACCTCTTACCAGTTCTGTCACGACCCAACTTTTTAGGTCATGATGGCGCCTACCATAACCCACCAGTAGGCAAGCCAACCTGTAGTCCGAAACGTCTAGTAACGGACTACTTAATAACATAAGAAAAAAATGTGGAATATATGAGATAAAGATCAATACATAGATGAATCCCAAAACCTGGTGGTATCAGTACAAGAGCTTCTAACCATAATAAGAGTACAAAAATAAGATATCAAGGAGAAATACACTGATTTAACTTACCTATGAATACAACTTAGAGGCTAGTCTAATACATAGGAGAGAGATAAGTAATACTCCGAACGTCAGGAACTCACTCTAAGTCTCCGAATCAGGGCTACTCCACACGATGCACACATCAACGACGATAAATCATACTATGATCTGCAGGCTGCAGAGGTGTAGTATGAGTACCAAACGAATGGTACTCAGTAGGCAACTGTCAACTGAGCTCCAAAGATAAAGTAGATATATACAACATATAAACAGAATGGAAACTACAACCAAAAGTCCATAAATCATATAATAAGTCAATGAGAATAACAAGGGACAACTATCATATTTATGTCCAAGAGTCTAAAATAAGAAGACTAAGGAAGAATCAAGGTGAACTATCCTATTCCGGCTACATTCAATATATGCCAATGCTATACCGTATATCCCAGGTCAATATACAAGTAAAGAGCGAATGAAAGAGATTTACCTTCCTTCTATTTTGAGATTTTCATTAATGGTAAAATATTTTTATTTTCTATTTTTTTAGTCTAAGAATATCTTATATTATTTATTTCCTTTTAAGGCTAGGTTTATTAATTGCAGAATATTTAGTCTAATATCTATAAGGAAAATATTCCTTATTTATTTTATTTAGTTTCTTATAAATAGAGATGTACTCTTCTATTTGAATCAAGGAAAAGAATCAATCAAGAGTTATCATACAATTTTTGTTAATTTTTTTTCTTGTCTCTTTCATTCCATAATAGTGGTATCAGAGCCTTCATCGATCCTCATGGATCTATGGATTTATTGAAGAAAAACTCTAAACCATTTTTTAATCCATACCTATTTTCAACCTACTTTTAATTCTTACATTTATTTTTAACATAGGGCTATTTTTATCCCTTACTTTTATTTTTAATGTAGGGCTATTTTTAATTAATTTTTAACCCATATTATTTTAAATCTTGTTTTTCAAACCATGGGAAGAAATACTCTCTCTTTCAATGCCCCACAAACCTTCACTGGTGAAAATTATCAAATTTGTGTAGTTAAGATAAAATCTTATCTTGAAGCTTATGATTCGTGGGAAGTTGTATAGGAAGACAAATCTATACAACTAATTCCTAAAAATCCTTCTGCTGCCAAAATCAAACTTCACTCAGAAGAGAAATCAAAAAAATATAAAGCAAAAATTATAATTTAAAATTCAGTTGCTGATTCAATTTTTTTCTAAAATCATTGCATATGAAATAGAAAAAAAAGCTTGGGAAAGGCTTGAAAAGGAGTACCAAGAAGGTGAACGAGGTAGACAAAATCAAATTCTAAATTTGAAAGAGATTTAAAATCTCTTAGGATGCAAGAAGGTGAGTGATGAGTGGTGATTTTACCACTCATTCTCACTAAACATTCATGAACATTGCTTTGATTTGAATGAATAAATGATACATATTCATGAGTAAATGCACTAATATCCATTCTCTGCTGGTACGGAGTTGAAAAGATTGGAAGATGTGGATTGGAGCTTAAAATGATCAAAAGAGCAAAGGAAAAGTGCAGTAGAAGACCTAAAACTGAAGCGCTTCAGGTACCGCGGTTGTGGTCTGCTGACCGTGGTCATAGTGGTCAAAAATAGTCAGTCAACCGCGGTCGCATGAGTCTATCATGGTCACAACAGCCACAATCGCGGCAAAGTAGTGCGATTGTGGCTCAGCGAAAGTATTCAGCCGAAGGGCAAAACTATAATTGCATATGTTGATCCCAATTTGACAAAAAGACTCAAACCCTAACCTAAAAAAATAAAAACAATTCCATATTCCCCATTCTTTTAGGTTTTAGCTCTAGACTTCATAGCCTCAAATTTTAGAGAAGAAAAATATTGAATAAATTTTGGATGAAGAATACATTGGAGACTTTCTAAGTGAAAGATTTGCTCACTTCCATTGTTGATATTGTGGGAGAGCCAAGTTTGAAGTAACATTCACTTAGTTCTTCAACAAATGATTTCAATGGAGATGATGGGTATATCTAAGCTCATGAGGTTATGTGTAGCGTCTAGAAAGTTTGATGTTTTGTCGAAAGACTAGCATCAAAATCTATTACCAAGCCTACCCATATTTGATTTGCTAAATTGATGTTAATTATTAACTCCTACATGTCACTCCCTTAGTAATGCATAACCCCGAGATATGTGCATAATTGTTAAAACTCTAATTATTTGTAGCCCCAAATTTATACTAAAAAAACAAAAAGAAACATTAGTGTAGGATCCTATCTCCCCCATTTTATCTTTTTGTACCATTGGTTTGAATTTAACTTGTATCTATCATTTCAAATTAATTTGATCGCCACTCACATTGTTCCTCATAGATTCTATCCTGACTCTAAAGTTGGAAAAATATATTGACGATGAATGTCTTGCACTTAAATTGATGTGTAAGTTGAGCATTATCAGTGAGACAATTACGAAGTATTCTGATAAAATTTCCTTGATTGTCAATAGAATCAGGTTGCTTGGAGAAGATTTTAAGGATAATAGAATAGTTGAAAAAAAATTATGACTACTCTTGAGAGACTTGATTCCAAAATCTCCACTTTGGAAGAGTCTAAAGATATCTTTGCCATTTCTCTTGTTGAATTGATAAGCTCTCTTCAAGCACAAGAGCAAAGAAGAGCTCACAGGGAAGAAAAGTTGTTGAAGGTATTTTTTATGTGAACCATCAAAAAAAAAGTTGATTATCCACCTTGCAAATATTGCAAAAAGAAAACACACTTAGTAAAATTTTGCTGGTAGAGATTCGATGCATTATGTGGAAGTTGCAAACAAAAGGTCATGTCATAAAAGTATGCAAGTTCAAAGACACTCATGATAATTCAAAAGCACTACTTGTGGAAGAAGAACATGAACATGAGGAAGACCAACTTTTTTAGATTGTTGCAACAAATTCAAAGAAAAGTGCATTTTTCAAGAATAATTAAGTGTTCAAACTCAAGTTTGATACACCAACTTGAGTTTGAGGGGGAATGTTGAGATTTACCTTCTTTCTATTTTGTGATTTTCATTAATGATAGAATATTTTTATTTTCTCTTTTTTTAGTCTAAGAATATTTTACATTATTCACATCCTTTTAAGTCTAGGGTTTATTAATTACAGAATATTTAGTCTAATAGCTATAAGAATATATCATATTTTTCTTATTTATTTTATTTAGTTTCTTATAAATTGAGTCGTACTCTTCTATTTGAATCAAGGAAAAGATTCAATCCAGAGTTATCATACAATTTCTATTTAATTTTCTTTCTTGTCTTTTTCATTTCATAACACACTTAACAGTCATTAACCTCCCTATGAATTAGATCAACTACTTCAAAACTTAGTTTCCATTAAATAAAAAATGTCACAAACCACATATTCAAGCAAGTAGCCACACACCCACTACTCGGCTCTAAGACAATAATCATCTTCTTTACGCACTCAAAGATTAGTTAAGAGCACCCAGTTGACCAAAAATTAGACATAATTAATGTGAAGTAAAACATGGATTCTCAAGATTTTTAACACACATCATATATAATAAAAACACTTGTATAATCAAAACCACATTCCTTTATGGTCCATTCAGGGTGAAACCAATAGCGTTCCAGAGAGAGAAAAGTAAGAATTTTTACCTATTAATCTTGAGCGAGACAAAGAGGAAAAAATTTGATGGAGTTGTAGTTGCATTGCACGTCGCAATTAGAGAGAAAAATGAGAGAGTGGCACACTAGGGTTGAAATAATAGAAGAGGAATTAGGGATTTTTATTTAAAAGGGGATGTTGATCGGGTTTGACACAAAATTTAAGTGACTTTTGGCTAAAAATTTCCTCCTCCATGCAATGCCCTTATTGTGTGGATTTAGAGGCATTCCATGCCTTTATTATGGAAGCCCACTATTTTATGGGCTTAGGTATTTAATCCCCTCTGTGACATGGAAATAAATTGGAGCCTAGGCTCCGTAACATGCCGAAATAATGGATGCCCATTATTTTAGGCTTTTGGAAATTTAAATCCCTCTGTGTCATGGAAATAAGATGGATTCTAGACACTATGACATGCTCTTAATGTAGAGGATCACTATTTTTAACACCTTGGGGGGATTTATGAGTCCTCTCTCACATTACACTTTTTTTAACTTACCGTGGCGTATTTACATGCTAAATAGTTTCCCAAAAATAGTTGTAGCACCCTTATTCCCATAATCTATGTCAATACTATTATTAAACCTACAAAGCTCCACCAAAAATAACAAAATACATTAAAAAGGTGGGTTTCCACCCACCGAGTGCCTTAGTTTCGAGCGTGGCTCGATATTTATTTTTGTCTTTTTATTTTCTCAATTTTTTATTATTTTTCTTTTTTTTCAAATAGAATACATATGATATTAAATAACATTCATGGGTTGTCTCCCATGTATAACGTCATGGCACGATACAACTCACCATCAATAGTCTGCAAACGTGATAGACATTTTTTGTCCATCCTTTTGCTAGACCCAGTAATTCTTGACTCTCTACCCATTTACAAGAAAATTTGCATTGTTATCCTCATGCTATAACTCAACCTCCATATAAGGAGTCATTCAAACAATCTTAAATAACCCAAACCATTTCGACCTCAACTTTCCCAAAAAGAGATTTAACCTCGAATTAAACAACTGTACCTTTTGGCCAGTATCAAAGAATCCGGGAAGGATATACTTGTCGTGCCATTTTTTTGTATTCTCCTTATAGAGTTTAGCATTCTCATAAGCATGCAGGCGAAATGCATCAAGTTCATGAAATTAAAGCCACTGCTTTTGCCCTGCTATTTCTGGGTTAAGTTTCAACTTTTTCACCACCCAATTTACTTGATACTTAAGCTCCACAAACAAATGACAAGATTTTCTATATATAAATCGATACGGTGAGGTCCCAATGGGTGTTTTGTAGGAAATTCTATACGCCCATAGTGCATCATCCAGTTTGATTAACCAAACTTTGTGTTGAGCATTCATAGTCTTTTATAGAATTTGCTTGATTTCACAGTTTGACACTTCCACTTGACCACTTGTCAAAGGCTAGTACGTTGTAGCAACTCGATGTCTCACCTTGTACTTTGCTAGTAAATATCAAAAACAATTGTTAACAAAATGTGACGCTCCATCACTGATGGTCTCCCTAGGGGTTCCTAAATCTAGAGAAAATATTATTCTTTACAAACTTCACCACTACCTTTGTATCATTAGTAGGGAGAGATGTTTATTCCACTCACTTAGACACATAATCAACCACAACCAGAATGTACTGATTACCAAGCGAAGGTGGAAATGGATCCATGAAGTATATTCACCAAACATAAAAAATCTCCACCTCGAAAATGTTGTTCAAAGGAATTCCATGGTGTCATGATATAGTCCCCATTTTTTGACATTGGTCACACTTTTTAATAAAATAAAAGGCATCCTTGAACGAAGTAGGCCAAAAGAAACCCAATTTTAATACCTTATATGTTATGTGTTCTCATCCATGGTGACCTTTATATGGTGATGAGTGATAGCTCTCAAGTACTTTTCTAGATTGACATTCTAAAACACATCTTTGAACAACTCGATTGTCATCCTACTTAAACATACGGTTCATCCCATACATACAAGCGTGAATTATAGTAAAACTTCTTTTGCTGACTCGTTACTTTAGTAGGATACATACCACTCACCAACATGTTTACTATATTTGTGTACCACAAGAGTTCTACTATACTTAGTTCCATTAGTCGTTGATCTGGGAACTCTTCCCAAATACATCCATCTTCAACTACATGAGACCGATTCTCCAATTGTGATAAGTGATCTCACACTTGGTTCTCTACCTCTTTTCTATCTAAAACCTCAAGATCAAATTCTTGAAGCAGTAAAATCCATCTAATAAGCCTTGGTTTTGCATCTTTCTTATTTAAATAGGTAGTTGATTACAACATGATCGGTATGAACTATCACTTTTGTACCCACTATATAGGATTTGAACTTGTCAAAAACATACCCTAGGTCAAACACCACCTTCTCAATTACAATGTAGTTGGTCTGGGTAGAATTTAGGATCTTACTAGCATGGTATATTGAAGGAAAAACATTTTCTTTCTGCTGACCTAATACTGCTCCCACTACTGTATCACTTGTATCACACATCAACGCAAAGGGAAGCTCCCAATCAAGAGCTATTAAAATAGGAGCCTCTTTCAACTTCTTTTTCAAATCATCAAATGCCTTAGTACAATCAACCTCAAACTTGAACTTCACTTCATTTATAAGAAACTTACACATGAGTCTTGCTACTTTTGAGAAATCCTTAATGAATCTCCTATAGAATTCGACTTACCTAAGGAAATTGGACACATATTTTACTGACACTGAGGGAGGAAATTTCTCTATAACCTCCACTTTTGATAGATCTAACTCCAATCCTTTCCGCGACACATTATAGCCAAGGACAATGTCTTTATTAACTAAAAAATGACATTTTACCTTGTTTAACACCAGATTAGTCTTCTCACATCTTTCCAGGACTTTGTTAAGATCTTGCGAACACATTTCAAATGAGTTACTAAAGATAGAGCAATCATCAATAAATACCTCAATGTAGTTCTCCACTATGTCATAAAACATGCCCATTATGCACCGTTGGAATATGGCTAGTGCATTGCACAATCCAAAGGGAATTTACCTGAAGGTATATATCCCATAAGGACATGTGAACATCGTCTTCTCTAAGCATTCTGGTGCTATGGTTGTCTAATTATAGCTGGAATATCCATCAAAAAGTAGTAATATTCCTTCCCAGCAAGTCTATCCTTCTAATCAATTAAAGGGATTGGGTAATGATCTTTGCGGGTAGCATCGACAAGCATTCTATAATCCATGCAAATTATCCACCTAATTACTATGCGAGTCGAGATCAACTCATCCTTATCATTATCCACCATTGTCATACCTCCCTTTTTTGGAACACACTAAATGAGGCTAACCCATCCGCTATCGAAGATAGGATACAAAATGCATGTATTAATCCACTTGATTACATTATTTTTACCACTTTATTCATGACTGGTATCCCGACCGGAACCAAGGCCTAGACGTGAAGGGTATCTCAAGGACACCAAGGATTGGAGATCACCCCCTTATTTCCTAGCCAAATAGATATAACACTCCAAGCAACGGCTGAAATCTGAACATATAACAAGATAGAAAGGTAATAAACTCAAGGACATATAAACTAGTCAATATAGAATACCCAATCCTTAGCAACATCTGAAAGCCTCTATAAATCCAAAAATAATCAAAATTGGGACATGCCCTAAACCCTGACAACGATAATATTTTTGTGAACTCGTTAATTTTAGTTTATAAAAGGAAATCGATGGAATGATCAAGTTTTCTGAAAAATGGAAGCTCACCACTTCACCGAAAATGACCAGCGAACCAATCTGAACCACCTAACACTACACAAAAAAGTAGACGCCTTCGAACCCTGTATCGCTTAGGGGTACAACGTCTAAAGATGGTTAGTGGGTTGAGCACTAACATATAACTCAAGGATAAGGATAAAGTAAAGACAATTCAAAAATCCAGTTCAACTCAATGTACATGTTCACATACATGTGTGCATATATATATATATATACTTATATAAAATGTTGGGATAAGGCACAAGGCTTAGCATGCACTTTAAAACTTTAGCCTGAATTGTGTAGCTTAACAGTCACATATAGTACCTACGGGCTATATGGACCCCAAATCTCACCCCTTGCTCGGGCCCTAGTGTGTGTAGTTGTTCGAATCAGAGAATAATCTCATATATATGCACGGGGGACTCAAACCTCCTAACTTTATACTAAGGTGACTTAAGCAACCAATCATGTATTGTATTATGGGGACCCTAACCTCCCAATCATATTATAAGGTTGAATCGGACCACCCAGTCATAAAAAAAAGTACTTGAACCCTTGGACGTTTAGACCTCTGCGCCGACCAATGTTGTTTACAATATTGGTCTTTTGGGACCACCACTTTCACGGCCAGCTACACAACCCTATTTTAAGCCCCATTAAAATATCTATCACACATTCTCATTCATTGAACCATAATACACATTTAGGAATACATTATCGGTATCTTCATACCAACTACACTTATAAGGTAACATCAACATGCCATTTGAATTCCATTAACTCGTGAGAACAACTCCTCTTTCTCATTAATACAAGGTGGGGAGGACACCGACTCCCTTTATTCATTAAATCAAACCATCATATTTCAAATATCCTTTTTATATCATGTAATTGTTCTGAAAATAGTTTAATTCTCTTTTACTCATACTCAAAACCACTTCCAAAAAGTTTGGGTTAGTGTTATTACCAACTAAATTTTCAATATTCACACAAATTGGGGAAATCACAATCCCCTAGTTTATTCACCATACCCATGCAAAATATTGATTTCAAAACCACCATTTACAACATAAACAATGCATATGTAAACATGAAACATCATATAAATAACAATCATTCAAAACCCTCAACCCATGTTCCAAAAAAAATATCAAAACCATACAAAGAACTATTTAAAACACATGCTTTCACAAAGTAATAGTTGGGGAAGAGTAATATGCCTGAAATACCAAGATTTATGGATAGAAATTAACCCTTGAGAGCTCTAATTAATAAACTTCTTGGAAAACTAAAGTATCTTGATCTTGGAGGATTTAGAGAGTTTGAGAAAGTATTTGAGTGCTAAAGTGTTAAAAATAACATCTCAGGGGTTTTTAATGGTCGTGGGTATTAAGTAAGGGAAGAGGAAAATATCAAAAATGCCCTCAACGTAAAAGATGAAAAATAATCCCCCAGTGACTATGGGTCACTATATGACTCATAAGGACTCACTACGGTTCATCACCACGAGTCCTAGCAAAGACAGTAGCTAAATGACCCCCTTTCTGGTAACCATATGACTCATACCATATGACTCGTTATGAGACCCTATGACTCGTAGGGTCCAAGTCGTAATCAAGACTGAAGTACTTGGGACACACACTGTTTTGGATACGAATGGGATCATAAGACTCGTTTAGAGTCCTTACAACTCGTTATGATCAACTATAATGACTTAAGCTACCTTTAATGGACACCCTACAATTGGGGTCCTATGACCCACAATGACACGCTACGAATTACAGGGTGAGTCGTAGTCAAGACAGTGAGTTCAAAATTTAGAATTTTCAGTGGCCAAAACCTAGGGCATCACATCCCCTCCCCCGAGGATTATTTATCCTTGAATGATGGGTCAAGGCATCTATTAGCATGATTTAACACAGAAACACACCCACACTTACCTTTAATAAAGACAGAAAACAAAGATGTTGAGGAAGTCATAATTTTCTTTAGCAAGGTCAAAAAACAAAGATGGTAAGTTTAACACCTACCTTATGCACGAGTATTCAAAATGGGGAACAAGAATAGGTATTTGGACGTTATGTCTTCTTCAGCTTCCCAAGAAAATTCTTCAAACTTTTGGTTCCTCCATAGAATCTTCACCGAAACAACATCCTTAATCTGTAACCGACGAACTTGTCGATCCAAGATCTTAACCGAGACCTCTTTATATGATAAGGAGTCTGAAACACCAACACTTTCCAATAGAACCACTACAGAAGGATCACCTACACACTTCCACAACATCGAAACATGAAAAATTGGGTGAATGGAGACCAAACAGGGAGGCAACTCTAACTCATAACACATATTATCCACTCTCTTCAAAATAAATAAGGGCACATATAACGGGGACTGAGCATCCCCTTATTTCCAAAGCTCATCACTCCTTTCATAACAGACACCTTCAAGAAAACCCAATGGCCAACTTCAAACTCTAACTCCCTTCGCCTTACCTCCATATAGGACTTTTGGCCACTTTGGGCAGTCTTAAGACTATCCTGAATCACCTTCATCTTCTCTATAGCTTGATGAACCAAATCAGGTCTGAATAACCCAACCTCGTAAACCTTGAACCACCCAATAGGAGAACGACATACAAAGACTCAAACGGAGCCATTCTAATGCTTGTGTGGTAGCTATTATTATATGCAAACTCTATGGGAGGAAAATGATCAACCCAACTACCACCAAAATCAAACACGCAAGACCTTAGAATATCCTCTAAAGTCTAAATAACCTTCTCCACTTGCCCATCCATATAAGGGTGGAAAGCAATTCTAAGGTTCTCCTTAGTTCTAAAATCTCTCTGAAAGGAACGCCAAAAGTGAGATGAGAAATGAGTAACTTGATCAGATATAATAGAAACTGGAGCACCATGTAGCTTCACGATCTCCTAAATGAAGAGCTTAGCATAATATTTAGCGAAGAAATTAGTCTTCATTGGTAGGAAATAAGCGGACTTAGTCATCCTATCCATGATGACCCAAATCAAATAAAACTGATGGCAGGACCAGAAAAGACTAGTAACAAAATCCATATTGACCACTTCCCACTTCTATTTGGGCAACTCAATCTCTTGAAACAACCCACCAGGGTTATCCAATTGGGTGAGTGTCTGAAAGAAGATCAATCCCAAAATTAATCTCCCTGTCAGGAGAAACACTAGGAAGATCATCGAGAAATACTTTGGGAAACTCACGGACTATCGTGACAGATTGCAATGAAGGACTTTCAGAACTAGAATCCTTAACATACACTAAATGGTAGAGACACCCTTTGGAGATCAACCTCCAGGCTCTAAGATACAAAATGTATCCCCCCTTAGGCACTATAGAACTACCTTCCCACTTAATCATCGACTTATTTTGGAATTGGAAACTAATCTGTCGAATCTTATAGACAAGCGACGCATAACATGAGTGTAACTAATCCATCCACAAAATCACATCGAAGTCTAACATATCCAACTCTATAAGATTCATTAACGTCTCCCTATTCCCAATAGATGCCATACAACCCCTATAGACTCTTTGGGCTACAATAGAGTCACCCAATGGAGTAGAAATAGAAAAGGGATCCAAAATACACTCAAGACTAAAACCAAAATAAATAGCCACATAAGGGGTCACATAAAAAAGGGTAGACCCTTAATCAATTAGACAATACACATCACGGGAAAAGAGTTATAACGCACCAATAATAACATACGAAGATGCCTTGGATTCCTAGTGAGTAGCAAAAGCATAAAAGTGATTCTTACTAGTGCCAAAGCCCGAAGCAGCACCCTTTGGTGCAGAAGCTGAAGACATGGCAACCGGAACCTTATTAGAGCCAGTAGCAACCCTGACTGATGGATAATCCTGCTGTAGGTGGCCCAAATGACCTTATTTAAGAACTTATTCCTCTCCTCCTTACAAAATACATGATGAACCTGCCATAAAATTAGGAAAGAGGATAAGATGGGGCTGACTGAGTCCACTAGCCTAAGACTAGGCACTCTGTTCCCTAAAGCCACTATTTCTCTAAAAATGACGGTCATCAGATGACTTATGATATGGAGAACTAGCAGTATAATAAGAACCAAAATTGCCTCATTTCTTCTTACGCCATTTTCTAGCATCTCTATCACTCTGGAACTGAACTCAACCCTGATTTAAATATCAAAACTTCTTACTCTGCCTCTCCCTAATGTCTTCTTTCTTCTTCTTTTCCTTCTCAACTCTTTGTATATAAACCACAAGTTGAGAGATATCCATATCCTTATTCAACATGGTGACCTTGCTCTCCAAGATGATATCGAGGAAAACCTAGAAATGAACTTCCTCAACCTCTCTCTCATAGAATACACTAGCTCAGGAGTATAACAGAATAGTTAGTGAAATTTCAAGGCATATTCCTTAATAGTCATCCTACCTTGCCTCAAATTCACAAACTTCTCAGCCTTTGCTTCTCTCAGATCCTAAGGAAAGAAATAATCTAGAAAAGAACCCGAGAACTCATCCCATAGTTCCAACTTCATATTATCACACCTAGACTAATCCCACTCCTCATACCATAAATATTCCATATACTTTAGTTAATACGGTGAACTCCATACCTTTAGAGTCAGAAGTATGCATAACTCAAAAAGTCTTCTCCATTTCATCTATGAATCCTTGAGGATCCTCCTCAACCTTAGATAAAGTAATGGTCGAAGGATTGAGCCTCATAAATTTCCTGACTCAAGTAACCTTAGAAGAACCCACAGTAGGACCGGCAGGACCCAACTAACGTGACTGAGAAGTCACCAACTGGGTCAACAGATGAAAAGATTGGCGAAACTCAGCATTAGAAACATCTTCTTAGGGCGGCGAGGGCATGATCATCATCATCTCTAGGGGATCGAGGAGGACTGGTAGGGGGTATTAAAACTCTACGTAGGGCAGCACAGTCAGGAGTTGGAGACCTAGATTGGGTCTGAACTTCATAAGTAGAATGAGTTTCATCGATATTATCCTTAGACGTGACAGAAGGGTTTCCACGTGCATCAAATCTTCTTGTAGGAATGATCTAAAATACGAACAAATAGGGAATAAAATAGATTCAATACCTTAGACTCTATATCCCAAAATAGAACAAAGAAAGGGAAATATTCCTAAATGTCTCGTAGCCTCTCCTTTGTTAGTGTGGTATGCTACATACCTATAAAGGAGACTCTACTTAACACGCCTTTATGGATGCCCAATAAAACTAAACCTCGGCTCTTATACCATATTTGTCATGACCCAAACCAAGGCCTAGCCGGGATGGGTATCTTAAGTCCACCGAGGACCAGAGACCACCCCCTTATTGCCAAGCCAAACAGGATATAACACTCGCAACAGTGGCTAAAATCCAGCATAGAACAAGATAGAAAGGTAATAAACTCAAATACATCTAAGCATGTCAACATCAATACCCAATCAATAGTAACATCCACAAACCCTCTGCAAATTCAAAAATAATCTAAGTCGAGACATGTCCCTGACCCTGACAATGACAATGATAATGTCAATGTGAACTCTTTAATTCTACTTTATGAAAGAAAAATAATGGAATGATTAAGTCTTCTAAAAAATGGAAGATCACCACTTCACAGCATAAACAATGCATATGTAAACATGCAACATCATATAAACAACATTCATTCAAAACCCTCAACTCATGTTCCAAAACCAATATCAAAACCACATAAAGAACTATTTAAAACACATGCTTTCATAAAGTAATAGTTGAGGAAGAGTGAAATACCTAAAATACCAAGATTTATGGAGAGAAATCAACCCTTGAGAACTCTAATTGATCAACTTCTTAAAAACCATAAGTATCTTGATCTTGGAGGATTTAGATAGTGTGAGAGAGTGTTTTGAGTGCTAAATTATTGAAAATAACATCCCAAGGGTGTTTTATGGTCGGGGGTATTAAGTGAAGAAAGAGAAAAATGTCCAAAATACCCCCAACTTAAAAGCTAAAAAATTATTGCCAGTGACTACAGGTTACTATACGACTCTTTAGGACTCACTACAACCCATCACTATAAGTCGTAGCCCAGACAGTAGCTAAAGGACCCCCCTATGGTAACCCTACGACTCGTTATGAGATATTACGACTCATAGGGTCTAAGTCATAGTCAAGATAGAAACACTTGGGGCACACACTAGTTTGGATATGGATGGGACCATCGACTCATTTGGAGTCTTTACAACTTTTTAGGAGCCACTTATAATAAGAATAGTAAATTAGACTACCTTTACTCGACACCCTATGATTGGAGTTCTATGACCAACAATGTCATGCTACTACTCGTAGTGTAAGTCATAGTCAGTATAGTGAGTTCAAAACTCAAAATTTTTAGTGGCCAACACCTAGGACCTCACAACTGGTTCAATCTTATTTGATGTTGCACACTAAGTTTGTGTCCTTCTTTCATGAATATTTTATTTATGCAAAATGTAGGATTTATCCCCTATATATTGGCAGCTACCACTCAATAGCTTTATTTCTCCTTTTTAGTACTGTTAGTGCCTCTTGAACCTGTACATCAGATAATTTTGCAGAAAGAATAACAAGTAAGGTGTCATCCTCCTCCAAAAAAACATATTTAAGCTGTGAAAGTAAAGCTTTTAGCTTTAATTTTGGTGCTTTCTTAATAGACGTCTTGCAAGAAGGTCCAAAGGGAATATTCAGAGGCTAAAATTTACCCTTATGAATCAAAACACTTTCCATATTTAGAATCTGAACCATCTTGTTTGGTTTTGCATCCCTGAAGATTTCATGTCCCACCAAAGCCCTTTTCCAAAGGATCCTTGGAAGTAATAAGTAGAGTTTTATCTCAAGATCGATAACTGTGATACGGACAATTCCTTATAGATAGCTAAAACTCCATTTCCTTATACATATCAAACACCTTTACCTTATATGAGCTAGCATAGTTAGCTACCTGGCAGCTACATCTATCAATGCACATCCAATAACTAAAAATAGATATCCTAAAATAAATGGGACTTTTGGACATGCATTAAAGTCCAGTATAAAAAATTCCACGCGTGATATAAGTGAACCTACTTGCACCAACACATCTTCCACTATTCAGTTAGGCCTAATAAGTGAGCGATCAACCAACTTCAAAACCACTCTGGTTGGCCTCAGATCTTTTTGAACAAAGAAGTGGGCATTACATATATTCTTGATCCAATATCACACAAGCCTCGAGTACTAACAGACTTGCTAAAGGTGATCTAAATAGTAAAGTTTTTTGGATCCTTTAGCTTTGGAGGAAGTCTATTCTAAATCTATGAGGTGCACTCTTTATTAAGTGCAATAGTAGCATACTTTGTCAACCTATTATTGTGTGATATAATATTATTTGATGTACTTGTCATACATTGGAACTCCCTACAAAATATCAACAAGAGAAAGATTAATATGGAGTTGTTTTAACAAGTCAATACACTTTTAAAAACACCCTTCATCTTTTGGCTTTTTCCGCCTCTATGAAAATGAAGAAGGTGGTATCACATTTGCATATTATTCTCACTACTCTTAACTTTGTAAGTCTCTGCTTGCTTCTCATATTCGTCCACAACCTTATGAGTTGTCTTTTTAGGCTCTAGCTCCTCAAATTATAAACCACTTTGAGTAGAACTATATTAACTTGCTTAGGTTTTGGATTGTGTTAGAGGGTAGACCTTCATGAGCTCTAGTGTTCTATGCCCAAGTTATCAATCCCAACTGGACCTCTACGGTCTTTGTGTCTAGTTATTAATTCTTTATATCAGTCGCTATCTGTTCTTGGTTTGCTAGGACCTTCTTTAGTATCTCCTCAATATTACTAGAATACGTATTAGAATAACTAACCTGAGCCTATTTCTTAAGATTCTAATTCCTTTGGCTTCTATATTGATTTGTATTCTGCATTTAGTTTCTACCTCTTGAAATACCTAGGCTTTGAACTTTGAGAAAATCTCCTTATTTGAAGTCACTAGACTAGGTACGACTAGGGTACCAGTCATACCCTATGGATATGACTTAGTGACCCCCTCTCATACCTTAGGTAGTGTGCTGAGGGTTATTCACTGTCCTAGTTATGATTTAGCCTCCACTCAATCATACATTAGGGTATGCGTCATACCTAACCTAGTCGTATAGAGTGTTGTCTTGAACTTGAGTGAACTATTGGGGATACGAGTTATGGGTATGGCTTAGGGTATCATTCGTACCCTTGGGTATGAGTCCATGGTGTGTAGTTGTAACCTGACCAATGTAGGGTTCCTTGGTGAAGCTTTGGGTATGAGTTAGGGTACCCCTCGTACCCTAGGGTATGGTTAACCCAAGTGAGTCATACCTACCTTAGAAGGCATTTTCCAGCTTTTAAGCCAAGAGCTTTATGGATATTTCCCTACCCCAAAAACCTTAAAACCCATGATATATAACATTTTTTGGCCCTCAATTCTTCACATTTACAAGATCAAAATCATAACAATCCTCTCTAGATTTCTTTAAACAATATATGAGGCTAGGGTTTGAAGGGTGCTTAAAATACCCTAGTATCTGGACCTTAGAAAATTTCCTAGAATTCTGGTCTCTGGACCCAATACAACTCATGGGTACGAGCTGTATGTTGGAGTATAAATGTTATGGTCCAGTCGTATACTGACCAGTATTGGTTGGTGGGATGTATTTTGGTCACTAAAATGGGTACGACTTGGTGGTATGAATCGTATGGTTGGATATGGATCATTTGGTTTCTTTACATAACCTTAGACTTGGTAACTTAAGTTGGATTTGAGTACTAGTGGATTACCAGAAGTCATAATCCAAGGTACGAGTCATACCCAAGAGTACCCTGGACTCGTATGATGGACAATGTTCAAACCTTCTATGATTCTATCTTGCCAGGGATACCGGTAACGGGTATGGATAATATGCTATTAATACGACTTATTTAGGATGAGTCATATACTGGATAGTGATGGGTCCAAGGGTTAAGGCTTAGGATACGAGTGGTGGGTACCACTCGTATCAAAGGGTACAGCTCATGAGGGTCAGTCATACCCCTGTGATGGAATTTTTGTGCAACTTAAGTGGGGTTATTCTGGATATTTTTCCGCTTATTCTAATAAGGTCCCACGGATTCCAAATCTCTTGGGAGGATATTTACCCTGTTATTCTATTCATTAACACTTAGAAACTCTTCCTAGACACTCTATAATTCTCTCAAAAACTTTAGGGCAAGAATGTTAGGGTTTCAACTAAAGTACTAATTTGGGGATCTTGTTGGTGGTTTCTCTCCATCTACTTTGATAATTAAAGCATATTTTCTTCTCTCATTATTAGTTCCAACTAAAGGCATGGTTTAATACAATGTTTTTATAATTTGAATATTGTATGATTTATGGTTTTTAACTATGATTTGGGGGGTTTCAAAATGCTTGATTGTGGTTTTCCCATGTTTTAATGATGTTTTCGTATGCATTAATGGTGGTTTTGGATAATTATTTGCATAGGAATGGTTCTTTGGTAATTGATTTTGGTTTTGGAAATACTATTCCCCTAATGTGTTTGATAAAATGTCTTTAACAATGTTTTCATTATAATATTGGTTTTTCAATGGAACTTATGCATGGTTTAAACTTGGTAATAGAACCCTAAATTTTATGAATGGTTTAAATAGATTGGAAAGGCCTTGGTGGCCATGGTTTTGGTTAATTGGAAATCATGAAGGGTACATGGAATCCCTTAAACCTATATCTGCTTAGCTATGGACAAAACTTACAAGTTATTATTGGTATAATGATACCACTATTAATGTCCTTGGTTAATAAATAGTTAATGGATTGGTTGGTTTCCTGGTAATGGTTTTAATTGGGATGTAATGGCGGGGGGTGTAGAAAAGTCGTAGAAGGTGGAGGTATCGAGAGTACAAAAATTGGTAACTCATATTTGCCAATGTTAGATTGGTCTTGGTGACTGTGTGCATGATGTCATACATTATATTTGGTAGATGTACTAGTTATCCTAGGTTTTTATTCCCTAGTCATACGACTTCACACACTGCAGCCCATTAAGCAGGAGGAGCTGAATCCATATAGCTCATAAGTAGTTTAGGACGGCGGAACTACACAAGCCAAGTAAAGGTTTTAATGGCATGCTAATCCCGGTTACCTTTCCTGGCATGGTTATATATATATATGTGTGTGTGTGTGTGTGTGTATGTATAGTTGTGTGCATATGGATGGTTTTACTTAATTTTATAACTGACATTATTTTATCCTTATCCTGAGTTTATGTTAGCGATCATTAGGTAAACCATCTACGGGCGTATACCCAAGCTATGCAGGAACCGAACATTCTACTTCTCCTATATAGTGATTGACACGGGGACAATTGTTAGATTGAAGTGGTGAGCTTTTATTTTTTTAAAAGGCTCTATTTCATGTTATTGATATTTTTAGACATTTTGATTTATTTTTGGATATTAGTTTTAGCTATGGTTGGGGACATGTCCCAACCAGATATTCTTACTCTTTTGGTTAAAGGCTTTGTTGTACTGCTATGGGTTGGAATGGGCGAGATCGATATTGGTGTCTGCCTTAGTAAAGGCATTGGAATTAGGGCTGACATCCTTGGACATAATTTCTCATTGTTCTATCATATTTTATTTTGGGATTAATCATATTATGTTTTGAAACTTATTTGTTTATGGCCTGGTTTATGACTCTTGTTTCAGTATTGGTTTGGTTCGGTGGTTTGGTGGTACAGTTTGGTGTAATAGGATGACTTGATAGGGTTGGTCTAGGAATAGACCTATCCCAAAGTTAGTCCTTGTCTAGATATGCTATCTTGCTATTTATTCAGAATTTAGACAACTCAAGGTATGCAAATAGTGGTTGGGTTGGGTAACAGTGGATGGTCCCCGATCCAGGTTAAACTTGGGATACCCATTATGATAAGGCCCCCAGTCGGATCATGTCAAGTTGGTATTAGATATTTAGGTTCATGGTTAATTGGGAGTCCACAAAGCCATGTCGAGTAGAGTCTCTTTTAGGAGTGTGTAGCATGCCACACTCATAAGAGAGAGGCTATAAGGCATTTAGGAATGTTTCACTTTCTTGGTATTCTGTTTTCAAGCTTGGAGTCTAAGTCTTGAAATTCTTCTCTAATCTTTGGTTTTTCACTTTTTAGATCATGCCTCAAAGATCCGAAACATATAGAAACTCTTCAATCCCATCTGGGGACAATGTTGATATGGAGCATCCTACATCTGGAGTTCATCTTCGATCTCAGGGTCCTATCCTCGATAGTTTTGAAGTTTCTCCAGTTGCTTCTAATCTTCCTCAAGATGAGCGGGATGTGTCTAGTGGGCTGTCTACTGAGGCCACAAGGGTTGGTTAGTTTATGAAACTAAATCCTCCTACATTTATTGATGTGAAGGTAGAGGAGGATCCTCATGGTTTATTGGATGAAATAGAGAAGATATTTAGGGTGATGTAGGCTACCAATGTGGAAGGTGTAAACTTTGTAGCTTATGAGCTCAATGATGTTGCGAATCAATGGCACAAAGAGTGGGATAAGTATAGACGAGATATTGAGGTGTCATCTTTATGGGATGCCTTCTCTAGTGCTTTTCTAGATTATTTCTTTCCTCAAGAGCTGAGGGAAGCAAGGATGGAGAAGTTTGTGAATCTTAAGCAAGGGAGAATGTTTGTTAAGGAATATGCCTTGAAGTTTCACCAGTTGTCAAGGTAGGCTTCTAATTTAGTGGCTAACATGAGAGTGAGAATGAGAAAGTTCATTTCAAGGTTGAATCAGGATTTGATCTTGGAAAGCAAGATTGTCTTGCTGATTAAAGATATGGACATTTCTACGTTGACTATTCATATGCAGCAGGTAGAGATGACAAGATGAAATAGGTAGAGTTCAGAGATCGGCAGGGTAAGGGGAGCAGGTTTTTTGATAAGGGAGGTTCTCAGTCTCAGGGTGTTGAGATGGCATTAAATGATAGAAAAAGAAGTGGGGGAGTTCTGGTTCCTTCTTTACTGCTAGTGCTTCTTACCCGAAGCAGTCGGGTAACAAGCGTCACCAGGGTGGTGATAATTTTTTAGCATAGAGTGCCCAATCTCATGAGAGTGAGGGTCAGTTGGTTTCTTTATGCCCTCTTTTCTGGTTATTTGGTCATCCTCATTGGGGTTATTACAATAAATGGAGGGACAAATATTTTAAGTGTCTCCAGGCAGGACATTGTCTCAAGGATTGTCCAATTAATAAGGTTGCTACGGGAGTAAATAAGGTACCGGTGGCTTCATCTTCTACTACTACACCCGATGGTGTCGCGTCTACGTTTATTACTACTCCTGGTTCTAGTGTTGGCCGAAATAGGTTATATGCTTTGGCATCCCAACAGGATTCTGAGGTATCACCTGAGGTCGTTACTGGTACGTTACAACTCTTTTCTTATGGTGTGTATTGTCTGCTTGATCCAGGGTCCACTATTTCTTATGTGACCCTATTTATGGTTGTACGTATTGGTTATGACCCTGAGGTTATTTTAAATCTTTTTTCTATTTCTACCTCGGTAGGTGACGTAGTTATTGCTAAGAGAGTCTATAGGGGATGTTTGGTATATGTTAGTGGTAGGAAAACTTTGGTAGATTTGTTTGAACTTGATATGGTGGATTTTGACATCATTCTGGGGAATGATTGGTTGCACTCTTGTATGCGCCCTTGCATTTTTGTACCCGTAAGGTTTTCTTTAGGTTCCCTGGTAAACTGGTTATAGAGTGGGAGGGAGGTTCTCTAGCTCCTAGGGGGAGGTTTATTTCTTATCATAGATCTCGAAGGTTAATCTCTAAAGTTTGTCTTTATCACTTCGTCCGGGTTAAATATTCTAACTTAGAAGGTCTTTCTTTCCAGTCAGTCTCGGTGGTAAATGAGTTTCCTGAGCTCTTCCCGAATTATCTTCTTAGTGTTCCTCTGGATTGGGAAATAGAGTTTGGTATTGACTTGGTTCCGGACACATGTCCAATATCTATTCCTCCTTATAGAATGGCTTCGGCTGAGTTGAGGGAACTCAAGGAGCAACTTAATAATCTTCTGGATAAGGGTTTTATTCATCCTAGTATATTCCCGTGGGGTGCATCAGTGTTGTTCGTGCACAAAAAGGATAGTTCCTTTTGGATGTGCATTGACTATGGGCAGTTGAATAAGGTGACAGTCAAGAACAAGTATCCTCTTCCAAGGATAGATGATCTATTTGATCAGTTGTAAGGTGCCAAGATCTTTTCTAATATAGATCTTCAGTCTGAGTATCATCAGCTAAAGATTAGGGATGTGTATATCCCTAAGATGGATTTTTGTACAAGGTATGGGCACTTTGAAATTTTGGTGGTGTCATTTGGATTGACTAAAGCCGGTATTGATGGATTCAATGAACAAGGTTTTCAGCAGTTCTTGGATCTTTTTGTCATTGTGTTTATTGATGACATTCTTGTTTATTCCAAAAGTGAGGTAGATCATGCTAATCACCTTCGTGTGGTATTACAGACCTTGAAGGAACAATAGTTGTTTTCCAAGTTCACCAAGTGGGAGTTTTGGTAAAACGTTGTGACTTTGATTGGTCATATTATTTCTAGATAGGGGATCATGGAGGATCTGCAAAAGGTGATTGTGGTTAAAGGGTCTAGACCCACGATGCCAACCAATATTTAGAGCTTCTTGGGCTTGGCTGGGTATTATACGCGGTTTGTGGAAGGCTTTTCATCTATAGCTGCTCTTTTGACAAAGTTGACTCAGAAGAAGGTTAAGTTTTCTTGGTCGGATGCTTGTTAGGGGAGTTATAAGAAGTTGAAAGACAAGCCGACTTTGGTTCTAATTCTGACTTTGCCGCAAGGCGATGATGGGTTCGTGTTCTATTGTGATGCATCTCGGGTAGGTCTCAGTTGTGTTTTGATACAGCATAGGAAGGTGATTTTCTATGCTTCAAGGTAGTTGAAGGTACATGATAGGAACTATCCTACTCATTATTTGAAGTTATTGGCAGTTGTGTTTGCTTTGAAAATATGGTGGCATTATTTGTACGATTTAAACATGGACATCTTTTCTGATCATAAGAGTCTACAACATGTGTTCACTCAGAAGGAGCTCAATCTCAGGCAGAGAAGATGATTGGAGCTTCTTACAAACTATGATATGAGTCTCCACTATCACCCAGGTATGGCTAATGTGGTTGTTGATGCTCTTAGCAGGTTGTCCATGGGGAGTTTAGATCATGTGGAGAAAGGAAAGAGGAAATTGGTGAAGGATATTCACCACTTGTCTAATCTTGGAGTTCTCCTCTTGGACTCTAAAGATAGAGGTATAATGGTACAAGAAGTGGTTCGATCATCTATTGGTGAAGAGATTAAGGAGAAGCAAGTGTTGGATCCTATCTTAGTAAAAATCAAGGGTGATGTTGGTGGGAAAAAGTTGATGGTGTTTAAGATCAGTGGTGATGGTACCAAGGAAGGTTGTGTGTTCCTAATGTTAACGATTTACGGAAAAGGATTCTGGCTGAGGTTCATGAGTCACGCTATGCTATTCATCCTAATTCCACGAAGATGTATCATGATGTCAAAGAGATGTATTGGTGGAATAGTATGAAGAGGAATGTGGCTAACTTTGTGGCCAAATACTTGGTGTGTCAACAAGTTAAGGTTGAACACATGAGACTTGGTGGGTTATATCAAGAGATTGTTTTGCCTAAATGGAAATGGGAGGTAATCAATATGGATTTCGTTACCAATCTTCCTTGGTCTCGAAATCAATATGATTCAATTTGGGTCATCGTGGATAGTATGACAAAGTATGCTCAGTTCTTGCCAGTGAGGACTACTTTTTTGGTGGAGGATTATGCGAAGTAATATATTTAGGAGATTGTGAAGCTACATAGGGTACCTGTTACGATTATCTCTGATCGTAATATGTAGTTTACATCTCACTTTTGGCAGTCTTTTTAGAAAGGTTTGGGGACTAAGTTGAGTCTGAGTACTGCTTTTTATCGCAGACGGGTGGGCAGGTACAAAGAACTATTCAGACATTAGAGGATATGTTTCGAGCTTGTGTGATTAATTATGGTGGAAATTGGATTGAGCATCTACCTTTGGTAGAGATTACTTACAACAATAGTTATCATTCTAGTATTGGTATGACTCCTTTTAAGGCATTGTATGGAAGGAGGTGTAGATCTCCTATTGGTTGGTTTGAGCTTGGGGAGGCGGATATGTTTGGTCCCAACTTGGTTTATCAGGATATAGAGAAGGTGAAGGTGATTCAGGATAGGCTTAAGGCTTCCCAAAAGTCCTATGCGGATGTTAGTCATAGAGACTTGGAGTTTGAGGATGGGGATAAGGTTTTCATCAATGTATCTCCCATGAAGGGAGTAGTGCGGTTTGGTAAGAAAGGAAAGATTAGTCCCCGATATGTTGGTCCTTATGAGATTCTGCAGAAGGTTGGTAATGTTGCTTACGAGTTGGAGTTACCTTCTATCTTAAGTCTGGTTCATCCAGTATTTCATGTCTCTATGTTAAAGAAGTGTCTTAGTGATCCTTCTTCAATTGTGCCTTTGGAGGGGTTGGGTATCTCGGACTCTCTGTCTTATGAAGAGGTCCTAGTTGAGATTTTGGATAAAAAGGTTCGTCAGTTGCAAACCAAGGATGTGGCTTCAGTTAAGGTTCTGTGGCAGAACCATATGGTGGAAGAAGCTTCATGGGAAGCGGAGGAGGACATAAAGTCCAAGTATCCGTATCTATTTTTTTCTTTTGGGATTCGTGCGGAAAGTATGTGTCTTCAACATATATTTATTTTTTGAGTTTGCTAAATAAAAGATTAATATGTTAAATAGTGGGAATATATTTGATAATGCAAATAACTAATGTGTGTGGTTACCCCTACCTTGTCCGTCATTTGGGGACAAACCTTTCTAGTGGGGGAGACTGAAATACCCTAGTTTCTGGATCATAGAAAATTTCTTGGAATTCTTGTCCCTGAACCTAATACGACTCATAGGTACGAGCCTATGTTGGGGTATGAATGATATGGTCTAGTCGTATGCTGACCAGTGTTAGTTGGTGGGATGGATTTTGGTCACTAGAATGGATATGACTGGGTTGTATGAGTCATATGGTTGGACACGGATCTTTTAGTTTCTTTACTTAACCTTAGACTTGGTAACTTAATTTGGATCTGAGTACTAGTGGCTCACTGGGAGCCGTAAGCCAAGGTAAGAGTCATACCTAGGACTCGTACGGTAGACAGTGTTCGAACCTCCCGGCATGGTTATATATCTATATATATATGGATTGTCTTACTTGGTTTTATAAATAGAATTATTTTATCCTTATCCTGAGTTCATGCTAGCGATCACTCGCTAACCCATTTACGGGCGGCTGTATACCCATGATATGCAGGAACCGGCTATTCTACTCCTCCTACATTGTACTTGACTCACGAAAAACAGTTGGATTAAAGTGGTAAGCTTCCATCGTTCAGGAAGGCTCCATTTCTTATTATGAATGTTTTTAGACATTTTGATTTATTTTTGGATATTGTTTTGGGTTATAGTTGGGGGCATGTCCCAACTGGATATTCTTACTCTTTTGGTTAGAGGCTTTGTGGTACCGTTATGGGTTGGAATGGACGAGATTGGTATTGGTGTCGGCCTTAATATGGACATTGGAATTCGGGTTGACATCCTTGGACATAATTTCTCACTGTTCCATCGTATTTTATTTTGGGATTAATCATATTAGATTTTGGAACTTATTTGGTAATGTCCTGGTTTATGGCCCTTATTTTGATATCGGTTTGGTTTAGTAGTTTAGTTGGTACGGTTTGGTATGATGGGATGACTTGATAGGGTTGGTCTAGGAATAGACCTATCCCAAAGTCAGTCCTTTTCCAGATATGCTATCTTGCGATTTGTTTGAAATTTAGCCAACTTAAGGTATTCTAATTTAGCCAACTCAAGGTATGCTAATGATGGTTGGGTTGGATAACAGGGGGTGGTCTCCGGTCCTAGTTGGACTTGGGATGACCATTACAACAAGGCCCTTGGTCGGGTCATATCAAGTTGGTATCAGAGCTTTAGGTTCATGGTCAATTGGGAGTCCACAAAGTCATGTTGAGTAGAGTCTCTTTTAGGGGTGTGTAGCATGCCACACGCATAAGAGAGAGTCTACAAGGCATTTAGGAATGTTTCACTTTTTTGGTATTCTATTTTCAAGCTTGGAGTCTAAGTCTCAAAATTCTTCTCTAATCCTTAGTTTTTCACCTTTTAGATCATGCCTCGACAATCTGGAACACAAGAAAACTCTTTAGTCCTATATGGGGATAATATTGATGGGGTACGTCCTACGTCTAGAGTTCATCTTCGATCTCAGGGTCCTATCCCTAATAGTGGTAGAGTTTCTCTAGTTTCTACTAGTCTTCCTCAGGGTGAGGTGACTAATGCGGAATTTTGCCAGTCTTTTCATATTATTGCTAAATTGGTTGTTGCTCAGTGTAACACCCCAAGAGTACACCCTGGACGCGACATAGTGGTTGGAACCATAAGTGATCCCAAGCTAACCCATGAACTGGCATACTATTAAGCAACTGAATTATAACATAATAAATAGTTGTTCTACTGTGCGGAAACATAATATACTAAAAAATCTAAAATAGATACAATACCGATATAGCTTTACAATATGATAAATCTGAAGGATAAAATTGAAATTGCATGAATGACTCTGACTGACATCTGTGAAGCCTCTACTATACTGACTATAGATAGCTAGGACAAGCCTCCAACTACCACAAATAAATACACATGAAAATAAATGAACTGTACATGAACTAAAACTGTCTTGAGTTCTCGAAGTAGGAGAACTCATCACCTGCTGGCTGAAATCTGCAACGGTCTAATCATGATGCGTAGGCTATAACTGATACCTACATTATGAGAAAATATAGAACATAGACATATATGTAGATCAGTACTTCTGGAATGTACTGAGTATGCAGGGGTAAATACAATAAGTAAAATTGATTTCATACATAATCATAAAACATGCATGGTAGACTCAGCAATAGGCAAGAATAAATTGACAACTAAAATATCTTAAAGTATGAGTGACAAACATTCTCTGATAAAATGGTGAATCTCTACACTTAGTTTCTATAAACTTGCTTTAATGATATAAGTATCACTGAAGCTGGAATATGATAAAACATGGATATTGCATGAATACTGGGTCTGAAACTACGTGATGGAGACTAACATAAAATGAGGATCTGAATATACAATCACACTGAGCATGAATACATAAACATACTAACTTATCTGATTAACTAAATGTCTGATAGCTGAATACTGGGCATGTAAGACTGGACTAAACTTAGTCTAAATAACGGGACTAAAACTGTAGAGTATTATGCATATGAGATAAGGAATGACTGAGTAACATGAGATAACTGAGCATGAATTCATGAAAACTGTATTATTTTAGAATGCAAGACCAAGCGTATAACATGCTTCTGAAATAGTCTACAAACTAAGGTACTAAAATACTGATAACTGTGCGCTATGGTCAAGCAAACCTGAAATTAAACTGAGTTACAGATCTGATTACTCGACTAAGACTATAACTAAGATGGTAACTGAGACTATAACTGAGACTGTAACTAAGATCATATTAACACTAGAAAATGAGTTTTAAATACTAATTAACTGATATCTCAGTTTACGATACTATAGTACTGATAACTGAGTGACTGTTTCTGACAGTCCTAATTTTGTAGAATGGAACTGAGTTTTATATTGAGCTGAGTGACTGTGTCTAATAGTCCTGAATCTGTAGAACTGAACTGAGTTCTATACTGAGACAGAAACTGAAACTATGAGAGGTAGTTATCTAACCGACATGCCCCTCTCCAAATAGATTAGGGTCCAACCTGTAACCCTAGTTGGGAAGGGTGTCAATACCATTCCATGGGTAAAGACAAGCTGTGAGTTAACCCTCTCTGACAGGAAGCACTTTCGTCAACCCTCGCTGGTAGGAAAACTCACGTGAGATGTATTAACCCTAGTCTGGCAGGAAGATACCTCAACCTACACTAGCTACATAGTTCGATAACTCAGGGATTGCTACAATGGGTCAAACCCTATGCTGGCAAGAATTCCCCCATCCCTGGGTTTGCTCGGTGTTGATTCCTACTCCAAACTGAATAGACACTGAACTGATTTCTAAACTATACTAGTCTTGACTGAATTATTATTGATCATGTTGTCTAACTAAACTGAACTGAGTTTACTGGGTCCCGCTGACTGATGGAATACTTTTGAGTTCTGTTAACTTACTGAGTTCACTGAGTTTTGAATTGAATACTGAACTAAGACTGTGACTGATTAATGAGTACTACTATTTGTGTCACTACTGAGACTGTTCTGTAACTATTGTAGCTCTAGGTATGCAGCTAGATTTTCAGTTATTGAATACCCCCAGGACTTGATAGCATGAAAAGTAAAGCATAGCATGATCTTGAAAAGCATAGCTATAGACAATTGTTCACAATTCATTCACTGAGATATTTTATCAAACATTTAGAGGTTATGGACTTGTACATGAATGAGAATACATGGTAACGTGTCATGATTATCCTATTTAATTCACATGGACATTCTATCAAGCACGTGGAGATTAATACTTTAATATAAGGCAATTCACCAAACACATGGGGATCATGAACTTGGACATGAGAATATCTTAAACATGGGAGCATAGCATGATTACATAACTAAGATCATGAATTGGAGAATTCATATATAATTCGCTTGAAATAGTACATGAGTGTTTCATCAAAACATGTAAAGTTCATAGCTTGAAGTAAGAATGTCTTAAACATGAGGGAACAATAGAGTTACATGGAAAAGTTCATAGCTTGGGAATTCATCTTGAAATTGAGTTAGCATGATATGGGAATTTCATCAAACATGTGGAAAGTATTAATTTAAAACATGAGAATATTGCTAAACATCATGAATTTAGGATCTATTTGGGAAATTCAAAATTCATAGCATGAGAAATTTAAAATCTTGGATGGAATCACACATGGGCTGATTTGAATTAAAAACCACAGTGAAAAAACATGAAATTCAATCTTTCTTGAACATACATAATACCATAATAATGGAAAATTCATTCATTAATTAAAAGAAAAGAGTTTTTGGGCTCAGTGGGTAAAAGAGGACCCATGGATTAACTCCCACATACCTTAAAGCTTTAATATTGAAGGAGACACACAATCTTGAAAGCATTCTTGAATTAGGAAGCTTGAGTTCTTGATTTTCTTGAAGAAAAGTTGATGAAGTTCTTGGTGTTCTTGAGGAGGCTAGTTTTTTTCTTTGAGAGAAAAGATGAATAATTGAGTGTATATTGCTTTTGGGGGCTGAAATTAAGTGTTATGGGTGGATTTGGGTAAGGAAAAGTGACCAAAGTGCCCCTAGACCCTTTAGAAACTGAATTAGTGTGTGAAACAGTTCCGTAACGCGCATGCCGACGGGTCGCGTCCCTATCACATCGGCTTACTGCCTCACACAGAAAATGCCATAACTTTTCGCTCGGGTATCAGAGTTTGGAAAAATTGGTATAGTTGGAAATATAATTCAATTATCTACAATTTTGTGGGTTTTGATCTGCAAAATTATATGTATATAAAAAGTTATATACGTTTAAAGTAGACCCTTATAGAATCAAATGCCAAACTTTGAACGAATCAAAGGCTCTAAGCTCAACTTTGTTTTAAGTGATTCTTATGAACATTTTTCACCTCAAAAGCAAATAAAACATGAGGATAAAGATTATGAAACTTATATTCACATGGGAATCATTTGAATTATAGCTTTTACATGTCGGAACTACAGTTCAAAGACTAGCCCAAAAATGCGGGGTATTACATTATCTCCTCTTTGGGAATATTTGTCCTCGAATGAGACTGATTAGACTGAGAGTACTATACAAAGGTAACTGAGATCATATTCTGAACATGAGTGACTTGGAACATGATTGCATAAATGATTCTAAAACATGATACATGAACTGAATATCATAGACTGAACTGATTTCTTGAATACATGCAATCACATGAGAATGATATACGGATGTGATAGAAAGGAGAGAGTGAACTGATGAGTAACTATTATTTTAGGCTGGATCTAATTTTGTAAAGAAAAATGAAATATTTAAAATATGAATACTCGGTGTATAACAATACATCTCTCCCTTGGGATACTTCGTCCCCCGAATAATACTGTCTTGGCTGTAATACTAAGGAAAGACCAAGATGATGCACGGGAAACTTATGGACTAAATATCTGGGATCTAAAACTGATACATGATGCATGAAATAAACTAAATTTATGACTTGCATGGTCGTGAATGAATTACCTCATGAATAGGAAAGATGGAAAATCATAGGAACTTGTTTGTCTGACTGCTAGACTGTATTTTTGGCTATACGGACTGAATTATACTGAAAGCTTATACTCAACTATAGATTCCACTTGTACACCAACATGACATTCAAGCCTATCATCATAACCACACATGAACTTGTAGGAAAACCACCACAAAAACATCTTTCTCATTTTCTCTAAACCTTTATCCTTAAAACTTTCATGCACTAGCCCAAGAAAACACACATAGAATTTTAACTAATCATGACATAAGGAGAGGTCACTGAAATTTTGAACATAAGGACCTAAAACATGAAAGAATAACTTTGACACTCAGCTGAGGCCTGAGGAATAAAGTATCAATGACATAAATTCAGCAGAGAGGTCTAAATTGAGGACATACATGTCATAAACTAAATTTTGCTAATCATTATGAGTGTAGCATGAGTATATGGATCTAAAAAAATTATAAAACATGAGTACATGAGCCATGATCTGCATGACCTGAGTTTGGAGTTCATGATTTCATGGAACATGATTTATACTCCTGAGTGAACTGGAACTCCTCATACTAGAACTGAAAGCGTAAATGGTTTTTCTATAAAGTGCATAAATATGAGCTGTGATAATGGAGCTGACATGTTAGGCATGAGTAGACATCGTGATGGCTAAAAAACTTTGCACTGAGATAAGAATAGGTTGGGAATCGTCTTTCCTTACTGCTTTTCTACACACGCTAGCACTACTACTAGAATCTAAAAGCCTTACTTGGTTACTTGTTCTATTATCTCCCCCTTAGCTTTAAGCCATCATCATAAGTCTGTGACCACTTTACTAAATTCTAAACTGAACTGCAGTCGCTTTACTCTAGAGTATGGGGTATAATAATACACATGAATGATAAACTCATCCATACCATCATACTTAATCTCGAATCAACAAACTAAAATTCCTGCATCTACTGTTCAAGCCTACTGATTTACCTTTCGTACAACTAGACCCATGAATATATAATCTGCTCAATCTGGATAACGCTATCCCAACTCTACTACTGCTAAACTTCTGGGTTCATACTTCTAACTCTAAATCACATACTGTAAAAGGGATTCTGAGAAGGAAATCTGAATGCACATTTGACTTTGGTTTAATGCAAGATTTTCATGAATATGAATGAAATATTTCAAACCTTATGACATAAGGGCACTGATGGGATACTTTTTGAGCCAATATATAATCCCATAACTGTCAGTGGGGATTGGCTGAGGAAATATTGTCTATAAGGACTTAAGCTTCACTATTTTTATTGCCTCAAAACTAAGGCAGATTTAGCATGAATAGAGCAAGATGAGGATCTACATAGATTTTTTAGATAATACTTCTACTGCACGTTCAAAGACTTGAAAGAAGGGAGATATTTTTTAAATGACCTGTAGCCTCTCGAAGAAAAATATAGACATCTCCGTACCATTTTGCAAGACTCTACTAGACACGACTTCATAGACACCCTAGGACACTTGAACTCTGTGCTCTAATACCAAGTTTGAAATGCCCTAAGAGTACAACCTAATGCCACACAGTGCTTGGAACCATAAGTGATCACAAGTTAACCCATGAACTATCATACGGTTAACCAACTGAATTATAACTTAATAAATAGTTATTCTACTGTGCGGAAACATAATCATACTAGAAAAAAATATAAAATAGATACAATACTGAAAAATCTTTACAATCTGATAAATCTAAAGGATGAAACTGAAATTACATGACTGACTCTGACTGACATCTAAGAAACCTCTACTTTACTGACTATAGATAGATGGGACATGCCTCCAACTACCACTAATCAATACACATGAAAATAAATAAACTGTACATGAACTAAAATTGTCTGGAGTTCCCGAAGTAAGACAACTCATCACCTACTTGATGGAATAAGCAACTGTCTGATCATGATGCATAGACTATAACTAATACCTATATTATAAAACAATGTAGCACATAGACATATATGTGGATCAGTACCTCTGGAGTGTATTGAGTATGCAGGGGTGAATATAATAAGTAAAACTGATTTCATACGTAATCGTAAAACATGAATGCTAAGTGTAAGTAGACTTACCAATAGGTTGGAATAAACTAAAAACTAAAATATCTTAAAGCATAAATGAAAAAAATTCTATGATAATATGGTGAATCTCTACATTTAGTTTTTGTAAACTTGCTTTAATGATATAAGTATAACTGAAGATGGAATATGACAAAACATAGATACTGTATAAATACTAGGCCTGAAACTACGTGATGGAGACTGACATAAACTGGGGATCTAAATATACAATCACACTGAGCATGAATGCATAAACATACTAACTTATCTGATTAACTGAATGTCTGATAGCTGAATACTGGGCATGTAAGACTAGACTGTACTTAGTCTGAATAACAGGACTAAAATTGTAGAGTATTATGCATATAAGATAAGGACTGACTGAGTAACATGAGATAACTGAGCATGAATTCATGAAAACGGTATATTTTAGAATGCAAGACCAAGCGTATAATATTATTCTGAATTAGTCTATAAACTGAGGTACTGAAATACTGATAACTGTACGCTATGGTCAAGCAAACCTGAAATTGAACTGAGTTACTAATCTGATTACTCGACTGAGACTGTAACAAAGATGGTAACTGAGAATATAATTGAGACTGTAACTAAGATCACATTTACACTGAAAAATGAGTTCAGAATACTAATTAACTGATATTTGAGTTAACTGATACTATAGTACTGATAATTGAGTGACTATTTCTAACAGTCCTAATTCTGTAGAATGTAACTGAGTTCTATACTAAGTTGAGTGACTGTGTCTGACAGTCCTGAATCTGTAGAACTGAACTGAGTTTTATACTGAAACTGAAATTAAAACTGTGGGAGGTAGTTATCTAACCGACATGCCCCTCTCCAAATAGATTAGGGTCCAACCTGTAACCTCAGTTGGAAGTGTGTCAATACTGTGCCACGAGTAAAGATAAGTTATGAGTTAACCCTCTCTAACTAGAAGCACTTTCATCAACCCTAGCTGGCAGGAAAACTCATATGAGATGTATCAATCCTAGTTTGGTAGGAAGATATTTCAACCTATACTGTCTATGTAGTTCTATAACTCATGGATTTCTACTAAGGGTCAAACCCTATGCTGGAAGGAATGCCCCCATCCCTGGGTTCGCTCGATGTTGATTTCCACTCCTAATAGAATAGACACTGAACTGATTTCAAAACAGTACTAGGCTTGACTGAACTGTTATTGATCATCTTGTCTAACTGAACTGAACTGAGTTTATTGGGTCCTGCTGACTGATGGAATACTATTGAGTTCTGTTAACTGACTGAGTTCACTGAGTTTTAAACTAAATACTGAACTGAGACTATTACTGAGTAGTACTATTTGTAACACTGCTGAGACTGTTTTGTAACTACTGTAGATCAAGGTAAGCATCTAGATTTCTGGGTACTGAATACCTACTGGACTCGATAGCATGAAAAGTAAAGCATGATATTGAAAAGCATAGCCATAGTCAATTGTTCATAATTCATTCACTAAGATATTTTATCAAACATTTGGAGTTTATAGACTTGTACATGAATGAGAACACATGGTAACATGTCATAATTACCCTATTCAATTCACATGGGCATTCTATCAAGTACATGGAGATTAATACTTTAATATGGGGCAATTTTCCAAACATATGTGGATCATGAAATTGGTCATGGGAATATCTTAAACATGGGAGCATAGCATGATTACATAACTAAGATCATGAATTGGGGAATTCACATGCAATTCGCTTGAAATAGGACATGAGTGTTTTATCAAAACATGTAAAGTTCATAGCTTGAATGTAAGAATGTCTTAAACATGAGGGAATTACAGAGTTACATGGAAAAGTTCATATCTTGGGGATTCATATTGAAATTGACTTAACATGATATGTGAATTTCATCTAACGTGTGAAAATCATGAATTTAAAACATGAGAATATTGCTAAACATCATGAATTTAGGATCTATCATGGAATTTACTTGAATAAAGAATGGGAAATTCAAATTCATAGCATGAGTAATTTAAAATCTTTCATGGAATCACACATTGGCTGATTTGAATTAAAAACCACTATGAAAAATATGAAATTCAATCTTTTTTTAACATACATAATACCATAATAAAGGGAAATTCATTCTTTAATTAAAATAAAAGAGTTTTTGGGATCCATGGGTGAAAGAGGACCCATGGATGAACTCCCACATACCTTCAATCTTTAATCTTGAAGGAGAAACACAATCTTGAAAGCATTCTTGAATTAGTAAGCTTGAGTTCCTTCTTTTCTTGAAGAAAAGTTGATGAAGTTCTTGGTGTTCTTGAGGAGTCTAGGGTTTTTCTTTGAGAGAAAAGATGAATAATTAAATGTATAATACTTTTGGGGACTGAAATTAAGTGTTATAGATGGATTTGGGTGAGGGTAAGTGACCAAAGTTCCCCTAGACCCTTTAGAAGATCCATTAGTATGTGAAACAGATCCGTAATGCCCATACCGACGTGTCGCGTCGCTATCACATCGGCTTACTGTGTTACTCAAAAAATGTCATAACTTTTTGCTCGGGTATTAGATTTTAGCAAAATTAGTGTTGTTGGAAATCTAATTCAATTATCTACAATTTGGTGGGTCTTGAGCTGCAAAATTCTATGTATATAAAAAGTTATACACGTTTAAAGTAGATCCTTATAGAATCAAATACCAAACTTTGGATGAATCTAAGGCTCTAAGCTCAACATTGTTCTAAGTGATTCTTATGAATATTTTTCACCTTAAAACCAAATCAATCATGAGGATAAAGATCATGAAACTTATATTCACATGGCAATCATTTGGATTATAGCTTTTACATGTAGGAATGACGGTTCAAAGAATAGCCCAAAAATGTGGGGTATTACACTTAGGCTGAGCGGGATCTATCTAGTGGGTTATCTGCTGAGGCCACAAGGGTTGGTCAGTTTATGAAATTGAATCCTTCTACTTTTACTGGTGTGAAAGTGGAGAAGGATCCTTAGAGTTTCATGGATGAAATAGAGAAGATATTCAGGGTGATGTAGGCTACTAATGGGGAAGGTGTAAACTTTGTAGCTTATCAGCTCACGTATGTTGCGTACCAATGGTACAAAGATTGGGATAGGGACAGAGGAGATGTAGAGTAATCAATCTTATGGGATGCATTCTCTAGTGCTTTTCTGGAATGTTTCTTTCCTCAAGAGCTGAGGGAAGCAAATATGGAGGAGTTTGTGAATCTCAAGCAAGGGAGAATGTCTGACAAGGAATATGCATTGAAGTTTTACCTGTTGTCAAGGTATGCTCCTGATTTGGTGTCTGACATGAGTGATAAAATATGAAAGTTCGCTTCTGGTTAAATCAAGATTTGATCTTGGAAAGCAAGACTACCTTGCTGATTAAAGATATAGACATTACTACGTTAACTATTCATATGCAGTAGTTAGAGAACGAGAAGTAGAAATAGAAGGAGTTTAAAGATCGGTAGGGTAAGAGGAGCAAATTTTCTAATCAGGGAAGTGCTCATTCTCATGGTGGTCAGAAGTGGGAAAATTTTGGTTCCTTCTCTACTGCTAGTGCTCATTACTCGATGCAGTTAGGTGACAGGTGTCACCTGGTTGGTGATAATTTCAGGGCACAAGGTGTCTAATCTCATGTGAGTAGGGGTCAGTCGGTTTCTTTATACCCTTCTTGTTGATTTTATGGCCGTCCTTATCAGGGTTATTGCATTGAAAGAAGGTACAGATGCTTCAAGTATGGCCAGGTAGTCCATCGGCTCAAGGATTGTTCAGTTAATAATGTTTCTATGAAAGCAAATAAGGTACTGACAGCTTCATCTTTAACTCCTAAACCTAGTGGTATCACGTCTACTTCTATTACTACTCCTGGTCCTAGTATTGGCCAGAATAGGTTGTATGCTTTAGAATCTCGACAGGAATCTGAGGTATCGCTTGATGTCGTTACTGGTACGTTACAACTCATTTCTCATGATGTGTATTTTCTGCTTGATCCGGGGTCCACTCTATCTTATGTAACCCCATTTATGGCTATATATATTGGTTATGATCCTCAGGTTTTTTCGGATCCTTTTTCTGTTTCTACCATGATAGATGACTCGGTTATCGCTAAGAGAGTCTATAAGAGGTGTGTGGTATCTGTTAGTGGTAGGAAGACTTTGGTGGAATTTTTTGACCTTGATATGGTGGGTTTTGATGTTATTCTGGGGATGGATTGGTTACAATCTTATTATGCATCCTTTGATTGTTGGACCCATAAGGTTGTCTATAGGTTCCTTAGTGAATAGACTATAGAGTGGGAGGGTGATTCTCTAGCTCCTAGGGGGAGGGTTTTTTCTTATCTTAGAGCTCAGAGGTTAATCTCTAAAGTTTATCTTTATCACTTGGTTCGGGTTAAGGATTCTAACTCTAAAGGTCCTTCTTTATAGTCAGTCTCGGTGGTAAATGAGTTTCCTGAGGTCTTCCTGGATAATCTACCTAATGTTCTTCTAGATAGGGAAATAGAGTTAGGTATTGACTTGGTTTCGGACACTCGTCCAATATCTATTCCTCCTTATAGAATGGCTCCGACTAAGTTGAGGGAACTCAAGGAGTAACTTAAGGATCTTTTGGATAAGGGGTTTATTCATCCTACTGTATCCCTAGGGGGTGCATCGGTGTTGGTCCTGCGCAAGAAGGAGGGTTCCCTTCGGATGTGCATTGACTATGAGCAGTTGAATAAGGTGACAGTCAAGAACAAGTATCCTCTTCCAAAGATAGATGATTTGTTGATGTGAGGTTGGTCTTGGTGACCGTGTGCATGCATGTCACACTTTATATTTGGGGGATGTACTAGTCATCCCAGGTTTTTATTCCCTTGTCGTGCGGCTTCACGAACTGGGGCCCTTTCAGTAAAGGGAGCTGAACCCATATATCCCATGGGTGGTTTAGGACAGCAGAGCTACCTACCTTAGGTAAAGGTTTTAATGGCATGCTAAACCCGATTACCTTTTTCGGCATAGTTATATATATATATATATGTATGGTTGTGTGCATATGGATTGTTTTACTTGGTTTTATAAATGATATTATTTTATCCTTATTCTGAGTTCAAGCTAGCGATCAATCGCTAACCCATCTAAGGGCGGTTGTATACCCATGCTATGCAGGAATCGGTCATTCTACTCCTCCTACATAGTGATTGACTCAGAGACAACTATTGGATTCAAGTGGTGAGCTTCCATCTTTCCAAAAGGCTCCATTTCATATTATGGATATTTTTAGACATTTTAATTTAATTATGCATATTTGCTTTGTCTATGGTTAGGGGCATGTCCCAATCGGATATTCTTACTCTTTTGGTTAGAGGCTTTGTGGCACTTCTATGGGTTGGAATGGGTGGGATCGATATTGGTGTCGGCCTTAAAATTGGCATTGGAATTGAGGCTGACATCCTTAGACATAATTTCTCACTGTTCCATCATATTCTATTTTTGAATTAATCATATTATGTTTTGGAACTTATTTGGTTATGGTCTGGTTTATGGCTCTTGTTTTGGTATTGGTTTGGTTTGGTGGTTTTGGTTGGTACGGTTTGGTGTGATGAGAGTACTTAATAGGGTTGGTCTAGGAATAGACCTATCCCAAAGTCAGTCCTTTTTCAGATATGCTATCTTGCTATTTGTTTGGAATTCATCCGACTCAAGGTATGCTAATGGTGGTTGGGTAGAGTAACAGGGGATGGTCCCTGGTGTTGGTTGGACTCTGGATGCCCATTACGACAAGGCCCCCGGTCGGTCCATGTTAAGTTAGTATCAGAGTTTTAGGTTCATGGTTAATTGGGAGTCCACAAAGCCATATCTGTAGAGTCTCTTTTCGGGGTGTGTAGCGCGCCACACTCATAAGAGAGAGGCTACAAGGCATTTAGGAATGTTTCACTTTCTTGGTATTCTATTTTCAATCGTGGAGTCTAAGTCCCAAAATTCTTCTCTAATCCTTGGTTGTTCACTTTTCAGATCATGCCTCAACGATCTAGAACACAAGAAAAATCTTCAGTCCTATTTGGGGAAAATGTTGATGGGGTACGTCCTACGTCTGGAGTTCGTCTTCGATCTCAGGGTCTTATCCCTGATAGTTCTGGAGTTCCTTTGATTTCTACTAGTCCTCCTTAAGGTGAGGTGACTAAAGTGGAATTTCTCCAATCTATTCATACTATTGCTAAATTGGTTGCTGCTCAGGCAGAGTGGGATGTTTCTAGTGAGTTTTATGCTGAGATGACAGCGCCCAATTGCACACAAGTGTACATGGTCTACCAAGTAATATAGTCGCCTTCAAGAAAGCCAAATATTTGTCCCACAGGGACTTGTTCTGATGACTATTCAATTCTAGTTCACAATTTAGATTAATTGATGCAAGCGTAACCAAAATAGAGTTTAAAATATTTATAAATTGCAAGTAAACTAAACAGTGTGTAAAAGCAAGACTAAGGACAATCAAGAGAGTAAAACCTGGGGTTAAAGTACTTCGAACAAACATACTATGTTATTGGACTTCATTCGTTAACTCACTTATCTGGGTTGTTGATTTGTAGGGTTAATTGCATGATCATGGTCTCCCGACCTCTAATCATTTTCATAACTTGGACATTACAACTACATCGTTGAGCGGGGATATAATAATCCTATTAAGTGCTTAAAGTTATCATCCTATGTGTGAATCAAGTAAGGCTTCTTGGTGCGTCCCTGTCCTAGACGCTAATTTGAATTCCTTATTTCATAAGAGAATACAAACCCTAATTTGTTTATCTCCACATTCTATCTCCCTATTCCCTCTCCCGATAACAAAAGGTTGACAATATAAGTATTCTAAGGGTGATCAATCCTCAAAACAATTAAAAAAAGAATAAACAAGCAACCAAATATGATAAGCGAATTAAATGAAATTAATCCAAAATGAGAGTAGTCATGTTCTTTGCTTTAACCCAAGAAAGGGAGTTTTTAGCCACTAATATTCGTAATCATGATCCAAGATGAATATACAATTAAAACCATTAAAAGCTTAATTAAAGAATGAATAAAACCTAAAACGAGTTGTAGCAGCCCCTTTAATCTCCAAGATGTCACAAGCTTTCCTAGATATCCATAAAGTGTACAATCTAATGTATTTATAGTGGGCCAATCCTAGTCCATGTAGGAGTGCAAGATATCATGTGCATAAGGGCATGGGAGTAGAGTATGCTATGATTTCTTGGATAAACTAAAATGGAGCATGCTACGCATGCTATGCTACATAGGAACATGGCCACTACTCCACCTCTATGGATCATGCGACGCGGGCTATTACCACGCCTTTATTGGAATTGCACTTCACAAAATTCTCTAAGGAAAAGGAGTCTACCATGGAGCATGCATCGCGTGCTAATTGCCTGCAACTACTGGAAGTTGCATCCAAAATATTGGCTAAGTGTTCAATGTCCAACTTTTTGTTCTATGCTCGTGACATTATTTTGCCTTCCCTTCCAAGATTTTGGTGTTGTTTTACTTTTAATTTCCAGATTTTTAAAAATCATTTTATCACCATAATCATCTCCACAAACATTATACATCATCAAACACCATGTATTAGAATTCAACATAACACAACGTCGAGAATTACAAGCTAGAAACTCAAGCATAGCACTAGTCTTGACCATTTACGCTTTAATGAATTGTTGACTCTCGGCTCATTTTAATTGAATGTTACACACTCTAAACCAGTTGTTACACATATATTTACACTTTCATACCATAAGGAATTCATTAAACACATTAGAATCCAACACGGTAGACTAGAACAACACCTAGCTCAAGCTAGTTAAACTAGTTTTCTCGCCTAAACTCTAATTGATCGTTTTAAGTCCAAAATTGTTTGAAAACACTTCTAAACATTATAATTACATACTTGAACACTTAAATGCTTATTTATACCAGTATTCACTTATTAAGTACACGAATTATCCTCAAAACAAGACTAAACAAGCTAGAATAGTAACACTTGAGTGCATAAATACACTCAACATCACCACCCCACACTTAAAGCCTTGGTCATCCTCGAGCAACTCTTAACTTTAAGCATCATCAGCTAAGTATACTCTACACTTTTACTACATGAAATACACTCAAGCTAGTACTACAATGACTACACCGAATGTAAGTTTCTACTTTAAGTATGTTCTGTACACAATTGATAGTTCAAGAACACTGCTTACAAACATCCTAGCCTCAAGATTTGACTCAACAAGTGGAAAACTTATGTATATTTCTTAGTCAACATCATCATATAAATCACCCACATTCATCGAAAATGTGACCCTCACAACAAGACAGTTACCCATAATCACTTATATAAATGATATTTGTAACACAATGGGTACAAGAATCAAGTTACGCTCACTCTCTCAAGGAATTCACAAGTTGAACTAGATAAACCGTAGGCTTTCCCTTAGTGTAATACTCCACTAATATTAGAATGTTAGGCTCATGATCAAATAGGTCTTTTCGGGTTGTAATGCAGGCTAAGGAACAGGTAGGAACTATTTTGGTCAAGAATAGTGACTATCTTTCCTAAGCGCTTTATTACATCACATAATTCATTCAATTCAACTCTAACAATCAACTCACACATTTTTTGTCTACCCCATTCTTTTGTTTTTACCCCATCTTATTATGCTCATTCTCAACACTGTGTGGGAGGATTTTATTCAATTTGAAATTTTCTTTTAATTTTTTCATTACTCAACTCCCCACCACAACACATAATAATTTTTTTGAACACCAATAGCTAACACTTTAGGGGCTTCAATTTCAACTTTTCCTTCTTTAATTTCATACTCCTTAACTCACTACTTTTACACTATAGCATATAGGAACTTTGAATCAAATTAAGGTCTATCAAAGAAGGGATTAAGCTACACATGAAGATGCCAAAGAAAAAGCTAAAGGATCAATGGGGCTTACTAGGATTATGCTCAAGGGTAGGTCAAAAAAAAGGTATAAAACAAGGCTATCAAATAAATACCTATATCATCTCCTAAACCCACACTATTTATTTTTCTTTACACACACACCAGGTAAGTTCTAGACATCACATGCAACTAGAAATATACAAATACCTTACAATTACATGATACATGCTCAGATTCAAGTAGGATCGTCATAGACACTCAACTAAACAATCACATGAATTCAACATTAAGCCAAAAAGTACAAGAGTCATAATCATGAGCCTAAGAGTCTAAAAAGTAGTAATTCACACAATCAACATACTCTTTTTCAACTCAAAACACTTGCATCATGCAATCCAATATAGCACCAGAAAAATATCATACTTATTCCTACAATAAAAATTTTAAAATTACTCCTAAATTAGGAATTCCCCCACCTCACACTTAAAAATATACTTTGTCCCCAAAGTATAATTTAAAAGTAGAGATAGAAATACTCTCAGAGCTCTCTAGGCTTAGCTAGTAGCATCTTTACACATCTGTAGGATCTGAGGACCTCACACTTAGTCTTTGACATGCTCCTTAGCTCAGGTTTCCGGTACTCAGACTTTCCATTAACTTGTGATTCAATCAGAAACAAAACTACGTAAAGTAAAAACTAAAAAGTGGAAAATAAAACATAGATACTTGACTTGCGTTACCTCCCAGGCAATGCTTGATTTAGTGTCGCGGAACACCCCAACTCAACTTAACCAAGTTCCTTCATCCTTTTCCTCACACTTGGAGGCCATCTTTTTATTTGTTTCTGACCTCTTGAATGTGAACTCTCAAGGTCAACAACTTTCTTAACTTTAGACTTTTTAGGCTCATTAATTTGCATTATGTTGGCTCAGGTGGTTATGGCTTAGGGTGCTCAATGAGGGTGCCCGAAGAGGTATTTTATGGAATATGATCCACCACCCCACACTTATCCCCTTCAATCACAGTAATCATGCACATATCTTTATAGTGGGATAGTGTGTTAAGCAGTTTATACGATTTAAAAAATGACTCTTCATCTTCCAATCTCATTGTGAGCATACCTTTTCTCACATTAATTAAAGTTCCTCCTGTTGCTAAAAATGGACGCCCCAAGATGAATTGTACCTGTTCATCTGCCTAAAAATCTAGAATAATAAAATCAGCATGTTTACCAACTTTCCATGTAGGAGTGCAATATATCATATGCATGAGAGCATGGGAGTAGAGGATGATATGATTTCTTGGATAAACTAAAATGGAGCATGCTACGCATGCTATGCTATATAAGAACATGGACAATACTACATCGCTATGGAGCATGCGACGCAGGCTATTACCATGCCTTTACTGGAATTGCACTTCACAAAATTCTCTAAGGCAAAGGAGCCTACCATGGGGCATGCATCATATTCTAATTGCCTGCAGCTACTGGAAGTTGAATCCCAAATATTGGCTAAGTGTTTAACATCCAACTTTTTGTTCCATGCTCGTGACATTATTTTGCCTTTCCTTCTATGTTTTTGGTGTTGTTTTCCTTTTAATTTCTAGATTTTTCAACATCCATTTATCACCATAATCAGACCCACAAACTTTCTACATCATCAAACACCATGGATTAGAATTCAACATAACACAACGTCGAGAATTACAAGCTAGAAACTCAAGCATAGCACTAGTCTCGATCATTTATGTTTTAATAAATTGTTGACTCTCGGTTCATTTTAATTGAATGTTACATACTCTAAACCAGTTTTTTCGCATATATTTACACGTTCATACCATAAGGAATTCATTAAACACATTAGAATCCAATGGGATAGACTAGAACAACACCTAGCTTAAGCTAGTTAAACTAGTTTTCTCGCCTAATCTTTAATTAATTGTTTTAGTCCAAAATTATTTGAAAACACTTCTAATCATTATAATTACATACTTGAAAACTTACATGGTTATTTATACCATTATTCACTTATTAAGCACACAAATCATCCTCAAAATAAGACTAAACAATCTAGAATAGTAACACTAGAGTGCATAAATACACCCAACATGAAGACACAAGGGTTGGTCAGTTTATGAAACTGAATCCTCCTACTTTTATTGGTGTAAAGGTGGAGGAGGATCCTCAGGGTTTCTTGGATGAAATGGATAAGATATTCAGGATGATCAGGCTACTAATAAGGAAGGTGTAAACTTTGGAGCTTATCAGCTCAAGGATATTGTGTACCAATGGTACGAAGAATGGGATAGGGGTAAGGGAGGTGTGAAGGAGTCATCCTTATGAGATGCCTTCTCTGGTATTTTTCTTGATAATTTCTTTTCTCAAGAGCTGAACGAAGCAAAGATTGAGAAGTTTGTGAATCTTAAGTAAGGGAGAATATCTGTCAAGGAATATGCCTTAAAGTTTCACCAGTTGTCAAGGTATGCTCCAAATTTTATGGCTGAAATAAGAGCAAAAATGAGAAAGTTTGCTTTTGGGTTGAATCGAGATTTGATCTTGGAAAGAAAGATTGCCTTGATGATTAAAGATATGGACATTTCTAGGTTGACTATTCATATGTAGTAGGTAGAGGATGAGAAGAGGAAATAGGCAAAGTTCGAAGATCAGTAGGGAAAGAGGAGTAAGTTTTTTTATCTAGGAGGTGCTCAGTCTCAGGGTGGTCGAAATGGAAGCAAATGGAAGAAAAAAAGTGGGGGAGTTCTGGTTCCTTCTCTACTACTAGTGCTCCTTATCGAAAGCATTCAGGTGACAAGAGTCACCAAGGTGGTGGAAATTTTGGGGAACAAGATGCTCAATCTCAGGCGAGTGGGGGTCAATTGGATTTTTTATGCCCTCCTTGTTTGTTTTGTGGTCGTCCTTATCAGGGTTACTACGATGAAGAAAGGAACAAATGCTTCAAGTGTGGCCTGGCAGGCCATCGACTTACAGATTGTTCGGTTAATAAGGTTACGACGGGAGAAAATAAGGTACCGATGGCTTCATATTCTACTTCTGCACCCGGTGGTACCATAGATACTTTTGTTACTTCTCCTGGTTTTAATGTTGGCCAGAATAGGTTGTATGCTTTGTGTCCCAACAGAAATTTGAGTCATGATGTCGTTACTGGTATGTTACAAATCTTATTTATTGACGTGTATTGTCTGCTTGATTCGTGGTCCCCTCTTTCTTATGTGACCCCATTTGTGGATGTTTGTATTGGTTATGATCTTGAGGTTGTTTCGAATACTTTTTTTATTTCTACCCCGGTAGGTGACATAGTTATTGCTAGGAGGGTCTATAGGGGGTGTGGTATCTTTTAGTGGTAGGAACACTTTGGTGGATATTTTTGAACTTGATATGGTAGATTTTGATGTTATTCTGGGGATGGATTGGTTACACTATTGTTACACATTCTTTAATTGTTGAACCCGTAAAGTTGTCTTTAGGTTCCCTGGTAAACCAGTTATAGAGTAGGAGGGTGATTCTCTAGATCCTAGGAGGAGGTTTATTTCTTATCTTAGAGTTTGGAGGTTAGTCTCTAAAGGTTGTCTTTATCACTTAGTTTGGGTTAAAGATTCTAACTTAGAAGGTCCTTCTTTACAGTTAGTCCCGGTGGTAAATGAGTTTCCTGAGGTCTTCCTGGATGATCTTCCTGGCATTCCTCCGAATAGGGAAATAGAGTTTGGTATTAACTTGGTTCCGGACACTCATCCAATATCTATTTCTCCTTATGGAATGGCTCCGACTGGGTTGAGAGAACTACAGAAGCAACTTAAGGATATTCTGGATAAGGGGTTTATTCGTCCTAGTGTATCCCCATGGGGTGCACTTGTGTTGTTCGTGCACAAGAAGGGTGATTCTCTTTGAGTGTACATTGACTATGGGTAGTTGTATAAGAGTGGGGTCAAGAACAAGTATCCTCTTCCAAGGATAGATAAGTTATTTGATCAGTTGCGAGGTGTCAAGTTCTTTTCTAAGATAGATCTTTGGTCTGAGTATCATCATCTAAACATTAGGGATGTCGATGAACCTATGATGGCTTTTCATACTCGGTATGGGCACTTTGAATTTTTGATGATGTCATTTGGATTGACTAATGCCCCGGCAGTATTTATGGATTTGAGGAATAGGGTTTTCAGGCAGTTCTTGGTTCTCTTCGTCATTGTGTTTATTGATGACATTCTGGTTTATTCCAAAAGTGAGGTGGATCATGCTAATCACCTCTTTGTGGTATTACAGACCTTAAAGGAATAACAGTTGTATCCCAAGTTCTCCAAGTATGAGTAGTTGAACGCTGTCACTTTTTTTGGTTATATTATTTCTAGCGGGGGGATCATGGTGGATCCGCAAAAGGTGGTTGTGGCTAAAGGGTGGCCTAGACCCATGACTCCAACTGACATCCAGAGTTTCTTAGGCTTGGTTGGGTATTATAAGCAGTTTGTGGAAGGCTTTTCGTTGATAGCTGCTCCTTTGACAAAGTTGACTCAGAAGAAGGTTAAGTTTTTTTGGTCGAATTCTTGTGAGGGGAGTTTTGAGAAGTGGAAAGACAAGCTGACTTTGGCTCCAATACTAACTTTTCCAGAAGGCAATGATGGTTTCATGGTTTATCGCAATGCATCTCGGATAGGTCTAGGTTGTGTTTTAAGGCAGCATGGGAAGGTGATTGCCTATGCTTCAACAGATTTGAAGGTACATGAGAGGAACTATCCTACTCATTATTTGGAGCTGTTGGAGGTTGTGTTTTCTTTGAAAATATGGTGGAATTATTTGTACGGTGTATATGTGGGCATCTTTTCTGATCATAAGAGTCTGCATTATGTTTTCACTCAAAAGGAGCTCAATCTCAAGTAGAAGAGATGGTTGGAGTTTCTTAAGAACTATGATATGAGTCTCCACTAATACCCATCTAAGGCTAATGTGGTTGCTAATGCTCTTAACAGGTTGTCCATGGGGATTTTGGCTCATGTAGAGAAAGGAAAGAGGGGAATTGGTGAAGTATATGCTTAGCTAATCTTACAATTCGTTGCTTGGACTCCAAGGATGGATGTGTAATAGTACAAGAAGTGGTTCTATCGTCTCTTGGTGAAAATATCTAGGAGAAGCAAGTGTTGGATCCTCTATTGATAAAAATCAAGGGTGATGTTGGTGGACAAGAAGTAATGGTGCTTGAGATCAATAGTGACTGTACTCTACGGTACCAAGAAAGGTTGTGTTCCTGATGTTGATAGTTTGTGGCAAAGGATTTTGGATGAGGTGCATCAGTCATGCTATGTTGTTCATCCCGGTTTCAGAAAGATGTATCATAATCTCAAGGAGATGTATTAGTAGAATGATATGAAGAGGGAGGTGGCTAACTTTGTGGCCAAGTTCTTGGTGTGTCAACAAGTTAAGGTTGAACACATGAGACCTGGTGGTTTGTATCAAGGGATTGATTTTCCCAAAGGGAGGTAATCAATATGGATTTCATTCCCGATCTTCCTCAATCTCAGAATCAATATAATTCAATTTGGGTCATTATGGATAGGATGACAAAGTCTGCTCACTTCTTGCTAGTGAGGACTACCTTTTTGGTGGAGGATTATGCAAAGTTATATCTTCGAGAGATTGTGAAGCTGCATGGGGTACCTATTTTGATTATCTCTAATTGTGGAATACAGTTTACGTCTCAATTCTGGCGGTCTTTTAAGAAAAGGGTTAGGGACTAAGGTGAGTCTAAGTACTGTTTTTTATCCACAGATAGATGGGCAAGCAGAGAGAACTATTTAGACATTAGAGGATATGCTTCGGGCTTGTGTGATAGATTATGGTGGCAATTGGATTGAGCATCTACCTTTGGTAGAATTTGCTTACAACAATAGCTATCATTCTAGTATTGGTATGGCTCCTTTTGAGGCATTGTATGGTAGGAGGTATAGATCTCTTATTGGTTGGTTTGAGCTTAGGGAAGCGGATATATTTGGTCCCGACTTGGTTTATCAGGTTATGAAGAAGGTGAAGGTAATTTGGGATAGGCTTAAGGCTTCCCAAAGTCGCCAAAAGTCCTATGCGGATGTTTGGCGTAGAGACTTGGAGTTTGAGGTTGGGGATAAGGTTTTCCTCAAGGTATCTCCCATGAAGAGAGTAGTGCAGTTTGGTAAGAAGGAGAAGCTCAATCCCCGGTATGTTGGTCCTTATGAGATTCTGCGGAAGGTTGGTAATATTGCTTAAGAGTTGGAGTGACCTTCTAGCTTGAGTTCGATTTATTTGATATTTCATGTTTCCATGTTGAGGAAGTGTCTAGGTGAACCTTCTTCGATTGTGACTTTAGAGAGGTTGGGTATCTCAGACTCTCTGTCTTATGAAGAGGTCCCGATTGAGATCTTGGATAGGCAGGTTCATCCATTAAATACTAAGGATGTGGATTTGGTTAAGGTTCTATGGGGGAACCATAATGTGGAAGAAGCTACATATAAAATGGAGAATGACATGAAGTTCAAGTATCCACATCTATTTTCTGCTCCAGGGATTCGTGCAAAAGGTATGTGTCTTCGGCATATCTTTATTTTCTGAGTTTGCTAAAGGAAATATTAATATCTTTGCCTATATGTTTTCAAACTTTGTTAAAGATTGGGAATATATTTTATAATGCAAATAACTTTTGTGTATGGTTACCCCTACCTTGTCCATTATTCGGGGACGAATGTTCCTAGTGAAGGAGACTAAAACACCCTTATTTCTGGACCATAGAAAATCTCCTGGAATTCTTCTCTCAGGACACAATACAACTCATGGGTACGAGCCATATGTTGGGGTACGACTGGTATAGTACAGTCATATGCTGACCTATTGTAAGACCCCGCAAAATCCTAAGCTTAACTCAGTCCCTAAAAGCTTGCTAAGGGGTCCCAGACTTAGAAAATTCTAGCTAAGTAATCAGACTCAATATTATTTATTCCTTCGTAAGTTGGAAATGCTTATTCACGACCTCTATGACCTTAAAATAACAATATTTAGGTTGATTCATGATCAGGAATGTCAGTAGGTGTTCCCGGATGAGTTTCGAATTTTTTGGACCTCGTTTGAACCACGTTTGGGAATCCAAAATAGTGTATTGACGCGATTTCTGCGCGGCCCGACGACCATCACGTCAATCAATATTTTCCTTGGTTTTCAATGGCAATTTCTAGTGAACTGATGCTAACTCAACACGGTAGGTTGGTCATCGCGTCGATGCCAACGATGCAGCACGTCGACCTGTGCGTCGATGGTTCAACTTTCAATCTTTTAAACCCGCGTCCAAAGGAGAAATGGGTCTTTTCCCACCTTATATCAGCCCTCAAATCATATCATTAAGTCGTCCAAGAGGCAAAATATACTCATTCTTTCTAGAATTTATCAAGAACAAACCCTAGTTCATCACATTCAAGATCCAAGACTCAAGGTTTCCACTATTATTCTTCAAGAATTCGCCAACTAAGTTATATGAAGTGTTCATCCAAGGGTTCCTTCCACCCTTGGAGTTCAAGAAACTCTTTTAAACATCAAGTAGTTGGAATTTATGACTTCCATGATTGCAATTAAAGTGTATTCATGATTATTATTTGAATTAGATTTCTATTTTATGATTTATTATACATTTCATGTGGAATTTGTTATTATGTGTGTAGATTCATATGAATCCATGTTAAATCTCTTGAAATTATGAAATTGGAAGTGAATCATGATGTCATCTTATTATGTGCATATATTATGCTCACCAAGTGCTTGATAAATTGTTCATGAGAACTGCTAAGGGAAAGAAATCATGTCATGCTAGCTCATGTGCAAGTTATACCATGCAAGTGTTTGATAAAATGTCTCTATAGATACATTATGAACAAGTGTGAATTTTATGCTATGCAAGATCACATGATGCTTTACTTTTTATGCTATCGAGTCCTGGGGGTATTTAATACCCAATAATTTAATTGTTTACCTAGAGACAGTGTCAAATACAGAATAATCTCAGTAATGTCATGATCAGTAGTACTCTCAGTCAGTTACAGGACTCAGGAATACTCAGTACACTCTGTATCAATCCAGTTCAGTTCAGACCTCGGTAAATTTAGTCAGTTAACAGAATTCAATAGTATTCTATCAGTCAAAGGAACTCAGTGAACTTAGTTCAGTTCAGTTAGACAGTATAAGCAGTAACAATCCAGTCAAGCCTGGTATGAACTAGGAAATCAGTTCAGTATCTATTCAGATCGGAGTAGGATTCAGCACCGAGTTAATCCAGCTATGCGGGCATTCCTGCCAGCTGAGGGTTTGACCCTTAGTAGCAATCCCTACGTTACAGAACTATGTAGCCAGCGTAGGTTGAAATATCTTCCTGCCAGATATTATGAGGGTTGATACGTCTCATTTAAGTTTTTCTGCCAACAAGGGTTGGTGAAAGAGCTTCATGTCAAAGAGGGTTAACTCATAGCTTATCTTTACCCATGGCACGGTATTGACACCCTTCTAACTGGGGTTATAGGTTGGACCCTAATCTATGTAGAAAGGGGCATGTCGGTTAGATAATTACCTCCCACAGTCTCAGTTTCAGATTCAGTCTCGGTATAGAACTCAATTTAGTTTTACATATTCAAGACTGTCAGACACAGTCACTCAGCTCAGTACGGAACTTAGTATAGTTCCATAGAATCAGGACTGTCAGATACAGTCATTCAGTTATCAGTAATTCAGTATCAGTATACTCAGATATCAGTTAATTAGTATTCAAACTCAGCATTCAGTGTTATCACGATCTTAGTTACAGTTACATATTCATGCATGTACTCTCATCCAGTTTTACTCATGTCATTCAATCAGTATTGTTCATGCATATGAACCCATTTATTTCAACCTACCTCACTTAGCATACCAGTACATTCAAAGTACTAACGCATACTTTTCTCTTGCGCTATGATGTTTTATATCATAGGTTCAGACGCATGATCTCCCGAGCACCCTTAGCAGTTCAGATCTTCAGCAGTCAGAGTTAGTAGTGAGTCCCCATAGTTCGAGGACTTGATTATTATTTCAGCATTTCAGTTTATTTTAGTAGTTGGAGTTAGTTGGGGACTTGTCCCATTAACTCCACATTTCAGACAGTTTAGAGGATTTTCATACTAGAGTATTTTCAAACAAATGTATCAGTTTTGGTATTACTATACCACAATCAGATTTATTTCAGTATTGAACCTTATGGCATGTTTTCTGCCTAATTTATGTATATTTCAGTATTATTATTATCCAGTTATTACAACATGTACCATTCATGGGATAACTTGTGGTCCTTTGGGATTATGAGTACCATGTAGCGTCTGGGGTACAGGCTCGGGGAGTTACACCTGTATTGGTTGGTGGGATGGATTTTGGTCACTGGAATAGGTACTACTTGGTGATATGAGTCATATGGTTAGATACGGATCATTTGGTTTCTTTACTTAACCTTAGACTTGGTAACTTAAGTTGGATCAGAGTACGAGTGGCTCACCAAGAGCCGTAAGCCAGGGTACAAGTCATACCTAGGACTCGTATGATGGATAGTGTTAAAACCTCCTGTGATTCTATCTTGCCAAGGATACGAGTGAAAGGTATTGATCGTATACTGTCAATATGACTTAGGTAGGATGAGTCGTATACTGGACAGTGTTGAGTCCAAGGGTTAAGGCTTAAGATACGAGTAGTGGGTACCACTCGTATCGAAGGGTACGACTCATGAGGGTCAGTCATACCCCTGTGACAGAATTTTTGTGCAACTTAAGTGAGGGTATTCTGGATATTTCCCCACTTATCCTAATAAGGTCCCATGACTTCTAACTCTCTTGGGAGGCTATTTACCCTATTATTCTATTAATTAACACATATAAACTCTTCCTAAACACTCTATAATTCTCTTAAAAGCTTTTGGGCAAGAAAGCTAGGGTTTCAACTAGAGGACTAATTTGGGTATCTTGTTGGTGTTCTCTCTGTCTGCTTTGTCAATTAAGGCATGTTCTCTTCCCTTTTTTTAGTTCCAATTAAATTCATGGTTTTATACAATGTTTTTATGATTTGAACATTGTATGATTTTGGGTTTTTAACTATGATTTGGGGGTTTTGGTTATAAATGCTTGATTATGATTTTCCTATTTTTTAATGATGCTTTTGTATAAATTAATGGTAGTTTTGGATAATTAGTTTCATGGGAATAGTTCTTTGGTAATGAATTTTGGTTTTGGAAATACTATGCCCCCAATGTGTTTCATAAAATATCTTTAACAATGTTTTCACTATAATATTGGTTTATCAATGGAACTTATGCATGGTTTAAACTTGGTAATGGAACCCTAAATGGTATGAATGATTTAAATGGTTTTAAATGTATTGGAAAGGCTTTAGTGTCCATGGTTTTGGTTAATTGGAAATTATGAAAGGTATATGGAATCCCTTAAACCTATATCTGATTGGCTATGGACAAAACTTGCAAGTTATTATTCATATGACTATACCACTATTAATGTACTTGGTTAATAAATGGTTAATGGATTGGTTGGTTTCTTGGTAATGATTTTAATTGGGCAATAATGACAAGATGTGTAGCAAAGCCATGGAAGGTGGAGATCCCGGGGAGTCCTAAACTGGAAACTCATATTTGTCGATGTGAGGTTGGTCTTGGTGACCGTGTGTAAGATGTCAAACTTTATATTTAGGGTATGTACTAGTCATCCCAAGTTTTTATTCCCTGGTCATGTGGCTTCACGCACTGGGGCCCTTTAGTAGGAGGAGCTGAACCCATATATCCTGTGGGTAGTTTAGGATGGCAGAGCTAATGGTATGCTAAACCCGGTTTCCTTTCTTGGCATGGTTATATATATATGTGTGTATGGTTGTGTACATATGGATGGTTTTACTTGGATTTATAAATGGCATTATTTTATTTTTATCCTGAGTTCATGCTAGCGATCACTCACTAACCCGTCTACAGGCGGCTATATACCCATACTATGTAGGAACCGACCATTTTACTCCTCCTACATAGTGATTGACTCGGGAAAAGCTATTGGATTGAAGTGATGAGCTTCCATCTTCTTGGAAGGCTCCATTCATTTTATGGATATTTTTAGACATTTTGATTTATTCTTGGATATTAGTTTTGGCTATGGTTGGGGGCATGTCCCAACTGGATATTCTTAGTCTTTTGGTTAGAGGCTTTATGGTATTGTTATGGGTTGGAATGAGCAGGATCGTAATTGGTGTCGGCCTTAATATTAGCACTGGAATTGGGGCTAAAATCCTTGAACATAATTTCTCACTGTTCCATCATATTTTATTTTGGGATTAATCATATTATGTTTTGAAACTTATTTGGTTATGGCCTGGTTAATGGCCCTTATTTTGGTATTAGTTTGGCTTGGTGGTTTGGTTGGTACGGTTTGGTGTGAAGGGATGAATTGATAAGGTTGTTCTAGTAATAGACTTATCCCAAAGTAAGTCCTTATCTGGATATGCTATCTTTCTATTTATTTGTAATTCAGTCGACTTAAGGTATGTTAATAATGGTGGTTGGGTTGGGTAACAAGAGGGTGGTCCTCGGTCCTGGTTGGACTTGGGATGCCCATTACGATAATACCCGCGGTCGGTTCGTATCAGTGCTCATCTAGAGGCAAGAAGGAGTCAAGTTTCTTGGTGGATCATCTTGTTTAAGGTAGGTAACTCTCTCCCTTCTTAAATAAATCTAAAACCATGTATTTTATGCATGGATTAATAATTGTAAATGGTGATTTTGAAAGTAAATGATAAGGGTTTTGTTTCCTAATGATGAATAATGTTTGTTCTTGCTTAGACTTGTGTGTATACATGTTATTGGTGATGATTTGCATATGTCGGTGCTTGTTGTTTATGGTTTAACAAATGGGTCATGAATAACCCTAATATTGATGGATTCTACCATGATTTTGGGCCTTGATAAAGGTATACACACAAGGTGTTTATGAAAATGTCTAAGTGAAATGTCTAGTCACATATTGACAATGTTTTTAACTAGGGCAATGGCCCAATGAGTATGAATGGTTGATAAGTGGTATTGTGATGATATTGTTGGCCATGTAAATTGTCAATTTATGACCTTGTTGGCATGATGGCTAAAGAGGGGTTAAAGTCCCCAACATGAAATTGAATTGTGTTGAACTAAAAGGGTGTGAGATAACTAATGATGAATGAATGTCTTGTAAGGGTCTTGATGACTATAAATTAAATTGAATTGTAAATTGAATTAAGGAATTGGACTAATGAAATGTTTGAATGATGATTGATCATATGAGTCATATATGGTGTGAAATTGGTTAAAAGGGTTAGAGTCCCTAAGTATTGAAGTCAATGAATATTGATGTATGGTCAAAAGGGTTAAAGTCCCAATGTCGACTAATGATAGTCGTGACGGCTTTTGGTTAGAGTCCCTTGCCTAATGAAAACGCAAGAGGTTAGAGTCCCTTTCTTGAATATGTTGTCTTGAGGTTAGAGTCCCCTAACTAATATTGCGTGTGGTTAGAGTCCCACGCCGAATAAGCTCATTTGGGGTTAGAGTCCCCTATCTAATAAGGCTTGAGGTTGGAGTCCCTAGACTAATGAAAATGTATGAGGTTAAAGTCCTTTTCCTAAGAAGAATTGTTTGAATCTATATGTGTGGAAGATTGAAGTCCTTCACCACATGACATGTGAATGAGCATATCGAGAATGTTTGCTAAGCCTTTTTTTCTTGTGGCACTTTATGAACATGTTGCATATATATTTCTACATGTATGATGATGTATGTAAATATGATTGAAAATGGTGAAATAATTTGGCTTTAAATGATGATGTTACTTTATTGTTATCCTTGAATTACATATTAGCGCTCCAACCGTTAATCGTCTACGGATGCTATGTACCCACGTGACATAGGGGACGGAGCTTCTTCTTCTCTTCCTGCGTAGTAACAAGTGTTCGAGCGATTCGTGTGTTGACATTGAAGTAGTGAGCTTTCATTCTTCGAAAGGCATATATTTTATCATCTCTTTATCTAGGTCATAGACTTGTTTAAGTTTGGTATTTGGTTAGTGTTGGGGGCTTGTCCCGAGATGTTTATAGACATTAGATTTATGTAGAGGCTTGTGGATGACTGTGGACTTGGGTAAGTTGGTAGCATGTTGTCATTATGAAATGTTTATACATGTTTTAAGTCATGATTTTTAGCTATGTTTCCTCTATCTTAATCGTATGATCAGAGTTCATCGGACTCTTATGGATTGAAGTGATGGTTGGGTTGGGTTAGCAGGAAGATCTCTGACCCAAGTTGGGTTTGAGATGCCCATACGACAAGGCCCAGTTTGGAGTCGTGTCACCCCATGAGATGTTGGGTGATTTCACCAATTTATATGTGTCTCTACAATTTGATTACGTTGTTGTTGTGCATTACCCATAAAGTTTACTGAATTAGTTGCATAAGTGTCTGCAGAATGATCACCATTTACATATACCTCATACCAAGTCTGAGTCTGTGCATAGCATTAACAGTAGTTTGTTGATGCCCTAAATTCAAGTTACCAAACTATGTGTTTGTTTGATTCTATAAAGAGCCAATCAGTGCTGCAATTGTTGTCTATTGGTCCATTTCTAGCAAACCTGCAACCTTCTTCGTGGTGTTTCTCAAAACATCTACATTACATTCAGGATTTCCCTATGAGATATGGTTCATAAGCATATACAACTCATCATACGTATTCTCTAACATTTTTCCACCTGCAACTGGGTCTAAAAGAATCTTAGTATTAGGCTCAAATCCCTCTATGAAAGTATGCACCTAAACATTATTAGTCTAATGGTGATGTGGGTAATCACGAAGCATGTACTTGAACATTTCCCAGGCTTGGTATAGATTTTCCCCATCTTTTTGCTTGAAGCTCAATATCTCACTTCTCAACCTCATAGTTTTTCCAGATGGAAAGAAATGGATTAGAAATTTCCTTGCCAAATCATCCTAAGAAATGATGGAATTAGGTGGTTCATCCTTCAACCACCTTTTAGCCTCGCCTAACAGAGAAAGGGGAGAGGGTGAGTCTCACATAGTTAGGCGAGACTTCTACGGGAATGTAAGTATCACTGATTTCAAGAAAATTCTACAAGTGTTGTTGTGGATCCTCATGAGATAGTCTCGTGAATGGCTTGTTGGTATGCAATAGTTGCACCATATTCTATTTTATCTCGGATTGACCTCCTACATACAATTTGTGAATGTTGTTGGTGACATTATTGATGAGTGGGATTACCACCTTGTGAGTTGACCACACTTATTAGCCTTCAAGTGAGGGACGCCATCTCGCCCTTCTGGAATGACAAACTCCAAAATATAAAGATTTTGTACCTCATATGCCACGTTTGTCATTTGTTCGAGTGGTTCGACTTTTATCACATCCACCAAACATAATGTCAAAAAGTGGTTGGAATGAGGCCGTCTTCCCAACTTCGAAGTTTGCATTCTTCTTGAAATTTTCACCCAAAAATGAACTAGAGCCTTTACAAAGAATTTAATTGGCTTTTTCTTACTACTTTAGTACTGTTTCCTTAATTTCGGCATCCGTAACTATTTTTGGTTCGTTCGGTTGGAAAATCACCAAGAATTCTTCGACATCAAACTCACCATCAACCACATGGCTTGATATCTTTTTCTTATCAGCTTCATTTTAAAGATTAGGCATATTTATGGTACTTGAAAGATCGGCCTCCTCACCCATTTCTTCTTTTTCACTCTCCTTTCCAAATGCCACCATGATTGATGCAAGCAATGCATATCCTCCTCCATTGTAGTCACCCGATCCAAGAGAGTTAGAAGCATTACTTCAACACCATTGTATCTGGTACGTTGTTCTTCCTTTATCACATCATGAGACCTATCAAACTCATAAAAAGAACTAATATTTTTGTTAGCATAATTAGGGGAGGGGGTATTTGGACAATCATTTTAATGTCCATCTTGACCACCACATAAAGAATAATCATACTCCTAATAGGATCGAGATGGTACATACATCTCTTTTCAGGGATCATATTTATAATTTTATCAAAAGTGGGGTCTACCACAATATGGACATGGATCATCAAGATAAGATTTGCAATCACCAAACTCATATTCATTCCAAGATGTCATAGTAACAAGCAAACAAAAACAAAAATCTACCTAACACAAGAAACAAAAGAAAATCTCAAACAAATATTTTCAAATTTGAATCCAAGCAAGTAAGCTAAAATTCCAAACAAAATCAATACGCCAAATTATTCCCTGCCAACGGTGCCATTTTTAATAACTCTCAACTTACACGTAATTATGTGTAAGGCAGTCATTGTCAATATAAACCGAACAAGAGTTGGGGTCGAATTCACAAGAAACAATGTGAATGGTGATCGGGTGAGTTTGAAGTGAAAGTTGCTTGCTATATTCAAACCTAGGATAAAAATATTTGGGGGGTTTGAACGTTTTTTGACAATATCATAATTTTGGGCTTCTAGAAAACTAACTCGAGGCTAAGAATAATTAGAGTATAATTAATTAGGAACGAATCTTGGGGTTATGTCATTCTAGGTTTGAATTAATACATGGATAATGAAGAATTTATCCAAATTTAGCTAGGAGTCATGGGTAGGCTAGATTTAAAGTATTAGTGTTAGTCTTTCAACAAACCACTAAATTGCACTCATGGATTCTTTTGAATACCTCATGATCATGCCAAACTTACCAATCCAAAACCTCAACTTAGTATCCCTATTTCTAGGATGATGCATATCAAGCTAGCTAAATCACATAACATCCTTATTTCTAATATAATGCTAAGGAAATAACTAGTATCAAATAGTTGTTCACAATTACTCATCAGCCATATCCCTCTTTCAAGGATGATGTGGGATCCAAGTCAATTTGGTATTGTCATCCACAAATCTCATTCAATTTGGGGCTTTCACCCACAAATCTCAATTCATACCTAAGTTAATAGCAAAACCCACAACAAATAGCTAATTAGGTAGATAAATAAACAACACCCATGCACAAATCACAACCTATTAAAGCATAGACCTAAGAGGAAGAACTAGCTGCTCATAATGATGAAAAATAAAGATATACCAAAATTTCCACCAAATTAATCCATGAAAGATAAAGAGAATGCAAATCCAAACTTTAAATTTTAATAAATCTTCAATAGAAATTGATAATCCTTCACTTAGGAATTACTCTAATGTCTTCTTATCTTAACAGTAGTACAATAGTGTTCCTCAAAGATGATAAATAGATGATGGCTAAAAAAAAGTAGTGAAAATGACCTAAAATCCCCTATTTGAGCCCCAATTCCACATTTGCCAAATATTATAAAAATGCCCTTGAAACTTTTTCACTCTACCGCGATCGTCATCTCTTGACTGCATTCGCGACTCTCGTGATCGCAGTATTCATATCGCGATTGCCCTCCGGTTGACTAGTCACGATCGCGATCCTCAGGCCGCGATCGTGGTAATTGAGCATCGATTTCTGGGCCTGCATTTCAGCTTTTGTTCTTTATGCTCACATTTCTTCTCTTTCACCTATTCCTCAGCTCATTTTTAGCTAGTTTCCTTTCTCATCTTCCCATTTCAACTTTTACCTACACAAATGAGCATTAACTAAGAAATTTACAAAAAAATTAATGAAAAAGCATGATAATTTAGGCTTAAAAGGTGCTAGAAAGTTGGTAAATTTACCACTCATCACCGAGCTGCTGCCATTTCTGTAGGAACAATTTCTACTGAATCACCCAGCTGAAGTTGTTGAATTGAATATTGAAGAGCAACGCCCTCCGCCACTAATGAAATATTCACGCAGGCTCCAACTACAGTTCAACCAATTCTCTTTCTCTTGCCAGCTCGAGGCTTAATTAGACCTGCAAAATTCAGCCACTAAGATCAAGTTGTCAAAACTTGCATAATATTATTAGACATTAAATTCCAAAACCACTAATTTCTTAAGTCCCCGACAACGACGTCAAAAACTTATTGCGGCCTACCGCACACACAATTGTATGTGGTCTGACAAGTAGTAATATATTTGCTCTTTAGGAGCTGGATATCGAATCCACAAGGACTAATAATTTAACAATTCACTTAATTAAGTCGTTAATAATATTTCAAAGAAGTGTTGTGATATATCAATATGGTTTATGAAATTCCAGCAAACTAAAAGTAAGAAGAGGTAATAAAATGTAACAATTGCTATTCGAGCAAGGTTGTAATCAATATCGAGGGAAAATTCCACGTACAAGGCGCTCATTGAAATCATGTATATCATTACTCTCATTAGTGACGTTGTATATCACGTTGTTGACTCACATGGTTGATAATATGATTATGATCTTTCGAAGCTCCAATCGTCTACCTAAAAGGACATAGCAACTACATCATTGAATGGGCATGCAATAATCTAATTAAGATGCATTTAAATATCTTTCTGTATTTGAACCAAATAAGGCGTTCTAAGTATATTTCTATCCTAGATGCGAATCAAATTCTTTATTTCTAAGAGATAAGAACTTACTCCTTAAACTCCTCGATCTATCCTAATGATTCTCCTTTCAGGTACACAAAAGGATTATATATGTATTTTAATATCGCCTAAGCATCAAAATAGTAAAAAAAATAAGAGCTTAAGAACAACTCATACAATAATTCAATGTTTAACCAACTCAAGAATACGAAATACAATCATGCATTCGACCTCAATCCCTGAACAGAGGTTATTATTATCCACTTATGTTCGATATCAACATCATAGAACTCAAAGTATTCATACGAAAATCAAAATAGAAGAGAAGAGTAGTGAAATAACCCTAATCTAAGCCCTCCTGTGTTTTATCTGTTTACCACCGTACATAATGAGAGTAGTAAAATAAAAAAAGGTCGTGTAAAAAGTTGCCAAAAAACTCCCTCCATGACAATTTACAATCGCGAAGAATCATATCTGTGTCACCCTAGTATCACACATCCTATTTCTTGTAAACTCAATTTTTTGCCATCTCTGTACCACGCCAATAAAGTGGAGCTTAGCTTTCATGGCATGAAAACATGTTTCAACCTCCAACTTCGCAATATAGTGCAATCTTTTCACTTTTCTTTGTGTTGCATGGTTTATAATTGCCTTTTAAGCTCGTCTTGCTTCCCAATATTGATTGTAACGCCTTCAATCATCCACAAGCTCGTTATTGACGCCAAATAAAGCTAACTTTGCAAAAGTCTCAACTTGAAACACTAATCATAGCTATCACTAATCATATCTATCAGTTCATGAACACAAGTAAAGCTCAATCAAATGAATATATGTGCAATACAGCTCACAAAATAGACAAAACTATGAGCAATAATTAGAAAACGACTTATTAATATGCCTCAAGATCAATTACACAGTATAATAATTAGTATGACCTATTTGTTTATCATAATATAATTACAAATGTACTATTTGATTGCACAAGTATAATTATACAATTAAATCACTTTAAAAATAAAATTTTAGTATCCAAAAAATTAAAGTTAACATTTGACAACTATGTGTAACTCAATGATATTAATTAGATATTTAAAAATATGTACTCCCTCCGTTTCAAAAAGAAAGACCTACTTTGACTTGGCACAAAATTTAAGAAAACAAAGAAGACTTTTGAATCTTGTGGCCTTAAATTAAAGTTGTGTCAAATGTACCAAAATGTCCTTTAATCTTGTGGTCCTAAACATACTATGTGGAAAGTTGAAATTGAAATATTACCAAAAAAAAAAAAGAGGTCATTCTTTTTTAAACGGACTAAAAAGAAAAAGTAGGTCATTTTTTTTTAAACGGAGGGAGTATTATTTCTTGAATATATATTCATAAATAATCATACTCCCTCCGTCCCAAATTATGTGTCATCATTTTCTTTTTAATCTATCTCAAAATAAGTGTCGTCTTTCCTTATTTGACAACTTTTTAAAGGCACAATTACCCTTTTATCCTTATTGGTCCCACTTAATTAAAAAAAAAATATTGGCACATTTTTTTATAAAGGATAATTTGGTAAACTTTACCAAGTCTTTTCTTATTTCTTAAACTCTGTGTCCGGTCAAATGGCGACACATAAAATGGAACGGAGGGAGTATATTATATCACTAATATTTTAAACAATTATATATATGCTATTTGCATCATCCAAGAGTCCATTATTTCTACTAATATTAAGAACTACATTATTACTACTGATACTAGAAATTATAGATTGGTTACTTACACTAGCTAACTCATGACAGATAGACCAAGATACTAGATTACTAGATAGGACTCCATCTTGATCATGTTTCAGCTGTGCTTTAATATCGTCAGGAGGTGATAACAAAATGTGGATACGAGCAGTCTGTGTTAGCTTGGTATCTAATCTGCAGGACAAAACATCTGCCACCACGTTTGCTTGGCAGAAGCTATGCAGCAACACTGAATTCCCAAATTTCTGCAAAGTTAAGCTGCAGAAAGAAACAATATTTGCATAAGGAGAGAAGAATTGTTGAAGGAGTTGCAATACGTCTACTGAATCTGTATCAATTTCTAAGGGCAAACGATTGTAGTTAAGAGCAATTTGCAAACCAGTATGTAATGTTTCCATCTCATCCATCGTATGACAATGGCCTAAAGATTTAAGGGGTCATTTGGTTGGGAAATTGATATCCCGGGATAACTAATACCGTGATTAGTTATCCCAAGATTACTCCGGATAACTTATCCCACCATGTATATGGGATAAGTTATTCCATCACTATGGGAAAAATGGTGGAATAAGTTATACCACCATGGATTAATTCCTCCAATCAGACAAGGGATTTAAGTGATCTTTTATTTTATCCCGAGATAACTTATTCCTTGAATTACTTATGCCTCACACCAAACGCTCCCTTATTGGAGTAACCAATCATCCATAGGCCACTGAAATTACAGATAACACCTCTAATCCCACATTTATTGATCGAGAAAGAACCATCCGTATTTAATTTGTAACAACCAGTGATCAGAGGCACTCATTTGATACAGACGGAGGTAGACTTTGTAAGGTTACTAGGTACGCTAGTATGAGAGCATTCATCAGTTTTATTTTGGACAACAGTAGCACTAGGGAAGACAACTTTTTATTAAACACATGATGATTACTATTCAACCAAATGTGCCAAAAGGGCAAAAGGAAGGATGTCTAACCACTTAGTGGGGTGAACAAAATCGAACTTCAACTTCACCAAATCACAATTCGAGTAAAAAAAAAAAATTATAAATAACATAAATACCAACCTTTTAAAAAAATAATTATACTCTCTTCTATTTTTTTAATTACTTTACTCTCTCTCCCTATTAATATACATAAAATTGTTGATATATACATAGCATTCTGTGTATATGTGGGATTTTTGTAATATGTTTAGGGAGTTGGAATTTTTTGTAATATTGAAAACATAAGTTGTGTATTCGTGTAATTTAAAAAACAAAAAAAAACAAAAAAGCTAATGGTTTGGTGATGGAAAAAAACCCGACTATAATTGATTTGGTTTGATTTTAACCAAAAAAATCTAAAATGAATTGAATCAACTCGATATTATATTTGTACGACTTTTAGAAATATCTAATATATAAAAATATTTACTATTATGTAATTTATAAATATTTCTTAAATTTTTTCATAATTTTTCATCTTTCAACATATTATTTTAAGTTTAAACATAGAGTGTGTTTGGTATGAAGGAAAATAGTTTTTGAAAAATATTTTTTAATTTTCTCATATTTGATTGACTTAAATATTTTGAAAAATATTTTCCAAATCAACTTATTTTCCTCAAATTTAAGGAAAATGACTTCCATTAAAAAAGTTAGGAAAACAATTTCCAAAACTCTCTAAAACCTCACTCTCAAGTTGAAATGTTCATACAACTTTCAAAAACACCCACCCCTATTCCGAACCCCAATCCTCTACCCATCCAAAAAAAATATTTTGTTTTCTAAGAAAATATTTCAATTTTTTTTCATTTCATCTCCTACCCTAAAACCAAACCCCTACCACCCCCCACCCTCCAAAAAAAAAATATTTATTTATTTTAAAAAAATTTAAACTTTTTTCTTACCTCACTCCCAACCCAATCCCCCACCCCTACCAACCCCCTCCCCCCAAAAATTTAAATTTTTTAAATTTATATTTTTAAAATTTTAACTTTTTGCTTACCTCAACCTCACTCTCTTATCCCGAACCCCACCCCTACTAGTTCCCCCCCCCCCCCTCTCCCTCACTCCAAAAAAAATTATTATTTTTTAAATTTGTTGTTCAAAAAAAATTCTAAAACTTTTTCCTTACCCCACCCATATCACCTATTCTGACACTCCCCCCACCCCATTTATCCTCTCTCCTCCCAAAAGAAAGATTTAATTTTTTTAATTTATTTTTTAGAAAAAGTGTTAAAAAAATTTTCTTACCCCACCCTTCTTACCCTGTTCATTCTCATTGTTTTTGTTAAATATATACAAATACCTTTGAAAAATATTTTTTCTACTTTCATAACGAACACAAGAAAATAAGTAAGAAACAACTAATTTTTCTAGAAAATATTTTCCTCCTCCATATCGAACACACCCTAAGAAAGTATTTTTCGAGGTCAAAAAATATTTTTCTAAGAAGTATTTTCTACTTTTTAGCTAAACACTAAAATGTATTTTCTGAAAAATATTTTTCATTCACCAACCAAACACTAGAAAATATTTTTCACTCGCCAATCAAACATAAGAAAATAAGTAAGAAATCAACTTTTTTTCCATGAAAATATTTTCAATAATATTTTCGTACATACCAAACAGACCCGTGGAATTTGAATAGTCCTATAAGTTTTTAGCTCATAGTCATAGATATTAGTAATTCAAATAAATCTCAAATCAATTCTAATGCTAACAAAAATATTCAATTAAACACTAGGAGTGACAATAATGTTGGATATCCATTCTTTAGTTTTGTATAAATACACAACCTAAATTTATTTTTCTATTTAACATTTTAGTGTTATTTTTATAAGAGACACGTAAGATAGTTGTATCTTGCTAGGATTAAAGAAATATTTAAAGTACAAGGTAATTATATGTTTGTATGAAAACCTTACCAGAATAGCCGAAAAAAACCCAAGAAAATAAAAAAAATTACAAAAAATTTCAAAATTAAAAAACCCAAATTTATTAATTTGATTTGATTTATAGTCTTAAAAATCCTACTCGGATGGTTTGGTTTGATATTTAAAACCCCAAGCAACCCGATCATGTACACCCTACCACTTAGCCATGTTATCGTTAAAGGGCAGGTTGAGGTTTTTAAGAACAAGAAGCCAATGTTGTAGAGTGGTATATGTCAAACAAATAGAAGATCGGGAAAGGTTTATTGTGTAACATATAACCCATATTTTTTGTAAGCCATTTTGTTTTGAGTATATACTACAATATATATATATATATATACGTAAATACTAATTTATAAAATATATACACTTGTATACGTTAAATATATACTACTTTAGAAGATATATACACATATAAACGCATCATTCAATCTATATGTACTGCTTTAAATAAAATATCTACTACAATATACATATATATATACAACAATATGTATATATATATATATATATAGTTACATACTAATTTATAGAACATATACACTTGTATACGTTAAAGATATACGTTTATAGAAGATATATACACATATATACGCACCATTCAATATATATGTCATACGTTAAATAAAATATATATATATATATTTATATATATATATATATAGACTTATATACTAATTTATAAAACATATACACTTGTATACGTTAAAGATATAAGTCTATAGAAGATATATACAAATATATACGCACCATTCAATATATATGTACTACTTTAAATAAAGTATATACTACAATATATATATATATATATATATATATATATATATTATAGTTAATTAATAATATATTAAAAGTAAGTTTTTAATTTAAATTAGAAATTAATTTAAAATCAATATATAGGCACTACTTTAAATAAAATATATACTACAATATATATGTATATACTATGTATATATATATATATATATATAGTTATATACTAATTGATAAAACATATACACTTGTAGACGTTAAATATATACGTCTATAGAAGCTATATACACATATATACGCACCATTCAATATATATGTACTACTTTAAAAAAAATATATACTACAATATACATATATATGTATTACAATGTATAGATGGTTATATTATACTAATTTATAAAACATATACACTTGTATACGTTAAATATATACATCTATATAAGATATATACACGTATATACGCACCAATCAATGTATATGTACTATATAAAATAAAATATATACTACAATATACATGTATTACAATATATAGATAGTTATATTGTACTAATTTATAAAACATATACACTTGTATACGTTAAATATATACATCTATATAAAATATATACACATATATACGCACCATTCAATATATATGCCATACGTTAAATAAAATATATACTACAATATACATATATATATATATACTACAATATGTATATATATATAGTGATATACTAATTTGTAAAATATATACACTTGGATACATTAAATATATACATCTGTAGAAGATATATACACATATATACACACCATTCAATATATATGTACTACTTTAAATAAAATATATACTACAATATACACATATATATAGTACAATATGTATATATATAGTTATATACTAATTTGTAAAACATATACACTTGTTTACGTTAAATATATACGTCTAGAGAAGATATATACACATATATACACACCATTCAATATATATGTACTACTTTAAATAAAATATATACTACAATATACATATATATATATACTACAATATGTATATATATATATAGTTATATACTAATTTGTAAAACATATACACTTGTATACATTAAATATATACATTTGTAGAAGATATATACACATATATACACACCATTCAATATATATGTACTACTTTAAATAAAATATATACTACAATATACATATATATATATACTACTATATGTATATATATATAGTTATATACTAATTTGTAAAACATATACACTTGTATACGTTAAATATATACGTCTATAGAAGATATATACACATATATACACACCATTCAATATATATAGTACTTTAAATAAAATATATACTACAATACATATATATGTACTACAATATGTATATATATATAGTTATACACTAATTTATAAAACATATACACATTGTATACATTAAATATATCTGTCTATATAAGATATATACACATATATACGCACCATTCAATATATATGTACTACTTCAAATAAAATATATACTATACTATATATATATATATATTTATATACACTACAATATGTATATGTATATATAGTTATATACTAATTTGTAAAACATATACACTTGGATACGTTAAATATATACATCTATAGAAGATATATATACACCATTCAATATATATGTACTACTTTAAATAAAATATATACTACAATACATATATATATACTCTAATATTTATATATATATATAGTTATATACTAATTTATAAACCATATACACATTGTATACGTTAAATATATACGTCAATATAAGATATATACACATATATACGCACCATTCAATATATAGATACTACTTTAAATAAAATATATACTACAATATATATGTATATACTATGTATGTATATATATATATAGTTATATACTAATTTATAAAACATATACTTTTGTATACGTTAAATATATACGTCTATAGAAGATATATACACATATATACACACCATTCAATATATATGTACTACTTTAATTAAAGTATATACTACAATACATATATATACTACAATATATGTGTATAACTATATATGTATATATATATAGTTATAGTTATAGTTATGGTTATAGTTATATACTAATTTATAAAACATATACACATGTATATGTTAAATATATACTACTTTAGAATATATATACACACACACATATATATACCATTCAATATATACACTACTTTAAATAAAACATATACTACAATATATATATATATATATATATATATATATATAGTTATAGTTATAGTTATATACTAATTTATAAAACATATACATAACGTATACATTAAATATACTCATCTATAGAAGATATATACACACACACATATATATATACCATTCAACATATTTACTACTTTAAATAAAACATACACTACAATATATATATATATATATATATATATATAGAGAGAGAGAGAGAGAGATTTATATACTAATTTATAAAACATATACACTACTTTAGTAGATATATGCGCGCGCACACACACACACACACACACATATATATATACCATTGAATATATACATTACTTTAAATAAAACATAGACTACAATATATATATACACCACAATATATATATATATAGCTATATACTAATTTATAAAACATATACACATGTATACGTTAAATATATACTACTTTAGATTTAGAAGATACACACACACACACACACACATATATATATGCACCATTCAATATATACACTACTTTAAATAAAAGTATAAAACATATGCTACTTAATATAATAAATTAATAATACTTGATAGTAAATTAATAATGTATTAAAACTAAGTTTTTAATTTAAGTTTGTGAAATTCTGAATTAAAAAAAAAAAAAAAAAAACTTAACCGGGTCGGGCCGGGCTGGTTAACCGGCAGGACCAAATCGGGTTGGGTCCGGGCGGGGTTAACCGGGCCCAAATCAAAAACCCAACCAGACCAGGACCCAGACCCCTAAAGCCCTAGGAATTATCGGCCCGGGTCAAATCGGGCCGGTTTAATTATGTGGGAACCGTCCCGTTTGACCCCCGTACTTTAGACTATAAATATTCTACAATGATTATTCTCCTCTCATTTTAACTAAAATATCAATATTTACTCTCTTCTTTTTACTTATTTTCTAATCTTTCTCT